>OX104123.1:9534103-10183928 GCA_944474755.1 Limnoperna fortunei | reverse complement strand
ATTGTTTTACAATGACCATGTGCTATTGATTTCTATAACACCTTCCATAAAAGCAAGTGATGTTAGTTCAACGTGCTTATCTCCCAATAGGTGATACACAATTATCACCAACTTATAGATATATTAATGGTTTTAATTTATTACATTTTATAACACTGTGAAATACTATTAGATCAATCAATTTACCTATGACTGACTATCTAACAATGCAATGCAGGAGTCTACTTATAGGCTAAGAAATACGTACAGCTTAAACTGACATTAGTGACGGTCTATTATATGACTGATATTTCTGACAGTCTAATATATGACTGATATTACTGACAATCTAATACATGACTGACATTACCTACGGTCTAATACATGACTGACATTACTGACAGTTTAATACATGACTGACATTACCTATGGTCTAATACATGACTGACATTACCTACGGTCTAATACATGACTTACAATAATGAGTCTTATACATGACTGACATTACTGACAGTATAATATATAATACTGATAATCCAATCCATGACTGTTATTACTATTAATATTATTTATGTCTTTCACTACTTACAGTCAAACTCATCATAGTAACTAGTAACATTTCAAACCACATAAACTACTTTCAGTCCAAATCACACAAAACACTTGATAGTTCAACCCACCACTGGAACTATACTGAAAAACTCATAACTAACACTATTGACAATCCAACCCATAACTGACACTACTAATATATATATATATCCACTCATCAAAACTATGACTAACACTTTTGACAATTTATGTTAGAACTATCAGTTAACTATCTAACCATGACAGTCCAATTGATGACTGATATAACTGACAGTCTTATACGGGACTGACAATCACGAAGGTCCAAATGATTGCCACGCCTGTCAGTATAATCCACAAATGACACTTCTTTCAAGCCAATACACATCTAACGCTGTTGACAGTTCAATCCACGTCTGGCTTTACTGACATTCAAACTCTTGACTGATACTATTGACAATTAAATTCAAGACCGACACAATTGGCAATTTGATCTATGACACAAATACTACTGACATCCTATTCCACGTCTGACATTCCAATGCATGACTAGCACTTCTGACAGTCCCACTAATGACTGACACTAGTAGGAATCGTATTTATGACTGACATACTACCAATGTAATGTTTAACCGATACTACTGACAGTTCAATCCAAAAGACACCATTAAGATCCCAGTATCTAAAAGTGAAATATATGACTAACACAAGAAAAATAGCAAATAACAACAAGAGCCAAAAGGCAAGCGACATTTGCAAATCCGGAAATGGACAAACACGACACAAAAACCAAAAAAACACAAAAAACTTATTATCATTCGCGTAAACAAACTCGCGGTTTGAATTCAGTGGACTTATTCGCGGATCACACTTTCACGAAATTGTAATCATTGAAAATAAATATTCGCTGATCTACTGATCATTTGATAGAAAAGGGGCACAAATAAGATGTTTGTGTTGTCGTTCTGTTGTCTCAGTATTTTTTGCCGAACGATTTTAATAGCCGACTGATTCACGTTAAAACAACTCAAGCACATGTATTTCAGTTGCGTTTACCAAAACAAATATTTAAATGATTACAACGAAAACAAAATGATGAAAGCTTGTGCCTGATAATACTGAAACTAATCCATGACATATACGACTGACCGTCTACTCCATGACGTGCATTACTGAAATCTAGTATGATAGTCCAAGCCCAGACTGTCACTTTTAATACATCTGACAAACAAGTCCATGGCTAACGCTACTGACAGTTTAGTCCATGAGAAACTCTTTAGATAGTCAAACGTATGGCTGACACTACTTACAGTTTAATCCATGTTTGATACACCTGACAATCTAGTCCACGGCTAACGCTACTAACAGTTAAGTCCATAACTAACACTACTGTCAGACTAATCAATGTTTAACACAACTGACAGTTTGGTCCATAGCTAACGCTACTGAGAGTTTAGTACATAACTAACACTACTGCCAGTGTAATCAATGAAAAACACTTTAGATAGTCTTATGGCTAAAACTACAGACAGCATGATCTATGTTTAGCACACATGGCAGTCTAACACTCTATAGCTACCTGACAATCTAGTCCACGGCTAACGCTACTAACAGTTAAGTCCATAACTAACACTACTGTCAGACTGCTACCGCTACTGACAGTTTCGTCTATTACTAATACTACTGTCAGTCTAATCCATGCTTAACACACTTGATAGTTCAGTTCATTACTACCGCTACTTACAGCTCAGTGCATGGCTAGTTACGCTTATGACAGCTAACTCCTTGACTAACACTACTGTCAGTTTAATCCATCAAAATTGTTATGACCATGAAATTAATGGGTAACATTGATGACAGTATAATCTACGAATCACATTTATTACATAACTGACATTACAGACAGTCTAAACTGCGACTAACAATACTGACACTTATGACAATCTTATCTACAACTGACAACGGCCTCTTAATATTTGTGTATTGGGGAAACTATTGACCTTTTTTGCTCTGACTCGGGCACCAAGTTTCGTTGAGTAATGGGAGACCCCTCAAAACGAGCGAAATTATTTCATTAATATCACATTAAATTTTCGGGGTGTCATGTCAGATAAAATTTTTCGCAAATTTAGAAAAACCAAATGGTATTCAAGGAAACTCACAAACACCCATACAATAGTCCAGAAATGGGCTTTGCACAATCAGCTGAAAAAATATCCAATACATTTAACAAATTATATAAATAAATTTATTTATCAATTCTGTATGAAATTGCTTTTAAAATGCAGCTATAATATCTAAATTCCATTGAATAATAAATCCACTGTCCATGCTACAGCTCGGCGCAGCCAAATATCAAAATAAGAACTAATTTCCTCTCCCTCAGTCAAAGGTCATTTACAGAGCCGTTGTCAAATTGAAAACAAAATTTTCAATTTTCACACTTTTTACTGTATTAAATTTTTGTTCCCCATATTACAAGCAAATCTACCAAGATTCATCTCATTCCGAAATAAAATAAAGCCATTTCAACCTGCTTTATGAACAAACTTTAACGCTTTCAGTTGTTCAACTCAACACTTGATTTTAAAAAAATTCAAAAATTTTCATGTGTCATTATATCTATAGCTGGATGATAAGTTTTCTCTTTCGCAACCTATATATATGTCATAATAAACCATAGCAAGGCTATATCTTTAAATAATATCAATACTGAATTCCAAAGTTATAAAAATTTTACCTTTTTAAGAAGAGAAATGGGCACATTACTTACCTTTCAGAACAAATTTTTACATTTACTTTCTAATTTTTTTATTAATTGCGCAATCAAACATTCTTAAACAGTACTCAATATATAAATCAAATAATTATGGTTCAAAAATGGGTGTACATTTGTATTTACAAAAATTCAACTGATTATTAATAGGTTCATAGCAATATTTCCAAAGAAGTTTCTTAAAAAAGAGATTTACACAGCCAGGAGTTTTGAAGTACCCTTTATGACATCATGCAAACTGTGACGTCATAATGCTATGATGTTGTAACCATATATTGTAAACAAGTAAACATCAATACAAGAATTTGAAATAAATGGTGCAAGCAAAAAAAACATGTTTTTAAAATTAGTAACCGAGTGCATTTATTGTGTACAAGGTCCATGGTTACCAAATGAAACCACTCCACCTACTTATATGTCACTTTTATATATATATGCGCAAATCCTGGCTTATTCCATCTACATGTGCACCCCCCACCCCACCCCACCACAAACAATGTTTAAGCTATCTTTATAATCTCAGGAAGACATTTCTGTGATTGTATTTCTAAAATAGGAATCATATTATCTTCTAATTTTGTTCTTTAAATATGGATCAATTTCATATATTTACAATAAAATCTTCATTTTATAGTTTGTTTACATTCTTCAGTGCCTACAATTATCTCCCTTGCTTGATAAGGTTTTAACTTTATTAATGTATATTTTGTTAATTGCTAAAAGGTAGAAATATGACTGTTGATTACAAGTGTTTCCCCTTGGTAAAATGAAGCATTTCAGGAAAAATGCTGGATTTAAATACATCTTGTAAAAATGGTCATGCAATCATAATTTGTTTTGGGGGAATGTACGTGCTAGATTATGACCCGACTCTATCTATTGCTACTAAATCAGTTTTTCAGACAAAAATTAATGATATAAATAAAATACAAACCATATGTTACTGGCTTTGCATGCATTTTTGGTAAACAGTATCATGGAATTGGTTGAAAGTACATGTGTGAGCAATATCATATAGAACCTTGTCTCGCAGACTTCCAGGGTGATTGCGTACATGCGCTATGTTTTGCTGTTCTAAAGGGTTGAAGTGCACACAGGTATTTTTTTGGTTTTGTTCAAAGTAAAATTTATTTAGTTGCAATAGTGTTTAATAACTAAATTAATTTCGCTTCTGTTTTCCATTGAGTAATTTAGCTTTTTATTTCTTAAATTCTTTGTTATTTCTGTCTACAAGGAAATCTGACAAATTTATGCCATTCAAGGCCATGTAACTTACTGTTTAAAACCATAAATTTTAATGTTTTTGAGTAAAATTTAAACAGAAAGATGTATCTTTTAATTGTTTACTGTTATCTGACAGAATAAAGTGAAAATTACAGCATTATAGCTGCAGTGGCTGAACTAATAACATCATTGACATACAAACTTTCAGACAACAAAGTAAAAAATCAACACTTCAACTTGACAACGGCCTCTTAATTATTTGTGTATTGGGGAAACTATTGACCTTTTTTGCTCTGACTCGGGCACCAAGTTACGTTGAGTAATGGGAGACCCCTCAAAACGAGCGAAATCATTTCACTAATATCACATTAAATTTTCGGGGCGTCATGTCAGATAAAATTTTTCGCAAATTTAGAAAAACTAAAGAGTATTCAAAGAAACTCACAAACACCCATAAAATAGTCCAGAAATGGGCTTTGCGCAATCAGCTGAAAAATATCCAATACAATTAACAAACTATATAAATAAATTTATTTATCAATTCTGTATGAAATTGCTTTTAAAATGCAGCTCTAATATCTAAATTCCATTGAATAATAAATCCACTGTCCATGCTACAGCTCGGCACAGCCAAATATCAAAATAAGAACAAATTTCCTCTCCCTCAGTCAAAGGTCATTTACAGAGCCGTTGTCAACTGACACTTATAATAGTCTAACTTTGACTCCATAGCTGACATTACTGTCTAATCCATGACTGACACTACTGACAGTGTAATCAATGACACACATTTCAAACTGCCCAATCTTTTAAAGACCATTGTGTAAACTAGATGATAGTTTTCCCATTAATAGCAGTGTATATGTAGAAGTTTACCACAACAAAACGTTTTTCGTGGACTCTGACCTTGAAAATTGACCAATTTACCATAAAATGGATAGGCTTCTTACCAACCTGATATATAACAATATCCCAAAGTTTCATTCAAATCAGATGTAAACTTTTTGAGTTATTGTCCGCGAACAACTATTTTGTTAAAATTTCTAACGTTTTTCGTGGACTGTGAGCTTGAAATTTGACGGATTTCCCCCAAAATTGATACTCTTCTTTTTGAGTTATCATCCGGAACCCAAATGTGGATGGACGAACGGACGGAAGGACGGACAGACCGACATGAGGACCACTATATACCCCCGACTCTATAGAAATACGCATTGTTTTCGAACAAAAATTAAGAAAAAAAAATAAGTCAATGATGAGGCAAATAATAGCTGTGAAGTTACTTCAGAGTTTGGCCAATTATTTGGCAGAGAAGTTTTACTTTGGTAAAGATATCTCCTTCTAAGCCAGCATAAAAAAAAATTGTGCCAGGGAAACAAAAATCTGGCATCAAAGGACATCATTTGAAATTTTGTGAAATGTACAAGAGTTAAAAAAAAAACATTTCGAAATGAAGATGTAACCCTTGGTAACGACAAGACATGATACTGGCCAATGATAAAAAAGATGCATCTACTATGTACATAGTATGATATATCCCGTGCAGGTATTAACCTGATCTGTATTTAACTGTCTGATTCCTTGAAGTGATTAATCTCTCCTTACGATAAACTAAAAACAAATCTAAAACAAGGAACACCCGAACATCGATACACATATTCATGGTTCTGTTCTGCTATTGTTCGTTGGTGTGAAAATCCGATGTTATTTCGGTAAGGACCTTCTAAGTATATTGCAAACTTTTAATGGTTTGTGTGAAAGTACTGTATGTGTTGTTATTTTCATGCCGGTTTGCTTGTCAAACTTTTGGTGTAGGGCTAATATTTGTGAGATAATTGTGCATGTACAGTGAGCGCAAGACATTTGCAATGTCAACTCAGCATAAACTGGTCTTAAAATACCATCTTCAATTCAAAACGTGGTGTTTTTGTTGTAGATGTCATATACTACTTCAGACAAGATTGATAAAATTCCGACCAATTATTAAACAGTATTTATCACAATAGACAGGTTTTACCTCAGGCACAAAAAGAGAATTGTTTGTCAAAGATATCTTTAACATCGGACTTCGCTTGTGAATTGTAAACTCTAGTTTTGTAGGTTTAGCTTACCTTTATCTAATGGAACCATTTTCCGTTCTTCCAAGTGTATTCCATTTCTACCAAAGAATATTTTTAAACCATCAGTAGACTTCCATTCCAGTGGAATTTCATCGCCTATGAGAAGACAAGCCAAGGTAGATTTACCAACAGAACAAGCACCAGCAAGGTAAATACGATTTCCAAACGACTCATAGGTGCCTAGCTTAAGAAGTGATTTAAACTCCTTAGCATCAACTATTCCTGGCAAAATAATATCTAAAACGAAACAAAAAGAAATATTTCATTAAACTTCTTTAAATATACAAACATATTATAACATATATGTCCATACATTACACCCATACATCTTTATATGGCAATGAACAATACGGATATACCAGTCTTGCACATGAACCGAGTTTGAAATAAACATATCTGTGTGGAAAATACTATAAACAACAGAAATAAGCGAACGCAATATGCAGAAGTTTGTCCTTAATAAGGATAGTTTGTCCTGTATAAGGTGAAAAAAACATTTGTCTTTCCTCCTGAATGCCGATTAAATTTGTCGGTGGAATCAGGAGGTATTGGCCGAGTTATTAAACACGTATGACTAGACACCATCCTCAGTGTTGTGTCTGAAGACCGTGACACACATCCCATATTTAGGACAACTGATTATTACATGTACAAAAGAGAAAGAAGACTGTTCCCACAATCCCAATTTAATACTTCTATTGTGAGTCTAATTGTCTCCCTTTGCTCCATGCTATTTGCCAGTATGGTATTGTTTGTTTTCCCAGAATATAGCTGAAATCCTGTTCACTTGCATTAAATTAACCATTCAAGCAGCCATTGTGTATAAACTTTATAGTGAACTTTTATTTCTGCACTTTGTTGTAATTATCACATGTAAGCATAATTTTATATGGCACTTACAACAATAAACTCAAAGATCAACAACTTTTATCTTGAATACTGCCCCTTGTTGTAATAAACACAAACGCCAACTACAGAAATTATGCAACGCATTACCTGACATGGGGTATTCTTAAAATTGCACTATTGAGCCTTACTGTGGGTAGGTTGTGCTCGACTCCAACATTAATGGTCACGGATTGACAGTTTTCCTGTTGTAGGTGCAGTTTACACCGGATACTGCAGCTTATTACACCCCCCAAAAAACTGAACATCATGATATAGCTGACAAATTGCTGAAAGTGGTGTTAACCCATTGAACCAACAAACATTAGTTGGCAGTTGTCTTGTATAAATGGTATTTTACCCATTACTATGATTCAACTTACCTTGGTCAGGCTGTTGGACACCACCATCAGGAGGCATCTACAATAAAATAATAAATACAACCCATGATGCAATTTTTGTATTCCTAAACCAAGACCACACCACATTCATCACAGATATTTGTACTAGTAGGTCAACAACATAACTTTTCCATTCAATTCTTTAATTACTTTATGTACTTGTTACAAATTGCTATTTTTGTAATGATCTGACCAAATGCTGTTTCTAAAGCTTGTACCAATAGATCTGAAGCATTGCAATCTAATTAAAATTAAATCTTTCACTTGCTCCCCCATTTTTTAAAATGGTCGCTGCGTGTACAACTCTTAGACCAATAACAATAAAGGGGAGCAAGTGAAAGATTTAATTTTAATTAAATTGGAAACATTGTGACAACAGACTCACATATTACTTGACCTTTTTCTAACCATATTGTTGAGAATAATTTAAAACACAAATTAACTCAGCAGTTGTTTCGTTAATTCGTTTTTTGCTAAAAAAGGTTGCTTAGTCAATGGAAACATGAAGGTTATAAGTTGGATTCCAAGTGAATGCAAAATGTGCTTCAATCCAACTTTAAACTAGCTGACAAGGGATGACAGTTTTCTTACGGAAGGTTTGGGGTTCACACTTGATAGTCTGACTTGCACTGCCAATAACAACATTGTTGGTTTTTGTTGGTGCCTTACACTATGTAGGTTGTTAAAGTACTTGTTCCGCAATTCCACATAATGTTTTCTTACTGTTCTAATTACTCAATAGTTTAAGGTCTAGTATTTGTCCTTTTAGGTTGACGTTTGGTGACCTGTTGCTCTATCAATAAATATACCAAATATTGTCATCCCACCATGCGTGGTTAGACAGGAACTGCCGTAACCCAAAAACTTTAATGTAGCCGCTGGACTGTTAAATTCAGGTCAAGGTCAGGTGACACCTATTAGACAGTCATGTACTATTCATCAGCAACCTATATACCAAATATTGTCATCCTGCCATGGTAGTTACTGAGGAACTGCTGTAACCCAAAAACTTTAACGTAGTTGCTGGACTGTGAAATTGAGCTCAAGGTCAGGTGACACCTACCAGACAGTCATGTACTATTCATCAGCAACCTATATACCAAATATTGTCACCCTACCATGCGTGGTTACAGAGTACCTGCCGTAACCCAAAAACTTTAACACAGTCCCTGAAAGGTGAAGTTGTAGTCAAGGTCAAGTGACACCTACCAGACAGTCATGTACTTTTCATCAGCAACCTATATAACAAATATTGTCATCCTACCATGCATGGTTACAGAGGAACTGTCGTAACCCAAAAACTTTCACATAGTCGCTGGACGGTGAAATTGAGGTCAAGGTCAGGCGACAGGTTACAGTTTAGCAAGTACTTATCATAAACTACCACTGGACCAAATTTGATGGACCTAGGGATTAGGCTTACAAAGATATAAAGCAAGATGTCAAAGAGTTTACGCTTCCGCCATCAGATTCTCATACATGTCTCGCTTCCAGCAACTATCGTCGCAGGCAAGACAAAAAGAAATGAAGGAAACTCACATCTATAAAAAGAAAAAAACTGCTGTGCACAGATAATGCATGATTGTCTAAAGATAATAACAAGAGCTATACAATTTATGGATGCATAATTATATCTGCACTGATGACGCATGATCACATCTATCAATATCAACAATAACCCAAAATTTCAAGAAAATTGATAAAGGCTTTTTTTAAGTTTTGAGTCTGAAAACCAAAAATCCTCCTTTTCCAAGAATTTAGCTCATAACTCTTTAAAAAAAATCCTAATTTTACTAAAAGTTAAAGGACGTACATATGGACATGGGTAAACCAGTATTCCCCATCTTCTTTTAAGTGGGGGGTATAAAAACTTGTAAGTCATAACTCTAAGTAACAGTCCGACAATTAAAAAAAACATTATGAACAAAGTCCCATTAGTTCTAGACAGAGGAATCATATTTACCAAAAATGTATACGGAAAATATTTAACAAATGTGTGCAGTATGTGTCAAAACTGTACGAAAACAAAAAATCTTTCTGTGGAGCTTCAGAGATCTGGTTTGATAAGTGTGTAAGGACATAATCTATTATTAAGTGGTATTATGTAGAAAATGAACAATTCACAGGGTGCTTTTATTACCAGGAGAATATTTCCTTCAAAAACACAATTATTTCTCACTAATGAAATTTTGCTAAAAATTCAAATATTTAAGCCATTGAGATATTTTTGTCTTATCCAACGGGTGAGATAGGAATTGCACACTCTGTTTCCTTTAAAAATGTATTCTGACATCAACTGTTGGTTGAGTTGGTTCAACAATAAAAATCATAAAATATTTACTTAATTGTATTGGTTTCCTAGGCCCCTTTAAATACTAAACTGAAACAACATATGTGCGCCTCCATGATTAAATTTACGCCACAATATGATAGCAATACAAACACACTAGAGATCACTTTCAGGGTAGATAACTCTATTTGTTGACATCTTCCAATAGAATAGCACCTGATATTTTTTTAAGAATTAGTGAGTAATATAATTAAATGCCGGTGGTAGAACCAGTGGGAAAAATCACAGACATCTGTGTGGAAGATTTCTGTTTGTGCCCAGAACACCATTGGAGACCAGAAATCTTTTCACTTGGATGTCTTAGATTTTCTTTTCTCACCAAGGTTTCACTTTTATTCGTCGGATATCAATTTTCGAAGTATTATTTCCCTGGGTGTTTAATTTACTCGTAGCTCATTAAAATTGTATGTACAAAAGATGAGAAAGCTTATTGTGACGTCAAGTTACATCTACTTAAATGACTTTCAAGAATACTAAAGAAATGTCCAAAAAATACATGGGTCTGGTGCGCAAAAGTATCAAATCACTGGTGGAAAGCCGATTCAAGAAATTCACGAACCCTCAGACAGAGATATATGTTTGTCTGCAGAGCCTCTGGATGGACAAGATATCTTTGCCTTGGGTTTGAGATTTTCTCGGCTAGTGCAAATTACATATACTTTTTATATATCAGGGGGGAGGGGGAATTACATTTCATTTGATCTTTTAATGCTTGTAAAAACAAGAACAGGTTAAAAGGGTCAGAAATACATCTCAAAGAACTATTTTTGATGGATCTTTAAATTCGTGGCTCAGGTTACCAACGAAAAAAACAAAATTGTCTTCTACTGTCTTCCGTATAATTTGGTGACTACAAGAAAATAATTATTAAAATATTAAATAGTAACAGGTATACAACTGCAATATGTGTTCAATCTTTCTGTATAGCTTACGAGTTAACTGTTAAGGAGTTAATTTCACAACAAGTATGCCTTCCTACCCACGTGATGCCAGTGGCCCAACTTCATTATAATCAGATATGCATATGAAAAACAACAATGAGTACACAAAACTCTGTGCTCAGGAACTGTCAGCATCTCATGCTTTACAATATATTAGTGATCATGAAAAATTTGTGTTCGAAACTCTTATAAGGCTCATAGAATTATTAAGAAAGCATGATAGATTTCAGAGACTGCTCTAACATGAGCAAACAATACAATAGGCTTACTCTACATTTGGAAGTATTATTATAACACTTACATTAACGGGCACAGGGGCAGCAGCAAGGGGTGGAGACTGTATGAACTCTTGTGCCTCTGTCAAGCTATCACAATATTTAGCAGCTTCTAAAGCATGGCTGACATTAACACCACTCTCAACTAACTAAAGAAAAAAAAAACTACAGTAATCAAGTATTATTTTAAATACAGTTATTTACATAGTACAGTCTTAACAATATTCTCAGAATGTACTCTGTATATATTACTTAGCACTGGTGTTATACTCTTTATTGGGTTTACATTATACTTAGTACTGATATTGACATTATACTTAGTACAGGTGTTTAAATTATACTTAGTACTGATATTGACATTATACTTAGTACTGGTGTTTACATTATACTTAGTACTGTGGTTTACATTATACTTAATACAGGTGTTTACATTATTTTTAGAACTGGTGTTTACATTATTTTTAGAACTGGTGTTTACATTACACTTAGTAAAGGTGTTCACATTATACTTAGTACAGGTGTTTACATTATACTTAGTACTTGTGTTCACATTATACTTAGTACTGGTGTTTACATTATACTAAATACTGGGGTTTACATCATACTAAGTACACTGTTTACATTATACTTAGAACAGGTGTTAACATTTACTAAGTACAGGTATTTACATTATACTCAGTATTGGTGTTAACATGTAACTTAGTACAGGTGTTTATATTATACATAGTACTGGTGTTTACATTATACTTTGTACAGGTGTTTACATTACACTCAGTATTGGTGTTTACATTATACTTAGTACTGGTGTTTACATTTACTTAGTACAGGTGTTTAAATTATACTCAGTACTGATATTGACATTATACTTACCACTGGTGTTTACATTATACTTAGTACAGGTGTTTACATTATACTAAGTACAGGTGTTTACATTATACTCAATACGGGTGTTTACATTATACAAAGTACAGGTGTTTACATTATATTCAGTACTGGTGTTTACATTATACTTAGTACAGGTGTTTACATTATACTCAGTACAATGTGTTTACATTATACTTTTGTTTGTTTGTTTGATTGATGGTGTTTAACGCTAATTTCAGCAATTTTTCGGCTATATCATGGCGTACAGTTTATATTGGGGGAGGAAGTCGGCGTACATGGAGAAAACCATCGACCTGCAACATTATACTTAGCACTGGTGTTTTACATTATACTTAATACTGGTTTTTAAATTATACTCAGTACTGGTGTTGACATTATACTCAGTACAGGTGTTTTCATTATACTCAGTACAGGTGTTTACATTATACTCAGTACAGGTGTTTACATTATACTCAGTACTGGTGTTTACGTCATACTTAGTACCAGTGTTTGCATTATGCTTAGTTCTGGTGTTTACATTCTACTTAGTACTGGTGTTTACATTATAATAAGAACTGGGGTTTACATTATACTTAGTACAGGTGTTTACATTATACTTAGTACAGGTGTTTACATTATACTTATAACTGGCGTTTACATTATACTCAGTACTGGTGTTTACGTTATACTTAGTACAGGTGTTTACATTATACTTAGTACAGGTGTTTACATTATACTTAGTACTGGTGTTTACATTATACTTAGTACCGCTGTTTACATTATACTTAGTACAGGTGTTTGCATTATACTCAGTACAGGTGTTTACATTATACTTAGTACTGGTGTTTATATTATACTTAGTACTGGTTTTTACATTTAACTTAGCACTGGTGTTTACATTATACTTAGTACAGGTGTTTACATGATACTCAGTACAGGTGTTTACATTATACTTAGTACAGGTGTTAATAGTATACTTAGTTCTGGTGTTTACATTATACTTAGTACTGGTGTTTACATTATAATTAGTACTAGTGTTTACATTATACTTAGTACATGTGTTTACATTATACTTAGTATTGGTGTTTACATTATACTTAGTACTGGTGTTTACTATATACTTAGAACAGGTGTTTACAATATACTCAGCATAGGTGTTTACACTATACTTAGTACAGGTGTCTACATTATATTTAGTACAAGTGTTTACATTATTCTTAGAACTGGTGTTTACATTATACTTTGTACATGTGATTACATTATACTTAGAACAGGTTTTTACATTATACTTAGTACTGGTGTTTACATTATACTTAGTACAGTTGTTTACATTATACTCAGTACAGGTGTTTACATTATACTCAGTACAGGTGTTTATGTTATACTTAGTACAGGTGTTTACGTTATACTTAGTACAGGTGTTTACATTATACTCAGTACAGGTGTTTACATTATACTTAGTACAGGTGTTTACGTTATACTTAGTACAGGTGTTTACATTATACTCAGTACAGGTGTTTACATTATACTCAGTACAGGTGTTTACGTTATACTTAGTACAGGTGTTTACATTATACTTAGTACAGGTGTTTACATTATACTTAGTACAGGTGTTTACATTATACTCAGTACAGGTGTTTACATTATACTCAGTCCAGGTGTTTATGTTATACTTAGTACAGGTGTTTACGTTATACTCAGTACAGGTGTTTACATTATACTTAGTACTGCTGTTTACTATATACTTAGTACTGGTGTTTACATTATACTTAGTACTGGTGTTTACATTATACTTAGAACTGGTGTTCACATTATACTTAGTACTGGTGTTTACATTATACTTAGTACAGGTGTTTACATTATACTTAGTACAGGTGTTTACGTTATACTTAGTACAGGTGTTTACATTATACTTAGTACAGGTGTTTACGTTATACTTAGTACAGATGTTTACATTATACTTAGTACTGCTGTTTACTATATACTTAGTACTGGTGTTTACATTATACTTAGTACTGGTGTTTACATTATACTTAGAACTGGTGTTCACATTATACTTAGTACTGGTGTTTACATTATACTTAGTACTGGTGTCTGCATTATACTTAGTACTATTGTTTACATTATACTTAGTACTGCTGTTTACATTATACTTAGTACAGGTGTTTACATTATACTTAGTACTGGTGTTTACATTATACTAAGTACTAGTGTTTACATTATACTCAGTACTAGTGTTTACATTATACTTAGTACAGGTGTTTACATTATACTTAGTACTGGTGTTTACATTATACTTAGTACAGGTGTTTACATTATACTTACTACTGGTGTTTACATTATACTTAGTACTGGTGTTTACATTATACTTAGAACTGGTGTTCACATTATACTTAGTACTGGTGTTTACATTATAGTTAGTACTGGTGTTTACATTATACTTAGTACTGGTTTTTACATTATACTTAGTACTGGTGTTTACATTATACTTAGTACTGGTGTTTACATTATACTTAGTACTGGTGTTTACATTATACTTAGTACTGGTGTTTACATTATACCTAGAACTGGTGTTTACATTATCGTGGATACTGACGTTTACATTATACTTCGAACTGGTTTTTACATTATACTTAGTTCTGAAGTTTATATTGTACTTAGTACTGATGTTTACATTATAATTAGTAATATTGCTTGGTTTATGTGTACAGTACACTTGGTATAACTCATTCACAAACTACACTTCATACCTGATGTCACTGAGGTGTTTGGTTTACGTGTACAATACACTTGGTATAACTCTTACACAGACTACACTCCACCACTGATGACATTTATTTGGTTTGCATAAAATGGTTTTTACGTGTACACTACAATCCTTCATTTTTTGAGTTTGTGTTAAAGGATAAAAATACCTGTAGTAATATCTCTGCTTTTCCTTTTGCCACTTCCAGTGCAGTCCTTCCCTGTAACAAAACAAATCATTTGAAACATGCATAATTAAATCTACCAATGTAAACCAAGTGATGGCTAGAAATAATATAAATAGAAATAATATAAAGCTTACAAAATAACTCATTTTATTACAATGAAGTCTGGTAAACATCAATATTAATCCATAATTAAAACGATTTCTCTGTAAATAACAGACATCTTGTCATCAAATCTCCTCAATGTAAGTTATACAGCTACATATAACAAAAGTAGTTTTTGTAACAGATCTAATAAAACTTGATATTTTCTGATTCTGTACGAGTCGAGTTAAACAAATGGCCACACTCAGGGTGAAATATTTGGTTTGTGTGAAATAAAGTATGTTTTATCATGTCGGCCATTAAAAATGTACTATAAATCTCTGTGGTCAAAGTGTAAAAAATAACTTTTTGTAACAAACGTCGTTGAGACTGATATTTTCTGATTCTGTACGAAGAGGCGAGTTAAACAAATGGCCACACTCGGGGTGAAATATTTGGTTTGTGTGAAATAATGTATGTTTTATCATGTCGGCCATTAAAAATGTACTATAAATCTCTGTGGTCAAAAGTATAAAAAAAAATAACTTTTTGTAACAAACGTTGTTAAGACTGATATTTTTTGATTCAGTTCAATGAGACGAATAAAATGAATCCCAACTCTTGTGGTCAAATATATCATTATCTAAGATTAATCAATGAATCTTGTAACATGTCGGCCATAACAAGATGTACATTGATATTTTCTGATTCAGTACAAAAATGAAGAAAAACACGACTTTCCACCGAGGAATACATACCCTGTAATTCTGGCTGTGTATGTCAGCCCCCTTTGATATCAGTAGTGATGCCACGTCTATGAAGTCTCCCCTTGCAGCGTCATGTAATGGTGTGTCTCCCTAGAATGATATAAATCCATAATAAACGATTTCTCTGTAAATAACAGACATCTTGTCATCAAATCTCCTCAATGTAAGTTATACAGCTACATATAACCAAAGTAGTTTTTGTAACAGATCTAATAAAACTTGATATTTTCTGATTGTGTACAAAGAGTCGAGTTAAATAAATGGCCACACTCAGGGTGAAATATTTGGTTTGTGTGAAATAATGTATGTTTTATCATGTCGGCCATTAAAAATGTTCTATAAATCTCTGTGGTCAAAGTATAAAAAATAACTTTTTGTAACAAACGTCTTTGAGAGTGATATTTTCTGATTAAGGTCAATGAGACGAATAAAATGAATCCCAACACTTATGATCAAATATATCTTTATCAGAGATTAATCAATGAATCTTGTAACATGTCGGCCATAACAAGATGTACATTGATATTTTCTGATTCAGTACAAAAATGAAGTAAAACACGACTTTCCACCGAGGAATACATACCAAGTTATTCTGGTTGTGTATGTCAGCCCCCTTTGATATCAGTAGTGATGCCACGTCTACGAAGCCTCTCTTTGAAGCGTAATGTAATGGTGTGTTTTTCTAGAATGATATAAATCCATAATAAACGATTTCTCTGTAAATAACAGACGTCTTGTCATCAAATCTCCTCAATGTCAGTTATACAGCTACATATAACAAAAGTAGTTTTTGTAACAGATCTAATAAAACTTGATATTTTCTGATTGTGTACAAAGAGTCGAGTTAAATAAATGGCCACACTCAGGGTGAAATATTTGGTTTGTGTGAAATAATGTATGTTTTATCATGTCGGCCATTAAAAATGTACTATAAATCTCTGTGGTCAAAGTATAAAAAATAACATTTTGTAACAAACGTCTTTGAGAGTGATATTTTCTGATTAAGGTCAATGAGACGAATAAAATGAATCCCAACACTTATGGTCAAATATATCATTATCTGAGATTAATCAATGAATCTTGTAACATGTCGGCCATAACAAGATGTACATTGATATTTTCTGATTCAGTACAAAAATGAAGTAAAACACGATCTTCCACTGAGGAATACATACATCGTAATCCTGGCTTTGTATGTCAGCCCCCTTTGATATCAGTAGTTCTGCCACGCCTATGAAGCCTCCCTTTGAAGCGTAATGTAATGGTGTGTTTTTCTAGAATGATATAAATCCATAATAAACGATTTCTCTGTAAATAACAGACATCTTGTCATCAAATCTCCTCAATGTCAGTTATACAGCTACATATAACAAAAGCAGTTTTTGTAACAGATCTAATAAAACTTGATATTTTCTGATTCTGTACGAAGAGGCGAGTTAAACAAATGGCCACACTCAGGGTGAAATATTTAATATGTGTGAAATAATGTATGTTTTATCATGTCGGCCATTAAAAATGTATTATAAATCTCTTTGGTCAAAAGTGCAAACAAATAACTTTTTGTAACAAACGTCGTTGAGACTGATATTTTCTGATTCTGTACGAAGAGGCGAGTTAAACAAATGGCCACACTCAGGGTGAAATATTTGGTTTGTGTGAAATAATGTATGTTTTATCATGTCGGCCATTAAAAATGTTCTATGAATCTCAGTGGTCAAAGTATAAAAAATAACTTTTTGTAACAAACGTCGTTGTAACTGATATTTTCTGATTCAGTTCAATGAGACGAATAAAATGAATCCCAACACTTAAGGTCAAATATATCATTATCTGAAATTAATCAATGAATCTTGTAACATGTCGGCCATAACAAGATGTACTTTGATATTTGATTATAAATGTTGAGAATACATACCAAGATATTCTGTCTCTGTATGTCAGCCCCCTTTGATATCAGCAGTGATACCACGTTTACGAAGCCTCTCTCTGAAGCGTAATGTAATGGTGTGTTTTTCTAGAATGATATAAATCCATAATAAACGATTTCTCTGTAAATAACAGACATCTTGTCATCAAATCTCCTCAATGTCAGTTATACAGCTACATATAACAAAAGTAGTTTTTGTAACAGATCTAATAAAACTTGATATTTTCCGATTGTGTACAAAGAGTCGAGTTAAATAAATGGCCACACTTAGGGTGAAATATTTGGGTTGTGTGAAATAATGTTTGTTTTATCATGTCGGCCATTAAAAATGTATTATAAATCTCTGTGGTCAAAGTATAAAAAAATAACTTTTTGTAACAAATGTCGTTGAGACTGATATTTTCTGATTCTGTACAACGAGTCAAGTTAAATAAATGGCCACACTCAGGGTGAAGTATTTGGTTTGTGTGAAATAATGTATGTTTTATCATGACGGCCATTAAAAATGTACTATGAATCTCTGTGGTCAAAGTATAAAAAATAACTTTTTGTAACAAACGTCGTTGAGACTGATATTTTCTGATTCAGCTCAATTAGATGAATAAAATGAATCCCAACACTTATGGTCAAATATATCATTATCTGAAATTAATCAATGAATCTTGTAACATGTCGGCCATAACAAGATGTACTTTGATATTTTCTGATTCAGTACAAAAACGAAGTAAAACACGACCTTCCACTGAGGAATACATACATTGTAACCCTGTCTGTGTATGTCAGCCCCCTTTGATATCAGTAGTTCTGCCACGTCTACGAAGCCTCCCTCTGAAGCGTAATGTAATGGTGTGTATTTCTAGAATGATATAAATCCATAATAAACGATTTCTCTGTAAATAACAGACATCTTGTCATCAAATCTCCTCAATGTAAGTTATACAGCTACATATAACAAAAGTAGTTTTTGTAACAGATCTAATAAAACTTGATATTTTCTGATTCTGTACGAAGAGGCGAGTTAAACAAATGGCCACACTCAAGGTGAAATATTTGGTTTGTGTGAAATAATGTATGATTTATCATGTCGGCCATTAAAAATGTACTATAAATCTCTGTGGTCAAAGTATAAAAAAATAACTTTTTGTAACAAACGTCGTTGAGACTGATATTTTCTGATTCTGTACGAAGAGGCGAGTTAAACAAATGGCCACACTTAGGGTGAAATATTTGGGTTGTGTGAAATAATGTTTGTTTTATCATGTCGGCCATTAAAAATGTACTATAAATCTCTGTGGTCAAAGTATAAAAAAATAACTTTTTGTAACAAACGTCGTTGAGACTGATATTTTCTGATTAAGGTCAATTAGATGAATAAAATGAATCCCAACACTTATGGTCAAATATATCATTATCTGAGATTAATCAATGAATCTTGTAACATGTCGGCCATAACAAGATGTACATTGATATTTTCTGATTCAGTACAAAAATGAAGTAAAACACGACCTTCCACTGAGGAATACATACCCTGTAATTCTGGCTGTGTATGTCAGCCCCCTTTGATATCAGTAGTGATGCCACGTCTACGAAGCCTCCCTGTGCAGCCCAATGTAATGGTGTGTATCTCTAGAATGATATAAATCCATAATAAACGATTTCTCTGTAAATAACAGACATCTTGTCATCAAATCTCAATGTAAGTTATACAGCTACATATAACAAAAGCAGTTTTTGTAACAGATCTAATAAAACTTGATATTTTCTGATTCTGTACGAAGAGGCGAGTTAAATAAATGGCCACACTCAGGGTCAAATATTTGGTTTGTGTGAATTAATGTTTGTTTTATCATGTCGGCCATTAAAAATGTATTATAAATCTCTGTGGTCAAAGTATAAAAAAATAACTTTTTGTAACAAACGTCGTTGAGACTGATATTTTCTGATTCTGTACGAAGAGGCGAGTTAAACAAATGGCCACACTCAGGGTGAAATATTTGGGTTGTGTGAAATAATGTATGTTTTATAATGTGGGCCATTAAAAATGTACTATGAATCTCTGTGGTCAAAGTATAAAAAATAACTTTTTGTAACAAACGTTGTTGAGACTGATATTTTCTGATTGTGTACAAAGAGTCGAGTTAAATAAATGGGCACACTCAGGGTGAAATATTTGGTTTGTGTGAAATAATGTATGTTTTATCATGTCGGCCATTAAAAATGTACTATAAATCTCTGTGGTCAAAGTATGAAAAAATAACTTTTTGTAACAAACATCCTTGAGACTGATATTTTCTGATTCAGGTCAATGAGACGAATAAAATGAATACCAAAACTTATTGATTGATTGATTGATTAATGGTGTTTAACGCCCGAGCAGCAATATTTCAGCTATATTCAGGCGATGAACATGAAATGGATGATAAAATGAACATGAAATGATGATGAATGAAAATGGGATGGGACACAAGGACAAATAGGGGTAACGGATTTTAGATTGCCACTGGCAAATGGGAGGATGGATAGGGTCGGGCAATTTAGCCTCCTGTAGCGGGATCGAAATCCCTACTCATAGCGAATACTACAGCAGCGTTCTTTAACGTGCGAGGAACGTGGCATTTTTCCCAACACGGTGCACTAATATGATTTGCGGTCAGGTTTTCCGTATTATGGCCTGACAACCCCAGCTTTCCAGGGGTACACCATTCAACCACCTGGGGCACACATCCCAGTCGGTCTTTAGGCAAACCGACCTGACACGCCGGTCAGGGTACTGGGCGCTATTTAGTCGCCTTTTACGACAAGCTAGCGCGACTGCGGTCTATTCTTTTAGCCACCCGAATCCCGCACGGGGCCCAACACTTATGGTCAAATATATCATTATCTGAGATTAATAAATGAATCTTGTAACATGTCGGCCATAACAAGATGTACATTGATATTTTCTGATTCAGTACAAAAATGAAGTAAAACACGACCTTCCACTGAGGAATACATACCTCGTAACCCTGGCTGTGTATGTCAGCCCCCTTTGATATCAGTAGTGATGCCACGTCTACGAAGCCTCCCTTTGAAGCGTAATGTAATGGTGTGTTTTTCTAGAATGATATAAATCCACAATAAACGATTTCTCTGTAAATAACAGACATCTTGTCATCAAATCTCCTCAATGTAAGTTATACAGCTACATATAACAAAAAGTAGTTTTTGTAACAGATCTAATAAAACTTGATATTTTCTGATTCTGTACGAAGAGGCGAGTTAAATAAATGGCCACACTCAGGGTCAAATATTTGGTTTGTGTGAAATAATGTATGTTTTATTATGTCGCCATTAAAAATGTACTATAAATCTCTGTGGTCAAAGTATAAAAAAATAACTTTTTGTAACAAACGTCGTTGAGACTGATATTTTCTGATTCTGTACGAAGAGGCGAGTTAAACAAATGGCCACACTCAGGGTGAAATATTTGGGTTGTGTGAAATAATGTATGTTTTATCATGTCGGCCATTAAAAATGTATTATAAATCTCTGTGGTCAAAGTATAAAAAAATAACTTTTTGTAACAAACGTCGTTGAGACTGATATTTTCTGATTCAGGTCAATGAGACGAATAAAATGAATCCCAACACTTATGGTCAAATATATCATTATCTGAGATTAATCAATGAATCTTGTAACATGTCGGCCATAACAAGATGTACATTGATATTTTCTGATTCAGTACAAAGATGAAGTAAAACACGACCTTCCACTGAGGAATACATACATCGTCATCCTGGCTTTGTATGTCAGCCCCCTTTGATATCAGTAGTGATGCCACGTCTACGAAGCCTCCCCTTGAAGCGTAATGTAATGGTGTGTGTTCCTAGAATGATATAAATCCATAATAAACGATTTCTCTGTAAATAACAGACATCTTGTCATCAAATCTCCTCAATGTAAGTTATACAGCTACATATAACAAAAGTAGTTTTTGTAACAGATCTAATAAAACTTGATATTTTCTGATTCTGTATGAAGAGGCGAGTTAAACAAATGGCCACACTCAGGGTGAAATATTTGGTTTGTGTGAAATAATGTATGTTTTATTATGTCGCCATTAAAAATGTACTATAAATCTCTGTGGTCAAAGTATAAAAAAATAACTTTTTGTAACAAACGTCGTTGAGACTGATATTTTCTGATTCTGTACGAAGAGGCGAGTTAAACAAATGGCCACACTCAGGGTGAAATATTTGGGTTGTGTGAAATAATGTATGTTTTATCATGTCGGCCATTAAAAATGTATTATAAATCTCTGTGGTCAAAGTATAAAAAATAACTTTTTGTAACAAACGTCGTTGAGACTGATATTTTCTGATTCAGGTCAATGAGACGAATAAAATGAATCCCAACACTTATGGTCAAATATATCATTATCTGAGATTAATCAATGAATCTTGTAACATGTCGGCCATAACAAGATGTACATTGATATTTTCTGATTCAGTACAAAGATGAAGTAAAACACGACCTTCCACTGAGGAATACATACCCTCCAATCCTGGCTGTGTATGTTAGCCCCCTTTGATATCAGCAGTGATGCCACGTCTACGAAGCCTCCCTCTGAAGCGTAATGTAATGGTGTGTTTTTCTAGAATGATATAAATCCATAATAAACGATTTCTCTGTAAATAACAGACATCTTGTCATCAAATCTCCTCAATGTCAGTTATACAGCTACATATAACAAAAGCAGTTTTTGTAACAGATCTAATAAAACTTGATATTTTCCGATTGTGTACTAAGAGTCGAGTTAAATAAATGGCCACACTCAGGGTCAAATATTTGGTTTGTGTGAAATAAAGTATGTTTTATCATGTCGGCCATTAAAAATGTATTATAAATCTCTGTGGTCAAAGTATAAAAAAATAAATTTTTGTAACAAACGTCGTTGAGACTGATATTTTCTGATTCTGTACAAAGAGTCGAGTTAAATAAATGGCCACACTCAGGGTGAAATATTTGGTTTGTGTGAAATAATGTTTGTTTTATCATGTCGGCCATTAAAAATGTATTATAAATCTCTGTGGTCAAAGTATAAAAAAATAACTTTTTGTAACAAACGTCGTTGAGACTGATATTTTCTGATTCTGTACGAAGAGGCGAGTTAAACAAATGGCCACACTCAGGGTGAAATATTTGGGTTGTATGAAATAATGTTTTATCATGTCTGCCATTAAAAATGTACTATAAATCTCTGTGGTCAAAGTATAAAAAAATAACTTTTTGTAACAAACGTCTTTGAGAGTGATATTTTCTGATTAAGGTCAATTTTTATGGTCAAATATATCATTATCTGAGATTAATCAATGAATCTTGTAACATGTCGGCCATAACAAGGTGTACATTGATATTTTCTGATTCAGTACAAAAATGAAGTAAAACACGACCTTCCACTGAGGAATACATACATCGTAACCCTGGCTCTGTATGTCAGCCCCCTTTGATATCAGCAGTGATGCCACGTCTACGAAGCCTCCCCTTGAAGCCACATGTAATGGTGTGTCTCCCTAGAATGATATAAATCCATAATAAACGATTTCTCTGTAAATAACAGACATCTTGTCATCAAATCTCCTCAATGTGAGTTATTCAGCTACATATAACAAAAGTAGTTTTTGTAACAGATCTAATAAAACTTGATGTTTTCTGATTCTGTACAAAGAGTTGAGTTAAACAAATGGCCACACTCATGGTGAAATATTTGGTTTGTGTGAAATAATGTATGTTTTATCATGTCGGCCATTAAAAATGTACTATAAATCCCTGTGGTCAAAGTATAAAAAAATAATTTTTTGTAACAAACGTCGTTGAGACTAATATTTTCTGATTCAGGTCAATGAGACAAATAAAATGAATCCCAACACTTATAGTCAAATATATCCTTATCTAAGATTAATCAAAGAATCTTGAAACATGTCGGCCAAAACAAGATATACATTGATATTTTCTGATTCAGTACAAAAATGAAGTACAACACGACCTTCCACTGAGAAATACGTACCATGCCATCCTGGCTCCGTATGTCAGCCCCTTGCTAGACATGTGTATTCTATTGATATTTAATATTTTTAAATACATGTTCAACTGGACAGATGTAACCTACCTGTCATTATGGACAAACATTTGTCATACATGACTAATAATGTCTAATTGCATACTAGACATATGCAGTCTACCTGTCAAGCTTAAATATGCAGTCTACCTGAAATACTGGACAAATGCAGTCTATTTGACATATGCTGTGTAATGTCATACTTGACACAGGTAGTGTAATGTCATACTTGACACAGGCTGTGTAATAACATACTTGACATATGCTGTGTAATGTCATACTTGACATATGCTGTGTAATGTCATACTTGACATATGCTGTGTAATGTCATACTTGACATATGCTGTGTAATGTCATACTAGACATATGCTGCGTAATGTCATACTTGTCATAGGCAGTGTAATGTCATACTTGACAAAGGCAGTGTAATGTCATACTTGACATAGGCTGTGTAATGTCATACTTGACATAAGCTGTGCAATGTCATACTTGACATACGTTGTGTAATGTCATACTTGGCAAAGGCAGTGTAATGTCATACTTGACATAGGTAGTGTAATGTCATACTTGACATATGCTGTGTAATGTCATACTTGACATAGGATGTGTAATGACATACTTGACATATGCTGTGTAATGTCATACTTGACATATGTAGACAATGTGTTATACTTGACAAAGGCAGTGTAATGTCATACTTGACATAGACAGTGTAATGTCATTCTTGACATAGACAGTGTAATGTCATACTTGACATAGACAGTGTAATGTCATACTTGATATATGTTGTGTAATGTCATACTTGACATATGCTGTGTAATGCCATACTTGACATATGCTGTGTAATGTCATACTTGACATATGCTGTGTAATGTCATACTTGACATATGCTGTGTAATGTCATACTTGACATATGCTGTGTAATGTCATACTTGACATATGCTGTGTAATGTCATACTTGACATATGCTGTGTAATGTCATACTTGACATAAGCTTTGTAATGTCATACTTGACATGTGCAGTCTACCTTGATATATGCTGTGTAATGTCATACTTGACAAAGACAGTGTAATGTCATACTTGACATATGCTGTGTAATGTCATACTTGACATAGACAGTGTAATATTATACTTGACATTGGCAGTATTATGTCATACTTGACATTGGCAGTATTATGTCATACTTGACATGTGTTGTGTAATGTCATACTTGACATTTGCTGTAATGTCATACTTGACATATGCAATGTAATGTGATACTTGACATGTGCAGTCTACCTGTAATATTTGACATATGCAGTCTACCTGTCATACATGACATTAAAGTCTACCTGTCATACTGGACATGGGAAGCTATCTGTCATACTGGACATGTGAAGTCTGCCTGTCATTCTGGACAGATGCAGTCTTAACGTTATACTGTACAAATGCACTTCACCTTTCATACTGGACATATGCAGTCCACATATCATACTAGACATATGCAGTCCACATTTAATACTAGACATATGCAGTCTACCTGTAAAAATTGACAAATACTGTCTACATTTCATACGGGATTTGGAATCTACCTGTTGAAATATACTGCCAACCTTTTACCCTGGACATACTCTTTCTACCTTTCTTACTCGACATATGCTATCTACCTGTCAAACTTGACATAAACAGTCTATCTTTCATACTGGATATATTTCCTTTTACCTGTTATTCAGTCTACAGGTCATACTGTACATATACAGACCACATGTCATGCTGGACACAGGAAATCTACCTGCCATATTAGACATGTGAAGTCTACCTGTCATACTTGACATGGTCAGTTTACCTGTCATACTGGACAAATGCAATTCAACTTTGACATATTCAGTGTTATGTCATACTTTACATGCAGTCTAACATACTTGACATATGTATACAATCTGTCATACTGGACATATCCATTCTAACTATCATACTTGATATGCAGTGACATGTCATACTTGACATATGTATACAATCTGTGTCATACTGGACATATCCATTCTAACTGTCATACTTGACATATGCAGTGTAATGTCATATGCAGTAAAATATCATAGCTGACATATGCAGTGTAATGTCATGCTGGACATATGCAGTCTTCCAGTCATACTTGACATATGCAGTCTTCCAGTCATACTTGACATATGTAGTGTTATGTCATACTCGTGTATGCAATCTACCTGTCATACTTGATATATGTAGACTACATGTCATACTGGATATATCCATTCTACCTGTCATAATGGACATTAACAGTGATGTTTGACATATGCAGTATACCTGTCATACTAGAAATATTCAGACTACCTGTCATAATGGACATTATCGGTCAAGCTTGACGTATGCAGTTTATCTGTCACACTGGACATGCAGTCTACATGTCATTCTGTACATAAACAGTCACCTGTCACACTGGACATATCCAGTCTACATGTCATACTTGACATATCCATTCTGTCATACTTGACATATGCAGTCTACTCTAGTGGACATATTAAGTCTAAATGTCATACTGGACATATGAAGCATACATGTCATATGAGACATGCAGTCTACCTGTCACTCTCGACATATACAGTCCACATGTCATACTGGACATATGCAGTCAACCATTCATACCAGACATATGGTCTAGCTGTCATACTTAACATGCAGTCTACCTTTCATACCGGAATATGCAGTCTTCCTAATATACTGGACATATGTTATCTACCAGTCATAGTAGACATGCAATTTACATGTAAAATCATAGAGATAAGCAGTCTTCCTGTCATGCTTGTTATGTACAGTCTTCCTGTCAAACTGAACATATTCAGTCTACCTGTCATACTGGACATATGCCATCTACCTGTCATGCTTGACATTCAGACTACCTGTCATGCTTGACATTCAGACTACCTGTCATGATGGACATATGCAGTACACATCAAACTGGATATATGCACTCCATCTTTCATACTGGACATATGCAGTCTACCAGTCACACCAGACATATGCAGTCTACCTGTCTTACTTGACATATACAGTCTGTCATACTAGGGATGCGAAGTTTAACCATCATACTGGACATTTGCAGTTTTCAAGTCATACTGTACATATGCACTCCACCTGTCATACTGGACATATGCAGTCTCTACCTGTCATGATGGACATATGCAGTCCACATTTCATAATGGACATATGTAGTTACTAGTCAGTCATACCAGGCATAATATGCAGTCTACATATAATGTTGGGCATATGCAGTTTACCTGTCACACTTAATCTGTAGTCTACCTGTCACACTAGACATATACTGTCTACCTTTAATACGGGAATATGCAGTCTACCTGTCATACTGGACATATGCAGTCTACCTGTCATACTTGAGATACTTGACATGCAGTCTACCTGTCATACTTGAGACACTTGACATGCAGTCTACCTGTCATACTTGACATGCAGTCTATCTGTCATACTTGACATATGCAGTCTACCTGTCATACTTGACATGGAGTCTACCTGTTATACTTGACATATGCAGTCTACCTGTAATACTTGACATATGCAGTCTACCTGTCAATACTAGACATATGCAGTCTACCTGTCATACTTGACATGCAGTCTACCTGTCATACTTGACATATGCAGTCTACCTGTCATACTTGACATATGCAGTCTACCTGTCATACTTGACATGCCGTCTACCTGTCATACTTGACATATGCAGTCTACCTGTCATACTTGACATGCAGTCTACCTGTCATACTTGACATATGCAGTCTACCCTTCATACTTGACGTATTCAGTGTACCTGTCATACTTGACATGCAGTCTACCTGTCATACTTGACATATGCAGTCTACCTGTCATAATTGACATGCAGTCTACCTGTCATACTTGACATATGCAGTCTACCTGTCATACTTGACTTATGCAGTCTACCTGTCAATACTAGACATATGCAGTCTGCCCGTTATTCTTGACATGAAATTTACCTGTCAAACTAGACATATTCAACGTACCTGTCATACTGGACATGCAATTTACATGTAAATGCTAAACATATGCAGTCTACCTGTCATGTGAGATACATGCAGTCTCCCTATCATACATGACATGAAATTTACCTGTAAAACCTAGACTTATGCAGTCTTCCTGCTTATTGCCAGTTTATAGAGGACACTTTGCCCTGTAAAGTTCAGTTAGGAAAAAAATCCTAGAACACTGCATATGCAGTCTACCTGTCATACTGGACATGCAATTCATCGAAATACCTGAGATATGTATGCTGTCTTGTTTTCAGTCGATTTACACATGATTTGTTATCAATAGTTAACTTACAACATAGATAATCCATTTGTGTAAAGTCATACTTGACATATGTAGAGTACCTGTCATAATGGTCATATCCACTCCAACTGTCATACTGGACATATGTAGAGTACCTGTCATAATGGTCATATCCCCTCCAACTGTCATACTGGACATATCACTTCTACTTTACCTGTCATAATGGCCATATGCCATTTACCTGTCAAGTTTGACATATGCAGTCTATCTGTCATACTGGATATAAGCAGTCTGTTATACTGGACATATGCATTCTATATGTCATCCTGTACATAAACAGTCTGCCTGTCATACTGGACATATCCAGTCTACATGTAATAGTTGACATATGGACACTATATGTCATACCAGACATATGCAGTTTACCTGTCATGTTGGACAAATGCAGTTCATGTGTCATGCTGGACATATGAAGTCTCGCTGTCATACTCGACATCTACCTGTCTTACTTGACATAAACATTCTTATTTTCATACTGGACATATGCAGTATACCTGTCAACTTGACACATGCAGTCTACCTGTCATACTGGACATATGGTCTAGCTTTCATACTTGACATACATTCTACTTTCATATTGGAAAATGCAGTTTACCTGTGATGTTGGACATATGCAGTAAACATGTAATACTGGATATATGTACTCCATTTGTCATACTAGACATATGCAGTCTACCAGTCATACTAGACATTTGAAGTCTACCTGTCAACTGGACATATGCAGTCTACCTGTCATACTGGACATATGCAGTCTACATATCATGCTGGGCATATGCAATTTCCCTGTCTCACTTAACCTGTAATCTAGCTGTCATACTTGACATGTGAAGTCTGTCTTACAAACTGGACATATGCAGTCTATCTGTTATGCCTGACAAATATGTTCTACATGTCATTTTGTACATTAGCAGTCTGCCTGTCATACTGGATATATGCAGTCTACTTGTCATCCTGGACTTGTGCACTCCACATGTCATACTGGACATATGCAGTCTACCTGTCATGCTGGACTCATGCACTCCACGTCATAGGCATTCCTCCCGTTATACTTGACATGTGCCGTCTAGTTGTCAACTAGGCACATCATTGCCATACTTGACATATGCAGTATACCTGTCATACTTGACATATGCTGTCGACCTGTCATACTGTAAATATGCAGTCTACCTGTCAAAATGCAGTCTATAAGAATAACTGTATACTGCACTCCACCTGACATACTTGACATATACAGTCTACCTGTCATGCAGGACTTGGGCAGTACACAAGTCATACTGGACATATCCAGTCCCAACATACTCGACACATGTAATCTACCAGTCATACCAAACATATGCAGTCTACATGTCACACTTGACATATGCAGCATACATGTCATACTTGACATATGCAGTCTACCTGTCATAATAGACATGCAATTTCATTAAAATACACTACAGCCAAAACGGAGTACGCCAAGTCCGTGAGTCCATGATGGACAACGATTGTAGTACGCGGACATTCCCGATGGACAGAAGTTCATCATTCGCGGACACTTCAGATATAATGTCCCCAATGGATCCGCGATTTCTTCCATATGTCCGCGAACGTAAACGTTATTGTCATGGACTGAATTCGATAAATACTTTATTTGAAGATGGTGTATTGTTCCAATCATTAAACCATTCAGTTGTGTATTAATTCTTTATAGACCGTCAGTAAAAACATGTTCAAGAAGGGTACTTTATTAATTATTTTACATAATAAATATTTTAATATTAATTTGTAAAAAAGGGGTAACAAAAAACAGATATAGTTAACTTTTATACAATAAAGGTGTGTTTAAACTCTTATAATAAACAGTAGGTATTAATAGAACGCTGGCGTAAAACACCTTTCCTTATGGTGCCCCGAGGAATTAGGATACCTGTCATCCACCGGATGCAAAATAGAACAGTCCATTGATCAAGGAACACCTGCGATTTTATTGCGGGGTTAACTAATATACGCGTGTATAAATGTGTTTAAGAGTTGAAATGTATGAATTACGGTAAATTTCATAATTGTAATAAAAAAATGTCCCGCTGGCTTCCTGTTCAGGTGACTGGTGTTAATTGATGAAGGTAACCAACACGTGGACTTTCCGTATAATTAAAATACTACGCCGACCGCAAAGTTTTATTGCTCAAACACATTGGAGCAATATTTTTCCCACACGTTTTCAAACTTTGGCAAAAAGTGGAATATTGTTAAAAAGGCATATTTACTTAAATTTTTTTAAAGGAATTTTGTACAATTAGTTGCAACCTCGAATTTTGATGTCGTCAGCCAGCGACACGTGTCACTTATAGTTTTTTGCTCCTCCCATTCATTGAGTGATTCCCGCCTCACCTATTGATATTTTGGTAATAGGTGTGTTAGTTTTGGCACACCTATCTGTCCATTAATCTAATCTCATCAGGTATTCAAAGAGACCAATAATTGACACATGATTTCTCACTCCGTGCATGTCCGATTGTTATAGAATTTACACAACGTAGAATCTGTTGAATGAACAATTATGTAAAACGAACATAAAATAAAGACATATGAGTAACGAGGTTTCTAAAATGTTACTGCCTTTCTGCAACAAATACTTTCATTACGAATTTCTGCAGTTACAACATATGCCTTGTACAAAAACCGTGTTTATCGCGGCAATACCGCGGAGTTCATTAATAGACGATTCTGCAGTCATTTTGGTCACGGAACGTTCGCGGACAATTATCACTAAAAAAATTGATTGCCGCGTCGCGTTCGGCCGTGTTTTTTCGCGGACTTTGCGGAATCCATCTTGGCCGCAGTGTACCTGAGATATGTATGTTGTTTTGTTTTTATTATAGAGACAAGATAGTCCATTTGTGTGGAGGTAAATAATTAGGAAACTCGATGTGATATATAGCCATTCTTTGGAACATGACCAATCATCTACAAAAGTAGATAACCAATTCAATAAGTTGATTTATCAGAAACAATTGTACAACTTACTTTATTATCTTTACAGTTGACATTCGCACCATTTTCTAAACTTCTCTCCACAGCTTTCAAATCACCACTTTCAGCAGCAATCAATAGATCCTAAAACATATGAATAGCAAAAAATATTTAATTTATAAATTATGTGACCAGCCATGAGATTTTCAGGTTTATGGAGGTACCTTGGCAGATTTGAGATTATTGCAGATTCTTTGAGTGTTCCCTTGTGCAAAACATCCTACAAAGTCATTTCGATAGATTTTGCAAAATATCACAGTGACAGCTACTAATTAATGTACTGGTATGTTTTGACTTTTATAGGTACAATTTGCTTAACCAGATTATTAATAATGATTATGATGTTATTGTTGTTAATATTTGGTCACTTTATATGCAGCTGCTGAATAAAGCTGTGAAAAACAACTTGGGAAACTACAACAGATTGATACCATGGCAACCTAAGAAACCATTTTTGTAATTACCTTCTTTGTAACTGGCATTTTGCTTTTCTTAGATTGTATGTAAGGATTGTTGTAAAAGAAGTACAGATAGAATTTTTAAAGAAAAAATACTATATTAAATCAAATAATTAATTAATTGTCTTTAAAAAATACTGGGCAAACAACTTTTTTCATTGCTGGTTTTATCATGTAAGGTTTATTTGTAATAACTGCATTTTCTGATTTTGTATTGCTCTTTCTTATGCACAGTAGTCTGATTTCCTGAAACAAATTCCACTGTCTACTTGCATCCAGTCCTTTTGGTTCTGTGAAAATTGGAAGTTTTGCATAGTCAAAAATACAATGTCTTTTCAATAAATGTATTGATATTCCATCGTCATTAATATATTCCTCAACAAATACAGTTCCAGGATTTTGACTGCACATTCTAAAATAATGGTGTGATGAAATCTAGGGAGAACTTTAAAGGATGACTTCAAGAAATCTTTCCACTAGACAACTGGACGATGACTATCACTGACAAGCTGTGGTACATAATGGTTGTTCCTAAATGATGCTACAACTGACGATGCAACCTCAGATAGTTTCAACTGTAAAGTTCCGCCATTTTAACTGAAATTATATAAATAAGAAACAGTTAAACATTAACAAACTACTGTAGGCAATTTGAAACATGTTTCTGCCTGTAAAAAAAATTAAATTTTTATAGAAAGCCTTGTAAGGGAGTGCTTGTTAAATTCTGATATGTTTCTGTTTGTTTGTGTGCTGTTGACTGCCGCTTTCAGCAATTTTTCAGCTATATCATGCATGGTGTCCAGTTTTTTAAGAAAAGAAGCTGGAGTACCTGGTGATAACCCCAACCGTCAGTAAAAAAACTGGCAGTCCTTGTCAATAAAGATTGGAGTAGAATTCACCCCGTCTGCAGTGTAAGTTGAACCTGCAACCCTGGTGTAAACAGGCAGGTGAGCAATTGTAGATGACTAACTACCTTAACCACTCTGCCACTAAGACCCCGGATTACATTAGGAAAAGATACACTGCAACTTACAAGCTTTTTAAAATTCAGTAAAACTATTCAAGAGTGTTTTGAGATTGCTTAATTACCACTGGCAGTCACATTATTATATTTGATTAAATATCTGTACTGAAGTGAAAGCATATTTAATACAATTTCATGTGTGGTTTCATAGAGGTTGCACTGACTGACAGACACACAGTAAAAAACATAACCAATGCAACTTTCTAGCATAGAGTATAATAAAAAAGATTCAGCGCGCAGGTTTCCCTGCTAACTTACAATAGGTTTGTTTTGTTTGTTTGAATGGTGTTTAATGGCATTTTCAGCAATTTTACAGCAATATCATGGTGTCCAGTTTTTAGGGAGGGGGAAGGAAGCTGGCCTTCCAGGAGAAAATCCCTGACCGCAGAAAAACAGTCAATTCTTGTCAGTTCAGATTGAAGTCGAGTACATCCTGCCCCAGTGAGGCTTAAAACGCACAACATCAGTGTTGACAGATCTAGACCACATGATCAATAGTAGACTTACCACCTTAACCACTCTGCCACATAGGCACCTACAATAAGTACAGAACAAATTAATTATAAAGAAATTGTATGTAAATACCTCCCATATCCCAAAATGCCAGTCTGGATTAAGTTGTGTATGAACAACTTCCATACAGCTAAATTACAGATTTTCATGTATCCCTGTCAGGATTCTGCAAAGACCATACCTAAAGAAAAAAAATTGTACATTTTTTTAGAACAGATTTTAAAAAAATGAAAACCTTTTTGTGTATTTGTTGTTTGTTTCATAATCATATGGGTAAAGCCAAAAAGGTGGTCAGGAAAGTGTGACATTTGGATAAAAAATTAAAACATGACAAAAAAATATGACATCTCAATGTTTTATTTTCAACAATTTGTTTCTATGCATCAACCTTGAAATTAAACCCATACAGACTGTGGTTTCTTGTCAAATTGATCTTTTTTACCCATATCTTGTAAGTTATATTGACAATAAGTAAATCTTTTTTTTTAAATAATTGCTGAATAAATTGATGAAAATTGACCAAACTTTCTGAACATATACTCTTATATCAAGTATATATCATACACCCATTTTTTACTTGGTCATTGAAAATATAAAATTTTGGCCCTGTAATCAAAATAAGGGTGATATTGATGTCAAAAAAAAGGTTTTTTGAGATTATCATGTACTCAACTTGTATGCATCAACAAGCACAAGTTGGAACATTCACTTTGTTCTGTAAGTAAAATATTGGAATTACTGTATTGTACTCTGAATTACTATTGTCAAGTTGAATCTGCATTTTTTTGGAAGTTATTTTGACAACCAGACCTTTTTGATAGTTACATTGCTTAAAATTTTTTTTACTGAAAAACAAATAGAGAACCATGACATCATCCAGTTTCTTAAGTTGGGTAGGATTGGTCTCAACTAGATGGACCATCAAAATAAGAAGCATCTTTTGTCTAAACTGGATACTTTGTCTGACCTGTAAGTTATGTTGACCAATAAATGCTTGTTATAACTTATTTGTTTGTTATATTACATTGAGGATCTTTTATCTCTATGGTTCCAGCAACCTCTGTCAATTTTCAAGACTACTTAACAGTTATTGATCAGTAAAATGCTGGAAAAATCTTCCTTCAAGTAAGTTATATTGACAAAATGTCAATTAACATACAGGAAAAAACATGAAAATCCGGAATAATATTTGAACACAAAATCGTGGCCATATTTAGTCAATTTGAAGATAAACTTCATTGAAGTAAGCATACAAGAGTCAATGTTCTTGTTTGTTCAGCAAAAAATGAGAAAATATTTAACAAACATAGATAACAGTCACAAAAATAGCTATCCAAGTTGGAAAGAGTCGACAGATTCAGAGAACATGAAAATGTGTCTTGTATAAGCTCTACAACAACATTTGTCAGTGTTATTTTATTTATTACATGCAGGTAACATTAACCAAGTTTCATCAAGGGATTTTTCTTTAAAGAAAAATGAATTAAAAAATCGAAGAATTTGTCCATGGGACACAGATGTCCCCGCTAAATGAAGTCCCAAACAGGAAGTAGTCCGACAGGTCCGAAAGTCGCTTAGCCTTAGGACGTACATCTTGTGATACTAAACCACCCTGCCAAATTTCAAATTGTACAGTTTCTGAGAAAAGCTCGACGGAATTCGTACAGACAGACGGACATGAGTAAAACTAGAACGAAAAATCGTACCCTCGCTTTTTTTGGCGAGGGTACGAATTTAGTCCATTACTCGTAATGTAGCAGAGCGGTGGTGAATCACTCCCGGCACTTTGATGTCCAAAAGAAGTTGCATATACAATCAGACGTGGTCGATCTTGATATCTTTCGACAGGGTCACAATTTTTTTTATCTGTTTCGTGTTTAAAATCGATCATTATTGATACGTGATGATAGTTATTGCCGTTTTTAATAACACGCTGTGCGTTGTGTATTAATTGACATTCGTGTCTCTTTTTGATTACGTTTTACTACATGAAAAACATTGAGAAACCAGAAACTGAATGGCGTGTTGCATCTTGGGTAATACATATGTAAATTACTGGATTCTTACCATCTTGGGTAATACATATGTAAATTATTGGATTCTTACTACTGAATGGTTGTTATAGTATGCAAATTAGCACGTTTATAATAAAATTAGGTCACATTATCCATATACGGAATAATGATCAACATAGCACTTTCCACGTGCATCTTCAAAGACGAGAAAAGACATTTCTTCAATAAAGATCGTTTCCAGATAGTTTCGCAATGTCTAAACTTTAATAACGTAAATCAGATGAATATTATGTTTGAATTTTGTATAAATAGATCGAAATTAGAATTTTTTATTTGCTACATTACAAGCAATAGAACTGAATTTTGCCGTTAATCCGACAAATCACAAATTTAACTTCGGATTATAACGGCAGTAAAATTCGGTCTATAGTAAAACTTAATGCCCCTTACATGTCATCGCGGGGCATAAAAACAAAGGTGTGGGATGCGACAGACACATACCATATAATGCTGAATGATTCTATCTGTTTATGTTTGATAAACTACAGAACACCTATTTAATGCCCCTGCCACCAAGTTCTGTAACGGATATCTAAACGTACAGCAAGTTGATATCCCATGACATCAAAAATCACTAACAACATGTTTTCCACCAAATTAAAAGCTGTTTATCAATTTTACAAATTCGTCCATTTGGTAGGAGCTTAAATTTCTTAGCAGAAATTTGCACAATTATTTCATAGTTTTCTTGTTTTGTCTGAATGACGTTTAACACCACTTTCAGCAAAACCATGGTGTCCAGTGTTCATTGAGGGAGGAAGACACAGAACCAGGTGGAAAAAAACTCTACCTGTTGTAGGAAAACTGGCAATTCTTGTAAATTTAGATGGAGTAAAATAAAACCCTGCCAGCAGTGAGACTTGAACCCGTAACCTCTGAGTTTACAGACCACGTGATCAATAGTAGACGAAATTCCTTAATCCTTCAGCCCATCAAGTTATAGAGAAAAATAGCTAATAATCAAACAGCAGATAAAAATAACTTGACAAGACATGCCCCATCAATATAAAGCTGAAAATCCAACCATTGCTTATGATGATGGTGACAAAAGTCTGATGAATGGACGGACAAGCTGATTCCAATAAATCTGTTAAGTGGAAAAGGGGGAGGGGGCACAGCATATTATTTATTCAAATATTTTGTCTACACAGCTTGTTATAAAATTTATTAAAATTCAATTTTTTTTCTCTTGTCCAAATCTTGAACCAGGTGCTAAAGCTGAGAAAAATGTATGTATGGCCCATTCTGGAAGTCTGCATCTGAAAAGATAAATTTTAACATTAATTCAAATTTGTTGCCTTTAGTCACCTCTTGCTTAACTAACTTGACAACCTCGAACTCCCATTGAATCCATTCTTGTTTGTCACACACCATAAATGATGGACAAAGTTTTGTATTGTATAATAAAAGTAATCAAAAGTAAAGACTGGAACACAAGTAGATATCAGTGAGATGGTACCCATCTCTGTGGGCCCCGCTGACCTAAAGGGCAAGGTCATCAACTATGGTATGCGACACATCGCCTTGACATTATCTACCCACATTCCAAATATTAAAAGCCTTAACCTCAAAAGATAAAAAAGTTACAGCCTGGATATAAATTTTTCATTCAGAAATAGTGTGACCAAAGGTCAAAGTTCAAGGTCAAAGGTCAGCAACCATAGTATGTGACACATCACCTTGATATTATCTACCCACATTCCAAATATCAAAAGCCTACCTCGAAAGATAAAAAAGATACAGCCCGGACATGAATTTTTCATTCAGAAAGCAATAATGTGACCTAAGGTCAAAGTTCAAGGTCAAAGGTCAGCAACCATGGTATGTGACACATCGCTTGATATTATCTACTCACATTCCAAATATTATTAGACTACCCAAAGATAAAAAAGTTACAGCCTGGACATGAATTTGTCATGCAGAAAGCAATAATGTGACCTTTAGGTCAAAGTTCAAGGTCATGAGAGATCAACCAGGGTATGCGACACACCGCCTTGATATTATCTACCCACATTCCAAATATCAAAAGCCTACCTCATAGGTAAGGCTTCAACTAAGATCCTTTCATTATAAGGGTTATATTGACTCCCATATAAGGTGTCAACTAACACACTTTTGTTATGAGGCTTATATGGACTCTATGTCAATTGACACGTTTTTAAACTACCGTTATTTGACTATGCTTTCTGGTGTCAACTAACACCTAGAATAAATTCACGGACAGTTCTTCAATTGTTTTTCACCGATATTAATATTCTTTCCTATAGTACTATATAATATTCGGAAGCTCTATTTTATTTTTTTATCCTTATATAGGCACATTTTTATTGAGAGCGTTATATTGACTCAGAAATAGAATTAGTCAAATAACGGCAATTTGGAACAAGACCATCACATATGCATAGTCGGTGGCCTAGGAGGTTTTCGAAATGTTGAATTTATAATGAGATGATATTTTGCAGCATATTATTAAGAGGAAATTAAATTATTTAGCGTAAAATTGAAAAATTGTTGTCATCGTTATATTAATTTTTGACTTCACGTACGTTATTGGTTGGACAAGTAAGGTGGAGCCTGCCTCGTGTCGTGTCACGCATCGTAATCAACCAGCGTGACAGCAAATATTTCTAATTTAGTTTCGTATCATATCTGTATGTTGCTTTAAAAAAAGTTTTACTGTCGATATGGGCACTTTCCGTAGAAAAAAATAAAACTTTAGGACAAATAGTACGTTATACCATATTTTGACAAGCATACTTACCGGTCTAAATGGCTAATAAAATGGGATACGAAAACACCGCAGCGTTCTTTTATCAATAGCCACACCGAGCCTGCGCATATATCCGCATAATTTCCCGCGTCTTACGGTTTCGTATGTTCGTATACGTGGAAACCCCGTACGTTATTTTTAGTTATTTTCACTGTTGTCAACATAACTTACTTAACCCTTTTTTAAATGTTGTCTAGCCCATGAAAGTGCCAGTCCTTACACAAAATAACGATACATTCATTTGCCTCCATCATTTTTCTACCAATATAACCTACAATCTGTGTTCATATAGACATACAATGAACACTAGTGTCTCCTTTAGTAACATGGGGGTTTCAATGTCACGCTTTTGACTTGTTTAACGTACTGATTATCGTTTGACAAATGTCAATAACAACGCTAATATTGTAAGGAAATAGGGAATGAATGTAAAAATAACTGCATCTTCATGTCACTGAAGCATCCATAAAAGTTCCAGTTGGTACTGTAATGTAAACTTTTTAAAATGCATTAAGTGATCAAGTGGTGTTATATTGACCAACAAGGAGCACCTTTTTGGCTTTACCCATATTCTGCTGCTAGTTATTTGCTTTTGAATTAAAGTAATCAATATTCATGGCTCGCCTTGGAGGGCGACTCGGGCGAAGAAGTCGCCTTATCGTGGTCCCACTTCGCTGTCGATCATATTCAAAGGAGAAGTGAAGTCGCCCTTTCATTTTGTAGAATCCCCTAATGTCGCCTTTCAAATTGTATTCACATTTTGGTAAGAAATCTTCATATTTTTGATACAGTGTCATGTTTATTATGTTTATGCACCTAAGTTGAACTGGTACCCTTTTAACTTTTATTTGGTATATAAAGCGCAGGTTTAAAATACAACCGAACCAGTTCAGAGCACAAGAACTTGTGAACATTTCTCGAGCGGATATGAATTTTGTGCTGGAGATTGCAAATGTACTACGCTGATAATGGTGAAATGGGTTTTGCAATGAGAGAAACGTAGTAAAAATAGTATTTTGGCAGTTACTAGTACTTCAAACAAATTTATGCTAAACATGTTTAAATACTTTTAATAGTGAATTTTACATAATATATATGTGTCACAATGATGTAATTTTCTACTCCTAGTTCTAATAGTACTTCATTATAAATCAATCAAATTGTGTATCAATCAGGCATCGACATTTACGCTAGTCCGATAGTCCGAGGCGAGTAAAATCCGCCAGGGACGACTAAAATCTAGAACAAGGCTAGTCCCCCGGACTACTAAATTTCATAGCTGGTTATATTATAAATAATGCCTTTTTTTAATATCGATTTAATCCACGGTTTTAAATTTAAAAGTTCGTAATTCCCTTGAATAAAAATAGACTAAAATATGTGTTTGACTGGTACCACTGTCGTAGTCTCATCGAATGTATACTCGAAATTGTTCACGGAAACCAGAGTAAATATGTGTGTCTGTTACGGATGATTTGATTGGTCAGCTTGGTTATAGTCCGAATAAATCAATAAGGTAAAGCGCAACGACGCAATTTAAAAACAATGCTGCCCCAGAATAGTTGTTATTTGGCTTATTCATACCTATCATTGATGTTATTTGGAAAAAAATTACAAAGATTATTTAACTTTGATTAAAAAATCAACAATTTAATGATTCTTCGCCTAAATGTGAACAAACGTATCACCATATTTTAATTTGGTTTTTGGACATATTCATTCGTGACCTTCGGGTCGTAAACAAGTATGGTGGTAAAAGCCAGGAAAAGCCCAGAATGCAGGATTTTGCACCATTTACCCCAGACCCCCGGCCGTATATAACACCTCGCAAGCGAGGTGTGAGAGGGTCACTCCAAGACCCTCTACCGCCTTTGGACTACAACAATTTCATGGGGACTAGTAATTTTTTTTTTTCACTAGTCCTTGGACCAGTACCTCCAAAAACTAGGTGTCGATCCCTGTCAATGACAAAGAAACATTTATTTTAATGAACAGTTTTGTGACAGTTTATTCTTTTTTATTGTTATGTTTAATACCTGTATTTTTATGAAAATGTGTGAAATAAGTATACTGAATAGTTAATCAAATCTTTGATACTTTATCCTCAATAAATTAAACTGCTAAAAAAACATTACAATAAGAGTGCAAATGCCAACACTTATTTAAAACAAGTGTGGACACAGAAAAACGTCTCGCCTGTATTCCGCATCAGTAACGAAAATAAATTTCGTCATAAGCATTACGTAAATAGCATTTAATATCAGCAGTGGCCTGTATACAAAATATTGTCACCATACCCTGCATAGTTACAGGGGAACAGCCGTAACCCAAAAATTTTAACGTAGTTGCTGGATCGTGAAATTGAGGTCAAGGTCAGGTGGAACCTACCAGACAGTCATGTACTATTCATCAGCAACCTATATACCAAATATTGTCATCCTACCATGCGTAGTTACAGAGGAACTATCGTAACCTAAAAACTTTAACGTAGTCGCTGGACCATGAAATTGAGGTCAAGGTCAGGTGACACCTACCAGACAGTCATGTACTAGTCATCAGCAACCTATACACCAAATATTTTCATCCTACTATGTGTAGTTACAGAGGAACTGTCGTAACCCAAAAACTTTAACGTAGTTGCTGGACCGTGAAATTGAGGTCAAGGTCAGGTGACACCTACCAGACAGTCATGTACTAGTCATCAGCAACCTATACACCAAATATTGTCATCCTACCATGCGTAGTTACAGAGGAACTGTCGTAACCCAAAAACTTTAACGTAGTCGCTGGACCATGAAATTGAGGTCAAGGTCAGGTGACACCTACCAGACAGTCATGTACTAGTCATCAGCAACCTATACACCAAATATTGTCATCCTACCATGCATAGTTACAGAGGAACTGTCGTAACCCAAAAACTTTAACGTAGTCACTGGACCGTGAAATTGAGGTCAAGGTCAGGTGACACCTACCAGACAGTCATGTACTAGTCATCAGCAACCTATACACCAAATATTGTCATCCTACCATGTGTAGTTACAGAGGAACGGTCGTAACCCAAAAACTTTAACGTAGTCACTGGACCGTGAAATTGAGGTCAAGGTCAGGTGACACCTACCAGACAGTCATGTACTAGTCATCAGCAACCTATACACCAAATATTGTCATCCTACCATGCGTAGTTACAGAGGAACTGTCGTAACCCTAAAACTTTAACGTAGTCGCTGGACCGTGAAATTGAGGTCAAGGTCAGGTGACAGGTGACTGACTGGCAAGTACTCATCATAAGCTACCTCTGGACCAAATTTGATGGACCTAGGGCTTGGGCTTACAAAGATATGAAGCAAGATGTCAAGTGTTTACGCCGCCGCCGCCGCCGGATTCCCATACATATGTCTCGCCTCCAGCGACTTTCGTCGCAGGCGAGACAAAAAAAACCAAGAAAACAGGACGCTTTCGTGACATATAATGCAACTTCTCCCTTTTGTCCACCCACTTCTCCCTGTCAACCACCCAAAAGAGAAGTGACTTCTTCGTATAATTTTGATCCAGCGTGAGCCCTGACAGTACTTGACTGGTTCTAACCATAAATAAAATTTTGAAAGAAAAGTATATTCAACAGGCAATCTAATTAAAATTATATCTTCACTTGGCTCCCCCTTTTTGCTATTGTCGCCATGAAGATCTAACAACATTCCATTACAGGTCATCTCAGATTGAACTTCTGTATTGACCAATCAAAAACTGTCTTCCCCAACCTTTAATGTTGGGGAATCCTCTGTCATTGTTCGGAATCTCTCTGGCATTATTGTACCTTTTTCATAACTAAACCCCAAGTTTAGATAAAAGCTTACGTTTGATTGGTTAATTTTTTGGGGAATACCCAAATTTTTCATTGGATAATATTTATATCAAAAGTTCAATCTGAGATGACCTGTAATGGGATGTTGTTAGATCTTTACGGCGACAATAGCAAAAAGGGGGGAGCCAAGTGAAGATATAATTTTAATTAGATTGATTCAACAGGGAACATGCATTTCTTCTTGTGAAATAAATCTCCATACCTGGCCAGCTATTTTCATTCAAAGCCCAATTTATACCAAGATATTTTGTAACTGCTATATAAGAATAAAATGTATGCATATTATTTTTAGGTGTGTGGAAATGCCAATTAACTAATTCCAATAATTATAATATATTATTGATATAATTTGAATTAAAGTATTTACAATTTTATCTGTAATAAAAACAATAAGGGAGCAGGTAAACATGATGTGGAGGGCTGTGCATGGGACTCCTTGAACCAATGTTTGGAGCACATAATCTCTCGTGAGTTTTAAAACCATCAATCCTTAAAATTTTTTTTGTTCCTGGAGCCAGGGCAGTTTTTTTGTCAGCTAAATGGGGAAATTTACGGCAATAAAGGCAGAACATTTCCTCTCCCTCCTCATTAAATGACACCCATGCAAACTTTTCTTTCCATGATGCTTGGAAAGTTCAGACTCGTTTTGCACGGTCATACTTTTTATCTTTAGATTCATGATGATGGTGATCATCACCAGTGGCCTTTCTGTTCCGATCCCCTGGTCAGATTTTTGTTTACTTGAAGTAAACTTGAAATTGAAGAGCGACATACATTACCGTCTCCCATGAAGAACGACATACATTACCGTCTCCCATGGTTGAAGAGCGACATACATTCCCGTCTCCCTTGGTTGAAGAGCGACATACATTACCGTCTCCCATGGTTGAAGAGCAACATACATTACCGTCTCCCATGGTTGAAGAGCGACATACATTACCGTCTCCCATGGTTGAAGAGCGACATACATTACCATCTCCAATGGTTGAAGAGCGACATACATTACCATCTTCCATGGTTGAAGAGCGACATACATTACCGTCTCCCATGGTTGAAGAGCGACATACATTACCGTCTCCCATGGTTGAAGAGCAACATACATTACCGTCTCCCATGGTTGAAGAGCGACATACATTACCGTCTCCCATGGTTGAAGAGCGACATACATTACCATCTCCAATGGTTGAAGAGCGACATACATTACCATCTTCCATGGTTGAAGAGCGACATACATTACCGTCTCCCATGGTTGAAGAGCGACATACATTACCGTCTCCCATGGTTGAAGAGCGACATACATTACCGTCTGCCATGGGAGTTGGTATACATAATCAGTCTTCGGAGTAAATGACTCTCTGTTACTTGATTGATCTATTAATATTTTTGTCATTGCATTGGTCTATGTCAGGCACTAGTATGTGTACTGAAATTTCTTCTTTGGTTGAATCTGGGTTGTAATCAGTATTTTTGTGTATTTCTATTTCATTAAGTGCTTTGGTCAGTGAATAAAAGGTAAACATTGTACCAAAATCTCCCTACTTTTAAAAGCTGTTTTTACCAAAGTTTACATGTGAGTATTTTTTTAAATTATTACTTTTATCTGTTAATTAAACAAATATTATTGTTATGCACAATCAAGAGTGAATCTTACTGTTACGTCATTTTATAAGTATGGATATGTTGTCATGGTTTTCCTGGTCTAAAAATAGGGCACTAAGAATCATTATTTTGTCTCTACCTATAGGCAGCGAAATTACAACAAGGTGATCCCACATGGGTGATCGAGACTAATATATCACAAAAAACTGATTCTTTTGGCAAAAAAAATATGTGTGTTTTTGGTTACCCGACCCTACCTATTTTTTGCATTTTTAACGAAGGTTACTTCGAAACAGAAAAACTCCCGGTATTGTCCCGGGTTTTAGTTCTATATTTATACTTTCAGCTCAACAAGGCGGCTATATGATAACATATGAAAGCTTGTAATGACATTGATAGCTCATTCAATGACTATAGTCTATACTTTTAAAGGCTTTACAGTTAATTCTTGAAACTTACAAGCTGTACACCTACAATGGTATTAAAGATAAAGGTCAAAATTAAATTACTAATTTAACCAACACAATTCACGATTCCCAAAGAATAAAAAATCGACCTACCTACCTATTTTATAATAAATTCTATGTGCCCCGAAACCCCCATTTTTTTTGTTTGGCCTTAATAAAACCCATAAAATGAGTAGTGCAGCTAAGAGACGGTTAGCTTTTTAGAAAAGCTAAACTTGTCATTCATATCAATCATTCGCAATCCTATCAACTAGATTTAATAAAACAACAACAAGTAAGAACTTGAATAGAAACACAAAACCGGTTAGTTTCAAACGACGATATGATTCGGATTCTAATTAGATTATTAACCTATTTCCTATATCGTAAATAACCTGGTATACTGGTGCAATATTTTTCATTGACGCAAGCTTCACTTCAAATATAACACCAGGTCAGGACCTCCGCTAAAAGCATTTTCATTGGTTGATAATATGACGCCATTTAATATCAAATGTACATGCGAATCTTTTTTTAAATATGGGAATACCTTTTCTTTATAAAATTTAAAAATAAATTATATTTTACCTTTACGTTTAAATTGTGAAATCATATTGTAAACTCAGCTGAGCAATGTAAACATTGAACGTCACAAAGAGAATGACGTCATAATACGTTCGTTTTACTTGAACTTATCTATAATACTAATGGTCAGCCTAAAGAGTACTCGAACGTCAAATTTCAACGCTGTCACCGCTGTTTCAAAGCAGTCTTTTCATTGGTCAGAGGAGAAGATTTTTTAAAATCAATTAAAATTCATTAAAAAAATGTTCTAAGAGAATAATTCCTAAACGGTTAATCAGACAATCTTGATCCTTAAGTCATTTTTGTAGCCCTCATAGAGCAGAACAATTAAGCAACGCTAACTTTTTCTCCAGTTTTAAAAATTGTCAAGATTTTGTGGCTAAAATGGAAAAAATAATCAATTTCGACAATTAAAGGGCAATAACTCCTACAAGGAGTCATCATACAACTTGGACACAATGGAGTGTTTTGAAGAGCTTTCGATGCTGATGAAGGCTGGTCTCTTTAGTTTTCCTGTATCTGTCATACTTTTCGAAATATAAGACAAAAACTGTAGTTTGACCCCCCCGTACTATTTTTAGCCATGGCAGCCATGTTGGTTAATCTGTGACCATGGTTTGTTCAGACTTGGTTGAAGACATTTAACGGATTAAGTGTACAAAGTTTCAAAGCAGTACTTTCAGTGGTTTCAGAGGAGAAAATTTTAAAAAATAAATTAAAACCGATTATAAAAAAAAAACAGTTCAAGTGGAATAACTCTTAAACGGTTTATCAGACAATCTTGACACTAAAGACATTTTTGTAGCTCCATAGAGCAGAACAATTAAACAATGCTATCTTTTTCTCCAGTTCTAATAATTGTCAAGATTTTGAGGCAAAAATGGCAAAAATCATCAATTTCGATAATTAAAGGGCAATAACTCCTACAAGGAGTCGTCATATGACTTTGACACAATGGAGTGTTTTGTAGAGCTTTTGATGCTGAAGAAGAAAGGTCTTTCGGTTTTCCTGTATCTGTAATATTTTTTGAACTAGAAGCCAAAAACTGTATTTTAACCCCCCCCCCCCACCTTCTATTTTTAGCCATGTCAGTCATGTTGGTTAATCTGCGGCCATGGTTTGTGCAAACCTGGTTGAAGACATTTGCAGACTTGCCTACTCATTTCAGGCAAAAATAGTAAGGCACTCCCCAAAAAATCGTAATTAGAGGTGAAAAATAGTAAAGCATATAATTAAGTGTTAAAAGGGTTGAAATATAGCCAGATATATTGTAGAAACTGCACATTTTTGTTGCCTTTAATTCTAAACAAATAATAACCTAACGGACACATAAAATTCAATGTATTGACTTCTGGTTAAAGATGTATATTTTAAACTTGTCCCTGAAGCTTCAATTTAAACACAAAATTTCAAAGAACACAACATCGACAGGAAAGTTAACATATTTGGTTTGATATAACAGGAAGCGGAAATGGCAATATAAAGATAATACACAGAGTCAAACTAAAAATGATGGAACGGAAATGACAAAAATCCAGATTTTTGAAAAATCGTAAGGAATATAGTAAAAATAGTAATGGCGTAATATAGCCTTAAAAATCGGGAGCCTTACGCCATCGTAAGGGTAGGCAAGTCTGCATTTGACGGATAATGTGTACAAAGTCTCAAAGCAGTACTTTCAGTGGTTTCAGAGGAGAAGATTTTTAAAAACCAATTAAAACCGATTAAAAAAAAACAGTTCAAGTGGAATAACTCTTAAACGGTTTATCAGACAATCTTGACACTAAAGATATTTTTGCAGCTCTCATAGAGCAGAACAATTAAACAATGCTATCTTTTTCTCTCGTTCTAATAATTGTCAAGATTTTGAGGCAAAAATGGCAAATATCATCAATTTCGACAATTAAAGGGCAATTACTCCTACAAGGAGTCGTCATACAACTTTGACCCAAATGGAAGAAGGAAAGTCTCTTTGGTTTTACTGTATCTGTAATACTTTTTGAACTATAAGCCAAAACTGTATTTTGACCCCCCTGTTTTATATTTAGCCATGGCGACCATGTTTTTTTACGAATAAAAAATCCAAACGGTAGTTCGGTAAAGGACATGCTAAGCAACAACCATACCAAGTTTGGTTGTATTCTGTCAAGTGGTTTCAGAGAAGAAGATTTTTGAAAAGTTGAACGGACAGACGACGGACGCCAATAGCTCACTTGAGCCTTCGGGTCAGGTGAGCTAAAAAGCAAACTATCAATCAAGATGTAAAATAAAATTAAAGAAACTTTTTTATTTGAATAGAAAGGCCTGATGGACTTTTTTTATGGACAATTTGTGCCTGTACATGTAACTACAACTGCACTTCCCTGGGCGTGAGACTAACACATTTTTCCACCACTGCAGTATGCTGCATGAAATATACATGACATTCGGAATACCCCCATTGTTACATTGCAATTGCAAAATAATGGGAATCGTAATTATGCAACTTGGTGTATTCATTTGAATGAATTAACCCAATCACTGAACAATTTTATGCACTCAGTGAGTGAATTAAGCACGCTTCTAAAAATTGATTGAGATTTACATGATTTATGAAAAATTAATTGCGTAATAACGCAAATATGCAGCTTATCTTGGGGGAAAATGTTTTCGTATTAAATAATTATGTAATTATCTTAAAACCATGTACCTACATCTTGTTTTCTGTTGTTACCTTTTATGCTGGAAGAAATCAGTTCCTGCATGTTAAAATGACATCTTCACAACATTGTTTACAGCTTTCATAGTGGCCACTCCCCAACAATGCATTCTCATTAAAAGAATATCGTAGGATGACTTATCTGTAAAATATTAATTGACAACAAAGTATCATGTTCGAAAAAATCTTTATCTTTTTTTATTACACAAAATCGTTGTTTTCTTAAAATAATTATCAGCCCAAACTCAAATAAAACATTAAAAATAGACACGCATATTCATTTGAAACTGTAAACTGTAAATCTGTAAAAACCGTCTTTATCAGGTGAACCACTTCCATAACGGATGTGTAGATCCTAATTCTTATAAAGTCCTCAGTAGAATTAAAAAGAAATATATAAGCTGACTGGCGACGACTAATGTACACTTAAGGAAATCTCCAAATATCAGCGGAACAGAGAAGAAATCTAAAAGTAATCTAAAAAAGTTCTTCTTTACCCTTTACCCATTATACAATTGTCACAAACTTTTCTCAAACATGGTTGATTTCTAGACGATCCGTCCCCAAGGTGATACGTCCCAGGTCAATTCCTCCCCTGGTCGTATTTTTTGTAACCTTTGATGTTAAAGTCAGTTTGGATGCAGAGTAAATCATACAAAGCATAACCTAGTTATGCAATCAATTTAAAATTATCAAAGGGTAATTACCCCTATGTGAAGTGATCATAACTTATCATCATTTAATTAATTAAAACACTATAATTTGTTTATTCAGGGCTCACCACACTGGGCGAAGTGGGCGACAAAGTCGCCCTACTAGGACCTGAAATCGCCCTAAGGCGCCTCAAAAGTGAAGCCGAAGTCAGTCCTGTCAAGTGTCACGCAACTCGCGTGAGACTCACGCATCTAGTCCACAATTTGGCAGCAAATTTCTTTGATGTTTTTATTTTTTCCTTTGATCTTTCAATTTTTAGGCAAATCTCACGCGAGCAGCTCATCAAAACTTGACAGCCCTGCGAAGTCGCCTGATGATTCACATAAGATACTTGTAAATCTGTTCCAAATACTTCACCCTGACTACCAATTTATCAGTAAATGTGTAATTCCAATAAAAAACGGCAAACAATATGCGTATTTAACATATTTTCAAACGATTTACGTCTTTCAAATGTATTACGCGCCATTTGTTTATTTACCGGATGTGACTAATTACCGGAAGTGAACAACGAAGAAAAGTAATGTACAACGGCCCATAATGAAAAATCGGAATATTTTTGATAAACAAACACTTTTAATTGGTTTCAAACTTCAGTTCTTTCAAAGAGTATTGTACTTTAATAATTTTCTTTGATAAGTATTAGAGTTTCACTTAAAAGAATAAAGATGTATAGTAATTATTAAGTTCTGTAGATGGGTGTCTCATGAAGCAATTTGGATCAGTACAACTTTGATTAATGATAAAGGTTATGTGCTGTTTGATATTGCATACCATGAATTAAATGAAAAAGAACAAAAAAACTGAATCTAAGTGTGTTGTGGATTTGAAACACTAACTGTTTGGCTGCCAGAGAGAAGTCACTTCTCCCTACTTTTTCAGAGTGTGGTGATCATGACCCCTGTTTATTTAATTATTTAACTTATTTTATTTAACATTTCTAATTAAAATCAATTATAACAAAATTAAATATAATTTAAAACCATACCATTATTATTTAATTATTAAACTAATTTTAATCAAAACTTTTTCACTTTTTCCACTTAAAAACAGTTAAAATAAAATTTAAAATAGCAATATACTAGTACTCATACATTTTTTATTGGGACGGATCGACCACCAAATAGTGGACGAATCGACTAGGGGACGGATCGACTGGGGCTGGACCGACCTGCTACCACATGGTTTGACTTATTTCGTACTGATTGTGGTACTTCTGCACGGGGGGGGGGGGGGGGGGGGGGGGGGGGTACTAAGGATACTTTTAGGTACGGGTGTGCGGACAGACATTTGAAAACCCACCCTATTCATATGTTTTCGGACACTATAAAACAGGACCTCAGGGCTTTCAAAAGTAGGCAGTAGGCGGCGGAATTCCGTCGCCTACTCTCACCAAAAGCGCCGGCTACTTTAATGTCCAGAAAAGTAATAAAAGTTATAAAAAAATATGTGTCGTAATTCTCCTTATCTTAATTTATGCTTAATAAACTGCTGACAGTAAACTTTTATTTTATACATTCTAATACATGTCACAATCATGTCAATAGAACAGAACATGAAAAAAAAATGTTTTGATAAACATGATAAAGAAAAGAAACCAAACAATCGTGAATTAATACACTTTAATACAACTGAATTCTCAAAATGTTGTCTACTTGTCTCAAAACATCAAGCACTGAAAGAAAAAGCAACAATGAACATGTCAAAATTTGAAATCATAATAAATTGAATATACAACCTAAACTTGGCATCTCATTTGTTGATATCAGACATACAAATTTCTAAGAAGATAGGCAAAAAGTTAAAAATTTTAAGTAAAAAAGGGTCATTTGAAAAAATAAAGTTTAGTTCCATGAGACTGCCAGAATGCAGGATTTTGCGTCATTTTCCCCAGCGAAATAGGCGCCGCAACGGCCGGCAAACGTCATGTGTGGTTGTCTACTTTTTCTTTTGGAGACACCTACTCTAAATTTGGTTGAAAGACCTGGGACCTAATCATATATTGAATGATTAAATCAGACCTATTCATATATTTATTACTGCACATCCCCACTGACAAAATAGTACGTTTACTACCAGATTGATAAATTGATGTTAATGGAAAACTTTTTTTGTAAAATCATTGTGATTTACATAGGCTTAACATGCTTAAGATGAGAATTGAGGCATGGAATATATTTAGATAATTTACAACTACCCAATCAGGCCAATGATATATTTATATATTTTTCAATGAAAAAAGCTACCTATTCATATATTTTGGAGACCTAAAAAAGTTACCTATTCGGGCCGCACATCCGTATTACCCTATATGTACCAAGTTACCCCCCCCCCCCCCCCCCGTGTACTACTTCTGAGATGATGCATTGCATAGCACATGCCTCTTGTTAGACTGTCCAATTCGAGATGAGTGTCTATGTCAATGAAGTGGAATTTTGAGCTGTCAATCACCAGCTGCAACAGAAGTTCGTTGTTTCCCATGATTTGCTGCACTAGTGAAGCATCAACTGCCTTGAGTAAGCATTCTCTGATGAGCGGTAGAAATTTATCTTTTTATTTAATTTTATCATGTTTTTATTATCTCCACTGGTCACAGAGTAGTTCTCGCCGGCAAGTAATTGACGACTTTCCAATTTAAAAAACGCCACCTAGTGTCCATTTCCGGTACTAAAAACTGCGGCTATAGCCGCAGTTTGTCCTGTTGAAACCTTTTGAAATGGACAATTGTCTTTGATAAATTTTCACGCTTCAGTTGAAAGACAGGTGTCAATATCTGAGTGAGGAAGGTTATTAAAACCGCCTGCTGTGTAAACATGATCGTTAATTAATTAATCTATGTTCATTATCCTATTTACCTGATGTTAATTGGAGGTAGAACCCCAGCTGTTTTATAGCTTAAATAAACAAGGTTACCAGTGACATCCGTGTTGTATTCAAACTCACCTGTTGCCTATGGCTATAGTAACATCTACTTATAAGGTTAATTAGATGAAAAATTTAATTGGCATAGACAAACAATATTAAAACAATCCAAAATCTTTATTTCAATATCATAGTCTTTTAGTAATGATAGCCGTAGTTTTTTTAACAGGAAGTAAAAGGGGAGATAAATCATGTAAAACTGGAAATGGGTCAATTCTCGCCACCCGATTTTTCAACAATTTTTGTGAAAAATTGTCATTTGAAAAATGATAAACGTAACTTGTTTTGGATGGAAGAAAGTGAAATCTATCAAATGAAGCCTTTGCTGTCGATTTTAATGGAAAAATAATGGCACAGTCACCAAAATGGCGAGAATTGCTTCTGTCATTTTAATGGCGAGAACTACTCTCTGACCAGCATATGTTTCAAAAATTAAATTAAGAGATAAGCAGTTAAGTAGATCAAAAATTCTTAATTAATGCATGAAAACATCTATAAACGACTTCGCTAATCATTACTTACCGTCATATTTGATTACATTCTTTCGATTGTCGGTCACCCACAACTTTGAAATATGTGACGTAGCGGAAATGAAAGTCGCACTGATAAAACAATGTTGACACCGGAAAAATATCGAATATCCGAAAATAACCGCTTACAGGAGAAATTCATATAAATGAAAAAAAGAATAAATTATTTATACGTTGTTTAATTAAATGTGTATATGATAACACGATGACAACTATTTACAAAATGGTTTGGAGTCTACTAAAGGTACACATATTAATTGTCCGCATGATATAAGCTGAAGCTAAATGGCAGGAACTACTTGCTAACAATAGTAGACTGGTTATAAGACTTATAATTCAATTTTTCAATCTATAATTAAAATTAAATCTTACACTTGCTACCCCTTTTTGTTATTGGTCGCTAACTAGTAACGCAGCGACCAATTACAGAAAGGGGAAGCGGGTGAAAAATTACATTTTAAGTAGATTGTCACTTTTTCATTTTGGCTGTTTAAATCAGTTAAATGGTAACATCGGGATAGCGACGCACAAAGCGTTATTTCCCAATTACCCAGATACGAGCAGCGAGAGCGGCAGAAAATTCTTATGCCTGCAGCAGAGGATAAAAAAAGTCACATGTCTGTTTAAATTTAGTTGGAAACATGTACAAATTGTGCAATCATAAAGAAATTAACACTTATATATGAACTTCGTTGTATCGATCTACTTAATTTTAACATGGCCGAAAAAACATGATAAAATATTATAACAATCAGAATTGGCGAGATAGAGAGACCAGTAATATCAGTGAATATAACAAAGAAGGAAACCGAAATAAGTTTGTTTATTTATGTTGTTTATTGTTGACGAAAATAAGTGGATTAATAAATAGATCGATACAATGAATAGATCGATACCGTTAGGTCCTACTATACTATATAAGTGACTTACCAATAAACAAGATTGGGTTTGTTTGTATGAACCAGGATCCGCAGACGAATTTACACTGCAGACGATCACAAGTCATGGCAGCAAATATATCAGTTCAGGTCAAGTATCGCCGGTCAGAAGCAGACGAAAAATAATTCACGTAAACTATCGTTGCACGTTATCGTTGCACGTTTTTTTAATTCACGTCAACTATCGTTGCACGTTTTTTTTCATAACATCAAAAATCAAAATACTTTGGCAAATTAATAAATGTTGTATAAATATAAGATTTAAATAAACACATTGCGGCTGTATTTTCTTCTCGTATCGAGTTTTGCATTATTTTACGTAGTTGCGATAACTTGAGAAGCCGAGTCAAAATGGAGGAAAGAAAATATCCTCCAAACAGAAACAATACATATTTAAAGGAAAACGATTTAAAATTGTGTTAAGTAATTTTAGGAAACGAAATTTAAATTCGTGATACCTAGAAGTCGTTTTGTTGCACACTCTTCTCCTACCAAAAAATTTTGTGGGATGTTGCGTAGACATTGGAGATTCAAATTGAAACCTCAGGGTTGCAAGAATTTTTTACAACTCTATAGTCTCATAGTCATAGAGATACTTCTACTATTTAGCGAGCTATCGCTCGCTAATATATAAACTAAATTTAAAAATGTAACACACTTGACACAACTGATCAAGTGTAAGAATTTCATTGATTTAAATTTGTTTTTGCCGTCAACAATGTCTAAGCATTTTAGAAGTAATTTCAACGGAAAACATTTTATGAGTTTATGTTGATAATGGCCAGCCAAATACAGGTTTTGTATTATTATGAATAAAAAAAGTATGACCAACTTTGAATTCACAACTCATACATTTTTATCAGAATCCAAGAGACGTATAAAAGTGTATGTGGGTGTGTGTGGGGGGTGGGGGGGGGCAGGGGTTGCGGCATGTCAGGGTTCGAAATAAGCTCTCCTGCTCGCCCGAGGCAAGTAAAATCTGCTGCGGGCAAGTACGTTAGTTCCTTAAAAAGGTATCATGAATTTTCGAGCTTGATCTATTTCTGTTCTATCCGCGAGTTTTTTTCCTAACCTTTTTCGCCAGATAAGAAAATGCAAATATTTGTTCTGTGAAAAGGTTACCCGCCGGGTAGAGTATTATCCCATGATTACATGATGTTGCATCCTCACACGTCAGGGTTTCTGTGTCCACATGTGTTCACGAAACCCTGACAAACTTAGCTAGGAAATTCCGGGGCTAGAAGTCACTATTTTGATTGGCTGCATCAGACCTTAATGTAGCCAATCAAAAGCTCACTTTCATTCACGACTTGGTAAGGGGATATTCCGATGTCGATTGTAAATTAATCAAACGGATGTGTTGCGTAGACCATGTGAAAATCAGTGTATTTTGTACAGTAGTTTTAATAGTTTGTTATTACCGCTTTATTTAGTAGTTGCGTTACGTTTTCTTCACACTTATGAATGAGTAAGAATGACTTATGCCAAACACTTGCTTCTTTCAAGCAATTTCATTGGTTGATATTTTGAAAGATTGACCTCATACAAAAATCTTCTAGCCCAGGAATGTCCTAGCTAAGTATGTCAAGGTTTCGTGGAAACATGTGGACAGAAACCCTGACTTGTAAGGATGATGATGTTGTCGTCCCGTTACTTTATTCGAGAGCGTCGGGCTTTAACCATTTGTTTTCCTAATTTAGAAAATTCGGAACCTTTTTGTCTCATTATTTATAATACAATTTTTTTAATGGTTGGTTATAAAAATTTTACCAATCAGAACGTGATTTACAAAATATTTGTGAAATTGGTTTTCGATTAGCAAATAAATGGATCGTACAATACTAATTTGTTGATTCCTCGGTGACTTTGAAATTGCCTTGGTAGAATTCTCAATCATGGTTTGAAGTTTTGAAGGATTTTTTTTACAGAAGTACAAGGACGCGTACTAGAAATTGTTAAAAACGATTGTGTATCATTAAAAAAATTGACCCATCTCTATAAATTTCTCAGAGCATCCTCTGCCGTCGACCCAATCAAAATCTAAAAAGGCGTTGCACGGCCGAGAATTCTAGATTCTTGTCATTTTCAGAACATTTGCAGAAAACGTAATCAACTCCTCCTTCACTAACCCAAAACCCATTCCCCTTTTATTAAGACAGATGCTTTGCAACCCGGCTATTTCAGATATCTGAGATTTTGTTTATATCTTATATCTTATATATATTTGTTCCCATCGTCACAAGTCAGGGTTTCTATGTCCACTGTAAGAGTCCTCGAAACCCTGACTTACTTAGCTAGGAAATTCCTGGGCTAGAAGTCACTATTTTGATTGGCTACATCATACCTTAATGTAGCCAATCAAAAGCTTGCTTTCTTTCACGACTTAATTAGGGGATATCCCCATGTCGATTGTAAATAAACCAAACGGATGTATTGCATACACTATGTGAAGATCAGTGTATTTTGTACAGTAGTCGTCACAGGCAAGAATGAGTAAGAATGATTACTGCCAAACACTTGCTTCTTTCAAGCAATTTCATTAGTTAATATATATTGAAGGATTGACGTCATAGGAAAATCTTCTAGCCCGGGAATTTCCTAGCTAAGTTTGTCTGTGGATCCATGTCGACACAGAAACCATGACTCGTGAGGATGATTTGTTCCAGACTGACATAAAATTTCTTTTTAATAAAATTTGTACATTTAAAAATTAGAAAGCAAAGCTATTGAATAAGTGCAGGGAAACAGAAAATTTAATTCACTAGAAATAACCTGTTATACCGTTAATGTAAAGCGTAAAGAGGTGTTGCATTGAAGAGAACGGTTAGTATTTAACAATTAAACACATTCATTTGGTTTTAATTTTACATTCGATTCCCTTGAAAAGTTAAATTTTTGGTTCAAAAAAGGTAAATTGAAATTTGCAATAACATATCTGCTATGAGAAGCCTAGAATACAGGATTTTGTTTTATTTACCACAGAGCTTCTGGACTCAGAACCTCGACTGTATAAGCACCGTAAATAAGCTTGGTGCGTCTGACACGAGCTTGCAAAGTGTAGGGCAAGTAAAAAAAGGACGGGCAACCAAATATTGGAATGGACATGCCGCGTCGGGCAAGTTAGCTGATTTTTCTTATTTCTACCCTTGGCATGTGCATGTTGAAATGAGATAATTACAATCATTTATTAATATCTTAGACACTTGTTATGTTTTCAAATATAAGTTTATTGAGAAAGCAATAAACCAAAAAGACATGTTTTTTTCTATGAATATAGTGCATAGTGTTGGCACATAGGTGATATTTTTCATTTGTCAACTTTTTTAAGTACATTATATCATAATAGTCAACTTTACCACACCTACATAAAATGTTATGTCCTAACGCTCAACTTGTCCTCAACTATATAAATTTTGAAGTCATAATGCTCAACTCGTCCTCAAGTATAAATATAACTTCAAGTACAAATACTCAACTCGTTGGCCACCTTCAGTTGATGACCATGCGATTAAGGGACACCTGTCCAAAATACAGTTTTTGGCCAGGTTTAAGCTGAGCAAAATTGCTCATCACACATCCCTCAACTTGTTTGCTTAAAACAGCTAGCCGTCAACTGGCAACCCCATAGCTAACGATTGGCCATCAATTTATTTTTCTGTAGGGGAATGTATGTTTTGGACTTTAACCAGTGTTTCCATGAGTTCTTGTTTTCCGACCTTCATTGTCAAGTGATCTAGACATCGCAACTAGCTTACACTTTCCTACTGCACGTGCAAACATAAATGTATTTCTGCAATTGAATTGTCCATTGAAGTAATATTGTTGATGAAGTCTTTTCCTGTCTTTTGCCTTATGTTTTTTGCATCAGTTTTTGAATACTTTTTCCTGTGAGCATACAACTGTACTTTAAGAATCACATCCAACTCTGCCTTATCGGAGAGGGGGGCAAGATCTTTTCTGTTAATGTGGTGTTTTGGGGATTTTTACAGGTGTTTTAACTGTTTTTCAACCATTAACTGTTTTCTTGAAAATTGACATGGTTGTTAACTATTATAATGAAAATGAAACGCTGTTTGCAGTTAATAGTTTTGCCCTTCTGCAAACAAATTCTGCTGTTTTTGTTTTTTTCGATTTGTGAACTCACTGCTTTCTCATGTAAATTGCTGTTATCTGTCGTCATTATTTTAAATTTACTGTTTTATCTGTTTTGGGAAAAATAAAAAAATATAAACCTGTTAATGGACCCCTCTCTAGTCCCCAACCTTTATCAGTCTCTAGGCATATTTCTCTATATTCAATCAATGTAAATAAACCTGCACATCAACAAAATTTGTTTGATGGCCTCACTATAATCTTCTCTTCGTACTCATGTAAATTCTAAGTCATCTTCATTCATCTTTTGATCATTGTCTGTGTGTTTCGTCATTGTCTGTTAAATAAGTAAATAATGTCAACCTCATCAAGTTCTCTGCTAAATTCATCTCTTGGTTTTCGGCTGTTTTCCTTGGAGCCAAATTCACAAATTTTGTCTAAATATTTTCCCAATTGATGGCAAAAACTCAGCAGAAAACCATAAGAGCAGTTGATGTCTATATTGTTTGTGACTTGCGTGGGAGGGCGACTTGCCTTTAAATTATATTCCCATTATAATGAGAAATTTTCGTATTTTCGTCACTGCATCATGTTGATCGTGTTACGCCCCATTTCGTTAATTGTATAAAGCCACATTAATTTAAAATAAAATGTCTTGATTTAAAATTAAGTGTACTAATACGAACCGCTATGGGTGCGGCAATTTTATGAGCACAATGAATAGCGTGAAATACAACGTTAGGGTTAAACGTAATTGGTCATCAATGATTGTTGTAATAAATATATTTTTCAAAGATATGCAATCTTTCGTATGAAAATACACAATAAAAGCGATTTAATGCAGGGGAAGAAATATAATTTTGAATACGTAAGTGCACCTGTGGGAAATTTGAAACAATATATGACTCCCATTTGTATGCTGATTTTTCAGTCAGAAAAGCAATGCAACTCAAAGTCAGCAGTTTAGCCATGTCATCTTACCATGTCACAGAAAAATAACTCAATGTCATCAGTTAGCCATGTCACATAAAAGTAATTTAATGTCAGCAGTTTTCCATGTCACCTTTCGGTGTCACATACATGTAACTCAATGTCAGCAGTTAGCCATGTCATCCCACCGTGTCACATCAAAGAAACACCATGTCAGCAGTTAGCCATGTCAACCAACCATATCACATAAAAGTAATTTACTGTTAGCAGTTAGCCATGTCATCTTGCAATCTCACACACATGTAACTCAATTTCAGCAGTAAGTCATTTCATCCCACCATGTCACATAAACGTAACACCATGTCAGCAGTTAGATATGTCATCCACCATATCGAGTGTCGATATCTCATGACCTGTAAAACTCCCGACAATTATGTGTGTATTTACCTTGTTCAAAGCTTCCAAAACTTCCATTTTCTTTCTTCTATGTTCCTAAAATACAAATACATATACATGTACATATCTTTGTACTTCTTAAAGATATAAAGATCAAATTTTTATATTTGTCAAAAAATCACAAAATCTGTATTTAAAGATTTGCTAACTGGTTCATCAACACCATACAAATTCAACCATCTCGGTTTCTTGTCAGAGCAGACTCAAATAGAAAACTCCAAATTAAACACTAGGATAAGCGTGATGACTTTCAAATTGTCGACTTTCTGTTTATTAAATGCAATATTTTATAACTCTCCCGTATAGTTTTGACTTTCCTCAGCTCGTTCCGTTTATACCTATAAACAATTTTATACAATATATTCAATATTACGATCAATTACATGAGTTCATTTATTGAAGGATATCATCATATTGCCTTTTCCATCGGCTACCGGATGGTTTGGGGAGCTTTCACTTGGCTTTGCTCAAATATTCCAATAAAATATTATCAAAATTACCAAGGTGAAAAATTCATTACTCTAGACGCTCGTTTCGTCTACTCAATACTCATCCGCGGAGTTTAACTCTAAATGCTTAAGGTATTCTTTATATGACATGATTGGCAGATGGAATAATATAAGTCCACTGGGATCGCGTAAATACGCAATTCAGGAAAATCAAAATATTATATATATAGGCTCTAAAGAAAGCTACCAACCAGTAAACTTATTAAGTATCGGACCGACCAGCATGACGATATAGCATAAACAAAAAATTGAAGATTATGCAACAATACAGATGACATGATTTTGTCAAAATTTTTGACACAGACTTACCAACGAATGGCCTTAATCAATGAGTGTCAATATAAATAAATAACGTCAACAAGTCATAAAATATTAATCTTAAAATTTCTCACTTTAACTGAACTTAAAACTTCTATATATTGCATACTATCCGCTACCCGGAGATGAGGCTTAACTTGGCAAATATTCCAAAAAAATGTTATCAAAATTACCAAGGTGACAAATTCATAACGCCAGAAGCGCGTTTCGTCTACTCAAGACTCATCAGTGGCGTTAAGTTCTAAATGCTTAAGTTGTTCTTCATTGGGAGAGCGAATAATATAAGTCCACTGGGATCGTATACAGGTAGACCCTTTATTTATTAATATTTTGAACTACTATGTATATATATGTCAGAAAACGTTTCACCCCACGACGTGGTATTTATTAGAACCTTCTAGTAAACATTTAAGTTGTTTGCAAGGTAGTTGTTTGCCACTAAAAATCAAAAAAGGGTGCTGTGTAAGACATTAAAATTTTATTTTCGTTAGTCTAGATTTTCTCTTGCAGTTGAAACTGAAAATCAAAACAATAAAATACGTACTACGAACTCTTGAAGTATGGGTTGTAAAATAAACACATCTGGATATTAAAACAAATAGCGTCGATGTACGAGTGATTTATTTACTGTCTGAGGAAACATAGCGTCGATGTACAAGTGATTTATTTACTGTCTGAGGAAACATAGCGTCGATGTACGAGTGATTAATTTACTGTCTGAGGAAACATAGCGTCGATGTACGAGTGATTTATTTACTGTCTGAGTAAACATAGCGTCGATGTACGAGTGATTTATTTACTGTCTGAGGAAACATAGCGTCGATGTACGAGAGATTTATTTACTGTCCGAGTAAACATAGCGTCGATGTACGAGTGATTTATTTACTGTCTGAGGAAACATAGCGTCGATGTACAAGTGACTTATTTACTGTCTGAGGAAACATAGCGTCGATGTACGAGTGATTCATTTACTGTCTGAGGAAACACAGCGTCCATGTACGAGTGATTTATTAACTGTCTGAGTAAACATAGCGTCCATGTACGAGTGATTTATTTACTGTCTGAGTAAACATAGCGTCGATGTACGAGTGATTTATTTACTAGTTAACCTGTACTTTGATGTTTGATTGGTCTATAGGAAGCTGAGCGTTCGATTCACTGTTTGATCTATTGGAAGCTAAGCGTTCGATTCACTAATGAATCCTACATGTCCGGGTAAAATATTTATTAAAATAATTTAGTGTATTGGTCTGAGTGACAAATGTACTAAAGAAACCTAGTGATTTCACTGTCGTTATAGGTTAATCATCGATCAATAGGACGCTGCGCTTAGATGTCCGCGCGTTCAATTCACTAAGGAATTCGAGGTGCCGGAATAAAATATTTACTAAAATAATAAAGTGTAGTTGTCTAAATGATCGTTTAACTGAGCAAACCGATCATAGATATCCGAGTGATTTATTTACTAAGTAAAAAAGACGCCGGTGTCTGATGAATCAATTTTTTCTTTTCCAAATTTCTCGATTTTAAAGCAGATACTAAAAACTAGCTATATAACATGAATGTTTAACTGACAAACGCCCATTATTCACAGTGTAATGAATTGACAATATTTGAACATAAAACTAGCAACATGACATAAATGTGAAAATTTACAAACGGTCTTTATTCTGAGTGCCATAAGTTGAAACTATTTTAAATATTTTATCAGAAACTGAACACTAGAAATATGATATAAATGTGAAAATTTACAAACGTTCATTATTGGCAGTGTCTTGATTTTTGTATATAGGTATCCATGTAATAATACAAAACGCCGTGGGTTCATCCATTTTGTGAGCATAAGATAAAGCGTGAAAACAACGGTCAGGTTAAACGTCAATAGTGATTGTTGTAATAAATTTATGTGTGCATTTCAGAGGAAGAAATTGAATTTTGAATATGGCAAGGGCATATTTGTAGTAATTTGGAAAAAAAGACTCCTCCCTTGTCACCCTCACATACATGCAATGCTTAAATCTCAATGTATTCAGAATGATTGTTGTCGAGTGTGATTATTAAAACCAAAAATACTGTATGTTATGTTTGTTCACATATTTCAATTTATTTTAATTATTATATTTAAATTTATAACTTTTGTTATTTATATATGTTTCATTAAAATCTTATAGTTATCGCTATTGTTGTAGCAATCTTAAAACTCGTTATTTTAGGAAAACAATCTAAGATACTGAAGAATATTCAGGAAACGATCAGTGAAGCACAGACAAAACCATGGTAAAACTTAGAATGGGAAAAACACAGCAAACAGACAAACAATTTAAAACTTCAGTAGGATGAATTTCATGAAAACCACATAAATCTCGATTTAGTTCAAGAACGTAGTCCTTGATTTGACTTCACTGGCCATTTTATGGCAGAAAGGAGCTTGTTTCTACATTTATGACAACTTACAATTTCCAGCAGTCCATTATGGGCTTGTTTTTGTTTGTTTGGTGTTTAACGTCACTTTCAACAACTATATCATGGCATCTAGTTTTTACTGGGGAGGAAGCCGAGTACCAGGACAGACCCCATTTGCGCCAGAAAACCCGGCAATCCTTGTCAATTAGTTAAAATTCACAGCCATTGGTATTCGGAGAAAGGACCTTACTTGGTACCCCAATGACACTCTCCGTCACAGAGAACATAACTGGTTCCCGATGAGTAAGTTTAAATGCGGTTTAACGGGAGTCCCTAATCTGCGGAATGGTGAAACAAATGGTTTTCAGTTTATTTTTGTCTGTAACTTTTGAACAATTATATCGATATAATTTAAGCGTATTTTGAAAGATAATAACAATTTCTACGCAATGAATGTATAAAATGATTGTAATTATCTTGATTAAATTATTTTAAAGCTGACGGGAAAGGGTTTTTGTCTACTAAAATTGAACACGATTTTGTTGAACTTTGGTAGTGATATGTGTTACTAAACTCGGTCAAAAGTGGTTAACATATTCATCCGGTAAAGTTTATTGCAAATCAATTTATATATAACTTAACTTCATGCGCGAAAGGAAAAGTTGTCAAAATTTGACAATAAGGGTGGTATGTTGTAATATAATATACGGTAAAATTTCAATCTTGGACTAAAGTTGTAAAAACACGCAAATCTCCGTCATAGGTCAAAGTTAATAATACATTCATATAGTAAATTTTATAGCAAATTCATTGATGTATAACTTGTTTAATTCATACCCCAGCGTCTCACTTGGCTGCATGTTGAACAAAGAGCATAGAACTGCATGGTGAATTAACCAATAATAATCTTTGAGTACATGAACAATTATATACTAGTACCTTTTCAAGTTAATTCTCTAGTTGTCTACATATATCAAGACGGCCTCGCGAGTGCATTTGATGACAACGGAACTCATTTTTAGTACAAAATACGTGGTCGTAAGCAAAGGGACACAAAATGGAGGGTGAGCTATATTTTGATTCCTTATAGCACTCATCACATTTCTAATGCACAACATTTGGTTCAGTCAGCATAGTTATGTGGTCTACTTCTTTTTAGACCAACGATCAATACCGGTTTATTGCAGATGCTAGTCAGCATATGGCATCTATTTTATATCGCTGGTCCGAACATGTGTATTTTATTGCACAAGGAGGTCACTGAATGCAAGCCCGGTATATTGCTAATTTGTCCTATTTTCTATTTTTGAAATTTCAGTCATTTTTATCATGACTCGGTATCTTCTGGTTTACTTCATAACATCAGTGACAGCAGGTCACCTATTAAATCGTGGGTCAGAATATATCAATTTTAGATAGTTCAGTGTCACAACAGGTAATCTGTCATACACGCTAGAAGTGCTGGCATCTAATAAGAGCCTACTGTCGAGTTAATGAGTGCCATGTACTTTTATTTAATGAAAATTAAGCTTATATCTCAGTTTTATGTTTTATCTGTCATGTTACAAGAAAAATCACTCGTCCGCGCTTTTTATAAATTTTACAATTTCCTTGTTGAAAAATATTCGGTTTCATTTAAAAATATGATTGCAGATATTTTTTCCAAATCTTAACACAAAGAGTTAACCTGTTTCACATACAAGACATACATAGTGTGAAACATTCAGTGAGGCTTTACATGCACCCCTTACTAGAAAAATGAAACGCCCTAATAAAACATGATTCAAAAGTCAGTGAGGAATTATAAATTCAGTTTCTGACAAACAAACCCAACTCAGAAACAGTAACTTAGTACTTTTTTAACTAAAAAAGAGAAATTGAGTAACCCGAACCCAATTTCTTGCTTCTCATTAGATACCCGTCGATTTGTTAATTATATTGCTCTCATTGAAAGGAAATATCTCGTTTTTTTAAAACTTTTTATTTTATCTCCGCGTTGCCTTTTCGAATCATCAAAATACGTATATACGTCATGCAACTTATCATTTTGTACGTTAAAACATTAAGTTTTATATGTTCCTTAAGTTGAGTCTGCGGTTGTGCAAATTTTTCACACAAGTATAATGTGACTTTCTCCCTCCCATTTTTTAAATTTTATCCAAATACTTTCCATTACACATAAATACTTTAGCACAATAATACACATGAGGCGGCAGAACGATGGGAAGTCGAGGAATTTCAACAGTCTAAATAATTTAACGTCGGATAGAAATTCATCCGACAACGTGTTCGGGGAACAACGAGCCTTGGCCATTGTGAAACTTAAGAATTTCAATAATTCTTAATGTTATGAACCACAACAATATTAATATGTGTTGTTTGAATAGAAAATAATAATAATCAATAATACAATCTGTCAACATTTCTTTCAAATGAGTGACCATGCTTTTTTGCAATTTTGTTCGGTGATTTTATCATTAATTTTAATTATTGTGCTGTTCATCTTAAACGAGGCGTAATAGTTACCTGGGTTTAGTATGCAATGCCTTTTATTAGTCTTATTCACTATATCTAAAAGAGTCATTTCCAACATCGTTACACTTACTTGCCTCTGAATACACGAACAATGCAACGTATACGATTTACTGATTACATTGTTCTGTAGAAATATAATGTACAAAAGACTAATTAATTAATTTACACATGTGTCATCTTGTCAATTACTTTATTAGTTTTGCAATATTAGTATATATTTTCTAAGCAGTAAATTTACGTATTAAACAATTTACAATTATTATATCAGATTAACTACGGTCCTCTCGAATTGCACACGTTCTAGTGTATTTGATTTTTTTCTAAATTTAACTTTTTCAATGTTGGGCTCCCTCTCAACCAAACAAGCCCAGCGCTTAAATTCCTTATGTTAGTATCGATGGCATTATAAAACAAGCTGTTGTCATATGCTGGCTCGTCAACAACATTGAACGTTCGCTATAAGTTGTCTCAAGATGTCGGAAGGGGATTTTTATCTGTTCGCTATTTAATCATGACCCTGTTGGGTTCCGTTTCTTAAAATATTCCATTAGTTCCATATATTATGCTCAATAGACGAAACCTCTTTTGCGCAACTTTTGTACTAAAACAGTATTAAATTTATAGGTAATTCGACTATTGTATCTATTTGGAATTTTGACTAGGGACAGATAAGCACTTATGAATAATCTCTTTTAAATAATAGTTTTATTTGTGTGGATATTATATGATCTAACCAGTTAAGACGGGATGTAATACACGGATGAACCTGTAAAGACAAGATATTATGTACGGACAGACATGTAAAGTCTGAAAATTATAAACAGAAGAAATTGCAGGGACGGGATGTTCTATACGCACCAAACTGTAGAGATGCGATATAATATACGGACAATCTTGCAAAGACGGGACAATATATACGGACCAACCTGTAAATATGGGATATTATCTACAGACGAATATGTTAAGAAGGGATATTATATACGAACCAACCTGTAAATATGGGATATAAGGGATATTACATTCGGACGAAGATATAAAAATGTAACATAATACACGGACGATCCACTGAATACGGGATATTGTATACGGGAAAACATGTAAAGACGGGATATTATATACGGATGAACCTGCAAAGGCGAAAATTAAATGCTAATGAAAATGCAAAGATGGAATTAAATATACGGACGAACATGTAAGGACAAGATATTATATACGGACGACCTTTAAAAACGGGATATTATATACAGAAGAACTTGTAAGGACTATATATTATATACGGACCATCCTATAAAGACTGGATATACTATACGGAGGAATCTGTAAAGACGGGATACTATATACGGACAAAGCTTTAAAGACGGGATATTACGGACGAACATTTAAAAACGGGATATTATATACGGACGACCTGTATAGACTGGAAATAATATGCAAACAAACCTGTAAGGACGGGAAACTATACAATATAATATAATCCAACAACATTTCTTTCAATTGAGCGACAATGTTTCTTTGTAATTTTGTTCGGGTGATTTTATTATTAACTCTAATACTTGTGTTGTCATTTCAAACATCGTTTCACCTACTTGCCTCTAAATCAGCAAACAATGCAGTGTATATGATTTACTGGTTACATTGTTTTGTTGGAATTATTTAATACAAAACACCAATATATCAATTTACACGTTTGACTTTTTGTACATATCTGAATTTGTTTTACAATTTAAGCATTTATTTTCTTTTCAGTACATTTACGTTTTAAACAATTTTGCATATAATGAACGTTATATGTTGTTGGAATCCTGACAATATATTTGGTACAGACCTTTGAGAATCTTTGTTTCTTAAATAATGAGAATCTTATAATTCGTATATCATTCGTAAACTTTAGTGTCACATTCATAACAATAGCAGTAGACTTCGGATAAATGTTGTACAACATTCAAAATTATTAAAGGTAGATTAACAAGGGTCATGACGACTTGCACACGTTCTCAGGTATGCGATTAGTAACTAGTTCGATACTTAAATGTGTCGTTGTTGGGCTCCGTTTCAATCGAACCATTCAAGCATATATCCAGATCCTTCAGATTTTGCCCGAAGGTTCCGGAATTTTTCACCCGTGTCCGAACTACCGGGAAGGTCATTGAAATTTCAGCGTTTCTTCTTTTATGAAGAACACAAATAGAAAGTCTCAATTATTTTTTTAAATTGTCTTTAAATAACCTTTTCTAATCAAGAATTAACAAAAAAGATGAGTAAGTCAGCTCAGAAAAACTTATTCAGTAAATATGTGCACTCTGGAGACCCTTCAAATATCCTAGAGATACACTAAAATCGTTTTCGGAGCCCCTGAACCCCCACTAGGAATTTTTCTCTGCATCCTTTTGGACCTTAAGCGGTCCTTAGTCCCGAAATTATCAGGAATTCTACTACAGATATGCGGGCAAGTATGCATTACAGTCGCTAAAATTTTGCATGTTAGTATCTATAGCATTATAATACAAGCTGTCGTCATGAGCTGTCTTGTTAATATTCACGAGAATCCGAAGAGGATAGCGATTTCGTTATGAGTTGCGCAAAAAGTAATGTAGGCGATTTTTTATCCATTCGCTATTTGGTCATGTCATGTTGTGTTCCGTTTCTTATAATATTAGTACTTTGCCCTATGCTTCATTAGGTGAAATAGTTTATGATACTATATTGTACTAACTTACTGTTTTTGATGCATAATATATCATACAAACGATGAAACACTCAAAAACTATTTTAGACAATACAAACAGAAGTATGAAAACACATATTATTATTAATTAATAGGTGTACTTACATCAGACACCAGTGGCTATGAATATGCATATCATTCAAAATGAGTCGAATGTCGTCTAACAATATTTAAATAGACTTTTGTTCTATCTCGGTTCGTTTCATTGAATATGATAATACAACTTACATATCGTGTTTGTGTTAGGACTTTGTTAAAACTGTTTGTTAGTGTTACGTGTAATATTGAGAAAATTTATTCATATGAGGTAGGAATTAAATATCGCTGAATTAACAAATGCCAGACTCGGCACTGGTGCTCATACCAACACTACCAGACTGATAAATAATAATAAATATATTTAATTATTTTTCTTTTTTATTTATGCAGTGTTCGCATATGCTGGGCAGAATACCAGAAGTAGCTGCAAAGAAGTTTTTGCCACATCTCTCCTGTCGAGAATACATAAACTCACTCAGTATTTGATTTGTACTTTGGATACCTATCTTTATTTATGGATCACACATGACGTGCACAACCTCAATTTATTGTAATTTATTTATTTTCATTTCAATCCCATTCAAAGGCGGTGTTGTGCGAAATATGGAGTCACGACGCTTTAGTTCACTTCAAATTAAGGATTAATCAACTTCAACATTTACACGGCCCTGAAAATGTGTGAACACACCTATTAACATAACGAACCAATAGGCTTGACAAACCGGATATACACTAACTTCGAAACATAGAACATTAGTGCAAAGAATTGATTAATTGGCATTCGGATTTTCTTGTGATTTGCAGATTTTGATCATAAAAACTTTGAATTATTCCTGACTGTTTACAACCCGATACCGTCGTGGACGATCACGGTATACCGATGACCATTTCTATCAATCTGATTATCGATTATTTAAAGCTAATGTTGTTCCAAACTGTAACATGTTTTTTTAATCATTACCTGTATGCTTGTTCGGTCCGAGATTATGAAATGTCAAAGTTGTCTTAGACTGTATAACATATGTTTCCCATTCATTCATATCAGATTATTGGATTACATTAGCATTACAATCAAATGTACCATGCATCATGATAGCATTTACCATTAAGTGTCAACATTGCCAAGTGAAGAGCGTTTCACGAGCAGACATAGAAAATGATCTTTTTGAAAAAGACTCAAGAGGAGATGAACAGACTAAACTGTACGACAAGCGACTGTTCATTGAAAGCACTGTTCCACCAGATTCGGGGTTTGACATTTACATTTTACAACTGATACTTTATGATAGATGTTGCGATCAGTTCTTCGATTTGCGTGCAAGAACTTTTATCAATAAACTACTAAATTTGTTCTACTTAAGCTGATGCCATTCTGTGAGAAGTTTTATGACCATCAGCACGACTTATCCATTTGAAAAAATCATCTCGATTCTTATTGGTCCATTGGTTTGATTACCATTGCGTTAAATGTCCCTAGTTCACACCTTCAGTATTCAATGAAACGGGACATCGTGACTACTTCCGTCCGAAAAGAATTTCACACTTAGCAATAGTTTAACAATGACTTCTTGTCAAAGCTAAGACATCGATGGTGGATCGATACACCTACATGTATATCAATTACTGAACAATGCACTTTTGATCTTTTTTTTGACGACATCATACGACACACAATTGTTCCCAATATGCTATATAGAAAGATAATACATAAAGACATTAATTGATGCCTTTACATGAGGCAATTTTAAAAGATCCAATAAATTAATCTGTTATTTCGATTGTATAACTGGTGAAAAATAAAATGAAGCACATGTAACATAAATAGTCAGTTGGTGGAATTGTTCATCCAAGCTATGGTTGATTTTTGTAGACCACAAATCCGCTTATATTTAAATAAAGGATGTACTTTCAATATTAAGGTCTAACATGATCAGTTACGGTGTTTTTTTTATATTAGAATTGTTTATAAAATAGTGAACTGATACAACAAAATCACGACAAATGAAATGTAAATGATTAGTACACCTTTCATTGCAAAACGCTTTACTTCTAAGACCAACAAAGTCTGGCTTTAGTTAACATTGCTGACAAACCTATATAAAAGCTAACCTTAGCCTCCATGCTTTGTACTATGTTGTGAAAGCTTAAGCGTTTTTTATTGTTCGACTCTTACAATCTACATGAATGTGGATATACAACATGTTTATACGGTACTAACTTTTCAGTCAAAATTCATTTCATTTCAGAGAATATCATACTAATAAAAATTATCTGTACTATTAAAATGAATTGAAAGCTGCAAGGGTTGCTTATTTGGAACAAATTTAAATATCGAAATGGTAAAATGTCACTGTTTTGGAACATGATACATCAGATTAAATATCACATTTGAAACCTTCGGTTGCTGGTTTGTTTTTATTCTCCTTCTTAAATTGTATGTGGTCAGGAAAGCAGAACACCGTGCATAGTCGCGTCTAAATAGGATTCTTTCTACATTTAATAATGGTCTAAACAATGACTTTTCAGCGGGTCGATACACCTGCGTACATCTCAATAACCGTACAAAGCGATATTAAACTAGATATTTTCTCTTATTGTTGACTTACGGATTTCGAATAGTTGTTTTTGGGTCTTTATTTTTAACTGTTCGTTAACAAAATTTTTATTTTGGGGGGAGGGTTCCTGACTCGCACACTGAGAATAATGTGTCATTGAATTTTCTTTAGTTTTATTAGTACATGTTATTATTACTAAAAATAAAAGAAAATGGGGGTTTCAGAGGTTACTTTCGATGATTTGAGCACTGAAATTTTAAATCTGATCTTAAATTATTCAGAGAAAAGAAAGAAAAGCACTAAAGTAAACGATTATTAAAGATGTTTCCATTTAAATTTCTGAATGTTTGATGTAATCTCAGGCAATTGGTATGCAAATGGGTAATGAAAAGACACAAATAGCGGTCTATCAGTTCAATTTTTGAGAATCTGAAAATAACTTGCCAACAAATGCTTTAAATGGCACTTTTCGCTAAAAATTACCTCCATTGTTGAAAATTTCATTTTAGTTATTTTTGCCCATATCGAACTCGGTTTAAAAAAGAACCGTGTGTCAACCATAAATAAATTTAGGTAATTTTATTGGTATAAGACTTTCAGTATTATTTTGAATTTGATCGATATTAAGAGTTAATAAGAGGATGGTGTCCAGTATCCCTTTAAGATTCTGTAATAAAACCATTATACCGACCAGATGTTGAGTACCGTGTTAACGAAATTATTTGTAAAACGAGTTCAAGGACACTTAATCCGCATTTTCTTTTCTAAGCCTTTAGCAGGATCGTAGTGAAAAAATGTATCTTGGTTTGATTTTACCGGTCTTAAGAACTTGCCAGAAATTATTTTTGTACTTAAATTCAGAAAAACATCCAAAATGAGTTCTTTGTCATCAAACAACCGCACCCCAAAGTCCGGTCTCTACAAAGAGGGAATGTATTATTATCTAACATATATTAATATTAAAATTTCGTCGCAATCAACCGTATCAGCATTATTTGCGTGACACTAACAACCATGTTCATCGGTGTCAGCAAAACATTCTGGAAGTTTTTAAATTATAGAGTTTGCTAAATCAGCTTAATTTCAGAGTTTTATCGCGAGTCATTTAAGCAGGCCTGGTTTGAATGTGTAAACCCATAAATATATATACTGCAACCTATTAATTGTTGGTTTGGCACGTAGATTATAAGCAATAACATTCTCACCTGAACATGCTATAGCCAAGACCAATGCATATATCACGAGAACAAATAAAGACTTCACGTAATTGCTATGCATACGGCATTTGTAAGAATTTCATTTCAATGTGCTAGAATACGTCTGTTATATCAAATGTGTAATGATAATTGAGCTAGGATGAAGAATAGCTAACCTAAATAGAACGTCTTGTCTTTTATGTGGAATTGTTAATCCCAAATTAGTTACTGTTTTACATTCCGAAATAATAATTGGCAACTTCACTTTCAATAAGGTGAACAGCGTTTCTCAACATTAATGTCTAAGCCATCAGTTACGAATTCTTATCTTACAATTTATATTTATCACTGATAGTAAATTAAGATCTTGAAAAGATTAGAATTTAACATTATTTTAAGTAGCACAAAGCTTACTAGGTAGTTATTTATAATTATTAAGTACTTACATTATTACAAAGGCAGTAGCAACAGGTACGCACTCATTGTTTGACAAACGAGTTATGTCCAATGGTGAAAAAGGCGACATTTAAATCAATTGTAAAATTACATTGAGTATAACGTGGTGTATAATTATTTAGATAAAAATTATTTTATATAGCAATATCAACTATTTTAGAGTTGGTGTGAAAATGATCTTGAGTGAGTTGGTCTTGTTGATATACCGATAAATCCATTGAAAACGGTATTCTCAATTTCATATTTCTTGTGTATTGTGGTAGCATGGATCATCTAACGAATGCATATTTTGTTGATTTTTACGTACCAAATGTTATTCATAAACCATCTTTTGAATTTAATAAATACAGCTAAGTTTTAAACCAAATCTATAACTTTATTTCCATTATCGAACACAAGAATCGTTTTAAATTTAATAAATCATAAACGTAAATTTATAATACAAATAATTTGTCATCGCCATCGATATTGAATGTCGCCATCTTTGTTTGCACTGATAACGCTAAAAATAGTTCGGTCAACGTCATTTATCCTAAAATAAATAGAGTCAACTTCATTTATCAAAAAATTAATTTTGTTAAAAACCTCAACCGGAAGTAATCTAGACCAATCAAATAAACGTATTTCTCAATAATATGCAAATCGTATTAGAATTATAAAAAATATCACTTTCAAACATTGAGTTTCTGTATTCTTTTTTATTTACTGTCTGCACATAATATAGAACCGTTCTAACATGCGAATTAATAAACTTTATTTCAAGCTTTCCAATAGTTTACCCAATGACATTTTTGAAAGAAAGAAATCGTCATTGGATCGAAACACCTGCTTGCATTTCAATACATGAAGAATTCATAATTGAAATCTATCTGGATCTATTGGTCGCTTTGGTAACACGGTGAATAAATTAAAAAAAAAATCTTTATTTTTATTTGATAATTCTACAATTAAGTATGTACGACGAATATGATGAATCTGTTATTTCTATATTGTTTTAATTTAGTCATATCGGAGCTCATACTGTGAAAAATATGTATCATGTTTTTATTAGACGTCAGAAGAAGCTCGTCTCCAACATCCCATGTATGTTCTACACGCAGACACAATGATTTCTACTCAAATTAATACTATTAATCTGTTATAAAACAACATTCGTAAGACCAGGTATTAAGTCTCTACTTAACGCTAGGAATGACAAAAATGTTCAGTCTGTTATCTCTATACTGATTTGATTTAGTCTTTTTGGAGTTTGAAAATATGTCTTGGATTGGTATAATCGAAGTCAGAAGAACCTCTTAATATTATTATCTTTAAGTTCATTATAACATCTGAGACCGGTTCCTGTTAGTAAAACAAATGTACTAATTGACCTACTGAACTGACTCTATACATTTTCGCTTATTTTAATCTGTGTTCATATGTTACGATGTTTGGAGGAGGGGGTCGACAATTTACAAATCTATACTATTGTGTTGGTGGGTTTCTCCACTGACTGTATTAATTATTTTTAGGCTTCCTCTTTCATGTTTATATATAGTCGTCTCTCCCCCCCTCTCTCTCTCTCTCTCTCTCTCTCTCTCTCTCTCTCTGCATTACTGGATCTCCATCCCTAACTAATGAATCGTTAATACCATCAACTAATCGTGATATAACGGTTTGATTTGTTAGTAAAACATGAAACTATATATTAACGCTTAAAAGTGCTGTAAATATGGTAATCCCAAAGCTAATTTTGTCAGTTGTGAGTTATGCCTTGTACACGTTTGCATAAAAATGCTTACTGCTACACTCATACCAAGTAGATGACACACTATCTTAATTTCTCGGTCAGCGATGCTTCGACCTATACATGGTTAATATTCTGTCTGATCCATTCAGTCGTTGTGGATCTGACCGTGATGATTCGAATCCACGTATTAGTTACAGCTAATGGTGAATAATGCTGCACAACTTACATTAACTGAACATTTTATAATTTTCCTGCACAGAAAGATTAATTAGACGATACCTGTATTGTATCTGAAGATTGACGACCGGTATTAGTTGGTGATTTGCTTGATGGATGGGATGCAAATTTAGTGTGCCGGCGACGCGTAGAAGTAGCCAGTAAACGGGTATTTGTGCCCAATAAATTCCCAAATGACGTCGACAAATATTTAAATACATTACGGTTATCTCTTTGAGTTTGGTATAAATGGAACTAAAGATGATAAGCATCCTCATAAAGTGCCCTACAGCTACGTATCGCACGTCAATTAAATTTATTATACAAATATATATAAATATTTTAAAAAATACCTTGATGACGTAATCTAGTGTGGATAATATATTTAATATTGTCAATCCTTCTCATAATATTTTGTTCGTTTAGCTACAGAAGGCTTAAGTTTGAGTTGTAAACTTCAAATGTTGGCATATTCTTGTTTGATTTGTTTGTTTGTTTGTTTGTTTGATGGTGTTTAACGCCACTTTCAGCAATTTTTCAGCTATATCATGGCGTCCAGTTTTTATTGGGGGAGGAAGCCGGAGTACCCGGAGAAAACCCCCGACCTACGGTAGGAAAACTGGCAATCCTTGTCAATTAAGATTGTAGTCGAGTACACCCTGCCTGCAGTGAGAATCGAATCCGCAATCTCAGTGTTGACAAACCACGTGATCAATAGTAGACGAACTACCTTGACCACTCGGCCACGGAGGCCCCCTATTCTTGTTTGACAATTCCAGATTATCACATAGTGATACTGTAAAGGCACGAAGTACACGTTTAATAGAACCTGTATATAGTTGGTATTGTTTGTAAGATTATATTTGTTTAGTTCGAAACTAGTGGTGGCAAGCAATCACTTAAGTATTTGGAGCATAGTTTGTTGTGCATCTTATAGCAAATACACAATTTTCTGATTTGCTGTATCTCATTTCAAGTATTCCTACCAGTTTAGAATATAAAGAATAATATAACTTTATCTCCAATCCATTTCCTTTAGTATTTGCAATACACCATTATGGAACTAGATAACAGAGAGTCAAGTGTTGCACTGATAAACGTCAACGCTACGTAAATAATAGAAGTTAAAACCTCTGGTATTCGTTTTTAATTGTTCCGATAACAATGTTTTCTGTGTTTAGGAGATACCTGCAAAAGAAAACGCCAGCTAGAAATTCGAGTTGTTTCGTGTCCGATACTTATCTACTACTTGTTATGAAAATTCATATTTTTTCTATAAAATGAATGAAACAGCACAATAACAATTTAAAGAAACATTATGTGTTTATCAAATTTGAAATTGGAAAAAAAACATTTTTCTTTGTTATTATCAGGGTAAAAGATTTTCTTGACATGTATTAACAATGCATTTTTAAAACAAGCATTGTTAAATATTTGAATACTAATGAGAATTAAAGACGCAACAGTAAGAAAACTTTTTGGACAAGAAGGATGTTAGAACGGATGCTTACAATCATTGGTCATTTTTCGTACTAAACATTTATACTACTTTAATACAAGTTCAAGCTTTCTGCAGTTTATAACCACTATAATAACTAAAATAAGCAAAACAGACATAAAAAAACTGGTTTTAGAAGTGACTGTAGATACCATGATTGTGTTAGTGAATAGCATGACGTAACATCGCAATATTTTTTCAAATGGCTAAGTATTTGAAGGTTTTTTTTATAAAGAATAGATTGAATTATGCCGTGATTTTATTGGCTGTACAGTAAAGAATAAACATCGGCGTTTTGAGTTTACTTTTCTTTATGTTGTATTTAACTTCATCTGACAAACAGATAACAACAAATTGGCAAATTCGTCAATGAACACACATAATTACATTGACCGCAATGAAATACCGAGATTTACTCAGTGGAACAAATTCCGAGAATCACTTGTAAAATAAGTTCAGTTCTTTCACTCACTGGAAGTGATGTCATAGTGTATTCCTAACGAAGTCCCTAGCACACATTGACGCTCAAGGACATTCAAAACAGGGTTTTAGTTTTCGACGATATATTAACAGTAGAGCTTTTGATAACATGCGCATGCGTTAAAGATGGATATGTTATTATATGTTTCAGTTAACGATAATAGGAGGTCATATCGACTAACCATTTTTCCCCGATATGAAACTTTTGTGTTTCATTGAAATTTCAATAAAAGAAATGACGTTGTTTAAATGAATCTATATTGAGGTCCTTTCTTTTTTCCTATCAACCACCTTACAATAACGTCATGGAGACTTCGATACTGTGACGTCCAGGAAACAACAAGATTTTGAATATGCACATTGGCACTGAAAGATACCTAACTGTTGGTCTATGATCGGCCCAGTGGCACAGAACTCGTTAAATATGTGTCAATTTAATAATTCAATCGCGTATCGTCAATGTACAATTGTTAAATCTGATGCGTTATTCGGCACTCGTGATCATATTTTCAATATTCACTCTACGCAATTGATTATCCAACTATTACATTGCAACGGATAATTACACCGTGTTTCCGACGCTATTTATAAGATAACTCTGTCATACGCAATAGCTTTCCGGTGGATTCTAATTGGAACATCCCTTCAATACACGCCCTTTTAGCATGCTTTGCTAGTAAACACATCATTTGGGTCACCAAGGTAACAACGAAGGTCTGTTTAAAGCACGTCTTGTTAGAATAAAAGTTTAATTTATGCCTAAAGATATTTGTCTTGATTGAACGACAAAAGCCGGATTACAAGAAGCAGGTAGCTATTCTATTTAAATTGTATTTTGACAGAAATTTTCGACGGAACAAAACGCGCGAAGTTAGCAAAAACATAGCGTTTTAAAAAACCAATCAAACTGGGTAGTAAACTGGTGGTGACCTGGGGTTATATTTGAAAGTGAAGTTTGCGAAAATGAAAAATATTGCACCAGGGGACCAGGTTAGTACAATACAGTACTAATATTTCAGTTAATATTTGTTCAATTATCTTGTGACAGTAAATATAGTTTTTTTTTTAAATTTTAAGTGTTTTATTTGCCTCATTGTATTATCGTGACAATGTTTTATCATTTAAAAATATATTGAAATCTGCGAAAATCGGGAGCGTTTTTAACGGTCGCCATTTTTGTATGACATTTTTACGAACTTTATACTTTCAGACCATATATTAACGTTCTGCCCTAACATATCAATATCTTTCATATGAAATTTAAAAAATACGTAAAACTCTATGATTTGATGGGCTATGTGCATAATTGGGGCTAAGTGCACTTAGACCAGGCTAAGCAGTATTTAGGCATAACAGTAGTAAATGTGTACCAGTAACAAGTTACCAGATTGTGTACCCCTACATTAAGTACAGTATTGAATACTTCGTTGTGTTCTGATTTGGTAAATAGTGGTTAGATGTGTACAATTTTTTAGCTGTAAGCTCCTGCATCAATTAAGTTTTAAAAAGTGGTAAAATTTTTCTCAAATCTTGCAAGATAAAATTTTGGTAATTTTTTAAACAATGTAGTATTTTTACATTCACTGCATTAGAAATTGCATGTAAAAATGGGAGCGTCTCAAAATGTTCTAACTAGAGAAAAAAGGAATTGGTCTCGGATATACATGACATATATTTTTTAAATGGTAAATGAAAGTTTTTTAATTTCCTAGTCCAGGTAAATGCTGATCAATGTTAGAAAGGTATGCAAATCACAGAAATGTTAGTGTTTTCGACTATAGCCAAAACATTTACTACTGTGCTACCTATATGTCAGATGATGTTTTGTGGATTTTTATTTCTGAGAGTAGTACATCAAGGTTATTTTTTGCATAGATTGTGGTATCTCTTGTTGAAACTAACTGAAGGCAGTACTCAAAAAGAAGGTATTGTCTAATGGACACTATAAAAACTGCTGTCAGCACTTTTTGCATTTTTCTATATACACATATTAAAAAACCACATACAATCACAGGAAAGTGTTCTCCTGTCTTTATTCCATTTTAAGTTTCTTTCTGTATGATCATCTTTACTTTTCGCAATGCATTGGGCATATTCATGGGCATAAACTTAAATCTCGATATAAAAAATTAGGCCAAAAATAAGGTAAATTTCAAACCGTACTGATCAGTTTGAACTTTGGCTCAATTTCTCCCAAAGTTTTGAAATGACAATGAAAACCTTTGGCTAAAAACTAGATTTTGTCCCCAATTGCTGAATTTAGGGCCACAATTAAGCAAATTAATAGGAATAAGTTCAATTTTTTTAAAATTTTAGTCCAAAATAAGCAAAAATTAGCCAAAAATGGTAATGAATACTTCGTTGTGATCTGATTTGGTAAATAGTGGTTAGATGTGTACAATTTTTTAGCTGTAAGCTCCTGCATCAATTAAGTTTAAAAAAGTGGTAAAATTTTTCTCAGATCTTGCAAGATAAAATTTTGGTAATTTTTTAAACAATGTAGTATTTTTACATTCACTGCATTAGAAATTGCATGTAAAAGTGGGAGCGTCTCAAATTATTCAAACTAGCGAAAAAAGGAATTGGTCACGGATATATATGGCATATATTTCTTTTTAAATGGTAAATGAAAGTTTATTAATTTCCTAGTCCAGGTAAATGCTGATTAATGTTAGAAAGGTATGCAAATCACAGAAATGTTAGTGTTTTCGACTAAAGCCAAAACATTTACTACTGTGTTACCTTTAGACGCACCGATTTCTATTTGGAGATGTAGGACCACCAAATACCGGGAACCAGTCAAGAGGTTGTACGTATAAGTAGTACTATTCAACAGACAGGCTCACTCTTGCCTCATATAGAATTTGAACCGCACATGATACCAGAATAAATTTGGTATTTTTGGAAAGCTGAATAATCTAGGAAACTTAAGGGTAAAGTTTTGTTGGTTTTAAATGAACATAAAAATGTTGAGTGTCAATTAGGGACATGCACTATTTTTGGACTGAAATAGAAAGTGAAAGTAGATTTTAGACCACATGGACTTCAGGTTCAGCGTTCGTTCTTATATGCCATGAAACATATTGTGGAATTTTGACAGAATTTTCACCCAGTGCATTTTTATATTGGACGGAAGTGTCACTTTAATTTGAAATAAAGGTAAATTTTCTAGGATAAGTCAAAATTATCAAATTTTAATATAGCCGAAGAGTAAAAAAACAATGGTGGTCCTACACCTGTAAGAGGCCATGACAGGTATATCAACTTCTATTACTTTTAATAAAAATGGTACTGAAAGAAGGTAAATCACCAAGACTATCATTTTAATTGCTCATCAGAGCCAAAACCTATGGGGGTGTCAAATTTCAGCCTTAACATGGTATTATGTAATATTTTATGAAATTGTGGGGTCTGCAGTGGTCTGCGCTTAGTAGAAATTAAATAAACTTCATGTTTAGGTTTTGGATGTTATGAAATGGTCAAAATGTATAAAACTATAACTGGTAAACATTTTAGTATGCAGAAAAATAGTGTATTTAAGATGAATTTGTCAATTTTACACCTGCGGCTTAATTCGGTTACATTGCTGGCCTTGGTTAATACTAAAATTATTTATTTTCTAAACTAAAGCTTGCTGGGGGTAAATTTGTTAGTAAACTAGTAACCATATGTAATAATTGTACTTGTTAAGATAATTGGGCCTTGAGATGATAGTACTTCTGTCAAAAATTCCTTAAAAATGAGCAGTATAAATGGGTATTGGCCAAGTTTTGCAATTTCATACCAAAGCAAGATATAATTTTGTTTCTTTTTATGCCACTTTGTACTTTAGTGGATTTTTCTTTAGTAAAAACTGTTCATTTGACTATTAAACTTAATAGAATAGTGATCGCATTTAATGAAATTAATAAAATTTTAGTCTCAGTTTAGAAACTATTAATGTACACCTCCAAAACATAGTACAACTGAATATCAATAAATTTTAATTTGAACTCAAAAACTTTCTCCTGATGGACTATGTGCTTAATTATGACAGTTTTATCCTATTTTTCTTAATTGAAATGTATTTCAAGAGATAAAAGTCTTATTACAACAGTTTGAAGGTACTCAGAATATCACTTTTGGAAAAAGGGGGGATGTGAAATCAACTAAAATAATGCAAAATTTATAATAAAATTATGTAATTAGTGCCTAACTATGTGTGAAAAAAGTTCATTTGTGTTGGATGTATATTGCCAAGCTTGCCATTTTCATCTGCAACGGAGAAATTGAAAAATTAAGGAATAATGCATTTCTTGATCACCGAGCTCATTTTTCATGATAATGCGCATGTGAGGTCTTTGCATGTTTTCATGCATTTCTTGAAAACCACTTAAGGCAATTCAACAAAATTTTAGAATTTGTTTCCACTAACTGTCTGTTGAATAGTACTACTTTTACGTACAACCTCTGGACTGGTTCCCGGTATTTGATGGTCCTACACCTAAAGAAGGTGTTTTTGTTCAACAAATTAAATAAAAATTTTCCTGGTCTTAGATTTGTTCTATTAGAAGTAGAAGTCAATATGTAGAACGTTACATTACTTCACAAAAAATCATTGATTAAAAACCCGATTCAAACCAAGACTATAGAAATTTTAGTACCGTACTAGTGTGATCCTGACGTAACCAATGATATGACAAAGATATTTATAGATTTAGTGAACCACCCAATCAAGTAACAAATAGTGATTTGCTCCATATACTGTTCATCATTTGAGTATACAGTTATTTCATATGTGATTTGGGAACAGTCAAACTGTTGGTACGAGGTGGAGTGGATAGTGTTTTGAACTGTTGCCCGAGGCACTATTCCTGACACCGAGGGACCACTGTTTGACTGTTCCAAAATCACATATGAAATAACTGTTTTATTACCTGATCAATTACTGTTTTAACAGTACTTGCAGAAGAAAAAAAGGAAAAAGACAATTTTGCTATTTTCAACTGACAAATACTTTGTTTAAATACTTCAACACATTTTATTTATGGAGAAACAGTCATGGAGTTCTTTCCAAACAACGAGAATAAAGTCATTTTGTCTCTTTACTGTTCCTCTTGAAATTAGCGGGGAAAAATGATGTCAGAGTACGCGATGGGAAACAGTCGAAACTATTGACCGGTCAACAGTTCACGAACGTGGACGTTTTTAGAATTTCAGAAAAAAGTACAAAATACCGAATTTTATTTATATAAGGTATCGGGTAATAATGTGTATTATACGTCGTCTCCCATGTGAGAGGGTAAAGAGTATTGCCTGTTTTCCTACCGCAGGTCAGTGATCTCTCTAGGTACTCCATCTTTCTGCCCTAATAAAACCGGATGCCATGATACAGCTAAAAAATTACTTAAAGTGGCATTTAACAACCATACATACAAACTGTGGCTCTTGCATATATATCGTGAAAATGTCCACGGTATAATTGATATAATTGATCTTAGCCACTCACAATATTTGTACAGTATCATTGCAATTCTTCTGTAGCCTTGGTGCCTAAGTGGTAATAGTGTTAAATCATCTACTATTGATCACATGGTCTGTCAACACTGAGGTCATAGGTGTTATAGTGTAACGTGGCTTCCTCCCCAATAAAATGTGAACTGATACAGCTGAATAATTAATTTAAAAAAATTAACACCATTAAAAACCCCAAACATTTCATTTGTCAGATTATTAAACATTTTGTTCTAAATTTATTATGGTATTTCCGATGTTTGCCAAACATTACTGAGCTCTGCTCCATTTTAAATCAATGAACATCCGTGACACCAGCTGTGATCACGTGGTCAATTGTGGTCCAGATACCCTAAACCATGGTAAATGTCATTTCGAACCTGTTGCCACTGCTAGCGGTCATAAACATCTCATGTAACAAAATGAAAGGGGGATAATTCTTGCTGCATGGACCATAACAGGCCTGGAATTTTGCACCTTGAGTACAGTACCAACAAGAAATCTGGTAAAGTACCTATCGCTACACATGTAGGTATAGTCTCATGTTGCAATGATAAAGCAAATACTGTTAAAATAGTCGAGGCAAATTATCCAATGAAAAACATTGATTCAGATGTGTTATGTACTCATATTTTATAACAGTTCAAGATGAGCGATAAAAGAGAGCTTTTCCCAGAAATAGAACCTTACTATACAGGGATGTTACAAGTGTCTGATTTACACAGAATATATCATGAACAGAGTGGGAACAGGGAATTATATCCAGTTCTATTTATGTAAACTATTTATATTCTGTTTTGTACTCTACAATTGTGACGTAAAACCCATTGTAAAATATGTATATATTAATGCTCCCATTTAATTCCTGATTTTACCATGGGTTGGAGACCTTTACGCCCACATTTGTATTCTGAACTGTGTAATATTGAAGCCTTTTTTTTAAATTGTAAGTATTGTTTTTTTAACTCTATATTAAATATTAAAATTCCCCTTATGTTGTTTACCACAACAAAATCTCCAAACTTTTGTCATAATCACCCTAATAACAAAAACAGAGGACTCGTTAAGGTAGTTTGTGTACTGACTCGTCTCGGTTGTGGAGTTGTTAAGGTAGTTTGTGTACTACTCGTCTCGGTTGTGGAGTCGTTAAGGTAGTTTGTGTACTACTCGTCTCGGTTGTGGAGTCTTTAAGGTAGTTTGTGTACTGACTAGTCTCGGTTGTGGAGTCGTTAAGGTAGTTTGTGTACTGACTCGTCTCGGTTGTGGAGTCGTTAAGGTAGTTTGTGTACTGACTCGTCTCGGTTGTGGAGTCGTTAAGGTAGTTTGTGTACTACTCGTCTCGATTGTGGAGTCTTTAAGATAGTTTGTGTACTGACTAGTCTCGATTGTGGAGTCGTTAAGGTAGTTTGTGTACTGACTCGTCTCGGTTGTGGAGTCGTTAAGGTAGTTTGTGTACTGACTCGTCTCGGTTGTGGAGTCGTTAAGGTAGTTTGTGTACTACTCGTCTCGGTTGTGGAGTCGTTAAGGTTGTTTGTGTACTATTGACCACATTGTCTGCAAACTCTGAGATTGTAAGACTGCAGGCTGGGGGCACTGGACCCCAGTATGAATTGACATGGATTTCCAGGTTTCTTACTGAAGGTCTGTGGTTTTCTACATGTAATCCGTTTCTTTCTCCAATTAAAACTGGATCCCATGATAAAGCTGAAAATTCGTGAAATTGGCGATAAAACAACACTCTTACAAACAATTTATAATAAAAGCTAACAATCTTGCTAGTCACTAAAGGAAATACTCCTTTGCTAAACATTGGTTAATAAGGTTGGGGGTTTCTCCTGGTACTCTTGCTTCCTCCCTTAATAAAACCTTGGATAGCAAGATATAGCTGAAAAATTGATAAAGTGGCCTTGAACATCATTCAAACAAACAAATAAACACACATGTATCTGAATTTAAAGTCTGGCAAACCAGTAAAAATGTAACATAACTTAGAGAACGTATTGTACCCTTCCAGTGTTACAGTATCATATCATTTCTTATGTAACGAAGTTGCCGAGAGTATAATGTTTTATGTTTTAGGTGGGTTTGTCAGTTTTTCCATCAGCCCTATTCTTGTAAGCGCTTATGCTCTGTAACTACTGATAAGAAAAATACATGAATCTTTTTAGAAATGAAGGACACCATATGTAGTTGTGCATATGCACAGACAATTTGGATACAATTTTTTTTGTAGGAGTTATTCTCCTTTTAAGCTTAGAAATTTCTCAAAATGTATGTTTGAAACAACTCTTAAGTTCTTTTTTTCTCAGACAAGTGATAAGAACTTTATGAAACTTGGTAGGAATAAAAGACACTTTTTGTAGTTGTGCATATCAACATGGAGTTATGATTTCATATTTTTGTGGGAGTTATGCCCTTTTGAACTTAGAAATGTATCAGAACATATGTATGAAACAACTCGTAAGCGCTTATACTTAGAAACTAATGATAAGAATTTGATGGACCTTGATAGGTATGTGGGAGTGTGTGTTATGTGAGCATTCTGACCAAGGTTCTTCAATGTTTCTGTACGCAATGTTACTCCCAGAATCAACCATGCACCTTTTAAAAAAATTAAAATGAATGTCTTCATCACAAAAATTACCCCAAACAAACAGTTTTGACTACTAGCTTTGTTTACAAATGGCACGTATTTGCAACCAATAATTGTTTTCATTAGACATGGTGGACCAGGAGGAGGAACCAGTCCACGGGATAGAAGATATTTTGATCCAGAGGCCTACAGAATCATTCTGTTTGATCAGAGAGGAGCAGGACAGTCAACTCCAGCTTATGAACTTAAGGTGTAATAAAAAATGCATATTAAATACAAGGTCTATTGTAGTTGGTTAGGTGTACTCCCTTTTTTGCTCTTGGTTATTCACAGCTGTTATGATTGGTTCTTGGTGATACCACTGTAGTTGGTTTTGTGCACTCCCTTTTTTACTCTTGGTTATTCACTGTTGTTATGATTGGTTCTTGGTGACACCACTGTAGTCGATTAGTTGCACTCTCTTTTCTCCTGGTACTCCGGCTTCCTCCTCCAATAAATACTGGACGCCGTGATGATATAGCCGAAAAATTCTGAAAGTGGCGTTAAACAACATTTAAACAAACATCTATCTAACCAAGATGCTGCCCATGTGATATTCAACTATTTACCAACACTACTTTTACCATTGCAGGAGAATACCTAATGGGACTTAGTAGCAGATATGGAAAAACTAAGGGAGCATCTCAAGGTTGACAAATGGGTTGTGTTTGGAGGAAGCTGGGGTTCAACATTAGGTTTAGCATACTCTGAAACCCACCCTGACAAAGTCAAAGCACTTGTTCTCCGAGGAATTTTTACATGTCAAAGGTCTGTCTGTAGGACCATTCTTATGTAACATCCTTATTTCCCTACTAAAAGTTAATTTATCAGAACATAGTGGTAAATATGGCTGCCACAATATTGCTGACAACTGCAATTTATGTATGTCTCGATAGTCATCAAACTGCAAATTGAAACACTGAGGTGCATTTATGAGAAATGTTAAATTGTAATCTTTAACATGGATAAATAGTGAACTTTGCAACCATGTATGTTTCATCTGTAAATACTATATTGTAATTTATTTCTGAATCAAATATTGCATTTTTTTATTGACTTTTATGTTATTTCTTTAGTAAAATGAACAGCATATAAGTTTTCGTTTAAGAACCTAAGATGAAACATATATTTTTAGAAACAAAACATCATGCTGGTTTTCTATATTTAAAATTATGTCTTGAGAACTGATGGGCTCATTGTTTCAGAAACAGGTAAAAACATGTAACGATGACAAAAACGAGTGCCATGATTTGCAACATTGTCTGTAAAATGAACTGGATACTCAGTTTTCATTTAATAATAACATATTTAAAAATTGAAAGTATAATTATGAACGCAAGAAAATACGCAATCAGAACAGAAACATTAGGTCCCACTACTTTCATTTGACTGTTCCAAGGATATGACACACCTAGAATCACTAGCGATAGGTATTTAATTAGAGGCAGGCAGTTTTTACTCCTCTGGAACATTTTAAATTAACAGTGGTCGACCTTCTTTTGTTTCACAAGAGAACTACTCTGGTTGTATCTTGTTGACTTATCTGGTTTCTTTTTCAGGAAAGAACTTCTGTGGTCTTATCAAGATGGTGCAAGTTTAATTTATCCTGACAAGTTTGAACCGTACAAAGAACAGATTCCTGAGGTACGTTACCAAATCATATTTATTTCCCAACCACACACAGGACACAAGGGTTAGGGTCCTATGTTGTCCCCAACCACACACAGGTCACAAGGATTAGGGTCATATGTGGTCCCAACCACACACAGGACACAAGGATTAGGGTCATATGTGGTCCCATGCATTGATTTGGTTGTGTAGTCTTTTGAGATAAAACTCATACATTTAGACACATTGCAACATGAAAGATAAAAAACACCTATGGTACACAGTAGGGACATTCCATATATTGCTGTGTTCAATACTCACATTTCCAACTTGTGTGTAAGTAAATTAATCACTAAAAGCTAGAAATTACCAAAGGGAGATAATCTAAACAAACCTAACAATTCAATTGATCACTACAAGCAAGAAATTACCAAAGGGAGATAATCTAAACAAACCTAACAATTCAATTGATCACTACAAGGCAGAATGCCAAATCACCAAAGGGAGATATCTAAACAAACCTAGCAATTCAATTGATCACTTACAGACGGAATGCCAAATCACCAACGGGAGATAATTCAAACAAACCTTACAATTCAATAGATCACTAACAGACAGAATGCCAAATCACCAAAGGGAGATAATCCAAACAAACCTGACAATTCAATTGATCACTAACAAATAGAAATTTTTGAATTTCAAGAAGATATTTTATATAATTGAAAGGTTAAATATATTTGTGAAGTATTCATTTAATTTACAATTAAATATAGAATATAAATTCTCGATCCGATCGTTCTCATCGCAAATAAAAAATTCCGAGTGATTCCGAAATACACCACATCCGGTTACGTCACCACTCAGATACCGGAAATCCCAGGTTAGTCAAATCAGTTTAAATGAGCGTTCATTAAAAAACACTCTGACATGAAATTTATACAGGGGTGGTGGTGGGTTCTTCAGAAATATATTTAACCTTTCAATTATATAAAATATCTTCTTGAAATTCAAAAATTTATATTTTATAATAATTGGGTTAAATATATTTGTGAAGTATTCATTTAATTTACAATTAAATATAGAATACTTACAGTGTTAACTGATTCCAAAGTATTAACTGTAGTAGGTGGCGTAGAAATAAGTGTCTGTCATATATGCCTTACTCACAAATTGAGGTTTAAAAACCATCACCAATAACATCAACATAACAAACATCTATTTACAGTAAACATCTATGTACAACTTCATTGTTCACTGTTCTGAAAAAAATACATAAACATTTTCATTGCAATACTGTATTGGAATCTAAATCCCTCAAGTAACATTTAACAAAAGTTGATTCAGAAGCCCAATCTGCAGCTTCTAGAATCGATTTCGTTGATGCATCTTTGTACAAAGCCCAATTTGGAGCAATTGCTCGGGTAGAATGAGCTTTAACCTTCAAATTGTCATCTGCATAAGCTGCTTTAATAGCCTGAACTATCCAGCTTCAAATAGTAACTGTTGTAACAGGTTTATGAGGCTCTTTTATAGACCGAAACAATTTAACTCTGTCTAATGCTCCTAATTTTTGTCTAGCATCTCTTGTCAAATTCAAATAAATTCCTGAACATCTTTTTGGATCCAAAAGCATTCTGTCTTTAAAACAAGGTACATATATTTTTGTACCAAAGTGATTTTGCCTATCTTGTTTGGATAAACCATGTCTTATGAAAGTAACCCCCTTATCCTCTACTTTCATGAATTCCTTATCTATTCTGTAAGTCACTGCAGAAAGTTGTTATTGCCATAAGAAAAACTGTTTTCAATGTGACAAATTTCAAAGAAGCCATTTCCAAAGGTTCAAAAGGGAAATTTTCTAAGGTTTTCAAAACAACCTCTAAATCCCATTCTGGAAGTAATTTTACTTTAGGTGATCTAGATTGAAATACACCTTTGATCAATCTGGAAATATATGGATGCTGTCCGACTGGACAGTTTTGAACAGGAGGTAAAACTGCTGACAACATAGATCTATATCCAGTTCTAGTTCTATATTGTAACCCTGACTGATATAAATATTCTAAAAATCAGCTATTTCATTCAAAGTTGCTGAATAGGGATTAATTTGTTTTGAATCACACCAGCTACTGTATTTCTCAAACTTGCAGGAATAATCTTTTTGTGTCCCCCCTCTCCAAGAAGTTGTGAGCAACTCTCTAGCTGGGCCTGAAAAACCCTCTGCTTCAAATGATCTGTTGAAAGAAGCCATGCATTCAGATCCAACTTTTGTGGATCTGGGTGATAAATCTGTGTGTGTGGCTCAACAGATTGTTCAATATGGGAAGTTTCAATAGAGGAGCAATCAACATTTCTAGAATCTCTGGATACCAGATTCTCCCGAACCATTGGGGAGCTATCAGAATTATCTGACAATGGTATCTGCCTCCTATATTTTAAGATCTTCTGAATCCGACATATAGGAGGGAACACATAAGAATACATGTTCTCCCAAGAAATTGAAAGGGCATCCTGAGCTAGTGCATCTGGATCTGGTGTCCAAGTACAAAATGTTGGAATTTGTTTGTTCTGAGGAGAAGCAAACAGATCTATCTGAGGTGTCCCAAAATGATGAAAAATTTGATTGACAACTTTCTTGTTCAAGATCCATTCTGTTGGTAGAATTTGATTCGACTCAATTGATCGGCTAAGATGTTTTTCTTGCCTATTATGTGAGCTGCTTTTAAAATCATCCGATTCTCTATGGCTGATTGCCACAGTTCCCAGGTCAATAGACAAAGCTGTGGAGATCTTGTACCCCCTTGGCGATTGATATACTGAACTACACTTGTATTGTCGCTTCTGATCAACACTACTTTGTTTTTCAGTTGATTCAGAAAATGTTTTATTGTCAACCTAACAGCTTTCATTTCCAGACAATTGATGTGCCAATTTTTCTGAACACTGTTCCACTCCACTTGAAAAATGTGGGTTCCAATATAACCCCCAAAATCTTTCATTGAAGCATCGGTCGTGACCGTAATGTCGACTTTGGGAAATACTAAAGACTGGCCTTTCAGCATGTTGACTGAATTTTTCCACCACAAAAGATTTGATTTTAGATGTTGTGTAAATGGAATTTGTTTTGTCATATCTTTGCTTGCCGGACTCCAAAAATGTAACAGGTGTAACTGAACTGGTCTCATTTGTAGACGAGCATTCTGAACTAAGTCTACACATGAGGCCATTACACCTAATACTTTCAGAAAATCTAAGGCTGTTGTCTGACCTAAAAACATTTTCTGAATTAACTTTTGAAGATTCTGTACTCTTTCTAATGCAGGATGTACAATACCTTTGTCTAAATGAAAAACCCCGCCCAGATATGTTATTGTCTGAGTTGGTACTAAGCTTGATTTTTCTGTTTATTATCAGCCCAATAGATTGATGCATTTCTGTCGATCCTGTACTAATTGGTTTTTGTTCTGATTGACAATCAACCAATCTTCCAGATAAACTACCAGCCTGATATTTTGAGTTCTTAAATATGCTGCTATTACAGACACTACTTTTGTAAAAATTCGTCGAGCAAATGTTGGACCAAAGCACATTGCTTTCTACTTGTAGCTTTGATTTTGTATCCGCAATCTCATGTATTTTCGATGATTTTGATAAATTGGAACATGTAGATACGCATCTGATAGGTCTATCGAAATTGCCCAATCTTTAGGTTTTACTAGACCTAATACTTTGCTCATTGTGTCTATCTTGAAGTGAATTTTCTTCAAATAATTGTTTATAGGTTTGAGATTTGTGACTATTCTCATTTTCCCATTTTTCTTTGGGACTAGAAATAATGTATTGTAAAAACCTTGTACTGCATTTGGTAAACTGACATTCTCTATAACGTCTTTTGCCAAACGATTTTCTATTTCTTGCATAAAAAGATTTTGATTTGCTTGAGAAACCATTGTTGTTTTCATTCCTATCGAACATGGTTTTTCTTGAAATTCTAACTTGTAACCGTTCAGAATTATTGAAATTATCCACTGATTTGTGGTTATTTTTCCCAATTTTGTCAGACGACCCCCGACAGGAATTTCTGGACACAAAGAAATGGTACTTACTTCTGAGTCAGCTGTTTTTCTTAGGAATCCGAAATCCCCAAGAACCTTGACTGCCACTTTTCCCTTCCTTCTTATTCTGAAAGGACTTGTCTCTTTTGGGAAAACTGCTACTTTTCTCCTGAGACTGTTTCTGGCCATAACCTGTAGCACCACCTGTAGACCAGGATGTACTTTTAGGTTTGTCAGTTGTCTTTGCCTGCTTAGCACTAGAGGCAGACCTCATCTCAAAAGAAGAATCAAATTTTCTCTTCTTGACCTGGGAAGCTTACATAAATTATGGCAATAAATCAGTTAACTGATCTTTCTGCTCTTTTCTGTTTTCAAGACAATTTTCTAAACCTTGACCAAAGAGACCATCCTCTGTTAAAGGAAGATAATGACATTTATTATCAACATCTTTAATAGTTGCTAAACCACAGTCTTGGCTAGCAGCCTTTCGAAGTATTAAATGACTAAATGCACCTGCACGACCTGCTTGGTCAAGCGATTTAGTTATCATAGCAAACCTATCTTTTATTGTTTGACATACAGTTTCTTTGTCAACGTCATCCTCACTAAGAGATTTTTCATCAAAGAACCTAGAGTTTGCTGAATATATAAAACAGAAGTAATGTTCATTCTTGAAGCAACTTGAGCCTGGTAGCCTAACCTTTCTATTTGTTTATAAGGCGGAAGAACCAAATGACGCTAAGTACCCCAAGATTCGACAGCTTTCTGTCCGTGAGTCTTACTTAACATTGGTTCCAAAATGTCATCTAATGTTGGAACCTATAAGAAATCAACTGCACTATAATGAATAGGAAATACATTCCTATACTCTTCTTTAAAAGAAGTGATACGTTCTGCAATTTTACTTCTCCACGAATTCTCTAGTATATCAACCTGAGCGTGGTCTAGAATTAACCCTGTACTACTCTTTTGCTTAGAAATGTCATCTTTAAATACTTAGACAAATCATTTCGCCCTGCTTACCAGCGTCAGATTTGTCAATTTCAACCTCAGCCAAGTGTACATCTTCGTTATGTACATTCTGACGTACGTGTTTCAAAAACCTCTCTGATCGATTATTAGAAACATCATTATTATGGATATCTACAGTGTCTACATGTACTGGACTTACTCCAACAACACTGTCATTTGTATCGTCATTATGACCTAATGTCAAATTCTCGACGCTCATGTTCATTAACACCTAGAGACATTTCTGATCTGACATAAAAATCTCTAGTTTGTACCCTTGGCGATCCAAGAACTTGATCGAAATTAAAATTGGCCTACGCTCCCCTGTAAGGACGTTTCCCACTTTAACACTATCAGATATAGGCACAGCTAAACTCTCCTTGTTCTGATTGTTTTGTGCTGAAAATAACTGAAGGAACCTCTCAAATTGAGCATTCATATTGTCCTCCAAGTTTTTTTATCTTTTGTTCAACCTCAGCCTGTAACGTAGCTGTTTTCGACGTACGTTTACTTTTACTTACACGTTTAGCAGTTCTAGAGCACTGAGAAGTGTCTTTTTCATTTACAACCGTCGAAGAACGAGTTGTCCCAGAAATCGACACGGGCATAGTAAATGGCGATTCCGTGCAAGAATCACGTGTAGTGTCGGAATCCCCATCCATTATAACAAAACTAAACGTTGTCACAAGTATATAAACTTGAATAACTATAGAAAATTATCAAAATTAACTAAGTAAGCTTAAGTTTTGATGAGAACCGTTCGAATGAACGCAAAAAAACTGATTTGACTTACCTGGGATTTCAAGTATCTCTGAGTGGTGACGTAACCGGATGTGGTGTATTTCGGAATCACTCGGAATTTTTTATTTTCGATCAGAACGATCGGATCGAGAATTTATATTCTATATTTAATTGTAAATTTAATGAATACTTCACAAATATATTTAACCCAATTATTATAAAACAGCATGCCAAATCACCAAATCCTAACATTAACGGACGGAATGCCAAAGCACCAAAGGGAGATAATCTAAACAAACCTAATAATTCAGTTGATCACTAGCAAACAGAATGCCAAATCACCAAAGGGGGACAATCCAAACAAACCTAACAATTCAATTGATCACTACAAGAAAGAAATCACCAAAATGAGATAATCTAAACAAACCTAACAATTCAATTGATCACTAACAAACAGAATGCCAAATCACTAAAGCGAGATAATCCAAACAAACCTAACAATTCAATTGATCAATAACAGACAGAATGCCAAATCACCAAAGGGAGATAATCCAAACAAACCTGACAATTCAATTGATCACTACAAGAAAGAAATCACCAAAGGGAGATAATCTAAACAAACTTAACAATTCAACTGATAACTAACAGACAGATTGCCAAATCACCAAAGGGAGATAATCCAAACAACCCTAACAATTCAATTGATCACTCGCAAACAGAATGCCAAAACACCAAAGGGAGATAATCTAAACAAACCTAATAATTCAATTAATCACTAACAAACAAAATGGAACAAAAACACAATTGTTGAAGACCTCTTTTTCCCTCTTCGTTTAAATTAACATAAAGTCAATTTAAAAAAAATTCCACTGATTTCCCTGAAATGCCATTTGGTAGTCTGAAAGTACCATACCACTTACAAACTATATCCAAAATATAGAAAAATTGATCAATGTTAACTCTTTTTCAAGCTCTGGAAGCATCCCTATCTTCAGGGATGAAGTCCGAGACACTCTGAAAACAGGAAATTTGCAGGCATGCAGTAACATGTCACACCAACAAATTAAAAAGAAGCTTGTATTTGATATTATTGTTGGTAAAAGCGCACCAACGACATAGATGATATTATACAAAACAACATGGTAGACCATGGTTCAAAAGGAAAATAACATTTGGACACAGATTCATAACCAATGCTTGGGTAGCAATTTTAAATACATGCATGTGTAGCACTGATAAAGTCCTCAAAATATGGATAAGTCAGATGGGGCAAACAGCTGTGGTTTTAGTTAAATATGAAATTCAATACAGACAGTTTAAAATAATCTTATAGGACAAAAGTGTCTTTCACAATAAGTTATACATGTACAGTAAGTAATGACGTCACATTTCCCTTTAATCTTCCAACATTTTACACTGACGACTCCATGTTTGCTTTTTTGTTTTTGTTTTTATTACAAGCAAAATTTTTTGATATTGCCTGCCTTAGCCTGAAAATGTTTTAGAATGAAAGATTATAACCCATTAAATCATTTTAAATGCATATTTTGGGTGAAAACAATGGTAATGTTAAATTTCAGCCTAAAAATGATATTATGTAACATTTTAGTATTTTTCAATAATTTTGTTTTTTTTTCGCTTTTTGCTTTGATTAATTTATCTTTCTTATTTACAGAGTTCACCTATAATTATGTTTGACCATGATGACTGAGTACTTAATTTGGATGGTAGTGATTCTCCTTTGTATGTCGAAATTTACAGGTATAGATACCATTATTTAAAGTTTTATAGGAAACAGTAAATGAAGTGTGTTTCTTACTAGGGTACCAGTATTTAAGGTAAATGAACTGTTTGCTAATGACTAGGGTACCAGTATTTAAGGTAAATGAACTGTTTGCTAATGACTAGGGTACCAGTATTTAAGGTAAATGAACTGTTTGCTAATGACTAGGGTACCAGTATTTAAGGTAAATGAACTGTTTGCTACTGACTAGGGTACCAGTATTTAAGGTAAATGAACTGTTTGCTAAGGACTAAGGTACCAGTATTTAAGGTAAATGAACTGTTTGCTACTGACTAGGGTACCAGTATTTAAGGTAAATGAACTGTTTGCTAATGACTATAGTACCAATATTTGCGGTTACAGGTAACAGTGAATAATTTGCTAATGTCTAGGGTACCATTATTTAAGGTAAATGAACTGTTTGCTAAAGACTAAGGTACCAGTATTTGCGGTTACAGGTAACAGTGAATAATTTAAAGTTGAAAACATTATATAAACTAACAAATATGGTTCTGACTAAGGTACCAGCATTGAAAGTTATAGGTACAGGTAACAATAAACATACTGATGGATAGGTTTCTGACTGAGGAAACAGTATTTCACTCTCCGGCACAGAAAACATAACTGGTTTCCAGATATAGCCTATACAATTTCAAGACAACCACAGCATCGAGTCGAATGCATTCTCGTCCTTTGGAAGCAGGGAAGTTTTTCCCGGTATGATTTCTAGAAACCAACGACATTGCAGCTGTTGTATATCAATAATAATAGTAAAATAATTTGGTTTTTTTTTGAAAAGTGTTTAACGTCACTTGCAGCAATTTTTCAGATATATCACGTCGTCCAGTTTGTATTGGGTGAGGAAGCCGGAATACGGGAGAAAACCCCGACCTTCGGTAGGAAAACTGGAAATCATTGCCAATTAAAATTGGAGTCCAGTACACAATGCCCGAAGTGAGACTCGACCCGCAACCTTAGTGTTGACACACCACGTGATCAAGTAGGAGATTTTACAACCTTAACCTCTAGCCCACCGAGACCCTGATAATAATAAGATAATATTCAAGAAAAAAAAACTATTATAATACACTCAAAGTAACGTGTTTAAATAATAAAAAAGACAAGTACATTTATGATTATAGTATAACAGTATGATCATTAATCATGTGACTGTGGTATAAATGCTATAAATAGTATTATTAGAATTTTAATCAGTCAAACGTTTTTCAGATGCAGTTTGTAAATGGAGTAATGAAGAGTGCACTAGTGACACAGAATACTGCAGTGGAGGCTGTGTTAAGAATCATCCGGAAACTGAGCTTCGATGTGAAAAAAGTTCAATTCTATGACCATGTATATACAACTACCACTGTGCTATTTGCGGGTTTAAAAATAAATGTTGTTTAGATTACTGGATCGATTGTTGGATATCTAACGCCTGTTGTGATCCTTTGCACGTGTGTTTATACGCACGTGGATTTATTTATAAAAAGTGTTTGTCTGGTCCTGTAAGACCGGAAAATGAAGGCGTTACTTCATCGTCACCGTTGTCATTTAATACATCTTTGTACATAATGTTGCATTATTTTCTATTTCTTTAACAATAAAAGACTTAATTTAATATATTATTGTTTTATGTGTGTTTGTTTAAATGGTGTTAAACGGCACTCAGCAAATTGTCAGCTATATTATGGCGTCCATTACTTATAAGGGTAGGTGAAGTCGGAGTACCATAGAGAAACCTTGACCTTCAATACACAACATGCATTTTTTACATAACCAAAATCATTTCTAATTATGTAAAATGTTCATTCATATATTGTTTGATTAAATTTTGTATTAATTATGACATATAGCAATGTTATAACATTTTCTGAACGAGACGTGTTTTATCCATGATAACTGGAGCTCATGCCAACAATATTGGGGCACCAGATAATTAAGATGTTTAAGAGCTTGTAATGTCAAAATCGACTAAGACCATATTTACCATAGTCACAGACAAACTTATACTTCAAAAGTCAACATACACATTTTAAATATTGGGCTACAAAAGTCTATATCTTCAGGTTGGGACAACAAAAGTCTAGTAATCTTCATTATAGGTTTCTTTGATTGGTATTTAATGCCACTTTCCGCAATTTTAAGCTATATTGTGGCGTGCGGTTTTTTATTTGTGGAAGAAGCTGGAGTAAAAGTTAAAGACCTCGACCTAGGGTAGTAAACTGGCAATCCTTGTAAATTATGATTGCAGTCGATTACACCCTGCCCGCAGTGAGAGTCAAACATTCCACATCAGCGTTCACAGACCACGTGATCAATAGCAGAAAACTAACTACTAAGCCACTCGGGAACCGCGTCCCAAAACAACATCAGCTTGATCAATAGCAGAAAACTACTTAACCACTAGGGCACCGCGTAGTTAGTAGTAGTAGGGTAGTAAACTGGCAATCCTTGTAAATTATGATTGGAGTCGATTACACCCTGCCCGCAGTGAGAGTCAAACATTCCACATCAGCGTTGACAGATCACGTGTTCAATAACAGAAAACTAACTTCTTAGCCACTCGGGCACCGCGTCCCCAACAACATCAGCGTTGACAGACCACGTAATCAATAGCAGAAAACTAACTACTTAACCTCACGGGCACCGCGTCCCACAACAACATCAGCGTTGACAGACCACGTGATCAATAGAAGAAAACTAACTACTTAGCCACTCGGGCACCGCGTCCCACAACAACATCAGCGTTGACAGACAACGTGATCAATAGCAGAAACCTAATTAATTAGCCACTCGTGTACCGAGTCCCACCACAACATCAGAATACAATACATGTATTTATATAGGCAATTTTTATAACCAATACAGATCAACAATTTAACAATAAATACCTATTTTAATCTGTCTGAAGATAACATCCATTCGTCCACAACTAGCTGTGGTAATGAAATGCATTCTCCTCCACAAATCAAAAAATGTCAGGAGACAAATAATGTGACTTTCAATATTTTTCTAATGACATATATGTTGACTTTGGAGCAGAGCTGGTGGTCATCCGTGTAAAATTGACGTTAAATATAGCCACTAGATTTGAGTGATGTTTAACGCCACTTTCGGTAATTTTTCATGGCATGGCGTCCGTTTTTTATTGGAAGCCGATGTACCCGGAGAAAACTCATGAACTGCGGTAGGAAAACTAGCAATTCTTGTCAATTATGATTGAAGTCGAGTACACCCTGCCAGAAGTGAGACCACGTGGTCAACAGTAGAGGAACTACCTTAACAACTCTGCCACCGATGCCCTTAGCCTCTATAAAATCACTAAACTAATTAATATTCATGAGTTATAATTTAAAACAGGACCACAAAAGTCTACACAACGCTTTAATATAGAACTGATAATGACTTTTTTCAGGGTAGAATTGCTGTAAGTGACGATAAACCAAAAACACCGCAAACAAAAGACATTTTGATTAAACGGGAAAACTTTATTTGCCACTGGTTATTGGTGATGTTGTACAGGAATGCCAGCATCAAGGGTCATTGTAAATATACAGAGGTATAGCGGCCTATTCCCGGTGTTTTGTAAACTTGCACAGGAATGATTGCATCCCGGTATCTGAAAAACATGTAGATTTGAACCACCTTATCACCGATCGCTAGTAAAATTGTATAGGAATGCCAGCATCTAAGTTGACTGGTGAACCTGTAGAGAAGTAAGTTCTATTCTAAAATTGCACAGGAATGCTACAATCCTCGGTGAATATGTGTAGAACTGACTGCTTACAGCCAGTTACTGGCTATTTTGTATAGGAATGATATCATCGACGATAACTGGTGAACATCAGAGGAGTACAAGCTTATCCCAGGTTACAAGAGAAATTATACAGGAATGCTAGCATCCCTGGTCGTTGCCGAAATTGTACAGGAATTCTTGCAGCCACTGTGATTGGTTACCAAATTGTTCACTGTTACAAGTGAACTTGTACCAGAATACCAGAATCGCCGGTCACTGGTAAACATGTAGAGGAGTACCAGCATATCCCATGTTACTGCTGAACATGGGCTAGAATCCACAGCCATGAGTGGATATGTAGAGGAGTACCAGCGTATCCCATGTTACTGCTGAACTTGTGCTAGAATCCACAGCCATGAGTGGATATGTAGAGGAGTAACAGCATATCCCATGTTACTGTTGAACTTGTGCTAGAATCCACAGCCATGAGTGGATATGTAGAGGAGTACCAGCATATCCCATGTTACTGTTGAACTTGTGCTAGAATCCACAGCCATGAGTGGATATGTAGAGGAGTACCAGCATATCCCATGTTACTGTTGAACTTGTGCTAGAATCCACAGCCATGAGTGGATATGTAGAGGAGTACCAGCATATCACATGTTACTGCTGAACTTGTGCTACAATCCACAGCCATGAGTGGATATGTAGAGGAGTACCAGCATATACCATGTTACTGCTGAACTTGTGCTAGAATCCAGAGCCATGAATGGATATGTAGAGGTGTACCAGCATATCCCATGTTACTGTTGAACTTGGGCTAGAATCCACAGCCATGAATGGATATGTAGAGGTGTACCAGCATATCCCATGTTACTGTTGAACTTGGGCTAGAATCCACAGCAATGAATGGATATGTAGAGGTGTACCAGCATATCCCATGTTAATGTTGAACTTGGGCTAGAATCCACAGCCATGAGTGGATATGTAGAGGAGTACCAGCATATACCATGTTACTGCTGAATTTGGGCTAGAATCCACAGCCATGAGTGGAAATGTAGAGGAGTACCAGCATATACCATGTTACTGCTGAACTTGTGCTAGAATCCACAGCCATGAATGGATATGTAGAGGAGTACCAGCATATCCCGTGTTACTGCTGAACTTGTGCTAGAATCCACAGCCATGAGTGGATATGTAGAGGAGTACCAGCATATCCCATGTTACTGCTGAACTTGTGCTAGAATCCACAGCCATGAGTGGATATGTAGAGGAGTACCAGCATATCCCATGTTACTACTTGTGCTAGAATCCACAGCCATGAGTGGATATGGAGTGCCAGCATATACCATGTTACTGCTGAACTTGTGCTAGAATCCACAGCCATGAGTGGATATGTAGAGGAGTACCAGCATATCCCATGTTACTGCTGAACTTGTGCTAGAATCCACAGCCATGAGTGGATATGTAGAGGAGTTCCAGCATATCCTATGTTACTACTTGTGCTAGAATCCACAGCCATGAGTGGATATGGAGTGCCAGCATATACCATGTTACTGCTGAACTTGAGCTAAAATCCACAGCCATGAGTGGATATGTAGAGGAGTACCAGCATATACTATGTTACTGCTGAACTTGTGCTAGAATCCACAGTCATGAGTGGAAATGTAGAGGAGTACCAGTGTATACCATGTTACTGCTGAACTTGTGCTAGAATCCACAGCCATGAGTGGATATGTAGAGGAGTACCAGCATACCCCATGTTACTGCTGAACTTGTGCTAGAATCCACAGCCATGAGTGGATATGTAGAGGAGTACCCCATGTTACTGCTGAACTTGTGCTAGATCCACAGCCATGAGTGGATATGTAGAGGAGTACCAGCATACCCCATGTTACTGCTGAACTTGTGCTAGAATCTACAGCCATGAGTGGATATGTAGAGGAGTACCAGCATATCCCATGTTACTGCTGAACTTGTGCTAGAATCCACAGTCATGAGTGGATATGTAGAGGAGTACCAGCATACCCCATGTTACTGCTGAACTTGTGCTAGTATCCACAGCCATGAGTGGATATGTAGAGGAGTACCAGCATACCCCATGTTACTGCTGAACTTGTGCTAGAATCCACAGCCATGAGTGGATATGTAGAGGAGTACCAGCATATCCAATGTTACTGCTGAACTTGTGCTAGAATCCACAGCCATGAATGGATATGTAGAGGAGTACCAGCATACCCCATGTTACTGCTGAACTTGTGCTAGTATCCACAGCCATGAGTGGATATGTAGAGGAGTACCAGCATACCCCATGTTACTGCTGAACTTGTGCTAGAATCCACAGCCATGAGTGGATATGTAGAGGAGAACCTGCTCATCCTCGGTTACTACTGAATTCTGTCTAGAACCCTAAGTCGCGTGTGAATAAAGGACTGACACCCGGTTACTAATGGACTTGTGCTAGAATTCTAGCATCCCTGGTCATTGGGGAATGTGTAAAGATGTACAGGTTATATCCGGATACAAGTGCTTTGGACTTAGGAATGCTTATTGACATGTAGAGGAGTACTTGCGTATTCACGATTACTAGTGACCACAGAAATGATATCTAGCACCCTATATCACAGGTGAACATGTAGAAAACTGACAGCTTATCCCTGGTTACTGATGAACTTCAAGCATCCCTGGCTATTGGTACAGATATAGAGGAGTACCAGCTAATCCTCGGTTACAAGTGAACTTGAAAAAGAATGCTAGCATCCCCGGTAATTTGTGACTATTCAGACCATTACCAGCTTATCCCGGCTGCTAGTGAAGTTGTACAGGAATACAGGCATCACTGGTGAACATGTAGAGGAGTAACAGCTTCTTCCAGGGTTATAAGTGAAGGTTTTCAGGAATGCTAATATCCCTTCACCGGAGAACATGTGATGGAATACTGTCTTATTCCCTGTTACTAGTGAACGTCTGCAAAAATGCTAGCATCGGCCGTGACTGATGAACAAGTAAAGGAATACTAAATAATCCGGGTTAATACTGAACTAGGACAAAAAGGCTATCAATTACAGTTCACTGGTGAACATCTAGATTTTATCATCCATTGTGAACCTGTAGAGAACTACCAGCATATCCCTGCCCACTAGCATCGCCGATAACTGGTGACCAAGTAAATGATTACCAGTTTACTACGGATACTAGAATGACAGGGCTATTTCGAACATGTAGATGAATGCCAGCTTATACCCTGTTACTAGTGAACTTGTACTGGAATGTTAGCATCTCTCTTGATTAGAGAACATACAAATGAGTACTTTTTATAACATCCTGGTCACCTGTAAACATGTATAGGAGTACCAACTGATCCAGGGTTACTAGCGAAATTGTATTGGAATGCTAGCATCCCGGTTCACTGGTTAAGATAAGCTTATCCTCGGTATAATTTATATATTGCTAGCATGCCTGCTCACTGGTGAACATGTAGAGGAGAGTCAACTTATTCTAGGTTATTAATGAACTACACGATTTCGAGCATCCCTGGTGATGGGGAAAATGACGACGAGTATCAGCTTATCCCGGATACTAGTAAACTTGATCTGGAATACTGGTATTCCGGTCACTGGTAAACATGTAGAGGGGTACCTGCGTATGCCTGGTAATTTGTAAACATGTAGAGGATTGCTAGCATCGCCAGTCTTTGGTGAACATCCAGATGTGTACCATGCTATCCATGGTTACTTGTTTATTTTTTGGAGACTTCTTGCAATCCATGTCAACATGTATGTTAGTTCTTGCTTATTTCTCATTACTGGTGAACATTTAGAGAAGTACGATGCTAACATTTCCCGGTTACTGGTGAACCAGCTTCTACTCGGTCACTAATATGTGTAACTTGTACACAATTGTAAGCTATCCGTGTCACTAATAAATTTCAAGGAGAGTGCAAGCTTATCCCCTGGCGGTCATTAGTAAACTTGTACAAGAGTTGCAGCTTATCACTGATCATTCGTGAACATGTGAACATGAACGGTCACTAATGAGTTTGCACAGCAGTGCTAGCTTATTCCTGTCAACCGTGAACTATCCCCGGTAACGAGTGAACTTGTAAAGCAAGGGCCCAATAACCCCCAAACCTCCTTCGTAATTTAATACGTAAGAGAACAATATAGAATTTACACTGATTATAGAACCTTATTTGGCACAACATTCGTCTCATCTATAAGATAGGTATGTCATTTCAACTGACAATGCTCTTTACAATTGTACGCAAATATCGCTAGATAAAAAGGGTTTTAATAGTACATCTGGTTACCCTATCAAGTCTACCACTCGCATTCGTATAAAACAGGTCATGACGTGATGTGAGTTTTATATAAAGGCACATCTTCATTGAATTGAGATACACAAATTTCGAATGATAAACCCGTGATAGTGTTCACAGAACTTACATATATACACTTTTAACGTCTCAAATCTGAGTATTGGTGTTTCGTAGAACGAAATAGTATCGTAATTTTGAGTTAGTTATATCTTTCAGTTTTTCAGAAATATCAAACTGCTAGACAATCTTATACTAAATATTTTTTGCAAGAAATCAGGTAACGTGCCTATTTACTATATACATTAATTGCAAATAACGTGACAAAAAGAAGATCTGACAAAAATTGATGCTATTAAGATAAAATCAATTTAAATGTAAATGGTGTCTTGTCATCTTTTAGTCATTGCATTTCAAAGTAATATACTTAACTATTTTTAAGGTGTATATCTTGTCCTCTTTAGTCATTGTATTTCTAAGTAATATACTTAACTCTTTTTACGGTTTATTTCTGTACTTGAGTTCAGTGTGATTTTTTCAACAAAAATCCTATTATAAAATGCTTTTTAATTTAATTTTTTTAAGTAATTAAAAATTAAGGTTACGTTTTAACTACATCAAACTTTATTTGATTGAATTTGTAATACAACAAGCGCATGAACTAAAGATGGGTTTGGATTTTGTCTTTATTTCCTGTTTCCAACACGAAACTTCTTTGTGTTACAATTGAGACTAATTGAGAAGTGTTTTGCAGGAAGCAAAATCTCAACACACTTATAACATACAATAACCAGTGATATTTTGGGACGTTGAATAGTTGTAAATGTGAAAAATTCGATTTTAGAGAAAGATATAAAACTTTATCAATCATTGGTCCTCCTAGACAAAAATGCGTAAAAAATGGCTATTGCAATACTACAAATTATTTGAAAAATAAAATAAAATCAATGGAAAATATTAAATATATGATGTTAAGTTTGATAATTAGAAAGAGTTGTTTCTCAGAAGTCTTTTCATAGCAATAATTTAATTGTTAATTTTAAACTGATTCGTGCTTGCATCAATAGCCAACTTTAAACGATAACTCTGATGTCAGAATGCCACTTCGTTGTCTCGCTTGAATATGTATGCATATTTGCAAAATTGATCGCTTTTTAAGATTATAATGTGGTTAAAAAAAACTCGAAAGTTGTAGGATATTTTCAAAACATCATATATACTTCCTTGTACTAAAATTGCAAGAAACTATAAGTGGAACAGTTTCACATGAAGCAAGCTCTCAAAGCACTTATAAAAATGCAATATACTGTAGTATTTTCAGATTTTGAAAAGTATGAAATTTTAAAAATGCGATTTAAGAGAAAGATGTAACTATTTATCTACCAATTGTCTATTGCCTGGTATCAAGCCATTAACGCTTCTTGGTATTGTAGTACGATGAATAGTGTGTTGTTTGTTTTTATACAAAAACTAAAATTTTTCAGGGAAAGCTATATGAGAACTTAGTCATGTTCAATCTACATACTGTTGGACAGTGTATCAGACACAGGTAAACTTAGTCATGTCCAATCTACATACTGTTGGACAGTGTATCAGACACAGGTAAACTTAGTAATGTCCAATCTACATACTGTTGGACAGTGTATCAGACACAGGTAAACTTAGTCATGTCCAATCTACATACTGTTGGACAGTGTATCAGACACGGGTAAACTTAGTCATGTCCAATCTACATACTGTTGGACAGTGTATCAGACACAGGTAATCTTAGTCATGTCCAATCTACATACTGTTGGACAGTTTATCACACAAGTGTAAACTTTGTCAATTCCAATCTATGTAAGTTTGGACAGTTTATCAGTCAAAGGAAAACGTCACGGTTAATCTATATACTTTTGGACAGTTCAATTTACCTACTCATAGAAAAATTGTCACGCAACGGTAAATTGTCACGCCCAATCTAAATACTAAGTTTATCTTCCAGATAAAAGCTTTGTCGCGTCCAATCTACATCAATGTAAACTGCCCCATGTCCAATCTACATCAATGTAAACTGTCCCAAGTCCAATCTACATCAATGTAAACTGTCCCATGTCCAATCTACATCAATGTAAACCATCCCATGTCCAATCTACATCAATGTAAACTGTACCATGTCCAATCTACATTCCCCGTATAGTGTACTACCAAAATGTAAACTTGTCAACTCCAATCTATGGAAAATTGGACTGTTGTCTCCTCAATGAAAACTTGTCACGTACACGTTGTGGGCAGTCCAAACTATATACTTAATTAAATGTGAACCGTGTTTGTGCAATCTTTATAATGTTGGACAATGCACAGGAACGTCCACATCACTCATAACCATTACCACCTGTACAAGATAAATGTAATTAGGTGGTGTAGCTAACTGACTAAATAATGTGGACTGTTAGGCTAGGGCTAGGACTCAGGTTTAATAGCATAATATGAACTGTCAGGGGGCATGTGATAAGACACGTGGTTTGTCGTAGTCAGGTTTTTAGTCATGAATTATTCGAATAAAATTCGTTACAATTTGTTTCTAGACATGAAAATCTATATAAAGATAAAAGCAATTAATTGAAAACAGAGTTAATACGTTTTGTGAATTTTGGTGATAAAAGCTCTACAACATCTCATTCATTTGGATTTTAAATATTGTTTGGGTTCGAGCGTCACTGATGAGTGTGATTAGACGAAACGCTCGTCTGGCGTAGTAAATTTCATTAACATTGGTATCTTTCATGACATTGTTTTATTAACATAAATCAAAGATACCGAATAGTAATCAGGAAACAATAAGTAATGGACAGACACAACTATAGTTTCAAAAATCGGACAACAGCATAACAATCTGACGCATAACACAAAATCTAAACATTTAGTAGCACGAACTCCACTAAAAACCGGCCGTTAGTCCAAGTTCACACGTACCACTCGTCATATCATTCATAATATAGTAATATACGAGGGTAGTCATAATCAAGTAAGGAGGATGGATACGACAAACAGTACAAATCAATGATCATTCTGACACAGATAATCCGTAACTAACCCGGTGTGGGACCCGGGGAACAGGATAATAAGCCCACGCCTTCCTCAGCCTGCAGAAAGAGTCTGCTAACAGAGACAACACTTGCCGTGTGTTGCGACGCGTGTCGATTACATGACGGGATTTTAGTAGGCCGGGTAAACGGTCCCGATAATCTACTGAACCCTTACTTGTTCTAGACGAGAAATCTAGTTGGCCCAGACTTCCATGAATCGGCATGTCACGTCTTGCCCTTTGTGAGTCCTTCTCATTTTAGCTTTAGCTATTCTATTACAATTATTTGCCTTCAAAATATTCTATGAAATGCATTTATCAGATGATAGACTGCTTCCTTTAAGGATTTACAAAGAAGGTGGTGGCTGAAGGGCAACGCTTCCTCAGCGTTATAGAGACGACATGTTTGCCGTGTGTTGCAACCCGTGATGGTGGAGGAAGGCATCCTAGTGTTTGAAAGCTGCATCCATAAGTGAGGATCAGTGGGTTTCGATTTTCAACACACCACTTTGACCTTGACTTTCAAGTAGACGGGAGGACGGATGGACCCGGTTTGGTCAATCAGCTTGTCACGCTGAGCCCTTAACAAGCTTGTCATCATTTTTCTTATTACTTGATTAGGTCTAGTGCATCTTACTACTAAAGTTGTTCGGTAACAGGCTGTGGATTATGGGTCAATCAAGACGATTGGTTGTTTCGCCAGTTAATTCTGGCACGAAGCTTGCGTTTGTGAAGAAATTCATCTATTTGAAACCCCATATGCTTTCTGCTGGTGATCCGCAGAGACCAAGCTTCGTTGGCACTCCGTGGTGGGTGGGTGACAAAGGTGGTGACCCGCAATCTTTCAACATGGCTTCAGAAATACGAATGAAAAATGGCAAAAAAGAAAGAAAAAGCATTTCCTATTGAAGACGTTGTCGACAAAGACCACTGGCCAGGATTTATTGTTTTATCAAGTAAGGATAAAAAAACCATTGGAGAAAGTTTCTCTTTTTGTTATAGAACAATCAATTAAGGGGTGTGCAGAAGACGTAGAAAATGTCACCAAAATGAAATCGGGCTGTCTTCTAGTTGAGTTCTCTAAAAACATCAATTCTTAAACTTGCTTAAATTAAATACAATTATTGAATTGGAAATTAAGGCCTCTCCCCACAGAACTTTAAACTCGAGCTAGGAATATTTTTCGAGTTGCAGCCTCAGGGTATAACGCAAGTTAAAAGATTTATTTCAAAGAGAGGTGTTCAGGTCAAACTAAACACCTTTCTGCTCAACTTTAACTCTCTCACTGTCTTCGAATGTTTCAAAATAGGTCTCTGTGGCATAGAAGTCAGCGCATACGTTCCAAACCCTGTTCGCTGCTTTAAATGTCAAAGGTTTGGAAATGGTAAAGGGACAGTGTAGAGGTACGCTGATATGTTTTAAATGTGCTGAAGTAAGGCATGATGGCTTTACCTGCACTAATACACCAAAATGTGCCAATTGTGGGGAAGCCCACATATCCTCTTCGAATGAATGTATAAACTTCAAAAAAAGGACATCCAAAAGTTAAAAATGAAAAAAAAAACATCACCTACCATGAGGTTCGTCGCCTGTTCAGTTCGGCGAATGCATTATCTCCATCAATTTCATATGCCAGTGTGACCAACTGTTTATACTACAACTGGAAGGAACGTAGACAATGATCACCTGGCCTATCGATAAAAAAGACCCTGAAAGACTGCCAGTTGAAACCAGTGACAAAATTATTACATCAACCCGGAAACATCCCAAACTTTTCGTCTTTGAAATCCACCCAATTTAAAACGTTAACTTCTTCAAGGAGCTCTAAAAAATCTAAAAGCAAATTCTAATAGAAAACCTACAGCTAACAATCAAAAACCTAAGAAAACTAAGAAAAGCGACCAAACGCCGAAATCTATGAGAGACCCTGTGCAGGTCCATAATAGATTCAGCAGTTTGGAAGACATGTGTAACGAGACAATTTGAGGCGATCCAATGGATACTACGGGATTCCAAAGTCAGTCTCCAAGTCGAGACGGGCAAGGAAATTCAGTGGAATAGTCGAGGTTTAAAAGTAAATTTATTTGTTACCCCACTTGTTCAAGCCTCTCTTCCTGTTGTATTATGTCTTCAAGAATCCCACCTAAAACGAAATGCTAATATATCTTTAAAAATCTACTCTATATGCAGCACATATGTAGATTAGAATAAAAGGCCAATTGGCCTCTCTTTGAAGAACTTTGTATCGAACGACCCATTTCCGACACTTTTGATGGCATTTCCAACCCTACTTTAAAATTTAATGAACTTACTTTAACTTCAATTGATGCCGAAAGCATTCCTATAACCTTGACACATCCAAAACATCCTATGAAACCATGGTTCGATGACGACTGCAAAAGCGCTATTAAAGATCGTAAAAAGACCGAAAGATGCCTCAATAAACACCCAACCCAAAATAATCTTAACGAATTCCGAATTGTTCGAGCCAATGCTCGCAGGGTAACGAAACAGAAAAGACGAACCTCTTGGCGAAATTTTGTTTCAGAGCTTAATAACCATACCCCTATGAATAAAGTCTGGAATATGATCCGTAAAATTAAAGGAAGAAATAGTAAGAGAAATGTCCATCACTTTAAAGATGGAGAAGACTTATTAACATCGGAATCAGATATATCAAACAAATTAGCTGAAACCTTTGCAAAAGCACTCCTCTGCTGAAAAATACCATCCTGATTTTCATCGAGTCAAATTTCAAAAAGAAAAATCTAAACCAAAATTATAATGTTATCTAAAAATTTAGAAGAATACAAAAAACCTTTTTCTTTTAAACAATATTTGGGAAACGGGTGACTTACCTTCTAATTGGAAATTGGCTACCGTTGTACCTATTTCAAAACCAGGTAAGGATCACACGGAACGTTTAACTATCGGCCTATAGCAAGTTGCGTCTGTAAGACCACGGAAAGGATGATTACTGATAGCCTTGTTTGGTTTCTTGACTCAAATAATCTTCTATCAAATATACAGTGTGGATTCCGACAAGGACGAAGTACCATGGGCCATTTGGTACGTTTTGAAACATTCATTCGAACCGCCTTTGCCAAAAATGAACATGTTGTGTCTATCTTTTTCGATTCAAAAAAATCATATGACACAACATGGAAATATGGTATTTTAAAAGATATTGGGGCTGAAAGGTAGACTTCCTACATTATTTCAAACTTTTATCTAACAAAGAATTTAAAGTTCGGGTGAATTCCACATTATCGGATCCATTTGAAAAAGAAATGGGTGTCCCCCAAGTTACCATCTTATCTGTAACTTTATTTAGCATTAAAATTAATAGTATTGCTAAAGTCGTGAAAGATAGTATAAAAGATTCTCTCTATGTTGACGATTTAACAACCCTATTAAAATTGTGAAAGAAACTACTTTTCTTGGTTTGATATACGACTCCAAACCAGCGGAATAGCACCCAATAAACTGTCAACTATTCTACTATTCAAAAAGAATAATGGGTACTATAGTACAGTGGAATTGTCGAGGTCTTAAGATTAATTTTTTGAAATTACAATATTAGTTCAAGCCTTTCTTAATGTTGCATTTTGTCTCCAAGAATACCACCTAAAACGAAGTGATAACGTATCTTTAAAAAGTACTCTTTATGCAGCACATATGTAAACGAGAATGATAGAGCTGCTGCCAGCTCTACTATTCTCCTTAAAGATCAAGTTTTTCATAGCCATATCGATCTCAACACTGATCTTCAGATGGTTTCTGTTGAGATATCTTTAGGCAAAATAATTACTTTATGCTCTGTGTATATCCCACCGAATTCATTAAAGTTAAATCAATTTCTTCCTGATCAGCATTCTGATCCTTATATGTTGCTTGGGAACTTCAATGGACACAATTCTTTATGGGGCAGTAACACAATAAACAATAAAAGTAAAATTATTGAAGGCTTAATGAATCAGGATGTCTGAGCATTTTTAATGACGGTATCAATGCATATTTACATCCTGGGAATGGATCATATTCGGCAATAGATCTTATAATAACAGATCCTTCCCTCGTGCCCAATTTCTCATGGAAAGTCCATGACGATGTTTGTAACAGTGATCACTTTCTACTTGATTTTTTGAACTCTTCTAAAACAGAACGAGCCGCTCGGTATAAATTTAACAAAGCCATTTGTCCTCTTTTTGAACAACTCCTGTAAGAAGCGTCTTAAATCCACAATTGGGGATGAAACAATTCCGAAGACCATGAAAATCTAAAACATCCTAGTAACCCATGGTTCGATGACAGTTGTGACGACACTATTAAAGACTGGAAAAGGGCTGAACGACGCTTTAATAAACACCAAACTCAGGATAATATTGGCCATTTCGGAATTTTTTGAGCAGGATAACAAAACAAAGACGACGCACTTCTTGGAGTAACTTTGTTTCTAAATTAAATAATCATGCCCCTATGAATAAAATTTGGAACAGGATTCGTAAAAGGTAAAACTGGTAAAGTACATCTATTCAAAAGTCCATCATTTAACGGATAAACAAGACTGATTAAAATCAGAGTCAGATATATCTAACAAATTGGCCGTAACATTTGCAAAACACTCATCCGCTGGAAATTATTATCCTGATTTTCAGCGTATCAAAACTAAAAGAAAAAAAATTAATTTGCAGTCAAAAAATCTAGAAGATTACAATAAACCTTTTTCTTTGGAGAGATTAAAAGTTCTTTGAACAAATTTCAAGATACAGAATGCCGTCCAGATGACATCCATTATCAACTTCTCAAACATCTGAGAAAATCTTCTATCCATCGCCTTCTAAATCTTCTTAACAACATTTGGGAAACGAGTGACTTGCCATATATTTGGAAAACGGCAAACTCTATGTCATCTGGTGCGTTTTGAAACCTACATAAGAAACGCATTTGCAAAAAATGAACATTTTGTTTTGATCTTCTTCGATTTAGACTTAAAGCATTAGATATTTTAAAAGTCGTATCCAGCACCGACGGGGTGCTGAGTGCGATGTTTTACTGACTCTTTACAGATCGCTGGTTCGCTCGAAATTGGATTATATTTGCTTTATTTAACAAGATTCAAAATAAAAGAGGAAAATTCCAAATGTCCTTTTTCTTAAATGTTATAAAGTATACTACCATTTTACAAATAACTGGATAAATATTCACATCTTGTTGCAAGAAACTGCTCGTTTTTGGCAGAAATTACTGAAAAATATACAAATGTACACATACTACAAAATAAATTTATTTTATCTGCAAGCTTGTATTCCAAACACGAGACATAAAGATTTATCAGAATCAATTTATTTTAAGAATCTACACACTTGTTACTGCTGTTGCTCTTGTTACAACTGATATTTTACTATGATAGAATAAATTTATTCTCTGACTACATCTATACTGCTAAGTAGCCAGAGATGTCTGACATCAAACTCAGTACTTCTTAAACATAAAATAAATTTATTTCACATGAAAAGGCTACAATTTCAACACAGAATAAATTTATTCTGTTACTATATTTACACTGTAAAATAGCCAGAAATGTCTGACTTCGCACACATTATATGTACGTCTTAACTGTTTAGTGGCCAGAGATGTCTGACTTCAAAACTCAGTACTTCTTAAACATAAAATAAATTTATTTTACATGGAAGCTACAGTTGAGACATTGAATAAATTTATTATGTGACTACATCTATACTGTTTAGTGGCCAGAGATGTCTGACAAACAAACTCAGTACTTCTTTAACATAAAATAAATTTATTTTACATGAAAAGCTACAATTGCAATACAGAATAAATTTATTCTGTGACTTAATCTACACAGTTAAATAACTAAAAATGCCTGACAGCAAACCTAGTACTTCCTAGTTATAAAATAAATTTATTTTACAACGATAGAATAAATTTATTCTGTGAGAAAATCTACACTGTTAGACAGCAAACTCAGTACTTCTTAAATATAAAATAAATTTATTTTACACGAAATGCTACAATGGAAATTCAGAATAAATTTATTTTGTGACTATATCACTGTTAATAAAATTATCAGAAATGCCTGACAGCTAACTCAGTACTTCTTAAATATATAATAAATTTATTTTACTTGAAAAGGCTACAATTGAGATACAGAATAAATTTATTATTTGCCTACATAACTTTTAATAACCAGATATGGCCGACAGCAAACTACATTCTTCTTAAAAATAAAATAAATTTATTGTACATGAAAAAGCTAGAAAAGCTAGAATAAATATATTCTGTGACTACAACTACACTGTTAAATAGTCAGAAGTGTCCGATAGCATACTCAGTACTTCTTATATAATTAATTAATATATTATTAATATAGACAGTTTCAATTTTTTTACCAAACTTATAACTTGTTATTTATTGAATTGTTCAAAAATTTTAACATATTACAAAAGACCATTTATTTTTAAAATGTGCTGCTACTAAACATGAAAGTATTGTTTCATTGGCACTTCCACATGCTGCATGAATGTAGACTGTTATCCTTTTTCCAAACCTAAGACACTTTTTATATGAAACGCCAAAACAAGATAAAACATGGGATCGATGTTCTAAATGAAAAAATATTCGTGGACACATTACACAACAGCTATAGACTGTGTGAACCCAACAGGAAAAGGTTGAAGCCATTCAGTTTTATTTATATTAGCTATTGTTACAATATATGACTGAATAGCTAAAATATACAATATCAATAACTTTATAATACTATATGTGTAAAGGTAGAAATAGCATAAATCCTGAAAAAGCAGTTCAATTGGTTCTATAACAAGGAAACAAAATTGCATCTTAAGGTCAACATTTTCCATAAACATAAGAAGAATAAACTGTTCTTGTTCTTTGAGTAGGTCTCTTCTTAGCTTTTCCTGAAAAATATCCCAATAAATCATTATTTTAAACATTTATTGAATTCACATGTTTATAAAAAACATAATATCATTTGAAAATTATATCACAAATGATCACTTTTAAAGATTATTTCTTTTATATTAACACAATTCCTGTAATACAAAGATGTACATGGTATACTTAAGAGGGCATTAAAACTGTTAAAACTGGTAGATGCAATTTATGACTATTCATGTTGTCTGTATAAACAAAACTTGTATTTCTTTATTAGAAACTATGCGGAATTTTACTGCCATTATAATCCTAAGTTAAATTTTGTGATTTGTCCTCGCCGAAAAAAAACGCGAGGCCGGGTACGATGATTTGTTCTTATTAGAAACCAATTAACATTTGAAAAAGTTTAAATTGATGAGGGATGCAAACCCATCTTGCAATTACTGACCTATACAAATTCATAAATAATATCCCTGATTGTGAATTTCACCTTACTTTACGAGTGATTAATCATCATATTTTCAATATTCCTTTTGTTGATCAATAACACAAACAAAATTTTAAATAAATCTATAGGATGCTGATTTAAACTTGCATCAGTCATTGGAACATAAGCTGGTATTAATCAACAACTGTTATATATGTTTATGTAACATCTACTGTCTATGACAAAAATTGCATAAAGAATCTAACTTACTTCCTCGATACATGTAGCTTCATCTTCAATCAGTATTGACAGAGATGTTCCTAATGAACATTCATTCAACAAATAACAAAAAAACTACAATACAGTCTTTCAAAGGTTTTATTATTATGCGAGCGAAGCGAAGCTCTCTAATGTACAGTCTGCCAAATTGCACGACACCCAAAATATGATCATTGAAAAAAAAACCTGGGCTTCTCGGAATGCATTGGGAATTTACGAAAATACCGGGTCTCGTGTTAGCGAGACTCGGATTTAACCTTATTTTTAAAAACGGCTAAATTAAAGTGCTTATTTTTGAAATTACCACAAAAATGCCAGACAATTTTTTTCAATCTGAAACGCTGTATTTGAAATTGAGTTTTATGACGTCACAAAGATATTATTACGTCACGTCATCAATGGAATGTAGAGGCACTGTTAGGGGGCTCTGAAGTAACGACATGAACAATGTGCGATGCTCGCATTTTACGCTGCGCCTCCATTCATATTACCTTTAAGATCAATAATTTGTATGACTGCAATGCACATTTATTTATTTATTTCAAAAAAAAAAAATTTGACAAAAAAAATAAATACATGTATTTTTGCTGTTATTTTTATAAACAAAAGAAAAAAAACAACAACTAGACACTAAATTTTCTTCTTCAGTTCAAATCGCTTTCACTTTTAAATTTGCGCGAGCAGAGAACGGTGACATTACCTTCCGCGTGTTTAAGTTGGTCTTCTTTTACGGTATCGCGAAATGACGATATGTGTCGTTTTGAATCTACATAATTTACAAAAAACATATTTACCTACAGAACTTAAATTATTTGAATGAAATTACTTGATATCACTCACTTGTTTGTGTCATCGATTCGTTCTGTGCAACTTTGCACACACAAAAACATTATTAAACAACAGCAAAATCCACGGAAACCAAATCGTTTGGCTTTGGTCATTATCGCTGAAAACATTTATCTTAACATATAACAGTCATACTTGTAAACCCTCATAGGACGCGGAATTTTTTACTTTGGTCATTATCGCTGAAAACATATATCTTAACATATAACAGTCATACTTGCAAACTCTCCTAGGACGCGGATATCCTAATAACGTTAAGGAGCACATTTAGACACAATAGTACAAAGGGCGGGTTCGCACACAAGAGAATCTTCTTACAAGAATCTCTTAGATCCAAACTAAGACCGAATTATAATCCATTTGAACAATTTGTCATTCGCATTGACTTAAGTTTATTATTTAAAAATTTTATTTTGAACGAACTTTCTCGATACGCTTATTTAAAACATACCGCGACAATCATATTCAAAATCGTTTATTACATGAACAAAATACTTTGGGGTCATGTTAAATTGCAACAGTACTAAAATTCAATCATATTATGGTATTTTTTTTTGTTCTCTGAACATTGTTCAAGCGGAATACAATACTGACTTATTGTTTTCTTACCTGATTCCTGTATGCGTTTGTAACACAAACATATGCCCGATTCACAAGCGTTCAAGCGGAAACTTGTATTAACTTTTTTCTGATCCGATTCATGCGACATGCAAGGGTTTGTAATAGAAAAATCTTCTCAACAACAAGATGTCTGCTGCTAAGATATTTGCTACGATAGACGAGGATTTGTTTGTTTTATTTATAATAATAATTAATAAAATATGACTTATATTATGCGGTTTCTGTGGGATTTCTCAACCCTGGAAAATGTATATTCACCTCGCCTAGTGGCTTGTTGAATTTTACATTTTCTCTGATCTAGAAATTCCGATTACGTTTTTTTTAAAAAAACGATCCAGAAATCTAAATTTAAACGGATGCATAGAAAGTGAATCGGAATATGCCAAATTTGGACATTAAAGAGGCAGTATATTGACCTATTAAACCATTGCTGAAAAATATTGACAATTTATAAAATTATTTTTTAAATGTTCTATGGGTAATAAAAACCACAATAAGATTGGACCGCCTTACAAGTATGTTTATCACAAAAATGGTTCAGAAATGGCATCATAATTTTAAATGTTACGATCTTTCAATCTAGCGTTGATTGTCAGTTTAATACACACGGGGGGGGGGGGGGGGGGTTGTAACTTGGTAAAAATAGGGATGTGCGGCCCGAATTGATCACTTTTTACCTGTCCAAAAATATATGAAAGGGTAGCTACTTTCATTGAAAAATATATCATTGGGTATAGTTGTAAATTTATATAAATATATCCATGCCTCAATTCTCATCTTGAGCATATTAAGCCTATGTAAAAAAACAAAGTGTTCCATTACCATCACTTGATCATTTTGTAGTGAATGGACTATTTTGTCAATGGGGATGTGCAGTAATAAAATATTTGAATACAAATACAAATATCTTTATTTCCTAATCATAGGGCCCATCAGAGCACGTTAATTAGATAGTTACATTTTTTTCATCACAGCAAAACAGAAAAAACATCAATTGAAGAATAGGTCTGATTTAATAATTCAATATAGGATTGCATCCCGTTTAATACATCCGAAAATATATGAATAGGGTGGGTTTTCAAATCTCCGTCCGCAGACCTGTACCTAAAAGTATCCTAAGTTCACCCCCCCCCCCCGTGTTAAAACAGTTACTAAAAATCAGCTTCTTCAAGAACTTTACAGTTTCCCGATGTTAAAAGGGTTAAATAAATGGATATTCTTATTAATCTGTTATTCAAGTAAAAAAACACATGTAACAGAAAACAACATTTACATAAAACATTTATTACTCACTTTCATTACGTCAATTTCTACATCCTGTGTGTCTAGACGTGGCTTAATTAGGAGCTGTAACAGTTACAAGTCCAATGCAGACAATAAAACACGGAAGAAATGCATTTTCAAATCAGCAACCTTCTTACTTGCTTATGGGGGTTTTTAACGTCCTTAACTACCGTGAAACGGTCTTGCACGGACATTCAACCTTCTTCATAGTCGATAGAGTTTATATCCGATAGATAGGTCACGAATGTTACATAATTTTCGTAAGGTCAGGAAACCACATGAAGCCATGCCGTATAACGTACAACTTGCAATATGATAATTTCTATGCTATTTATTTATTGTCTTTCATCCACAAATAATCTTAGTTATTTGTTTTTCACGATCCCAACATATACAAAAAACATTTTTTTTAAGTTATTATAATAAAGAAAAAGAAACAAATATGATCCCTTGCAGCCTATAGTAAATATATTACAAATGAAACTTCTTTTGACCAATTATTGCAAGTTTTTTTTTTAAATATGTGCAACTTTATTTCAAATCAAAGGCAAAAAATATCAAGATGTATTAGCATTAAAAATATTTTTCAATCGAAATTTTCAAGCCACATATAGCAGCCAGTAGAACCACGGTAAGAGGGGGGGGGGGGGTTAGGTACAGGTCTGCGGACGGAGATTTGACAACCCACCCTATTCATGTATTTTTGACGTTATGAAATGACGTATTTAATTTTTAAATCAGTACTATTAATATATAGTATAGATTGTACCATCCACAAGATGCAGTCCAGTCATTACCGAAATGTTTTTAAAACAAACGTAACACATACAAATTAAAGCAACAGCTTATGACATACAATTTATTTGTTTTCAGGACTTTTAGAACTTCTTCTCCCATTGTTTATTTTCTCTATTGGCGGCAAAATTTCAGCGAATCGCACTGATTTTAACATATGTCGGCACTCCTATCAACACATTCAAACCATTTATTATCACCGCATGAACGTTGGCATTTCGTTTTATCAATGATTTAATGGAGCACTTAATTTGTTTAGGCAACGTGGTTTATCTCCTCAGCTTCAGATGAGAAATGACATATTCATATAATTTACAACTACCGACTGTTTTTTCTTTCAGTATGACAAGAGCTTTTCTCTTTCAGTATGTCAAGAGCTACCGTTTTGAAAAGGTTTTAAAAAGTGACCCTTTCGGTCCGCACAACCGTTTTACCTTGCACAAACTAAGTAGTTAGCCCCCACCCCGTATAGAAAGAGGAAGCGTAATAGAAGAGGGCTCTAGGGGTCGCTTAAGTTTCCTAGACGATCCAGGGAAAAGCCCTGTTAAGCAAAATGTAGGGGGGGGGTAGACCTCTTTAAAATCCTGCATAAGGTGAATTTTGGCTGGGTTTTGAAGCAAATGTAAAGTGTTTAAAAGTCTTGTTTGATTCTTTATCACCAGAAACATCATTGATTAACAGAGGGCGCCTCCGCCCTCACAAATCCCATAGTGCTGTCTATTCCCACAATTTCCATATAAATTTATCTGGCATTGTTATTGAAAAATTGTCCAATGCAAAAAAACTACATATGCTTGAAACGAACAGTTTATAGATATTAAATAGTACTTCCATAAATTATATAAAGGTTTCGTAAGTTAGTTAGAACGAATAATCGTACCTTCGCTTTTTGGCGAGATTAATCCGACAAATCACAAAACTAAAATCGGATTATAATGGCAGTGAAGTTCAGCCTATAAGTTAGTTTGTTTCGCTTATTATTCTGTGATCTACGCAGTTAAAACGCAACGATTAATCGAACAGTACATTAATTTATTATTCACAACTGTGTATTCTAAAATTAAAATAGATTTGTACTTGTTCTTATATAAGATGAAATTTTGAGATACTGCTTACATGTTCTACATTATTGTAGCCGCATTGCAGACGACATAGACATTGGCAATAATATTATAATTTTGGGCTGCTTGGTTCGTCTGTCTTGGACATGTTCCGGATGTTTGTTTGAATTGTTTGAATGCTGTTTAACTCTCCAGCTATATCATGGGGCTCCAGTTGCTATTTAAGGGGGAGGGGGAAGCCGGAGTACCAGAAGAAGACCAACGGCCTGTAGTATGATAACTGGCAATTCTTGTCAATTAAGGTTGGAGTAGAGTATACACTGCCCGCATTTAGACTCGAATCCGCAACCTTAGTGTTGACAGATTACGTGATCAATAGCAGACGAACTTCCGTAAGAACTTGGCCACAGAGGCCCCTGTCAGGAATGTTCTGGCACACACCGTGTAGTTATTGACATGTTCCGTACAGGAAATAGTTTATTCAATGATCGCCTTCTTTGGGTTTAAAACAATTTCTTCAAACCCGTCTGGCAATCTCTAGCATATTTATGGGAAATTCGACTATCGATGCACTTATACACCTTTAATATGTTTAAAGCCATCCTATTACGTTACTGTTCTGTCTGCACTACCCCTGAAATCGGCACAAGAAGAACCATGTCCTGCACACTTCCGTTTTACTCTATTCCTATCCGCCACTTTCTGGTTAACTGTGCAGAACCGCAATTCGGGCAGCCCCCTAACTTGACCCAAATCCATAGGTTATCGTTTTATGAAGTTTTACATGATAGTAAAAAAATACGCGGACGTTGTTGACAAAAAGATAGTTTACGTAGTTATGTTTGGTAAAAGGCGTGTCAACATGTTAAGACAAGGGGTTAGCTGTTAAGCCCAAGTTCTAACAAGGTGTGTTCGACACCACACTTAATTTTCGCAATACTCATTTATACATGTTTCCAGACATGAATCAATTTTAGAGACGTCGCATGTGTCATTCTTAACTGCGTTCACACAGTTTTTTACATCTAACTTTTGCTTGTGCAGAACGTCGTTTACTACAAAATTCCGAATACTGTGAAAAGAAAAATCGGACATCTTTCGTCGAATGTTTTGGTCGTTCTGAAATTTTTTTTATCTGGCAAAGCAATACAAATCGTCCCCGGGAAACAAACAAACAATAAATATCTTGCGATTTTTTTTTGCGAATATAAAATTATTATTTCAACGGATTTTTTTAATGATCTGTTGTATCAAATTCCTGTCGCGTGGGTAACATTTTACATTCTATAACATAAAATGCTTACACGTACAACAAAAAAGAAAGTTGTGTTTAGTTTCACTAAAGACAATCTTAATTAAATTAATCTCTAACCTCCAAGTTTTGTAGGCATTTCAAAATATCATTTTTAATATTTCATTGGAGTATGTAACCTTATAGAAAAACCTATTCTGTACGACTCTGTGATGAATAATTAATGCAACATTTGAGACTGATCTTTTTGTTCACGACTTTTTTGGCATTTTGAGTCTATTTAAAAATTATACAACCCAAAGTCGGGAAAATGTGAGATACAGTTTTTGCGACCAGTTGCAGCTGATTGTTTAACACTACATTGCGAGTTAAATCTTGACGTCAGGCAGCGTGTACTGTGCTCAACCTTTATTGATGGATTGGGGCTAAATGTCCAGCAAGCAACATATTTGCTATATTCAGCACGTGTAGAATTAAATATCTTATAATTATTTAAATAAATCATAATCAGGATCACATATAAAAAGGTGAATGCATACAATATTTTTGGGGTTGCATACGCATAACAAGAAGTCATTAAAACTATAACATCAGTTATTTGAATACTTGATTTGGGGAGTTTTTAACGTCTTACGCCGACAACCGATTGCCCTGGGTCGGACGGTGAAGTTTTTTGAATAGATAAAAATGTGCACTATATAGTTATATATAGACATTGAAAACCGTGGAATAAAATGTTTTTGGTTAAATTCGGATGTTTTAGGACATTCGGTAGAATATATTCGTTACACTCACGCTTAATAAAAAAAATTGAGGCCATGACATAGCTAAAAATTGTTGAAATTGGATTTAAACACTATTCAACAAACAACTTAACACACTAACAAACTTTATTAATCTTGTATATTTCGTTTTTGACCAGAAGCTGCCTGTCCAACTAATAATATTTTGACACACAACAAATTTATTTCTAGTGGGGCAACAGTGGCTGAAAGGTTAACGTAGTTGATCACATGGTCTGTCAACACTGAGATTGCGATTTTGAGTCTCAATGCAGGCAGGGTGTACTCTAATTTAATCTTAATTGACAAGGATTGCCAGTTTTTCTACCGAAGGTCTGTGGTTTTCTCCGGGTACCCCGGCTTGCTCCCCAATAAAAACTGGATGCCATTATATAGCTGAACAATTGCTGAAAGTGGCGGAAAACAAACAAGAAACCTTTCAAGAACAGTAAAATGGTATCACTATCTACAGGTCTAAATAAACTATTATATTCATTTACAGAAACTACGGAAGTATATATATGAAGTCCATAGCAAAGCATGGACCTTGCTATTGTGTGACAGAGGGAAGCATCTGCGTGCATCGCTCAAGAGTTTTTTCATGTTTTATATCATATACACGCCTTATACTATTGTTAGAAAAATCATGAAACGGTCAAACTCTTTATTATTAAGTAATTTTGTTTATCGACTTTACCCGTAACACAAAACTTGCAGATCGCTTTAGAGTTTTTGTATGTTTAAACAAATAATAAATGACATATTTGTTGAGACTACAGAATGCACAAGATAAACTTTGTTGAAGTGAAAGATATCAACCTATTAGCTTAATCAAGAACGGTCACATTCTACTGACATTAGTTTTATTACTCATATACTTGATGAAAATGTCATTAAAGTTTACATTCTGGTAAAAGTTCTCTGGATAATTAAGCCAAAACAGAAATTATGAAAATAATTATATTTTAACTTAATATAAATGTAATGCAATAGTTTAACAAGCATTGTGGAACTAATTATTATTGCGCGAACCTACATGAGATCTTATATTCAGCCCATACATTGATTGATTTATTTTATTTATTTATTTATTTATTTATTTATTTATTTATTTATTTATTTATTTATTTATTTATTTATTTATTTATTTATTTATTTATTTATTTATTTATTTATTTATTTATTTATTTATTTATTTATTTATTTATTCATTTATTTTTTTTGGGGGGAGGGGTGTTTACGTCCTACACCGACAACGTAATGTCCTTGGTTGGACGAAAGTGGGCCTTAGGACCAGATAGTTACTCCTCTTCAATTAATAACGCGTGTCATTGATGAGGTTGCGGGTTCGAACCTGACTGCAGGCAGGGTGCTCAACTTCAACCTAAATTAAAAAGGATTGTCGGATATCTGCTGAAGGAAGAAGTTTTCACGGAGCACAACAGCTTTCTTCCCCTCGTATAGCATAACAATTGCTGAAAGTAATGTGGCGTCAAACATACATATATTCGGACGAACGCAGTAAGGCAGATATATGCCACGCTCACTTAAAAGAGACAGAATAACTAGTTAATATTGAACTTCTCAAATATGTAACCATAGATCTGTAGAAACAGAACCTACTTTGTTTTAGAATGGCATGTATATACAGTTTCTGTTTCTAGAAAATATTTCAGACATTTTATTAATTTTACAGCCTCTCATCACGGTCATAATAAGGGACCGACTTAACTTGCGGGGGGGGGGAGGGGGGGCTTGGTTTTTTCCTACAAAAATATTTTGAAAATGATTCTTGATGAAAAAAGTATTTTGGAAGCATAGAGGGTAAGAAAAAAAATATTCTGAAGAAGGATTTCGGCTATATAAATTAATGCTTATAATGAAAAAAAAATATTCTGTCGCGACGCCTTCAAAAAAAAAACAAAAAACCAAGGCCCCCCCCCCCCTTTCAAGTTAAATGGTCTGTCCCTTATTGATGGTATTGTTGTGTAAAGTCATCAGAACAGAATTTTACATTTAGGACGCGAGGTAGCACACAAATGCTACATTTAACTTATACGAAGGGCCAAAGGGCTCAATTTTGATAGCTACGGAAAAAGTACGGAGATTTGTGTTAGAACAGAGAAAGAGGCTACCAAATAGTCTTTCCAAAGAGTGTTAAAGAAAAGAACAAAGACTGAATTTTTCGATAATTGTCCGGGTTTAAAATTATTTTAAGATTATCAAGATACGGATTAACATTAGAAATAATTAAGTCAGATAAGAGATTATACCAAACAGTTTATAGTGACCACATTAAAGCAAATAAATCTTATCGTAAAGTCGCTAAATATGATTTTCGCAGGTGATAATTATATCTGCCCGATCCATTCTAAGGCTGTGGACGGCTATTAAAAGATTTGCGTTGAATTAGAATTTCCACAAGTCCCTTTGAAATTGTTTTTGCTACGCTATCAAAGAGATGCATCTTTATTACCAAAATTTTTTTATACCATCTACTTGTGTACACACGTCTAGAGTTGAATTTGCGAGTTCCAAAGTTAGAATCGGATAAGACGGATAAGTAATTATAACAATTAGTTTCCGAAGTCACTTTTTAAAATTAATATAGAATGATTTTATTTTTTATTTTTTTTTTAATTTTGAAACTGTGTCAGTCAGCATACACGTTCAGTAGAACTTTATACAAAAACAATGCTGTGTGTTAGCGTGTTTTAGCTATCTCTGCTAAAAGTGTACTTTAAGTCTGCACAGTTTGATGTTATTTATTGTAATGCATACGCATTTGTCGTAAGCACGACTGGATGTTTTGACCAGATGATCACGAAATCCAACCTTAAAATTTGTCGGATTTGAAAATTTGATCACCACGAAACCACATTAAAATTTTAATCGATTGTTTGAGATGCCTAGATAATTCAGCTTATCAATAATTACCACTGCAGTCTGCATTGAAATTGTGTGTGTGTGTGGGTGAGGGAGAGGGTGTGTGTGTGTGTTTTGTTTGTTTATTTGTTATGGGTCATTCCCATCCCTGTTGTTGACAAATTTGTTATACTTTTGTTTCAAATTTTTATTAATGGTATTTTAAAGGATGCATTCCGTACTAGTGTTTTTGTTATGTATACGTCACGGTCACCTTGGATAAGACAATGACATTTTGTAATTTTGCAAATCAATACAATAAAAATTTTGATATGTTTATCTTGTAAAAAAATGGAAGCAAACAGTTAATGCTGACGCTAAATTGTACGGACGATTAATGAATTACTTTGTTAGATGCAGCATTCGTTTCCTGCGCTGACTTTCTGTCTTTTAATTAGTCTTTAGTACTGAGGAAGGTGGACCCTGTTACTGCATTATTTGGATTTTATTTTAGTTAATAATGTCTTGTAAAATTGTATATCTGTTTATTGTTTGTGTATAATTGTGCAATTGAACTGCCATGAACCTCATGGGGTATAAATGAGCTAATCAATATTTTTTTTTATAATAAACCGTTTAGCATGAAATTAAGTTGTATAGATAAAGGATTTCTCATGCCTTGACTGCTGTAATACTAGAAATGTATGGGCTATTGTTAACTTTGAAAACGTCATGAAAACATAATCCAAATATAAATATATAATCTTGAAATACAGTTTATAACGTACGCATACAGTATTGTGAAGATAAGGACTGCTGTTTTTGTAAACGGTATTTTTTAAATAAATGAATGAATGAATTAATGAATAAATAAATAAATAAATAAATAAATAAATAAATAAATAAATAAATAAATAAATAAATAAATAAATAAATAAATAAATATTAAATAAATATATAAATAAATAAATTAATTAATTAATTTTTAAAAATAAGTAAGTAAGTCGTAAATATTTGTACTATATGGGGAATTTCTAAAATTGTACAAGTCATGGTAGTACAAACTACTCCTAATGCCTTCCATTATTATTCATGGTTCAGAGATATGAAGATAAGCCCCGCCTCCTTAGTTATTGTTTCTATGCGCCACAAGCTTCTTTCAAAACGGCGGCTCAGCATCATCGTGATGCCAATATTACTACCGATTGTCTTGACAAAATTCCCGAAAATATATATATTTCGTACCTACAAGAAAGTAATTTCTTATCCAAAGAGTTTTAGAAAAAGGGATGAATTATTTCACCCAGGGTTATATTCACGATAACATAATATCTGAAATAAATTGTACCGTCCGCGTTGCAGTTGATACAAAATGCTGGCGATCTATGAGAAAAAGTTAATTGCCTCACAGTCTTCGTATTGAAATTAAACCTGAACCGAAACTTTCTGAATTCTATTGCACATGTAAAGGATAAAGATGTATCAGTATAATAAAAAACCCGATGTTTACTAAAGAATTTTTTGTCTGTGTTTGAAGTACTCCTTGAGTTTCAAATCGGCAAATTTCATAGCCGAAAAAAGAACATAAACCTGAAATACATGTAACGTTATGTAAGTAATGTTCATTAACAATTAATTAAGTCCATTATATAATTATATATAAATCTAATAGTTTTTACATGGCCATGGGAACACATAAAAAAGAGCATTGTTCCTGTCCCATTTCTTGTATATCATAATTGAATATATAAGGGTAGATTCACTAACAGACTCAAAATTTTTATAAAATCCATTTGAAATTGAAGACGTGCACACCATCACGTAATCATTTATTCTTTTTTAGACTAAGCGGGCATTGTTCTCACATAGTAGGGTTGCTCAAATCTCTACAAGGATTGCAGCTGCTTTATCATGTTTATGTTTATTTATTCTGTTAATATTGAGCTGATCATTGGGACTTCCACACGTTTTCAAGCGTAGACATTTCTCTAAATCTCTGTTAATCTTTGGAAATGGTATAAATATGTATCCTTGCATTCGATCTGGGTACCTTTCATCGGAATTACATGTACCACATTCACAACCATTTTCTTAAAACGATTGAAAATTATGCCGTTCCCACAACTGTACAAATAGTGTACTTGTGGGACAAAGATGGCGGAAGCTTTGTTTACACATCGGCTAATTATAACGGAGCATTCTGATTGGATAGAAAAAATAAAATCGGATTCATGAATTGATCCCCGTCCTGTCCCCGTGTATACTATTTTACAAATTAATTAATTTATATTATTATGGTAAAAAATAATATAAACATTTTTTAAATATAGCATGCTGTAGCTGGGAGGAATCTACACTGTTACCTATAGAAACGCCCTCCCGCTTCTCAAAATGTGTGATTCTCAACACTGTTCTCCACATACTAATAATTAAGGCATTTATTACAAGAGACCTTACAGTAGTGATAAATATAGTATTGACACAGATGTTGTATGGTACACATTAAAGTCGAATTTGATTACAGATATCGCTGCAGTTGGTATATGTTCAAACGACGCAACTGACACGGATGTGGCAAGTGAATACAGTTGACATGAAAGAGAAATATTTGGGTTAAACAATTAAGCAGAAAATAGAAAGAAAAAGAATGATACGACAAGACGAAAAACTCAGCCTATTTTTTTTGTTTTCATTGAGACATTTCTCGCCGAAACGTAAACAATTTAAAAGCTGATATTGTTTATCAAACAGAGAAAAGGGTAAAATATAAATATATATAGACAATTGTGGAATTTTATTAGCACAAAAAAAAAACAAACAAATTTTTAAAGAATTTATCACTGTTAAACATCGTTAGTCTTGATTGTTGTAGAACAGTCAAGGATGTAACTTGGTTAAAAAGTAATATTAAAAGTGAACTGCATCAACACTATTTTAATATAAACGCAAAAAAAATTTCAAGTTTAAATGATCAAAATAAAATATTTCTATACAAAGTCATTAAAAACTTAAACTAAACTAGAGTAGTATCTTTCCGACTTTTAATTTTGAAAAAAAAAGAAAACTTTAACAAAATTGGGAACTCTGTATGTGTAAATACTGTAAATAAAATAAAATTGACAATGAAGCTCATTTCTTTTTATACTGTGATACACATTAAAAGTATAGAGGTCTTTATTAATACATTTCAACGTTTTAACGGAAAATCCCGACCTGGAATGTTTAATGAAAATACTAAACGCCACAACTTTTCGGCAAATTCATGGTATTTCCTCCTTCATAAAACAGTCATTGGAACTGAGGACGGGAGTATCATAGGCTTGTTATTTTGTCAAATTTTTTTTATTTGTGTATTATCTGTTTGATGTCACAAATTAAATGTTGTTTTATTGACAATAAAAACTACAAAGGATTGAGAAAATAATTACGGAAAGTGTCATGAGACAAATTTATACAAAAACGACATAGAAATATGACCAAAGCATATTTTTCCTTTCAGATTTAAATATTAATTAATGAACGACTTCTATCATTTATCTTTATATTGGGTTGTAAAATATAAATTTAGTTGTTCACAACTTTATAAAAAGCGCGCGGCGGCATGTGAAATATGAATAAGGTGGGCGTGTCGCATTGAACATTTTTTTTATTGGAATATTAAAAACTAAAAAGCAATAACACTATTTTATCAATATCTATTTAATTAGGGACAAACGAAATATGATACGTTTATGTAAGCCAAGAAACATATAAAGCCTGCTGAGAAATGATATAGGTCGAAGTCCGTGCGAGACCGTTTTACGATAGTCAAGGACGTTAAAAACCCCCATAAGAAGATATAGGTCAGTGCCGTCCGACCAAGTGCATTAAGTTGTCGGTGTAGGACGTAAAAAAACTCCCCAAGTCAGTCATATAGGTCAGTGACCATTCACTGCGTTTACAAACTACACGTTATTTCACATTGGTATTAAGATGTCTAAATGGGTTATAGAGGAAGGAAAGCTGAGTGTAGATGGAACATGCTTTGAACACAGCATACTGCATATACAAATTCTTCACAGTCCGGAAAAGTAGAGGTAAATACATTTTAAACTACTAATGTTGTAACAGTATTTTTGTTTCTGTTATAAAATAGATGCTTCTGGTCAATTTTCACTGCATTGTTCTATTAAAATCACTCAAATGGGTTAAAACTAATTGTGCACTATTGAATGTTCGTAGACATATTTTAGATTGTAGTAGATGTATTGAAATTACTTCAGAATATTTGCGTTTTTTGCGTTTTCAAGTTTCTAAACATTTGATTGGATTTTGTTTTCTTTTTTAAATGCGAACTTTTTCACTACGGGATGTAATATTTCATGCCGCGGTGCTGTCCTAAAAATAGTTTAAAAAATTGTTGATAAAACGGACCATTGTTCAACTCCTTAGGTAATGTTTGCCTGCACAGTGGTGGTCACTGATGTGATCAAATGACTAGATCGACCGATTAATTTCTTATCTATACACTTGTCAGTGGCGTAACTTGGTTCTGATTGAAGTGCAGGCAAAACGGTCTGGGCAGGGCCGCGGATATAGCCTTTTAGAACTAAATTTTAAGTGTATGGAAGCTTAATTTCCCAATGAAATTGACCCAGTCATGAGCATTCAAAAACTTTTATTTCAATGCACTTTTATAATACTTTTTTAAGAATTTTTAATCTTCCAGCCAGGGATGTTCCTATGATTTATTACTTTTAATCAATCATGTGAACATCCCTAGCTTGCACAGCTGTTTTCTTCATTTTGTGTGATGCTGAATTACGTCATGTAGAAACATTCGAAATAAAGTAGCAGAATTTCCGGACAAAATACTACCCAGACAAATAGAATGAGTATAATTGGAGAATTTTGGACTGATAACTACCCAGAACGTCTTCCTCTTCCTCTTCTCTTGTCCTTTCTTATGTATAAAAAATTGCCTTTTGTTTGTGCACGCAGGTGCATAGTTGCGTAAATGGTAGCTACGCAACTGCTTGTACTGCACAAATGTTATTTAAAAATAATTCTTATATTTTCTTTCCTGTTTAAATCGATTACTTGCTCTTTAGAATGATACTGTGTCGATTACTATTACAAAACAGACCCAGTATCATTCAAAAACGCAGGTAAATCGAATTGTATAGGTCCTTGTGATGTACCTAAATTAGAAATAATTTACGCACTTAAATCCCCTCTTCCAAATAAACAAAATATAAATAGCGCGCATGGTGTTCACGGTGTTTTATGACCGTCGATTGTACTATCATACAAAATATTAAATCTGTTATTTATATATTTAAGCAGAAATTATTAATACATTTTTCATTATTTGTAAATTACATTGACGCTTATGATAAATTTTATCCGATTATAAACATTTAAGATCACACGTGTAAGAACACATGCATCTCAGTCCAGAGTTGCTTCCCTGCATTAGTGACTTAGTGGATTTATCACGGGATTTATACGTTCTTTTTGTAGCATTTCGACAAAAAAAGCTAACGACGAAACATTTAAAATATATTTTTAACAATATTTAAAAAGAAATTACAATTCAGAAATGCCGTTATTGAAATTTTGCACAAAATAATAGAAATTAATACTCTATTAAATAGTACACCAAATTTAGTAAATGTACAAAATGAAACATGGGTTTCTTAATTTGCTTTTCAACCAGGCATGAATTGATAATTCAGAAATAAACATATTACGTGTTAGATTGTAAACTGAAATACACACAAACTAGTAGTATTTAAAAGTATAAAACAAAAAGAAATACTTAAAGTAGTAGAAACACACAAAATTACCAGTGTTAACAAGTGATAAACAAGAACATGTCAATAGGTTAGAAATGGTGATTCCACTACATGTTAAACATTACCATTTGTAAATTGGCCTTTTAAAATTTTGTTTTTCTTTTCTTAAAGGTTTCATTTGAGTTTTAAGCAGTTTTGTATACAAAATTTTTCCATGTTAAAGCAAATCATCCATCAAAATTGTTTTTGCTCCTAAAATATAATTTTTTTGTCATTGGCTCGAAACTAAACCATTGCTATTGACCTCATAAGTATGTCCTCCATTAAACAATATTTTCTTGTGTATTTTTTTAAGAGGATTTCAATTGAAAAAAAGCTGTTCCAGCAGAAAGAACAGGACGGTTTAGTCGTAATAAATGGAAATGAAACACTTAACCATTCAGAGAAAGGAAAATGTTATCAACCATCAGGGAATCAGCAAACGATGGAGGTAGAAAACAATGAAAGTGATGTTTCAAGAACAGAACTGCCCTATGACATTGGTTTGCAAGGACATATAATTGGTATGGTTATATAGGAATCATTCAGGTCCTGCAGTTTTATATTTGTATATACATCTTCGTCGGTGTTTCATTTTCTTTAGTTTTTGGATGAATTTGTTTCTTTCGCCAAAGTGTACCAATGCAATAGTTATTTTTCAAGTAATATACTGTTCGTTTATGCTTGTTATTCTTCCTTTGAATTAAATATGCAATGAATTAATAACAACAAAATAACTTTTTTGTCAAAAACACTTTTTTATTCTTAGGTTTGAATTTGTATACTGTTTCTACATAAGTAAGTATCGTGTGCATTTGCTTTTTGTAGGTAAGAACATACAGATTCATATCCAAAACTTAGTAGAGTGACCAGTGGAAAGACTGACCAAAGAACTTGACCAATTTATTCTGTATTTTTATTATATTTCTCTAATAAAAGTAAATTTATTTTATTTTCTTGGAAGAACTCAGTTTGCGTCAGACATTTCTGAATGTTTACCAGTATAGATGTAGTCACAGAATAAATTTGTTTTGTACATAGATTGTTTCCTTTTCGTTTATAATACATTTATTTTATATTTGAGAAATATCGAGTTTACTGTCAGACATTCTTGCTATTAAATAGTGATGTAGGCACAGAATAAATTTATTCTGTATCTAAATTGTAGCTTTTCATTTAAAATAAATTTATTTTATATTTAAGAAGTACTGAGTTTGCTGTCAGACATTTTTAGCTATCTAACAGACTATGAGTGTTGATTTTCTCACAGAATAAATTTATTCTATCGTTGTAAAATAAATTTATTTTATAACTAGGAAGTACTAGGTTTTCTCTCAGGCATATTTAGTTATTTAACTGTGTAGATTTAGTTACAGAATAAATTTATCCTGTATTGCAATTGTAGCTTTTCATGTAAAATAAATTTATTATATGTTAAGACCTACTTGTAATGAGTTTGAAGTCAGACATTTCTGGCTATTTAACAGTGTAAATATAGTTACAGAATAAATTTATTCTGTATTGCAATTGTAGCCTTTTCATGTAAAATAAATTTATTTTATGTTTAAGAAGTACTGAGTTTGTTTGTCAGACATCAACAGTATAGATGTAGTCACAGAATAAATTTATTTTATGTCTCAACTGTAGCTTTCCATGTAAAATAAATTTATTATATGTTAAGACGTACATGTAATGAGTTTGAAGTCAGACATTTCTGGCTATTTAACAGTGTAAATATAGCTACAGAATAAATTTATGTAGCTTTTCATGTAAAATAAATTTATTTTATGTTTAAGAAGTACTGAGTTTGCTGTCAAACATCTCTGGCTACTTAGCAGTATAGATGTAGTCAGAGAATACATTTATTCTATCATAGTAAAATATCAGTTGTAACAAGAGCAACAGCAGTAACAAGTGTGTAGATTCTTAAATTAAATTGATTCTGAAAAATCTTTATGTCTCGTTTCTGGTATACAAACTTGCAGATAAAATAAATTAAATTTGTAGTATGTGTACATTTGTATATTTATCAGTGGTTTCTGCTTAAAAAGGGCAGTTTCTTGCGATAAGATGTGAATATTTATCCAGTTATTTGTAAAATGGTAGTGTACTTTATAACATTTTAGAAAAAGGACATTTGGAATTTTCCTCTTTTATTTTGAATCTTGTTTTATCGTTCTGCTCGCAAGTCATATGTCAAAATCCTCGATACTATCCACCATCAGGGATTGCGACTATGTCTTGGAGCTTTTGGAACCACACCTGTAAATAGTTTGTATGTAGAAGCAAACGAGCCTTCTTTGTATTCAAGAATAATTAAGCTACTTTTGCAATATGCAACAAAACTAAAGGCTTATCCTACCAATCCTGCTCATGACTGTTTTTTCAAACCTTTTTATAAGTTTTTTTTTTATAAATTTTGGATAATCATCCAAGCAAAGTTAAACCTTTTGGCCTAAGAATTTGGAAAATTCTGGTATCTGTATAGATGAAATTGAATTTCCTCACAATCCTCATTGGTTAAATCCTAAACCAGTATTTATCTAGATTTTCGAAAATATAAAAAAATCTCACACAAACCTTTGATCATTCAGCAACATTTTGCAAAGATTAAATCTTGCTATCCTGATCACAGCCCAATTTATACGGATGGATCGAAAGACGGTGATAATGTCGCGTCAGCCGCTGTCTTCGGAGAGCGAGTTGAAACTCGTCGACTTCCTTCTGCTTAATCCATAATTAGTGCAGAAGCCCAAGCTATTCTTCTTGTACTAAAAATTGTTGCCTCGACAGTGGAGGATAAATTTCTTGTCTGCTCCGATTCTTTATCGTGCCTTCTCACCATTGAAAATAACAAGGGTAAAAATCCATTTTTTTAATTATTCAAGTTTACAGGTCCTTGACAATTTTGGGAAATTTTTTTAATTTCTGTGGATTCCCAGTCATTTGAGAATCAATGGAAACACAGTCGTCGACAGGGAAGCTAGGAGTGTTTTAAATAACGACATCATCAACTGTAAACTGCCTTTTACTGATTTTAAGTCTTTTATTTTAAAATACATTTATAGTTTGTGGCAGAGTGGTTGGGATCTCGAAGTTGATAATAAACTTCATGAGACGTGGCCACATTCTGGAACGTTTTTATACTGTAATTTGTTGACAACTGTCGCTGGCGACAAAATTTAACAGTTCTTAAAGGAAATTAATTTGTATAATAAAATATAATCTAATACCATTACTATGCTGTTATTTCATATTTTATTATTTTAATCACGTTATTTTTGTGTATATACCCTCATACTATTGTGTGAGATTAAAGTTTTACTATATTTCAACAGCTTGTTTTTAATTTTTGAATGATATCAATTTATAAAAGTGTTCATGTCCTGAATATAGCTGAAATATTGTTTGCGGGTACATTAAACATCAATCAATTAATCAATCAATCCGTGTATTAAAATTGTAAAAAAAACAGAATAGGAACTGGATGTTTCATAGGAAGCAAGTTATCAACGCATATATAACCATAAAATAGACTGTGGTATTGTTAGAGGTTTAAAACTGTTAAAACTGTGAGATGCGTAAACAATTGCTATTGTAATACGTGAGATGCGTTTTAGAGCAGAACGTCATCCTAAACACAAATGGGTAAACAATGGCTATTGTAATACGTGAGATGCGTTTTAGAGAAGAACGTCATCCTGAACACAAATGGGTAAACAATGGCTATTGTAATACGTGAGATACGTTTTAGAGCAGAACGTCATCCTAAACACAAATGGGTAAACAATAGCTATTGTAATACGTGAGGTGCGGTTTAGAGCAGAACGTCGTCCTAAACACAAATGGGTAAACAATGGCTATTGTAATACGTGAGATGCGTTTTAGAGAAGAATGTCAGCCTTAACACAAATGGGTAAACAATGGCTATTGTAATACGTGAGATGCGTTTTAGAGAAGAACGTCATCCTGAACACAAATGGGAAAACAATGGCTATTGTAATACGTGAGATACGTTTTAGAGCAGAACTTCATCCTAAACACAAATGGGTAAACAATGGCTATTGTAATACGTGAGATACGTTTTAGAGCAGAACGTCATCCTAAACACAAATGGGTAAACATTGGCTATTGTAATACGTGAGATGCGTTTTAGAGCAGAACGTTATCATAAACACAAATGGGTAAACAATGGCTATTGTAATACGTGAGATGCGTTTTAGAGCAGAACGTCATCCTAAACACAAATGGGTAAACAATGGCTATTGTAATACGTGAGGTGCGGTTTAGAGCAGAACGTCGTCCTAAACACAAATGGGTTAACAATGGCTATTGTAATACGTGAGATGCGTTTTAGAGAAGAACGTCATCCTGAACACAAATGGGAAAACAATGGCTATTGTAATACGTGAGATACGTTTTAGAGCAGAACTTCATCCTAAACACAAATGGGTAAACAATGGCTATTGTAATACGTGAGATACGTTTTAGAGCAGAACGTCATCCTAAACACAAATGGGTAAACAATGGCTATTGTAATACGCGAGATGCGTTTTAGAGCAGAACGTTATCATAAACACAAATGGGTAAACAATGGCTATTGTAATACGTGAGATGCGTTTTAGAGCAGAACGTCATCCTAAACACAAATGGGTAAACAATGGCTATTGTAATACGTGAGGTGCGGTTTAGAGCAGAACGTCATCCTAAACACAAATGGGTTAACAATGGCTATTGTAATACGTGAGATGCGTTTTAGAGCAGAACGTCATCCTAAACACAAATGGGTAAACAATGGCTATTGTAATACGTGAGATGCGTTTTAGAGCAGAAAGACATCCTTAACACAAATGGGTAAACAATGGCTATTGTAATACGTGAGATGCGTTTTAGAGCAGAACGTCATCCTTAACACAAATGGGTAAACAATGGCTATTGTAATACGTGAGATGCGTTTTAGAGCAGAACGTCATCCTAAACACAAATGGGTAAACAATGGCTATTGTAATACGTGAGGTGTGTTTTAGAGCAGAACGTCATCCTAAACACAAATGGGTAAACAATGGCTATTGTAATACGTGAGATGCGTTTTAGAGCAGAACGTCATCCTAAACACAAATGGGTAAACAATGGCTATTGTAATACGTGAGATGCGTTTTAGAGAAGAATGTCATCCTTAACACAAATGGGTAAACGATGGCTATTGTAATTCGTGAAATGCGTTTTAGAGAAGAACGTCATCCTGAACACAAATGGGTAAACAATGGCTATTGTAATACGTGAGATACGTTTTAGAGCAGAACGTCATCCTAAACACAAATGGGTAAACAATGGCTATTGTAATACGTGAGGTGCGGTTTAGAGCAGAACGTCGTCCTAAACACAAATGGGTTAACAATGGCTATTGTAATACGTGAGATACTTTTTAGAGCAGAACGTCATCCTAAACACAAATGGGCAAACAATGGCTATTGCAATACGTGAGATACGTTTTAGAGCAGAACGTCATCCTAAACACAAATGGGTAAACAATGGCTATTGTAATACGTGAGATGCGTTTTAGAGCAGAACGTCATCCTAAACACAAATAGGAAAACAATGGCTATTGTAATACGCGAGGTGCGATTTAGAGCAGAACGTCATCCTAAACACAAATGGGTAAACAATGGCTATTGTAATACGTGAGATGCGTTTTAGAGAAGAATGTCATCCTTAACACAAATGGGTAAACAATGGCTATTGTAATACGTGAGATGCGTTTTAGAGAAGAACGTCATCCTGAACACAAATGGGTAAACAATGGCTATTGTAATACGTGAGATGCGTTTTAGAGCAGAACGTCATCCTAAACACAAATGGGTAAACAATGGCTATTGTAATACGTGAGATGCGTTTTAGAGCAGAACGTCATCATAAACACAAATGGGTAAACAATGGCTATTGTAATACGTGAGATGCGTTTTAGAGCAGAACGTCATCCTAAACACAAATGGGTAAACAATGGCTATTGTAATACGTGAGGTGCGGTTTAGAGCAGAACATCATCCTAAACACAAATGGGTTAACTATGGCTATTGTAATACGTGAGATGCGTTTTAGAGCAGAACGTCATCCTAAACACAAATGGGTAAACAATGGCTATTGTAATACGTGAGATGCGTTTTAGAGCAGAAAGTCATCCTTAACACAAATGGGTAAACAATGGCTATTGTAATACGTGAGATGCGTTTTAGAGCAGAACGTCATCCTTAACACAAATGGGTAAACAATGGCTATTGTAATACGTGAGATGCGTTTTAGAGCAGAACGTCATCCTAAACACAAATGGGTAAACAATGGCTATTGTAATACGTGAGATGCGTTTTAGAGCAGAACGTCATCCTTAACACAAATGGGTAAACAATGACTATTGTAATACGTGAGATGCGTTTTAGAGCAGAACGTCATCCTAAACACAAATGGGTAAACAATGGCTATTGTAATACGTGAGATGCTGTTTTAGAGCAGAACGTCATCCTAAACACAAATGGTTAAACAATGGCTATTGTAATACGTGAGATGCGTTTTAGAGCAGAACGTCATCCTAAACACAAATGGGTAAACAATGGCTATTGTAATACGTGAGATACGTTTTAGAGCAGAACGTCATCCTAAACACAAATGGGTAAACAATGGCTATTGTAATACGTGAGATGCGTTTTAGAGAAGAATGTCACCCTTAACACAAATGGGTAAACAATGGCTATTGTAATACGCGAGGTGCGATTTAAAGCAGAACGTCATCCTAAACACAAATGGGTAAACAATGGCTATTGTAATACGTGAGATACGTTTTAGAGCAGAACGTCATCCTAAACACAAATGGGTAAACAATGGCTATTGTAATACGTGAGATGAGTTTTAGAGCAGAACGTCATCCTGAACACAAATGGGTAAACAATGGCTATTGTAATACGTGAGATGCGTTTTAGAGCAGAACGTCATCCTAAACACAAATGGGTAAACAATGGCTATTGTAATACGTGAGATGCGTTTTAGAGCAGAACGTCATCCTAAACACAAATGGGTTAACAATGGTTATTGTAATACGTGAGATACGTTTTAGAGCAGATCGTCATCCTAAACACAAATGGGTAAACAATGGCTATTGTAATACGTGAGATGCGTTTTAGAGCAGAACGTCATCCTGAACACAAATGGGTAAACAATGGCTATTGTAATATGTGAGATGCGTTTTAGAGCAGAACGTCATCCAAAACACAAATTGGTAAACAATGGATATTGTAATACGTGAGATGCGTTTTAGAGCAGAACGTCATCCTAAACACAAATGGGTAAACAATGGCTATTGTAATACGTGAGATACGTTTTAGAGCAGAACGTCATCCTAAACACAAATGGGTAAACAATGGATATTGTAATACGTGAGATGCGTTTTAGAGCAGAACGTCATCCTGAACACAAATGGGTAAACAATGGCTATTGTAATACGTGAGATGCGTTTTAGAGCAGAACGTCATCCTAAACACAAATGGGTAAACAATGGCTATTGTAATACGTGAGATGCGTTTTAGAGCAGAACGTCATCCTGAACACACATGGGTAAACAATGGCTATTGTAATACGTGAGGTGCGTTTTAGAGCAGAACGTCATCCTAAACACAAATGGGTAAACAATGGCTATTGTAATACGTGAGATGCGTTTTAGAGCAGAACGTCATCCTAAACACAAATGGGTTAACAATGGTTATTGTAATACGTGAGATACGTTTTAGAGCAGATCGTCATCCTAAACACAAATGGGTAAACAATGGCTATTGTAATACGTGAGATGCGTTTTAGAGCAGAACGTCATCCTGAACACAAATGGGTAAACAATGGCTATTGTAATATGTGAGATGCGTTTTAGAGCAGAACGTCATCCAAAACACAAATGGGTAAACAATGGATATTGTAATACGTGAGATGCGTTTTAGAGCAGAACGTCATCCTAAACACAAATGGGTAAACAATGGCTATTGTAATACGTGAGATACGTTTTAGAGCAGAACGTCATCCTAAACACAAATGGGTAAACAATGGATATTGTATTACGTGAGATGCGTTTTAGAGCAGAACGTCATCCTGAACACAAATGGGTAAACAATGGCTATTGTAATACGTGAGATGCGTTTTAGAGCAGAACATCATCCTAAACACAAATTGGTAAACAATGGCTATTGTAATACGTGAGATGCGTTTTAGAGCAGAACGTCATCCTAAACACAAATGGGTTAACAATGGCTATTGTAATACGTGAGATACGTTTTAGAGCAGAACGTCATCCTAAACACAAATGGGTAAACAATGGCTATTGTAATACGTGAGATGCGTTTTAGAGCAGAACGTCATCCTGAACACAAATGGGTAAACAATGGCTATTGTAATACGTGAGATGCGTTTTAGAGCAGAACGTCATCCTTAGCGCAAATGGGTAAACAATGGCTAATGTAATACGTGAGATACGTTTTAGAGCAGAACGTCATCCTAAACACAAATGGGTAAACAATGGCTATTGTAATACGTGAGATGATTTGTTATCTATCTTAAAAACTGTAGAAGCATAGCTATTTGTAAACCTGTTGATATAATATAAATTAATTATGTTCAGCTAAATTATATTAAACAGTAATATGGAAAATAAAATATTTTAAATGAAAAATATGTACGGAGGATGTGAGAGGGTGGGTAACTTATTATATATGGGCTGATACAGACATGCGGTCGAAAAGGGTGTCTTGTTGATTTTTCCAAAATATATGAAAGGGTATCAATTTCCATTGAAAGATATATCATTGTGTAGCAATACATTCTAAATATATCAATGCCACAAACTAATTTCGTATTTACAGATGAAGAGGCAAATGGACGTGGCTGTACAATCAATTTAACACAAAAAAATCAACATATGATAATATCTTATTTTATAATATCTAAAATATATGAAAAAAGTGATTTTCTCTGTCATACGCAGACCTGTACCTAAAGTTACTATTAGTCCGCCCCGCCCCCCTCCCGGGAAAATATATGAATATATACCATTACATTTGATAAATTTAGTTGCTAAGAACTTTCTGTCTGTATCAAAACACAAAATGTGATTTCCAGTCATGAACATTATTCTTTTGGAGTAGAGAAAGTAATCCAGATTGAAACAAATATATGGTTGTTTAGGATTTTTATCACGTTGCTAGGAACAAAACGCCAATCCGGTTATAAAATGACATATTTTAGTGAAGTAAATCATATTTATTATAGAAATATATTGTTGCTAAGGACTTTTTATAACGGCTACCTTGTTGCTATGGTATTAATTTGACCCATTATTTTGACCTTGGGCACAAATTGAAGCTCTTTCTTTACTGATCATTTTAAAGCTATATATTTATTATATTATCTCTAACCTTTTTAAGTGATGAGCCAACACCTATAAACCGAAAGTTTTAGACTATTGCTCGAAAACGGTTCACCGCATAGTATTATACCAAACGTACCAAATAAATGTCTTGATAATAGCAGTATTTTTCCTATTTATTATCTTAATATTCTTTTTTAAATAGTTTTATAGATGTCGTGCTAAATAGACGAATGGTGACTTTTGACCTTTGTCCTTGACATTTTTAAATGCAATATATGTCACAGGATCACATGTGGTCCCAAGTCTCCAGGTCTTACGGTTTTCGAATAAACAAATTTTACGAGTTGGGACACTTGTCGGGTCATAAACACGTAAATATGAAGTCCATAGAGAAAATATTTGTTTTGCGTGATAAAACATGGCCAGATTTTGAGTATCGGTTACGGTCGGTTTCTGAGTTTATCTGCTAATAAGGTTAAAGGTGTTCGGGCTGATCACTCTATTACTAAAAATAGATCGGTCGCACATGGTGAATCAGGTCCTCTCCAGGTATGAGCGATTACAGGTACCAAGTATTGAAATGATAAAACTTTCTGGCAAACCTAGTTTCAAATTAGGGGAAAAAGGGAAAAAAATACTCATAGTAATGTCTTTTCACTCTAGTGTTGGATTTTCAATGAAACTCCGATGCTCTGTTTGCATATATAATTATCGTGCGCAATGGCTTAATATGACGAAGTTTTTTTCGTGTAACGGCTATACATGAGAACAAAGACAATGATATGATAAACTATTTACCTGCTTATTTAAGACTATCAAACAAAAAATAGACAGCAAGCCATTCTTTGGTGGATTGTTGGATGAATTTGTTGAAATGTAGTTTTTTGGTCTGAATTTATATCTATTAATATAGTCATATCAATTATAATATAATTAATTGATTGATTGGATGTTTGCTTTACGTCCAGCGCGCAGTATTTCAGCTTTATTCAGGACGGGAACAAGTTAACAAACTATACATCAATTGAAAAAGGGTTGGGATGGAACACAGGGAACACAATTTTGACTTCCACATGAAAAGTACGGAGTATTGGGCAGGGTCGGAGAATTTAGCCATTTGTAGCGGCTACAATAGGCCTACTCTTTTTGGACATCTTCAAAAGGGATCTTTATCGAGCAAGGAGCGTGGCAATCTCCAAACACGTCCACTATTGTCCGCGGCCAGGCTTTCCGTATTATGACCTGACAACCCCCCAACGAGAGGATCTCCCCTATCCGCCACCCGGGGACGCGCTGAGCTGCTCTGTGGGTCGATCAATTATAATATGATATCGTCTGATATTTTAAATATACAGTTTAACAATGTTATGTTCATTGAGATAATATATTTTACGTTAGTAATTAATAGCAGTATAAGTAGAGGGTGTTATCCTCACAATCAAGCAAGACAGAGTAAAAAATAAAATTCCTTGTAGTTACAAATATGTTTTCATATAATTCATCAGATTCCATTTTATCAAGTGTTTCATTGTTTACAACACTAAATTTCCTTGTATTAAAATTGTGATAAAAATATAATTGAAACTGAACATTAAAATTAAGCAGACTCTTAATGCACTTATAAACATACAAAAGACAGACCATTTTAGATGTTAAAAAATCTTTAATTATGAACGATTAATTTTTAGAATATAGATAAAGGTAACTTTTTACAAAGTATCTACTTAGTAAAACCAAACCCTTAATCTTAATGAACAATGGCTATTGGTGTACATTTTTTTTAATGGGAAATTATTGATATTTATACACGGATACCTATAAATATCTGTTGATGCTCAGCTTAACCATATAAACACAATGTTTTGGGAACTGGGGTATAATACATGGAAAATATGTTGACGAATATTGATACGCTTAACTCTTTTGTGTTTTGGATGTGTATGAGAAGACAAATAGCAAAGAAAACGGACCGAACAACAAGAGCCAAAGGTCAAGGGACAGTTACAAATACGGATATACACAAACGCAACACAAAAACCAAAAACACAAAAAAGAGAGTAGCCCGAACCCAATAAAAATCATGGGTCCACTCAGGTGCTTCGGACGAGTAAGCAGTGCCTGCCTCTAATTAGACACCCGTCGAGTTACTCATTGTCATGTCTAGGGAAATGTAAAATCGAGGAATAGAAATCATTACATATGACTCAGCGAAAATGTCAGATCGTATTTGAGACACTGGTTTCCCATAACGATCAAGTAAGTCGTGGTGCCGACCATTGAACTTCTGGAGAGATAACATCAACCTAGGTTCAACAAAACTTTGTTTAAGTACCTTAGCAGTCAACAGCAGGGATCGGTCTAGAAAATCGGAATACCACTCACATGACCTAGAATAACGTATAAGTTGTGAAATGTACACACCATACGCTGGAGCTGCTGTTATGTTGCTGTTGATGAACGGGAAGTTGACAATTAGAAAGTTGGAATAATCCCGTTTATCGTAGAGTCTAGTTTATAGTTTTCCTGAGTCTATTTCTAGAGATAGGTCTAAAAAGGTATAATACATGGGAAATATGTTGACGCATATTGATATGCTCGACTCTTTTGTGGTTTGGATGTGTATGAGAATGTATAGACATGGAAAATACGTTGACGCATATTGATATGCTTGACTCTTTTGTGGTTTGAATGTGTATGAGAAGGTATAATACATGTCAAATATGTTAACGCATATTGATATTCTTGACTCTTTTGTGGTTTGAATGTTTATGAGAAGGTATAATACATGGGAAATATGTTGACTTATATTGATATTCTTGACTATTTAGTGGTTTGCATGAGTATAAGAAGAAATACCGTTTAAGAGCGATATATTTTCCCACAATTTTAATTTGATCATTAAATATTATAGATGCATTAATACGGAACTGTAAACAATAATGAAGTGTGGTGCCTTGTCGTTTGAACTCCATTTGTCCTGCTGACATATGTACAATATAAAATTCTAACAATTATTAACACGCATTAATAAGGAACTGTAAACAATAATGAAGTGTGGTCATGCCTTGTCGTTTGAACTCCATTCGCCCTGCTGACATATGTACAATATAAAATTCTAACAATTATTAACACACATTAATAAGGAACTGTAAACAATAATGAAGTGTGGTGATGCCTTGTCGTTTGAACTCCATTTGTCCTGCTGACATATGTACAATATATATAAAATTCTAACAATTATTAACACGCATTAATAAGGAACTGTAAACAATAATGAAGTGTGGTGCCTTGTCGTTTGAACTCTATTTGTCCTGCTGACATATGTACAATATAAAATTCTAACAATTATTAACACGCATTAATAAGGAACTGTAAACAATAATGAAGTGTGGTGCCTTGTCGTTTGAACTCCATTTGCCCTGCTGACATATGTACAATATAAAATTCTAACAATTATTAACACGCATTAATAAGGAACTGTAAACAATAATGAAGTGTGGTACCTTGTCGTTTGAACTCCATTTGCCCTGCTGACATATGTACAATATAAAATTCTAACAATTATTAACATGCATTAATAAGGAACTGTAAACAATAATGAAGTGTGGTGCCTTGTCGTTTGAACTCCATTTGCCCTGCTGACATATGTACAATATAAAATTCTGACAATTATTAACACGCATTAATAAGGAACTGTAAACAATAACTGAAGTGTGGTGATGCCTTGTCGTTTGAACTCCATTTGCCCCGCTGACATATGTACATCACTTGTATAACATTTCCCACCGTGTTCCACATAAATATGAGCATGAGAACTATGAATATCACTAAGATAACATTTCCCACCGTGTTCCATATAAATATGAGAATGAGAACTATGAATATCACTAAGGTAACATTTTCCACCGTGTTCCATATAAATATGAGAATGAGAACTATGAATATCACTAAGGTAACATTTCCCAATGTGTTGCATATAAATATGAGAATGAGGACTATAAATATCACCTATATAACATTTCCCACCGTCTTCCATATAAATATGAGAATGAGAACTGTGAATATCACTTAGATAACATTTCCCACCGTGTTCCATATAAATATGAGAATGAGAACTATCAATATCACAAAGATAATATTTTCCACCGTGTTCTATATTATGAGATAAAGGCGTGACAAATTTGTATTTAGAAAAATTAGGTTGTTAGTATTTTCTTGGGTTTTCCATATTGCTAGATAACGACGTGACTTGTACATTTTTGAAATTTTACTGATTACTTTCGCCCGGTTTTCTATACAAGGACATTTTGTGTCTTTCAACAATGTACATGTTGGAAAATAGTCAGTGTTATACGATAAATGAAATCGCTTTATCCACCTGTGCAGTTTAATAACTGTACATTAATATACAAACCACATATGGTACGAAATTCATGTAATGGACAAATACATGCATCTCCTATTTTATGGCTAGGTAAGATCTTATTTTTATTTCTTTCTCTTGTGGTCAATTCAAAACAAATTTGATATTTTGACAATTATACTACAGTATAAACATAAGACATTTCCAAGCAACATATATAACTTAAACAATGTTATACTTTTCTTGCAGAAATTTGAAGCCAACGGGATTAACAATCCTAAGTACGCGCATTAGATAACGAATTGTTTTATTGTGACCATGTGGAGCTTCTTTCCACTTCTTTAGAATATCGTAATTTTGCTGTGACATCTTCTTGTAATCATACATGGTTTCCTGAATTTCACAGAAATCTATGCCTAACTCAACACCAAGATGAATTGCGCAATTTCCAATCTGCCTGGACAGATCTAACAGCGTATCATTGTCTGGAGGGCCTTGCAATATCTCACTTTTCACATCTAAAATATAAACAACACATACTTTATGTAATTATTCTTGAATATTTCATTAACCAGAACCGTTACGGAGTATCTGTGTCACAAATGACGTTACACAGTATCTGTGTTACAAATGACCGTTACGAAGTATCTGTGTCACAAATGACCGTTATGAGTATCTGTGTCACAAATGACCGTTACTGAGTATCTGTGTCACAAATGACCGTAATGGAGTATATGTGTCCCAAATGACGTTACGGAGTGTCTGTGTCACAAATGACCGTTACTGAGTATCTGTGTCACAAATGACCGTTATGGAGTATCTGTGTCACAAATGACCGTTACGGAGTATATGGGTCACAAATGACCGTTATGGAGTATCTGTGTCACAAATTACCGTTATGGAGTATATGTGTCACAAATGATCGTTATGGAGTATCTGTGTCACAAATAACCGTTACTGAGTATCTGTGGCACAAATTACCGTTAGGGAAAATGTCACAAATGATCCTTACGGAATATATGTGTCACAGATCATCGTTATGGAGTATCTGTGTCACAAATGACCGTTGCGGAAAATCTGTCACAAACGATCCTTTTGGAATATCCATTCATTTGTTTGCCACTTGGCGTAGCCACTTTCCCTCCTTCTTACTGGATTAAGACTAACCAGGATAAGACTAATTACCAATTGTAACCTTAGGGATATTATCGGTGCTACGCATGGAGCAGCTGCTGCTAGCCCTTCCAGAGCACCTAAACTCAACTCCGGTTTTTAGTATTTCGTGTTACTCAGCTTTTGTTGTGCTGTTGTCCTCTTTTTTTTCTTCGTGGTTTTGTCTGATGTTTACTCATCGTTTATTGAAGACATGATTATAGTAACTTACCTGAATCTTCGTGTCAGGTAATTGTCAGGTATTACCTGACACGAAGGTTCATTTGAGCTTTTCTCGACAAATTTGCTGAAAGTGTAAATGTATTGAAGGTAATGCTCTTTTGTCAGATAAAAGTGGTTAAATTTGATTTGGTGGGTTGGTGGGGGTGGGGGTGGGATGTGGGTGATGTAGTACGAGAAAAAAAGAAAAATATGGCTTTCTCAGGTGCAAAGGCATAATCATGCCAATGTAGGTGCAAAGGCATAATCATGCCAATGTAGGTGCAAAGGCAGAATTCGGCTATCTAAGATGCAAAGACAGAATCAGGGTATCTAAGCTGCAAAGACAGAATCAGCGTATCTAAGCTGCAAAGACAGAATCAGACTATTGTATGAGCAAAGACAGAATCAGGAGATTCAAAGTAGAAAGACATGGTCAGGTTATTCAAGATGCAGGGATAAAATCTGGTGGTTAGTGCACATACAAGATAAGGCTATTTAAGGGTCAAAGACACAATCAGGCTATTGTATGTGCAAGTAAAAAATTTGGCTATCTAAGATGCAAAGACAGAATCAGGCTATTGTAGGTGCAGAGACAAAATCAGGCTATTTAAGATGCAAAGACAGGATCAGGGTCTTGTAGGTGCAAAGACTATTCAAAGTGGAAAACATGGTCAGGTTACTCAAGATGCAGGGATAAAAACTGTCGGCTTAAAGCGCAAACACAAGATAAGGTTATTACAGGGTCAAAGACAGAATCAGGCTATTCACTGCGCAGACAAATTTAGACTATTAAAGGTGCAAAGACAAGATCAGGCTTCACGATACAAAGACAGGCAATTCACATCGCAGAACCCGAATTAGTCAATTCAACGTAAAAAGACACGAAAAAGCCCTTAATGTGCAAATGAAGAAACATGCTATCAAATATGCAAAGATAGAATCAGGTAAGTCCATTGAAATCTAAGGTTTCGTCAGAATCAGGCTATTCAAGGCTTTTCAAGGTGCGACTGTTACAGGCAACCACAAATAAATCTGACATGTTTTACTTACCAAAAACTGTTCTATCCTCTCTTAATACCTGAAACGTATAAATTTGAGACGTATTAATATTCTGAATTAATTGACCCATTTCCAGTTTTACTTCCGGTTAAAAAAACTGCGGCTGTCATCCCTAAAGGACTATGATAATTGAAATAAAGATTTTGTATTATTTTTTTATTGTTGGTCTCGGCCATAAAATTTTCATTAATTAAAATTATGGCAGAATGTTACTATTGCCATAGGCAACAGGTGAGTTTGAATCTTATGATGTCACTGATAAACTTGTTTAATCAAGTTATAAAACAGCTGGGGTTCTACCTTTAATTAGCATCAGGTAAATGGGTAAATAAACATCAAATTATTAATTAACGATCATGTTAACACAACAGGGAGTTAAATGACATTCTTTCTCAGAAATATTGACACATGTCATTCACATGAAGCGTGCAAATTTATCAAAGACAATTGTCCATTTCAAAAGTTTTCAACAGGGCAAATTGCGGATGAATGGCCGCAGTTTATAGTACCGGGATTGGTCACTAGGTGGCGTTTTTTAAATTGGAAAATCGTCAATTACTTAAAAGATGAGACAATATTTAAATAGATTTAAAAACTAGACAAAGTCGATCTAGCTGTCAATAATAACCCAGCTTTTGTAAATATTTCTAAAGTTTTTGTGGACTCTGACATAGAAATTTGACGAATTTCCTCCAAAATCGATAGGCTTCTTACCAACCTGATATATAACAATATTCCAAAGTTTCATTCAAATCACATGCAAACTTTGTGAGTTATGGTCTAGAAACATTTTTTTTTGTAAAAATGTTTAAAGTTGTTTGTGGACTGTGACCTTGAAATTTGACGGATTTCACCCAATATCGATTGGCTTTTTACCAAACTGATATATAACAATATTCCAAAGTTTCATTCAAATCGAAGGTAATCTTTTTGAATTATCATCCGGAAACCAAATGTGGACTGACGATCGGACGGCCGGAAGGATGGACGGATATGAGGACCAATATATACCCCCGACTCTGTCGAGCGGGGGTATAATTACTTACCTTTCTTAATTTAGTACTAATAAACATCTTTGTTGGAAAAATGACGGTGGAAGTGTGCAATTACAATGTTGTTTTTTAAAGGAGGCCTACAGCACTTTTATATATTTTCGTGAATTTAAGAAGTTGTCATAAATGTAGAAAGATATTATTTTTATTCTTATCTCCTATACATGTTACTAACCTGACAAAGAATGTGCTTTGGTCTAATTCCTTTCAAAGCCTCATACAAATCCTTGAAAGAAGGTTTAGCTGCAATTTTTCTTTTCCAATGACACAAAATATCGATTTCCATCATCAGTGGCTCTACTCCTTGACCTCGATGTTTGTATTCAAAGTCGTTCCAGTCTTTCCTTGATAGTCCCAACATGATGACACTATCATATAACTCTTGTATTTCCAAACAACGGGCCAACCTAGCAAGATGTTTGTCTTCTGGGCATAAACTTAAACACTGTTCATCAATACCTCTAAAATGGATATTAAATGTTTACTTTCTCTCTTTCCAGCATTTGTTTCTGTTACGTTGAGACTATTAATCATTAGACATTTTCAAGGTTTTTCTGATATTTTGCACAACCTAATGCCAATGACTCAATGAAAGTTTCATCTTATTTTCTATTAATATCACTCTCTGTTAGTTTGACTCTATATGAATTGTAGCAAAAATATATTTTTTAAATTGCTATTTGTGACGCCAGTTTTCTTATCCTTGTGTAATTTATCCAAATGTGATGTCAAATCACCATAACTCAGTAAAACATAGTGATACAACATAACTGTTGAGAATTGGTGATTTATTCATTCATCAGCCTTTAGCCTTAAATCTAAAGCAATGGAATTAATTTGAAAATCTTGGAAACATAGATTAATGCAAGACAATTTTTGTTGCTTAACTGTACTTATATAACATTTGTACTACATTGTCTTAAAATGAATCATACTGTGACAAATATTCTAACCTAAATATCAAATGAAGATTTCCATGGTACTCTAACGTTTCCATTGAAGAAACATTTTTGGGAAACAATGAAATCAGATTGTTTCAAATGATATCAAAGCTTACTTGACATTGATATGTATTATATTTGTAAAGTCAGTAAAACAAATATTTTTTGTAATTTCGAACTTTTAAAATAACTTTTCCCTAACCCGATTTCAAAATACATGTAAATATACCTTCACAGTCTTCGTTACAATTCTGTTGTCCCTTCAAACAAAAGATAAACAATTATTGGAGATTTTGGAAACAATATACACAACTGCACACACGTGGTAAAAATGACTTTTATTACAACAATACACGTTGAAACATTGTTATATAAAACAAAAACTTGGACACTTCAATTCTTAAATAAAGTCAACATATTAAATATTTAATGTAATTAAGTAAAATCACTTCCAATAATTTTATTAATTGCACCATGTGAGTCTTAGAATCTAGCTATCTGAAAAATCGGATTCAGACCTTTAAGTCGTGATTCATATAAAGTGTTGATCAATCTGACAGTTCTTTTAGCGATTTTTGTTGTTCTTTCATATTCAATAACAGCGGTGTTCAATAACAATGATATAGAAAACAACAATATATTGGTCCTTTTTGGATATTTGGGATATTTGTTAAATTATCCTTGCCAAATGATCCTTTGTACAACAAGCTCTCTATCCATTATGTTTCTCTGTAAACGACGGAAAAATCAGACTGCAATCTAAGTTATAAACTGACCAACTTTAGTGTACATTTCCAGTTAAAGAGAGCTATCTTGGATTTCTAATTAAAACTAGAAAAATGGGTAGGAGACTATCCATACAAACAACATCGTAACCAAGTCTGGTTTGAATGAGCCCAGTGGTTCAAAGAAGATAATGTAATATATAATATAGCACGTACTCCGATGCCGATGGAAGCAAATTATGATAGATCCTGTGAGCAACACATATGCTCCTTGCTTTAAAATTCATGTATACTAGTATCATATTTTGGGGTGTTTGTATACAAATGTAGTTCTGAAGCACAAATATATTTTATTTCAATGAATTATTAAGCGTAGTGTACATACCTTATATGTCCAGTACAAAGGAAACTTAGTTCTATGTTCTTTTCCCAAACTACATTTCCACCGAGGATTTATTTTTGTTTCTGTCAGTGAAATATAGCAAATCTCTGATTCACATTTGTGCATCGCTTCTATTTTAAACAAATCTGCAATTGTTAATTTTGAAACCACATTTCCAAAACTAGTGTGGTAGAACTCGAGGGCAGTTCTCAGAGTAAGTGTAAAGCAATCTTGCACACATGATGCAATATCTGGAGATATAAAATTGTTTGATGTTTCATTCTTTAGACACACCATTACCTGATTATTTTGGACCAAAATATGCAAGGTATTGGATTTGTCAATACAAAATATTGCAGCTTTGTGATACAAACAAATGCCATTTTTTGTTTCCTTCAGCGGCCAAATATTCATTGCAGCACCAATTAGCTTGAAGGACAGCGCTGAGGGTATAGATGATTTTAATAGTTTATATGATAAGCAAATTGTTTTGGTATCTCCAACCATTTGATCACCAAATGCTGTTTTTGGAGGCATATCTTTTACAGCACACGGTACAAGATAGTAATCGCCAGTATTTTCGCGAGTATTTGGTTCTACAAGTAAGTCTAAGTGAACGAGTACATGGGCAATAAACTCTTTAAAATCATCACTAGGCATGTGCTGATGGAATTCTTTCTGTGACCACAACTTGTACAAATCCTTTTTCTTTATTTTCCCAGACTTTGTCATTTCTTTTAAGATTCTAGTTAGTTTGCTGTCTTTTGGCCAAAACATCTCATCTGTGATAAATGATCTCAAGATATCCACCAATGCTGTTGGTTGTACTATGATATACTTCCCTAATCCGTGACCTTCAAAGTACAGGATCTGTCCTGATGAATGTTGTTCTAGTAAAAAGTGATCAAGTTGTTCTTTTGTTAATGCAAGGTCATCATTGGCTGTATTCAATTCTTCCAGTTCCTTTTTCGAAATGAGACTGATGTTGTTTTCTTTCATTGCATTCATCTGGAGGTCTAAAGGAACCCAGGCCATTGGCATTCGTTTACCCCAGGATTTCTGCTTAAACGCAATATCAACATACTTTTCCTTTAATCGGATAACTTCTCGATCATTTGCGTCTGTTGCATTTATGAAAAATATGTCATTGTAATCAATATGTTGTTGACGTTCATGGTTTTGGAACATCTTTGTTAGGCCATTAATAAATTCTTGGATCTTCTTTAACTGTTGATCCTTAAAATTAAATATAAGAGTTCACAATATTTTATTGTAACAAGTGCGGACACAGAAAAATGATCTACGATGTACACAATTGACAATAAAAGAGAGCAGTATAGTTCATTCAACAGTTCTGTATGGTAGTCAACATATCACAGTAAACCGGTTAATCACAGAATTATTTGCAAAATATCGCAATACAATTGGTTTTAAATTTATTACATGATTTGTCAGTACAACAAAAAATAATACTTATACTAATCACCAGTCACTAAAAAAACAAATTGCAAAGCAATCCATCCATCATTTCCCAGGAAAAAAGAAACTTAAAACTAATGTAGGTAGATTGATGGTTCTCGTACACTGCACTTTCTATCAAACTTACAAGCTTGAAGTCAATGTGTCAGGCAAGATTATGATGGACCGAAGAACGGAAATAAAGGCGGATGGTGGATGCCTCTTCTATTTCAAGCACTCCAAGAATTATGTTTACTGTATGATATTTGCCGAACAAAGAGGTCCCAATGTTACAAATGGGTGAGCATTTTCTTCGCCACTAGCAATACCTATGAAGTAACTTGGTAAAAAAGGTTATAATCTAAAAATCGCAAAAGTATGAAATGGCCGGGTTGCAAACCTAAGTGCCTTGATAAATAGGGAATGGTTTACAATTTGTTGGTAGAAGGTTTTAAGTCTGTGTAAAAAATGTAGGACGAGTTGATTACACAAAATTGATACCGTCTTCTGCAAATGTTCTGAAATATGACTAAGTTCCCAAGTCTAGAAAATTAAGGAAAAAAAATCCTGGAAGAATTGCATAATACCAGGTACACACCGTTAATACATGTGCAATCTTTATGTAAAGATTCAGAGATATGTGTCGAAAACTGTAGGAGGAGTTGATTACACAAAATATGTACCATCTTCTGCAAACGTTCTGAAAAAGTTCAAAAGTCTAGAAAATTGGGAAAAAACCTAGAACAATGCCATACAAGCAAATGCACAAATTCAATACATGTATCTTCTTTATTTGAAGTTTCAAAAACTTGTGGGTCAATACTGTAGGAGGAGTTGATTACACAAAATAGATACCCTATTTTGCCTAGCACGCTTCCCGCCTATCCGGCAGACTTCCATACTATGACTATAACTTCGTCATATACATCATAACTTATTTATTAATTATATGACATGTCGCGTTTTACCTGTGATTATTTTCTATCAAAACTTTGACCTTTTTTCTGACTTTTTCAGTTTACAGGCCTATACTGGACCGAGGGCTTAATCATCCCCTCCGCGGTCTATAGTAATCTTGGATGATACCAACACCGGTATGGAAAATGTCATGTTATGATATATTTAATCAAATATTTATAAATAAAATGTTTATTTTTGAATGGTTGATACTATTTACCGGTTATCTTTTTGTAGTAGTCCAGGGCCAATATAAGGCCTGATATGGATTTTCAATGCAAAATCTACATCAGCCTGCACTTTGAGAACATTGTAAAAATAACTGAAATTAACTTTAAATGCAAACCCATATCAGCCCTGGATTGTTCTAATTATGTGTGTAGTTCTATCAAGTTTTATTTTACCTTCTTTGTTCACTTTTTAATTGTTTTCTAATATTGTTGCAGTTAAATACGTGATAATTAGATTATTACATTGTATATTCCATATAAGCCATGTTGTCCTTCCCTACTCGACATCTACAGCAAGTTTGAATTCAGTCCATTCAGAAGTTTTAAAATTGTTTTGCACACAAGACAATTGCCTCTATAACTAAAGTTAGGTAGAGTCATTGTTTTTGTAGACTGGATTCCTACTCATCACAATTTAGCCAACATCGATGTTTAAAGTCAACGTAACAGATGAAATTATGGTAGGACGAAAAGATGAACGGAGAGACCGCAAAGCTGCGACTATATGTTTCCTAATGCAAGAAATATTAAAACAACGGGATATTTACATAGGACAGGGATCGACATTAAGGCACGACTCAACGACATTGTCTAGTAATTGTAGGCTCTGGGTTAGTATACATGCCAAATAGCTGATCCCACTGGTTGCGCTGATAATAAAACTAAAGATGTCCGAGAATATTTTATTGTTTGATTTGATAGGTCAGACACTGAATATGCAAATTACTTAACCACGCACTGCGTTTTCATGAATTACAGATAAGTTCGGTGTGTTTGCACCTAAGACCTTTATGTAAATGTTGTAGTTAAAACTATATTGCTGAACAATAAATGTTTGTATCTTTGAATATAGTGTTTTATACAACCCGTTTTGTTTAAGTTTTTGGGCAACGTATTTAATTTTTGGCATTCTGTTAAGCATGACCTTGTTCTATGCAAACAATGGTATGTCTGGTGCATGTGCAAGAAAAATCAATAAACCATACATCAAGAAAACGTGTTAATATGTAAAGATTGACAAGTTTACCAATGATGAAACAGCTAAATGTTGACAACGAAAGACATGCAACAGTAACTTATACACCAAAGATTGATTCAAGTTTGAATGAAGCACTATTCAAAACATAGCGTTGCGGAATTAAACTGTATGAAAATGGATTATGAAGAACATAATTAGTCCATAACACGTTATAATTTTTTTTCCAAGCTAATATCGAAATTGGACACTTTACATGGCGGAAATAACCTAACTAATATCGAAAGTGGACACTTTACATGTACAGAATGTTACAACATCATAGCATTATGACGTCACAGATTGCATGATGTCATACAGGGTACTTGAAAACTCCTGGCTGTGCACATCTTTTTTTAAAGAAACTTCTTTAGAAATATTGCTATTAACCTATTAATATCAGTTGCATTCTAGTAAATACAAATGCACACCCATGTTTGAACCATATTACTATGATTTATTGAGTGAGTACTATTTATTAATGTTTGATTGTGCAATTAATACAAACATTATAAAGTAAATGTAAATATTGGGTCTAAAACATATGTAATTTGCTCATATTTCTTGTAAAAAGGCTTTTATTATTAAAGGAATTCAATGTTATTTAAAGATATAGCTTTCCTATGGTTTATTATGACAGGTATATAGGTTGCGAACGTTAAAACTTATCATCCAGCTATAGATATAATGACACATGAAAGTTGTTGATGTTTTTTAATCAAGTGTTGAGTTTATTAATTGAAAGCCTTAAAGTTTGCTCATACAAAAGGCTGAAACGCCTTTATTTCATTTCAGATTGAGATGAAACTTGGCAGATTTGATCGTAATATGGGGAACAAAAAGTAAATACTATAAAAAGTGTGAACATTGAAAATTGATTTTTCAATTTGACAACAGCTCTGTAAATGAGTTTTGACTGAGGGAGAGGATATTAGTTCTTATTTTGATATTTGGCTGCGCCGAACTGTAGCATGGACAGTGGATTTATTCAATGGAATTTTGATATTTGAGCTGTATTTAAAAAGCAGTTTCATATATAATTTATATATAAATTTTTTTATATAATTTGTTAAATGTATTGGCTGTTTTTTAGCTAATTGTGCAAAGCCCATTTCTGGACTATTATAAGTGTGTTTGTGAGATTCCTTGAGTACCATTCGGTGTTTTGAAATTTCCAAAAAATTTTGTCTGACATGACACCCCGAACATTTAATGTGATATAGCTGAAATTATTCTGCTCGTTTTGAGGGGTCTCTCGTTACTCAACGAAACTTGGTTTCTAAGTATGAGCAAAAAATGCTAATAGTTTCCCCTATGCTCAAATAACTAAGAGACCGATGTCAACTAATACCATGTGAGCAGGGGAATATTTTCATGTATACATATTTACCTTAGTTATCTGGTCTCTGTGAGTTGCTACAAACAATATCACAGGGAGAATGTCGTCATCGTCTTCTCCACAGTAGGTCAATATGGAGTCCACCCAATGCTTCAGGATTGCTGCAAATACACAATCGTTTTTATTAAAACCTATTTAGGTTATTATATACTAGTGAAAATCTTATATAATGTACAACATGTGAAGTACTCTATTATCTTGGCTGTAGATCTATAGTATGTGAATTATAGGTCTAATTCCAGCATAGACCAATCAGTAAACAAGAGGCTCTCAAGAGCCTGTACGCTCACCTTACTTACAAGAAACAAACCTTAACGAGACATGACATCTCTATGATTATGATATTAAATGCTTAGGTGACCGGTTCTGACACAATGCATTTCCATCTTTGTTATGTTAAATTTCCATTCAGCAGTTACCTAGAAGAAGCCTAGGGTCATAAGTGTCAATATGTGCCACTGTTATGGCCATTTCGGTTGTTGGATCTGCACAAAACACTCCAACAAGACCAACTAAGGCACAAAACACTCCAACAAGACCAACTAAGGCACAAAACACTCCAACAAGACCACCCGATGCACAAAACACTCCAACAAGACCAACTAAGGCACAAAACACTCCAACAAGACCAACTAAGGCACAAAACACTCCAACAAGACCACCTGATGCACAAAACACTCCAACAAGACCACCTGATGCACAAAACACTCCAACAAGACCACCTGATGCACAAAACACTCCAACAAGACCAACTAAGGCACAAAACACTCCAACAAGACCACCTGATGCACAAAACACTCCAACAAGACCACCTGATGCACAAAACACTCCAAAAAGACCAACTAAGGCACAAAACACTCCAAGACCATCTGAGGCACAAAACACTCCAACAAGACCAACTAAGGCACAAAACACTCCAACAAGACCAACTAAGGCACAAAACACTCCAACAAGACCAACTAAGGCACAAAACACTCCAACAAGACCAACTAAGGCACAAAACACTCCAACAAGACCATCTGAGGCACAAAACACTCCAACAAGACCATCTGAGGCACAAAACACTACAACAAGACCAACTAAGGCACAAAACACTCCAACAAGACCAACTAAGGCACAAAACACTCCAACAAGACCAACTAAGGCACAAAACACTCCAACAAGACCAACTAAGGCACAAAACACTCCAACAGGACCAACTAAGGCACAAAACACTCCAACAAGACCAACTAAGGCACAAAACACTCCAACAAGACCAACTAAGGCACAAAACACTCCAACAAGACCATCTGAGGCACAAAGCACTCCAACAAGACCATCTGAGGCACAAAACACTCCAACAAGACCAACTAAGGCACAAAACACTCCAACAAGACCAACTAAGGCACAAAACACTCCAACAAGACCAACTAAGGCACAAAACACTCCAACAAGACCATCTAAGGCACAAAACACTCCAAGACCATCTGAGGCACAAAACACTCCAACAAGACCAACTAAGGCACAAAACACTCCAACAAGACCAACTAAGGCACAAAACACTCCAACAAGACCAACTAAGGCACAAAACACTCCAACAAGACCAACTAAGGCACAAAACACTCCAACAGGACCAACTAAGGCACAAAACACTCCAACAAGACCAACTAAGGCACAAAACACTCCAACAAGACCAACTAAGGCACAAAACACTCCAACAAGACCATCTGAGGCACAAAGCACTCCAACAAGACCATCTGAGGCACAAAACACTCCAACAAGACCAACTAAGGCATAAAACACTCCAACAAGACCAACTAAGGCACAAAACACTCCAACAAGACCAACTAAGGCACAAAACACTCCAACAAGACCATCTAAGGCACAAAACACTCCAAGACCATCTGAGGCACAAAACACTCCAACAAGACCAACTAAGGCACAAAACACTCCAACAAGACCAACTAAGACACAAAACACTCCGACAAGACCAACTAAGGCACAAAACACTCCAACAAGACCATCTAAGGCACAAAACACTCCAAGACCATCTGAGGCACAAAACACTCCAACAAGACCAACTAAGGCACAAAACACTCCAAGACCATCTGAGGCACAAAACACTCCAACAAGACCATCTGAGGCACAAAACACTCCAACAAGACCATCTGAGGCACAAAACACTCCGACAAGACCAACTAAGGCACAAAACACTCCAAGACCATCTGAGGCACAAAAACACTCCGACAAGACCAACTAAGGCACAAAACACTCCAACACCATCTGAGGCACAAAACACTCCAACAAGACCAACTAAGGCACAAAACACTCCAACAAGACCAACTAAGACACAAAACACTCCGACAAGACCAACTAAGGCACAAAACACTCCAACAAGACCATCTAAGGCACAAAACACTCCAAGACCATCTGAGGCACAAAACACTCCGACAAGACCAACTAAGGCACAAAACACTCCAACAAGACCATCTGAGGCACAAAACACTACAACAAGACCAACTAAGGCACAAAACACTCCAACAAGACCAACTAAGGCACAAAACACTCCAACAAGACCAACTAAGGCACAAAACACTCCAACAAGACCAACTAAGGCACAAAACACTCCAACAGGACCAACTAAGGCACAAAACACTCCAACAAGACCAACTAAGGCACAAAACACTCCAACAAGACCAACTAAGGCACAAAACACTCCAACAAGACCATCTGAGGCACAAAGCACTCCAACAAGACCATCTGAGGCACAAAACACTCCAACAAGACCAACTAAGGCACAAAACACTCCAACAAGACCAACTAAGGCACAAAACACTCCAACAAGACCAACTAAGGCACAAAACACTCCAACAAGACCATCTAAGGCACAAAACACTCCAAGACCATCTGAGGCACAAAACACTCCAACAAGACCAACTAAGGCACAAAACACTCCAACAAGACCAACTAAGACACAAAACACTCCGACAAGACCAACTAAGGCACAAAACACTCCAACAAGACCATCTAAGGCACAAAACACTCCAAGACCATCTGAGGCACAAAACACTCCAACAAGACCAACTAAGGCACAAAACACTCCAAGACCATCTGAGGCACAAAACACTCCAACAAGACCATCTGAGGCACAAAACACTCCAACAAGACCATCTGAGGCACAAAACACTCCGACAAGACCAACTAAGGCACAAAACACTCCAAGACCATCTGAGGCACAAAAACACTCCGACAAGACCAACTAAGGCACAAAACACTCCAACACCATCTGAGGCACAAAACACTCCAAAAAGACCAACTAAGGCACAAAACACTCCAAGACCATCTGAGGCACAAAACACTCCAACAAGACCAACTAAGGCACAAAACACTCCAACAAGACCAACTAAGGCACAAAACACTCCAACAAGACCATCTAAGACACAAAACACTCCAAGACCATCTGAGGCACAAAACACTCCGACAAGACCATCTGAGGCACAAAACACTCCAACAAGACCATCTAAGGCACAAAACACTCCAACAAGACCATCTAAGGCACAAAACACTCCAACAAGACCATCTGAGGCACAAAACACTCCAACAAGACCAACTAAGGCACAAAACACTCCAACAAGACCAACTAAGGCACAAAACACTCCAACAAGACCAACTAAGGCACAAAATACTCCAACAAGACCATCTAAGGCACAAAACACTCCAAGACCATCTGAGGCACAAAACACTCCGACAAGACCAACTAAGGCACAAAACACTCCAACAAGACCATCTGAGGCACAAAACACTCCAACAAGACCACCTGATGCACAAAACGCTCCAAAAAGACCAACTAAGGCACAAAACACTCCAAGACCATCTGAGGCACAAAACACTCCAACAAGACCAACTAAGGCACAAAACACTCCAACAAGACCATCTAAGGCACAAAACACTCCAAGACCATCTGAGGCACAAAACACTCCGACAAGACCATCTGAGGCACAAAACACTCCGACAAGACCAACTAAGGCACAAAACACTCCAACAAGACCATCTAAGGCACAAAACACTCCAAGACCATCTGAGGCACAAAACACTCCGCAAGACCAACTAAGGCACAAAACACTCCAACAAGACCATCTAAGGCACAAAACACTCCAAGACCATCTGAGGCACAAAACACTTCGACAAGACCAACTAAGGCACAAAACACTCCGACAAGACCATCTGAGGCACAAAACACTCCAACAAGACCATCTGAGGCACAAAACGCTCCAACAAGACCATCTAAGGCACAAAACACTCCAAGACCATCTGAGGCACAAAACACTCCAACAAGACCAACTAAGGCACAAACCACTCCGACAAGACCAACTAAGGCACAAAACACTCCAACAAGACCATCTGAGGCACAAAACACTCCAACAAGACCATCTAAGGCACAAAACACTCCAAGACCATCTGAGGCACAAAACACTCCAACAAGACCATCTGAGGCACAAAACGCTCCAACAAGACCATCTAAGGCACAAAACACTCCAAGACCATCTGAGGCACAAAACACTCCGACAAGACCAACTAAGGCACAAAACACTCCAACAAGACCATCTGAGGCACAAAACACTCCAACAAGACCATCTGAGGCACAAAACACTCCAACAAGACCATCTGTGGCACAAAACACTCCAACAAGACCATCTGAGGCACAAAACACTCCAACAAGACCATCTGAGGCACAAAACACTCCAACAAGACCAACTAAGGCACAAAACACTCCAACAAGACCAACTAAGGCACAAAACACTCCAAGACCATCTGAGGCACAAAACACTCCAACAAGACCATCTAAGGCACAAAACACTCCAAGACCATCTGAGGCACAAAACACTCCGACAAGACCAACTAAGGCACAAAACACTCCAACAAGACCATCTGAGGCACAAAACACTCCAACAAGACCATCTGAGGCACAAAACACTCCAAGAAGACCAACTGAGGCACAAAACACTCCAACAAGACCATCTGAGGCACAAAACACTCCAACAAGACCATCTGAGGCACAAAACACTCCAACAAGACCAACTAAGGCACAAAACACTCCAACAAGACCAACTAAGGCACAAAACACTCCAACAAGACCAACTGAGGCACAAAACACTCCAACAGGACCATCTGAGGCACAAAACACTCCAACAAGACCATCTGAGGCACAAAACACTCCAAGAAGACCAACTGAGGCACAAAACACTCCAACAAGACCAACTAAGGCACAAAACACTCCAACAAGACCATCTAAGGCACAAAACACTCCAACAAGACCAACTAAGGCACAAAACACTCCAACAAGACCAACTAAGGCACAAAACGCTTCAACAAGACCAACTGAGGCACAAAACACTCCAACAAGACCAACTAAGGCACAAAACACTCCAACAAGACCAACTAAGGCACAAAACACTCCAACAAGACCAACTAAGGCACAAAACACTCCAACAAGACCAACTAAGGCACAAAACACTCCAACAAGACCAACTAAGGCACAAAACACTCCAACAAGACCATCTGAGGCACAAAACACTCCAACAAGACCAACTAAGGCACAAAACACTCCAACAAGACCAACTAAGGCACAAAACACTCCAACAAGACCAACTGAGGCACAAAACACTCCAACAAGACCAACTAAGGCACAAAACACTCCAACAAGACCAACTAAGGCACAAAACACTCCAACAAGACCAACTAAGGCACAAAACGCTCCAACAAGACCAACTGAGGCACAAAACACTCCAACAAGACCAACTAAGGCACAAAACACTCCAACAAGACCAACTAAGGCACAAAACGCTCCAACAAGACCATCTGAGGCACAAAACACTCCAACAAGACCATCTGTGGCACAAAACACTCCAACAAGACCATCTGAGGCACATTTTCATAATATCACAATTCTTTTGGTCAAAGCGATTTGTCAGAAAACAATTCTTAAATTTTTAACAAGCAGAACGCATTATGTTCTGTTTTATTTCCAAAAAGTAAAAAAACTGAAAAAGATATAAAAAAACTATCCTGGCTTTAATAATTTAGGTTCAACGAGTAGAACCGTTTCTGAGAAGCCGTTTATAAGTTTGTTGTTATCCAATTCGAATTAAAATATGGAAAAGTTTTATAAGTACAACTAAAAATAAATATTTAGTTATTTAACAACAGTAGGGACATGCTACTAGTTAAATTTTTAAGGCAGCTCTTAATGGCTATACACCCTAAGGTATGTTTAAATCCCCCTTTTTTAAGCCAATTAAAAACTAACTAAGGCACATGTTCCAAGATATAATTTTGGTGAGATAAACAGTTAGGACTTGACAAAAGCCTTTGTTGGCTTACATTTAAATCAATTGTTTATACAAAAGCTTCTGTCGACTTAGTCAGATGTGAATGCTTGGTTAAAGTTTTGTAAGGCATGCCATAATCTATACATTTTGATATAGTTTTGCTATTATGTACAAAAAAGATTTACTACATACACTCAGTAGTTATGTCCCTTTGTTGGTAGTCTTGTAAGGGATCCTGCAGCTGCTTTCGTCCATCAAAGATCAGAGTGAAGGTACCCTTCCCTTGAATGAACAACTGGTGTGTCATATCATACGATTTTTGACCACCAAAATCGACAAGATCGGATGGGGCTATATGTACTCTATATTTTCCTTTTCGTAACTTCTTCTTTATATCTTTATGAATTGAAGTAAATTTAACCTCAGATAATTTCTTAATCTGCTTTGGCTTCACAAATGTTGTCGTAGTTCCTTTTATTTTGTGAACATTTTCAACGGAAGTAGTATAGGATGGGACATTTTCAGGAGATGTCTGTCTAAATGTTGAACTTCCTGAAACCGAAATACCAGACACAGCTTGCTGTTCAGCACCATCACTACACCTTGAATATATCAAAGTCACATCTTGGTTAGACTGGTACCGTTTCATATCTGGGCGTCCACGCAATACCTTAGACAGAACATCACGGTCACCTTTACCTGAAATGTCAAGATGTGTTTATAAGAAGAGGCATATGCCACGCAATTTAGTTTACACAAGCATACTGTGAAACATGATTTTATTAGTAGTAATAAGACACTTTCAAGAGCCAATTTTGCACATTTGATTTAAGTAGGCAATGGAGAATTTAAAATAAATCCTGTAATGATAGTTTGCAAAGAGAAAAAAAATAACCCTTTTTGATAAAGTCTCATAACTCCATAGTAAAAAAATATACAGACTATGTATATGCTCTTATCCCTAATGTATAAAGAAGTTTTTGCTTAATGCAAAGAAAAGGACTCTTTTATAATCCAGAACAAACGCTTTCTAAATCATGTATTATCATTGATTGTTAACTGCCCGGTTATTCCAGACAGTATGACCTACAAATCATTTTAAAACATGGATAGATTTGACCAATAATTATCTACATTTACAGATTGCAGATGCGGTATAAAAACAAGTTTATAATGTATCTACAGTTTAATTAAAAAAATATAGCGACATTCACATTTATTATGCAACTTTATCATGTAAAGTAGTTAAAAGGAATTACCTCTGTTTATGGGAACCATTGTCTTGTTTTTCACGTCTATTCCATTTCTCCCAAAAAATATTCTTAGACCATCAGTTGACTTCCACTTCAGTGGTATTTTATCACCTATTAGAAGGCTGGCTAATGTAGACTTGCCCACTTTACAAGCACCAGCCAAATATATACGATTTCCAAAAGACTCATATGTACCATCAGCAAGAAGTGTTTTGAATGTCGTTGCATCGTTTATTCTAGACAGTGCATTAACTAAAGAAAATAGTTGAAAAAAATAAAACATATGAGAATCCATATGAGTAAATATGTTCGGATGCATTACATAATAAAATATATTAATGTAACTTGTGCACACAAAAGATCAGCAATGAATGCCTACAAAAGCGTCTTTCTAATGCTTGAATGACATGACTTGCTAAAAATCATCGATAAGTCTATCCGTTCATTCTAGAAATTGGGGAGACCCTCTATTTGGGCTTGCCAGGTCAGAAAACGGAAGCCTGGCCGCGGACTGTAGTAGGCGACGGTCTATAATATAGATGCAACTTAATATTATGATAAAACCACAGAATAAAATGGAAAACCACCCAACATAGAGTTAAGAGTACAAAATATACAGTCAAAACCACTCAACAAAATGACAAGAACACCCAATATAAAGACATATGCAGTCAATATAAACTTGTTTATATCGAATATAATGTTGATATCACCGAATATAGACAAAATCCCCATGTAAAGACAGCTATGGCGTTCCATAGTTTTGATTGGTCAATTGTTTTAGGTTGGGATAAAATATCTAGATATCCAGTTCCAGTGAGGGTTTTTTTTACAATAATTGGGTTACTTAACATTATAAATACAACTTTATTACATGTATTGGATAAATTACTTATATGTAATTGCTTGTTTGTTCATGTTTATGTTTATGGGTTACTTAACATTATAAATACATCATAATTACATGTATTGGATAAATTAATTATATGTAATTGCTTGTTTGTTCATGTTTATGTTTATGGGTTACTTAACATTATAAATACAACTTTATTACATGTATTGGATAAATTACTTATATGTAATTGCTTGTTTGTTCATGTTTATGTTTATGGGTTACTTAACATTATAAATACATCATTATTACATGTATTGGATAAATTAATTATATGTAATTGCTTGCTTGTTCATGTTTATGTTTATGGGTTACTTAACATTATAAATACAACTTTATTACATGTATTGGATGAATTAATTATATTTAGTTGCTTGCTTGTTTATTTTAGGTTAAACAATTTAGAAGAGAGGAAATAAATTCCAGTATAGAAGTTCCGCGACAAGATTTTCTCATAATTAATTAATGTCATTAGGTATGGATTTTAAACAATTGTGTACTGACAACCATACATGCAGTTTACTTGTACAGAAAATTCTTGTGAAAGCTGTTGCTTGAAAATTCATATGTATATTAGAGTTCTTGTGACCTTTTGCATAGTGGACTTTTGCCACAGAAGATGCAGCTTTATGTTATATTCCATGAATGATGCATATGTAAATTTGAAAAAAGAGACACATGCAGTGCAAAAGTAAATAGAATGACTTGATTTGAAATAATGTTGTGTAAGTAATTCTAGAGCATGTGAGTTAAAACAAAATATCTTAATATTGTGTTTTTAATCAAAATTTAAACATTATTTTTCTTCTTTTTTCTGCATAGCCATGAGATAATTTGTCATACATGTTAAATTACCATTTATAATTTTAACGTGTTTATTTCACGTTGAACTGGTATTTTTTATCATTTATACAATACAGATAAGTATTATATGGGGTGGGCAGTTTTAATACACTTTTCATTGTAAGGTACCATCTTTCATTGTGGTAATGTGAAAGTAAGTGGTATTAAAGACAGTTTGTACTATCCATGTTCCAGTTCATAATAAAGCCTTATGGGGGGCTATTTGCACAATTGTTTATACCAGAAGAGTATATTTACTATAACTTAAAATGCAAGTTGATAAAAAGGCTGTATTTGAAAGAACATGGCGAAATTAGTCCAAGAATGTGGTTCCTAGCACAAACACATAACATGACACCCCTTTGATATTCTGTACAGATAATTAACTATATATTACATTAATGGAATGAAGTCTTCATGTACATATCAAATAAAAAATTCAGCATTTATGATTATTATTTACCTTGATAAAAAACTGCCAATGCACAATAATTTTGAATGCAATACAGATATTAATGGTTAAATTCTCATACATTTTCATTGACAAGTACTATAATAGTGCGTTGTAATCTTTCATGTTATAGTTTGGTAAGGGCTTTGGATAAAAGTTGAGAAAGACGTTGTGTCTAGAAGACAACAGTAATATTGTTGTTTACAAAGTGAAAAAGGCGGGTTACAAGAGGTATAAATAATTATAACACTAGATTTAGTGCATACGATTTGTATGTACCAGCTGTAAATGGGCCTGTCTTGTGGACATTAAGAAAATTAAAAGTTTACATGCATTTCAAGTAAGATTTTCTCTTTGATAAAAATTAATTAACTTTTCACGCTATTAATACCATACAGTTAAACTAAAGAATGGATAATGTTATACTTTTTTATGATTAACATTTTTACTGCTTTAATCTGGTTGTTTATTTTTATATTTTAAGTTGTATTTACTGTTGCTTTTGCTTCTATGTCAACAACTACTCAGCTATATGGAAAGATAAAGTTTCTGTCATGTACTGTTAAGTAATGTGTACTATCTATCTAGTATGGAGATAAAAACATATTTTTGCCACCCCCATCTCCTCTCCCCCTCCCCACACTCACACCATCCTTCTTGAAAAAAAGGTTGAGGTCGAAAAAATGGCGTTATTTTTAAGGGTGTTAATGTTCCTGTTTATAATTTCATTATTTGGAATATTCTTTGGCCAGAGAATTTATTTGTGACAAAATACTCTACGAAAGTTGTCCTTTTTCCTTTTCTAGTATTTTGACGTATCCACTCCGTATATATTCTGATGTTAATTCGAAGTCATCTTTACGTTTGAATGTAGATGTTGACGTCATGACAATATCAATAAAATAATACATGACAGGTTCGATCAAAAAGTGCGGTGGCTTGTGAATAATAAAATATCATTGTATATACATATTAAGATTTTTCATGGTCTAGATATTCAAATAAATAGCATAAACAAGAACGAAAGGCGTACGTTAAATGGGTGTTATCAACGAAATGTTTATAATATATTCAAATCGTGGTGATATTTGTAGTAAATAAAACAAATAATTTGTTTATTCGATAAGATATTGGCTTGTTGGGGCACTAAGTTAACAGATAACAATTATTTACAAGTGAGGACAGAATTGAAAGTAGCCCACAGCCCTTATGCTATAAATGTACTAGGCTAACAATAAAGCGTTTTGTTCACTTGACTAGTTTCGTTTTACATTTTGAATATTTGGCGAAAAGAAATAAAACAAGAATTGTTTATTGCCAGGAGAAAAAAATAGATGATTTTATAACTGTTTTTTCGTTCAAAGTAGTGTCTAAAAGATCAGCTTGTATTGCAACATGTAATTTATGTATTTTTACAATATTGCCTTAACATCGCTGCGCACGACTAATAGTATTTTCTACAAGAAATCAACTAACTTTGGTCATGCTGTTGGACACCACCAATAGTATCTTCCTCTATGATACAACTTACCCTTGGTCAGTCTGTTGGACACAACCAATGGTATTTTCCTCTATGATACAACTTACCTTGGTCAGGCTGTTGGACACCATCAATGGTATATTTCCCTACGATACAACTTACCTTGGTCACACTCTTAGACACGACCAATGGTATTTTCCACAAGAAAACATCTAACCTTGGTCAGGCTGTTGGACACCACTAATGGTATTTTCCCTTACGATACAACCTAACTTGGTTAGGCTGTTTGACACCAGCAATAGTTTTTTCCTCTATGATACGACTTTTCCTTGGTCATGCTGTCGGTCACCACCAATTATAGGTTCTTTTATACGTTTTTTGGAAAGACCGGTTGATCTTTCACGGGTGATAGAAATTTTATGTCTTTTCGCGAGCGGAGCGCAGCGGAACGAGCCAAAGGACATACAAATTTCTATCACGAGTGAAAGTTCACTCGGGCTTTCCCCAAAAACGCATGAAAGTACTTATTTCTTCAGTAAACCAACAACTTTCACATTGCTATATCCTATAGACTCTTCATTGTTTTATACTCCATTGTCTCTGACATCAAATCAGAACGCGGGAAACAAGAACGTCATAGAAGAACGTTGTTATGCTTCCATACAAACATTCTTGTTTCCGGCGTTTTGATTGGATGACGCAGCAAGAACAGATGTGTGCGCGTGAGCTCATCTGTACTGGGTCATCTGTACCAGAAATCGGCGATTTACGGAAGAATAGTATTTCCCTATACGAAACAACTTGGTCATGCTGTTTGACACTACAAATAGTATTTTCCTTTATGATAAAACTTAACCTTGGTCAGACTGTTGGACACCACAAATGGTATTTTCCTCTATGATATATCTTACCTTGGGCAGGCTGTTGGACACCATCAATGGTATATTTCCCTAAACTTACCTAGGTCAGATTGTTGGACACGACCAATGGTATTTTCCACAAGAAAACAACTAACCTTGGTCAGGCTGTTGGACACCACCAATTGTATTTTCCCTTACGATACAACTTAACTTGGTTAGGCTGCTGGACACCACCAATATTATTTTCCACTATGATACAACTTACCTTGGTCAGGCTGTTTGACACCACCAATACTATTTTCCTTTACGATAAACGTACCCTTGGTCATGCTCTTTGACATCATTAATAGTATTACACTCAATGATACAACTTTTTCTTGGTCAGACTGTTGGACACCACCAATGGCATTTTCCTCTATGATACAATTTACCTTGGTTAGGTTGCTGGACACCATCAATGGTATATTTCTCTACAATGCAAATTACCTTGGTCAGGTTATTGGACACAACCAATGGTATTTTACTCTACGATACAGCTTACCTTGGTCTGGCTGTTGGACCTAATCAACGATAATTTCCCCCAGGATACAACATACCTTGGTCAGGCTGTTGGACACCACCACCAGGAGGCATCTAAAATAAAGTATTAAATACAACTAATGTACAATTCGGTTGAGATATGTTGCATCCTAAACCCAAGACCATACCACCATTATCATAGATATCTTTGCAAGTAGGTCAACAACATAACGTTTCCATCCCATTCTTTGATTACTTTATGTACTTGTTAAAAATTTGCTATTTTTGCAATGATCTGACCAAATTGAAAATCATACTTTTCACTCTGTTTCTAAAACTGGTACCAATAGGTCTGAAATATTGTGACTACACACATACGTTGTATTGTTTGACCTTTTTTAACCATATTTGTGGATTCTCACTGCAAGCAGGGTGTACTCGACTCCAATCTTAATTGACAAGGATTGCCAGTTTTCCTACCGCAGGTCGGGGGTTCTCTCCGGGTACTCCGGCTTCCTCCCCCAATAAAAACTGGACGCCATGAAATAGCTGAAAAATTGCTGAAAGTGGCGTTAAAACACCATTTAAACAAACCAAAAAAAACCATATTTGTGAGCATATTTTTGCATGTCTTGTATTTTAAATACAAATTAACATATAAGCTGTTTTCTGAATTCGTTTTTGCAAATAAAGGTTGTTTAGTCAATAGAAATAGGAGTCTGAGTATCCTTTAGTTAACATAAATGTTATGAGTTGGATTCCAAGTGCAAACTGTGCTTTAATTCCAACTTTAAACTGAGAAGGGATGACATCTTTCTTGCGTAAGGTTGGGGTTCACACTTGGTACCTTGACTTAAAATCCCAATAACAACTGGACCTTGCTTGTTGTTGTAGGTGTCATTAACTACTGTGGGTTAAAGTACTTGTTCCACCATTCCACATAATGTGTTATCTAACTGTTCTAATTAATAGTTTATGGTCTCATATTTGTCCTTTTAGGTTAAATGTTAGTGACCTGTTGCTCTATCAATGACACCCTTTATCATTCCCAACATTTACTTAGTCAGATGAACAATTTCGGATAATATATATTATATTGGTCAACTTAAAAAAAAACAACTGTGCTATGAGGGCATGATTCACCTATCACCCCATAACTCTACAACGATGAATTAGAATATTTAAAAAAATGAGAGTAAACACACATCTTTAAAAAGAAAAAAACAGCTGCGCCCTGATCATGCCTGTCTGAAAATAATAATAAGAGCTATACAATTCTTTGAAGCGGGATATAAAAACGTGTATGTCAGAACTCTTAGTAAGTCTAACAATTAAAAAAAACGTCATGAAAAAACGTCCCATTAACTCTAGACAGAGGACTATTATTTACCGAAAATGTATACAAAAAAAATATTTAACAACCTCTCTTCTTTCTTCTGTACTTCCCTCCGCTTCTCGGAGAACCACTAACAAGTAGTGTTACTATGTATGGGGACTGTAGTTTTCACTCATTACGCAGGGGCCGCGCTGGGCTTGGCCAATGTGTCCAATTTCGATTTTTTTTTCATTTGGCGACAAAATATTGTGTCTGGCGATTTTTTTGCGCCTAGATTTTAGAGTGTTAAACGATGCATGCGCGTGTTAAATTTATCGGTAATTGGCGATTGCATCATTAAAGATCCTTTGTCGGCTTCTATGGTAAATACATGTGTATTGTGTAGTATCCAGTGACATGTGTGTTATTTGGGGTTATTAAACGGAAATCGGCAATAAATGAATCAAAAAAGTTGTCTGATGTAAAGCGGCTTGACCTGCATCAGATTTGAATGGACGTGTAATAAAACAATTGATGCTGTTAATTAATGTATAAAAATAACAAAACAAACTTTTTTGTAGTAATATTTTTTTATAATGTAATTAATAAATACAGGTATAAAAACTGACTTCGTTGTTCAGTGCATTTCCGGACCGGATGTCCGTCCTAATTTCGTAATTAGAAAACTCTTACATATGCGCAGTTCTATTTTTAGTATTTCCGGTTTATGTTCATTTACGGGAATAGATGTTTCTAATAAATTACTGTAAAATTTTGGGTCTGCCAACAAGAAATCACACACACACATCTTTTCATGATTAAAATAAAATTAGTGTACGGCTGCTCGAGACCAAACTTTTGAAAAATAGAATTAAGAGTCCGGCAAATTTGAATTTCGTCCGACGTTACAGAATATTTTCAATTTCAGGGTGTCTGACCAAATGTCACACATAATGTTAAACAATTTCGCCATGTCATATAGTGATCTAGTGATTTCTAATATGGCGACACTATTACAAAACTGGCGAAGAAAAATTGCAGTTGGCGATTTTTTTGGCGCCAGCTTTTTAGAAGCCAGAGCAGCCCATGAAACGGTACTCGGCTCCAGTTACATCCTGAATATTATATCCTCCAGCATTTAATCGATAGGGCATTCACTGTAGAATTAATTAGGTATATATATATTATATGCCACCACCTTAGTAAGTCTATATTAGAGACACTGGAATTCCTCCACCATGCGAAAATATTTTATATACAAGTTTATATTGACAACTGCGGGCAGTATGTGTCAAAACTGTACGAAACAAAGGGATCTTTCTGGGGAGCTTCTTAGATCTGGTTTGATAAGTGTGTAAGCACATATTCTATTATTAAGTGGTATTATGCATCCTCACCAGTCAGGATTTCTGTGTGCACTTGTGTCCACGAACCCCTGAGAAACGTAGAGCTAGGAAATTCCCGGGATATTAGATTTTAATATGACGTCACACCTTCAAAATATCAACCAATGAAATTTGTTGAAAGAAGCAAGTATTTGGCAGTAGAATAAACAATATGGTGGCAGATAGATCGATGGATAAATTAATTTGTGACAAATTCCAACTGGAATCGTTGACTGACCATCAGTGCGCAGGAATAATGGCTTTAGTAGAAGGAAAATATGTCTTCGCAGGCACTAAGACTGGAAGTGGAAAATCCCTAATATACGAATCAGCGCTAGTTACTTTAAAAGAAAATGGTGTCAACTTGGTTCTTGCTCCGCTGATTAGCATTATGACGGAACAAGTAAATAGACTGAAAAAACATGGTTTTAGAGCCACTATTCTAAGTAAAGAAACATACATGGATTCTGTGATGAATTGGTTTTATCAATATTTATTTGGCAGTCCATAAACATTAGTTGGGGAAGGAAGGTGGAGAGACGTTTTACAGAACCCGTTGTTCGCTGCCAGACACCAGCTAATAGTCGTTGACGAAGCCCATACAGTCATTCAATGGTAAGTTCGTGAAATATTTACTTATAGGGCCTACGTCGTTACAATAATCAATATAGAGACCATCCCCCTTTTCATAATCTCGGAAAAGACAGCATTTTATTCGGTTAAAAGCTCTATACAGCTTGTGTGATCAATTGTTATATATTGTGCCGAATGAAAATAAGGCTTTCTTATCTTATCTTATTTTTTTTATTCCGAAACAAACATTTGTAGCAGGTCGTTCCGTCCCCTAGTCGATTCGTCCCCTATTTCTCGGTTGATCCGTCCCCAGTAAATAATTTTATGTATAATACTCTATTTAATTTATTTTTAATTGTTTTTATTTCGAAATTGATAAGGCTATTAAAATTAGTTTAATAATTAAATAAACAAACTATAAGTTGTTAATAAATTAAATCGTAAGAGGTATTCAGTGGAAAAGGAATGTTTACTCAACCAAGGGCATTAGGTTTCATGTCAGAAAAAGAGTTAGGATAGTTCGGACAAAGAGACATGCAGACTTTTGTTCAAATTTACATCACAACTTGTCAGGACCAGATTACGTTTAAACAAAGATGTGCAATGTGTTAACTGATCTGCTATATTTTTCTTCTAACAATACAAGGTTTTCTTCCAAAATCCTTTTTATAAAGATGCTGAAACTACCCCTTAGTGTAAATGTTAAAATGAAAAAAAAAACAGTTTGTTAAATTAACATAAAGATCCAAAACAATCTATGCTTATTTATCATATAAAAAGATTGTAATTCAACTTATATTTTTTCTTTGCAGGGGCCAGGAGCATGAGAATGAGACTGCATTAAGAAAATGGTTTGGCTGTATCGGGGAGCTGTGATCTCTTTGTATTGGTGTTCCAATGCATATACGACAAATAATGAAAAGTTTATGTTTTCGTCCTACTGCAGCTGTTATTGTTGATAATCCTGATAGGCCAAACATAAAGATTAATGTACAAAACATAAAGAGTAATGCTGCTATTGATAAAACATTTGATTGGCTTATGTTAGGTATGAAAAAATTCTTCAAATTTTCCAAAGCATTTGATTTTTTGCAACTCGATTAAAGACTGTTCATCTATTTACACCACTTTTGTTAAACACTTTGGAAATTCCAATTTTTTTGACATGTATCACAGTTAAACAACTGAAGCGACCAAAGAAAAAATTCGGTTAGACATGGGCCAAATTGAAGGCAAAATCAGAATTCCTTTATGTACCAATGCTGCAGGAAAGGGTGTTAATTTCAAAGACATCAACAATGTCATACATTATGGTCCACCAAAGGAATTGGATACATTTATACAGCAGATGGGTCGTGCTGGAAGGGACAACACCTTTTCACAAGAACTATTAATTTACAAATCATCCCATTTGTCTCGTGTGGATGTTGATATTATAAAATGAATAAAAACAAAAGAAACATGTCGCAGGCAAAATATAAATAATGCTTATATGAACAAATTACATTGTGTCAACCTTCCGAACATTTATGTTGCGATATTTGTAAACTGGCATGCAAATGTAGTGAAAATTTGTCTCCTTTGATGCATGCAATGAAAAAGAAAGAACCACTTAATGAAGAAGTTGCAAGTAGGATGGAAAGGGAAGTGTCCGACGAAGAAAGTACACTAGTTAAACATAAACTTGCTAACTTGCATGAAGCATCAAACCATGAATCTTTGTTTGTACAGTATGAAGTGACACGTGGATTTTCTTTGGATGAAATACTTTCACAGCTCCAGTATTTGTTTACTGTGGATGCTATTTTTAATTTAACATCTCATAAACTTGCATTACAAATTGTGAGAGTTTTGAATGAAATATTTGGTGAAAACGAAATGTATGATTGTGCAGAAGATATGGAGATGGCAGATGATGATAATGAATTTGATGACTAAAATAAATTTAATGAATAAAACTACCGTATATACAAGATGTGTTGTATTCAATACATGAAGTAGACACATTGATAACTTTGTTTGTTAATCATTACATGCAATAATAGGTATTTTAACATGTAACAGTGTTTAAGAATAATTACATATAAACAATACAAACTAGGTATTGCAATCTCAAATAATCAACATCTATTGTCCAAGATGTCAAATTACTGAAAAAAATTATGAGTTGACCATGAACTGAGGTAGGGTCACGTGACATGTACATGACAATACCAGATCAAAGTATATTTACTGCGAAGGGGTGATAAAAATACAATTGCGTAACAAATGTTCAATTTTCTTTTCATATAAAGTTCAAATTTATGCAATCAAAGATTCTATTTCATCTAAAATCTAAATGGAATATATACAAAATTTAAAAGACTTCGTAACTTGTTCTATGTTTTTGAGTTGTTATCCACTTGTGCAAATCCACAATTTTTATTCTTTGGAATATGTCTTCAAATTGTTTAAACGTATTAAATTCTCTTCCTGGTATATATTTAAAAATTTCAACTGCTTCAAATTCTTTAATAATTACATCAAGGTCATTTTTTTCTCAACTGTTGGTCGTTTTTTTTCTTTTTCGCTCAATCAGCTGCACTTTAAAATTGTCACGAATGTCTTCTTGCATCTGGAGGCAACGAGTGCTATTATATTTTTTTGGCACTCTCATATGTTATATTAGAACCTTGCTCTCGGAGTTTCTTTTTAATTTTATGAACGCATATATCAACTAAATTGTCATTTGGAATTTCATTTCAAACATTTTATTGATATAAATCAAAGGGTATTGGATAACAGGCATAGCCTATATAAATCCTTTCCCAACAAGGTCAAAATGGAATGTAATTAAATCGCAGATAATAAATATTCTACAGGCAGCAATAATAATAGTAATCATATTTCAGTCCGGTCACAGAATACTTATTTATACTACATCTGTACTATAATTATAGGGACAATATGTAACTTTTGTGAACCCAGGTGTAAGTTAATTTTAAGCAAGGTAATTCATCACTCTACTAAGTTCTCTGTGAGAGAAGTGAATCATGATACAGTTTGTACTTTCTTTTGCAATTAGTATACATAATACAAAGATTAAAGTTAATTCCATATCTATATGTATAAAGATACGTATTTATTGAGTACAGAGCAGAAGAAAGCTGTACAAGTTGGGTTTTGTGTGTGTGTATTTGAAGAGAAGGGCAATTTAAAAAAAAAACTGTTTTAACTGAGAAAATAAAAAAAGGTATTAGTCAAATATAGAAGAAAATAACCAAAAAGAGAAAAAAAATGAACAGTTAGGTGGATAGATAAATAAATGAACATAATGGCAAATAAGAAGAAAAATTGAACAAAATAAAGTAAATAACATTAATAATATAAATAACATAGCCGCAATGGGTTGGTGAACAGATGTCATCAATTCTTGATAACTGCAAACGAATCCAGGTATACATACATGTACATGTACTAGTATTTAGGATCTTTAACTCTTATATAAATATGCATGTGTTTGCAAAAATAATAATAAGGTGGGCAAAATACTTGTAGGTAAAATTTATAATATTTATTGAAATCTGTGTGTACACCCCCTGAAACGTAAAACGTTCCCATTTATGCGTTCGTATTTCGTTTTCGGTTTGTTCGTATGTCGTTTTCCGTTCGTCCATCCGTACGTCCGTTCGTTCGTTCGTTCGTTTGCATGCGCAAAACAAGTAAATAAAACCCGTTCGTTCGTTCGTCCGCATGCGCAGTACAGGTAAAAATAAAGGTTCATTCGTTCGTCAGCATTCGCAAAAGGAAATATTTTACACTTTGTTAGTCTGATAGATAAAACTACATTCTGTTAGCAAATTAAAATAACCTGAACATTAAAATGTCAAATAAATTGTATTTATTTTAAAACTATGAATTCATTAAAACCATGAAAATGTTTTAAATTAAATATAAATATAAACAATTTGAAATACTTTCTTCGTCTACTTTGTTATATGTAAATCTACAATATTCAGGTTGTACAAATAAATATGATTTATTTGAACACTCTCCAAATTTTATAAACGCATATGAAATTGTTCTATTTAAGTACCTAAAACCTTTTAAAAATGTATGTTTTATCCTAAAGTTTTTGAACATCCTACATTGTCTTCGTTTGATACAAAAACTGAATATCTGTTTACACAGCAAACTTAATAAAACTGAATAATCTTGCATAAAATCTTAATTTGATGGCACAATATTTGTTTGGAAATAGACATTTCATTTCCTAGGTTTTAAATTGCATATATAATGTATCACGACTGATTTAGCATCTCTTAATTAGGTAAAAGAAGTTAACTATAGTATGCTATGGTTTAATATTGCATCTTGTAAGTTCTCAGGAGTGATTTTGTATGTGAAATATGGTTTTTAATTGTATCGCAAAGGTCTCAGGGGTGATTTTATATGTGTTATAAAGTTTTTAATTGTATAGCTGGGTCTCAGGAGTGATTTTGTATGTGAAATATGGTTTTTAATTGTATTGCTAGGGTCTCAGGAGTGATTTGTATGTGAAATATTGGTTTTAGTTGTATGGCAAAGGTCTCAGGAGTGATTTTGCATGTAAAATATGGTTTTTAATTGTATTGCTAGGGTCTCAGGAGTGATTTTATATATGTAATATGGTTTTTAATTGTATGGCAAAGGTCTGAGGAGTGATTTTATGTGTAATATGGTTTTTAATTGTAGCGCAAAGGTCTTAGGAGTGATTTTATATGTGAAATATGGTTTTTAATTGTATCGCAAAGTTCTCAGGAGTGACTTTATATGTGTAATATAGTTTGTAATTGTATTGCTAGGGTCTTAGGAGTGATTTTATATGTGAAATGTGGTTTTTAATTGTATTGCAAAAGTCTCAGGAGTGATTTTGCATGTGAAATATGGTTTTTAATTGTACTGCTATGGTCTCAGGAGTGATTTAATATATGTAATATGGTTTTTAATTGTATTGCAAAGGTGTTAGGAGTGACTTTATATCTGTAATATAGTTTGTAATTGTATTGCTAGGTTCTTAGGAATGATTTTGTATGTGAAATATGGTTTTTAATTGTATCACAAAGGTCTGAGGAGTGATTTTACATGTGTAATATTGTTTTTAATTGTATCACAAAGGTCTCAGGAGTGATTTTGTATGTGAAATATTGGTTTTAATTGTATCGCAAAGGTCTTAGGAGTGATTTTGCCTGTGAAATATGGTTTTTAATTGTAATGCTAGGGTCTTAGGAGTGATTTTATATATGTAATATGGTTTTTAATTGTATCGCAAAGGTCTGAGGAGTGATTTTATATGTGTAATATGGTTTTTAATTGTATCACAAAGGTCTGAGGAGTGATTTTATATGTGTAATATGGTTTTTAATTGTATCGCAAAGGTCTCAGGAGTGATTTTATTTTTGAAATATGGTTTTTAATTGTATCGCAAAGGTCTCAGGGTTGATTTTATATGAGAAATATAGTTTTTAATTATATTGCTAGGGTCTCAGGAGTGATTTTGTTTGTGAAATATGGTTTTTAATTTTATTGCTAGGGTTTCAGGACTGAATTTATATGTGTAATATAGTTTTTAATTGTATTGCTAAGGTCTCAGGAGTGATTTTGTATGTGAAATATGGTTTTTAATTGTATTGCTAAGGTCTCAGTAGTGAAATTGTATGTGTTATATGGTTTTTAACTGCATAGCTAAGGTCTCAGGATTTTTTTTATATTTGTATTATGGTTTTTGATTGCATTTCTTATGTATCAGGAGTGTATTGATAAGTTTAATTTAGTTTTTAATTATATCTCGAAGGTCTCAGTATTTTTTTTATGTTAAATATGGTTTTTAATATTCTTGCAAAGGTCTCGGGAGTGATATTACAAATGTGATTTTAAATGTGTTATTTGAACACCACCTTGATGAACATTTTCCAATAAATTACCCCTTAATTTATATGAAACCATAAGGTTTAACAAATATATAACACATAATAAATATACAGTTGGATTAGTACATTTCATTATATGCAATAAAGATTCATTATAAACGCTCCCTCGGGAATGTGTAATAATTACTGTTAGTAATCAAAATTAAATGGACGATTAAGCTCGTTTCTTTTTACAGTGTGACAACAAATATTTATAGGTCCATTATTAAAACATTTCAATGTTTAGCACAAATCACGAACATGAATATTTAATAAAAATACTCAACCCCACAAATTTTCTCGTAGGCTTGTTATGTTGTCACGTTTTTTATGTGTGCATTACCTGTTTGAGCTGTCACAAATAAATGCTGATTTAATGAAAATAAAGTATAATTATTTTATTATTTATTCCTTTTCAATTTTTAATTTGTGTACTATAAACCAGATTGATTCTCAAGATTTTATTTAAAATGACCGAGCGTTTCTTGATTTTTACAAAGCACGATCATGACGATATAGGTTCGTTTTCCAACATACGAACGATTGATGCGTATAATCTGTCTCTGATTGGGTAATTTTTAAATGGTTCGTCTGGACGATAAGAGCGTTCGTTCGTTCTTCGTCCGTTCGTATGTCGTTTTTGGTTCGTCCGTTTAACGTTCGTACGAGAACGTTTTACGTTTCAGGGGGTGTACTATTAATATATTCAAGGACAGCATTTGTTATTTCAGCATTTTCCTCTGGAGACAGTTCCAATGAGCCATGTAGTAAAACATTTACATTTAGTATTGGTTCGAATTTCTAAGACGGTTAAATAACAGTCTTCGGGGGTTGTCATAGAGGGGATATACATATAAATAATGAAAGTTATCCTCAATGCCACCACATGCACAAAACGGGCTCTCAGATAAATGTGATTGGTAAAGGTGTTGGTTTAAGTTGCTAAGGAGTTGTTCCGCAGTTTACAATATACTATATTAAGTTTACGTGGGCCAAGGGAATAATGACAAGGGGGCTTTTCTATCTCATTATTCAATTAATTCTTGAATTCGGGCAGAGAGGTGATATTTTGTATACCTAAATCCAGTTTATTCCGCATATCTAGGGTGTCCGGGAAGAAGCTTTTTTGATATTTTTAAGAGATTGTACGGGCATTTGGTATATCAAATATCTAGGCTTTCTGATATTATAATTCTCATTTATATTGATTTGGGAAAGTACGAGATCAGAAATGTAAGATGGGAGATAAAGCCTTAAAGATAAAATCAGTTTTTGGTTCTTTCGCCTATTTTGCAGAGAATCCCACCCTAGTTCTTTAAATAACTTAAATTTTAGAGTGCCTCGACGCATACCAGTAATTATTCTGGCAGCATCATATTGTACAGACTCTAACAAGTTAGACTCCTCGCGAGTACAATTGTCAAAAGATAACATTTCCATACTCAAGGATATGTCTAAAAAAGGCAATGTACAATTTTTCTAGAGTTTCTATCAATATTATATTTGAGCATGCGCAAGATATTTAGCCTGGCACACGCTTTTGTATATATTTCATTTATATGATCTTTCCAAGATACATGTTGATAAAAGTTTAGACCAAGATGTTTATGAATATTTGTGTTCTCCAAGGCAATATAATTTAAATACAAAATTGAAATATTTTCTTTATGTTTTCTAGTGAATAACATGGACTTTGTTTTACTGACGTTAAAGGTTATGCCGGTGGCCCATTTATGGAGACTATCCAAGTCTGATTGTAAAGATTCCGTACCTGCTTTCTGATCGTCAACAACACAGTATAATGAAGTATCATCAGCAAATAGTTTGGTTTTATTAGAAACCACGTCAACTATGTTATTGACAAACAGAAGAAACAGATAAGGACCAAGTATTGATCAGCATTAATAGATTTCCAAGTTGAGTAATAGCCATCCATGCAGACTCTCTGATTTCGATCAGAAAGATAGTTTGCAAACCAATTCTCAATAAGTTCCCTTTAATTCCATATTTACGCAGTTTATATAGTAAGCCCTTATGCCATACGCGATCGAATGCCTTGGAGACATCACAAAATATGAATCTAACATCTTTAGCAATATCTAAGTTCTTCATGATAGCATCATAAATAATTAACAATGGATTTACAGTCGAGTCATTGTGTCGAAAACCTGATTGATCATCTGTAAGGATGTTGTTTCTTAAAAGATAATTATGAAGCTGTTTAAATATTATTTTTTCAAGCATCTTACCAAAACAATTAGTTACCGAGATCGGTCTGTTGGTAGAAGCAATATCACTTCCTCCTTTCCCTTTATAAATAGCAGTAACATTAGCCAATTTCCAGTCTCTTGGCACTACACCATTGTGTATACTTTTACTAAGCAGAATTGTGATAGGTGTGACGAGGGACTGAAAAATTGCCTTGAGAAATTTGGGGTGGGGAGATTATCTGGACCACCTGGTTTTGAAGTATTAAGAACCTGAAATTGATCAATGACATCCTGTTCACATATAGTTATATCTGAGAGTTCGCATGGTGCAGGTGGCAGGACATCTGGGAGATCAGGTTCTGTCTTCAGAGTTGATACTGATGAAAAATAGTTATAAATAGCACATGCTTTGTCAATAGGATGAAAGAAAATATCTCCATTTGAACTAATTGGACTTTTATTCTCATTTTTATTCTTAAATTTTGTGATGCCTTTTGCAATTCTCCACCATTTACAAGGTAGCAATAGAATTGTCAATGAGAGAATTTTGTAGGTTGACAATATATGCTTTTTTGGCCTCTCGGATCATATTTATAATATCATTTCTGATATTTCTAAATTTTTCCCAGTCAACTGCAAGATTACGAGTTATTACTTTTTTATGAAGATGATTTCTTTTTCTCATATTTTTTATATATTATTATTTATCCAAGGCTTGTCTTTTGGTCTGATTCGAACCATCTTTTGAGGAATGAAACTATTCATAGCATAGGCATTTTCCCCATTGATATTGTTATGAATCATGTTAACATCATTAGTATTTTAAAAATCTTAAATGCCAGTCGATATCTTGCAGATGCTGTTCAATTACATTAAAATCAGCTCTATTATAGTCCCAAATTTCCTTAGTATATGACTTCTCACTAGGGGTAGTAAAGTCAATTTCAATTACTGTTAGACAGTGATCACTACAAACATTTGGTAGAACATAACTATTTCTAACAATATTTGGATTGCTAGATACAATCGTATGAATAAGTGTGGAGGAATTTTGTGTAATACGGGAAGGTTCTGTGATCATATTTACAAAACCAAGTCTTTCACAGAGTCTTGAAAATCTGTGATTATTATTAATAGTAAGAAGATCAACATTAATATCAACCATGATAATGATAGCATTAAAATCTGTATTTGTGCAGTTATCTAAAAGGTTATCAATATGATCCCAAGAGGCAACTCTGGAATCATGTGGAAGATATAAACAGAATAATAAAAATTTTTTGTTATAAGAATTAATTTCAACACAAATTGACTCGACGTGTCGCCAGTAGAGTATTTCTTATATATATTATAAGACCACCACCATTACTATTAGGTCTATCTTTTTAAAAAGGTTCTGGGTTTAAATAATTATCTAAACAAAGGTCAGTATTTAATACTGTATCGTTCAACTTAGATTCAGTTAAACATATGATGTCATGATTGCCTATTTCTGTTTCAAATTGATCAATGTTATGCCTCACTGAATTTACATTGATGTTTACAATGGAGATATTATGTTGTTCAAATCTGGTCTGTACAGGTCCAGGATTTGGGTGCACATCATTGCTTAACAACAGAAGTACCTTAACAACATGCATAATAAAATTTATGGTCACGTATCTTTGTTTACATATAGATGTTGTCTGTATGGGTTTAAATGTGACAGATCTAATAGTATACTTATCCATTATCATATATGTGCAAGGAATACTGTAAAATAACCCACAGACGAGTGATATTTGTTGTATTATCAGGATATGACACTTTATATAAGTTAACACCATGTGACCTTACAGTTACATCTGTTGCTCCTGTTATTAAACTTTGAAAGTACACTGAGGTAAGATTAAAAACAAAAACATATGCCAATCCCCTACAAAAATATAAATCGAGGGCAAATTGACAGCTATGTAGTTGCCAGTTGACGGCTAGCTGTTTCAAGCAAAAAAAGTTGAGGGATAGGTGTTCAGCAATATATCTCAACTAAAACCTGGCCAAAAACTGTATTTCAGACAGGTGTCCCTCAACTGGTCATCAACTGAAGTTAGCCAATTAGTTGAACAATCTCACTTGAAATTTGTTTGCAGTTGAGGAAAAGTTTAGCAAGATAACTTGAAAAATAATTTAGTTGAGGAAAAGTTGAGCATTAGAACTTGAAAATTTATTTAGTTGACGAAAAGCTGAGCATTCTGACTTGTGTAGTTAAAAAGTTGACATATGGAACGTTGGTTTATCAGCAGTTAAGCAATGAACTTGTATATTTTAGGGACTTTGAACACACATGTACTATAAGTAAACATAAACATACACATTGAATAAGATAGAATCAGAGACTTCAAATAATTGAATAATTTAACAATCTTAAAAAAATATTTCTGGTATTAATGCTTTCTCAATAAACAATGTGAATAAAAAAATACTATCAGCATTTAATATTCCTTAAAATCGTCCATATTTTAGAGACATCAGTTATAGTTGTGTCATTGTTGATAAGGTGATGTATATTATGTCTATGTTGAGTAAATATGGTGTCTGTACCAATTTTTATTTATGTGAAGTGTCCAATTTTAGTCATTTCTAAGGTTTCATATGAAAGTACTGTACATGTTTGCTAGTTCTAGTTCAAAATGTTCTATACATGACATTGATTCATTATAATATGTGAGTTATTATAAAAGATGTACAGTTTGTACATATGTAAACAATTATGAATTCTATTAAGCTAGCAGCTCAAAACAGTAGTCAATTAAAATTCAGAGATTTATTTCATACTTGTTAGGTTCATCACATACAAAAACCTGTGCACCATTATCAATACAAACGCATACAAATAAAATGTTTTCAATTGGAATAACGTCTAAAACGCATGGAGCATTGTTGACAGCAAGGACATTGATGTGTTTCAGTGATATTCCTAAAAGGTTATCAATTATAGGTTGATCTGTTGATTGTCCGAAGTGTTGCAGTTTTGCAAATTCAAGTTTTCTTATACAGCAGATCACCTCTTCTGCATGTGTTGTTGTATGGTGTGCATACCAGAAAGCATATCCATAGTTGGTATTCCCAGATTTATCTATATACTTAACTGTATATATGAATTTCTCACTTGTACTCGAGTGTAATCAGTAGAATGGTAAACCTGACACCTCAGAGATATTCTGCTATAGAATGTTATTTCTTCTATTTGATGCCCTAAATAGTCTACTATACTCTGATGCTCTTCTGCAGTTAGGTTTTTTGTGTGTCCTTTTCCTAGAAACCTATAAAACTGTGTTCGCTTAACTTTTTGAGGGTCATGATTTCTCATCTTGCAGATAAATTTATATAATTTTTACGTGTACTCCGACTTTCTCCCACCCCACCCCAATAAAAAATGGACGCCATGAAACAAATGGAACAATCCAGCGTTATTGTATGTATACTTTTTTAAACAAATGTTATTGCCTGTCCAATAAAACTTGCGACAAGAATCGCTGTATATTTTACAATACAACTTTTTGTTTAGTAAACAATTTTGATTGATGATTGTTTAACAGTTGAACAATTGTTATACACAACAGTTTTATAATTGTATTTAAAATGTTGTAGACTAAATAAAAACACGCAGGCATACATTTAAGTAGCTAATAATGATGTCAAAAAGAGGCCACGTTCTTTCCTAAATGTGAAATAAATATGTTACTGATAGGGAGAGTCGGGTCGGCTTAATATATGACAAAAAATATACATGTAACAGGTCACAAAAATAAAACAGGTCGGAATCACGAGTCGCAGAAATAAAAAAAAGAGAATCAATAATGGATTACGAAAAAAAACATTTACCTCTTCGTTACTGATGTGCGTTAAATAGAAGTTTTTTTGAAGTTTTACAGGACACTTCGGAGATATGTCCTGCTTTAAAGAAATGTGCTTAATTATATAAGAAAAAAAATGTCTTTAAATATGTTTATTTATTCATTTAGAACGAGACATTGTATTAACAATTCTTTTAAACGCATGTTTCTGTTTTATTATAAAAAAGGTATTAAATGCATATATTATATACAAATGACGCAGAATCCGTTTTATCTTTAAATTATTAATTGATACGAATCCGTCAATAAACTAACCGATTTATGCATATAATTAAATGACGGATTCTGGATTGCACTGATTGGACTGATCGCACTGATAGCTGACGGTTACCAAGGTAATGACGGATTCATAATTTTGGATGGATGTAGTCATCATCAATCAGTCAGCGATCGGTCAGTGTTCCAAAATCCGTCAGCAATCAGTTATCAATCAGTCAAAGTGTTGCGTTTACTGGTGCAAGTACTGTATCTATAACATTATGTCGCTTAAATGCGTATAGAAAATCCCTATATAACACACACAAGTTAGACCGGGATTAAAAGTAAAACAAAACAATTGAGGTAATGAAACGAACGCAATTCGGAACAGGACAATGAGCAAGGGAATTAACTCGAACACTATTGTTACGGACCATAGTATTCAAGCAGTATATAATTTATACCATCAAAGATTAAGTATATATGATTTGCACATAATAATAAATAACAAATAATTAAATATAAGTGTTTCAGTTTGGGAATTATCTCATGTTCAGTCTCTGGATGTAGAACGCATTCTAGTGTTAGTTGGTGTGGATGTAATAATATTGTCATCCGATCTTGGTCTAAACATGCTAAAGATTGGATCACTTATATTCAATACAGCTGGTTCAAATTGTGGTCCAGGCTGAACTATTGAGCTTGGCCATCAGTTGATTGTATCCTAATATTTAGGAACTGAGATAGATCAGCTTCTGTCCGAATCAACACTGTCCATGTATCATCTTTATTACGGACAAAAATTCTGGCATCTGATGTCCAACAATTCTTTATTAATTTATCAAAAAATTAGTTTGCGTGTTTTATTGAACAACGATATTCTCTTATTAGTTAGTGCATCATTAACATAAATTTTGGTAGGATTTATTGGGTCACGGCTCCTGCCTTTGAGATTTCGTTTCTTCCGATATACGAAGGCCCGACGTCTGTATGATATAAATCTCACAATAATGTTTATGGGTTATTTTGGGTTCCTTTGTACAACTTAATGCGACCTGCCAATGTGGTCAAGCGACAGTTTCATATCAATTTGTCTAGGAATTTCAGTGTTTATGATATTAATTCATCTGTGTTTTCATCCTCGCTCTCTGGGACTACACAAAATTTTAAACATGTTCGTTTAGAAGATTGTTTCATTTCCTCAAGACGGTCTTCAAGTGTATTAATTCGATTTTGAAGTTTGTCAATGAGGTCGGATTGAAATGTTGTAGTGATTGCTTCCTTATCTATCTGTTTTTTAAATAGCTCAGAAATAAATGTCTTAAGTGTATTTTGATCACTAGATATATTATTGATGAAATCACTAATGTCAAAATTACTATCATCCATCCTAGGGCGTTTGGAAGATAGTGACCTAGACACAAATTCGAACTGAGATCGGCCCTGTTGACGAGGTGTATGCCCTCGCTGGTCAGACTGGGAGTTGCTTCAACGTGCACGACCTTTTGGGTGCACATGTTGGTTTTGTAGTATGTTTAGAGTGTTTAATGTTTATATTTACAATTAGGATGATCTGTACTCACCGCTAATTTCACCACTATATTAAACAGTCTTAAATCTTCATGAAATCAGTTATTTTTTACAGTTTTTCAAATATATCACAAATATATTCCATTACATAGTGCAGTTTTAGTCTAGTTCCAATTTGTTTGATAATAAATAAGCTCATTTCACTCCCTCACACAAAAACGCCGACTCGACTTGTCCGCCATCTTGTATGTTCTGTCATTTGGAATGTCGTTTCCTTTACCATTAATGTTTGATATACAGTTCCATTTGTATTCAAAAGCTTGACATGGAGTTAATAATACATTTTCATATGCCTGTAATCTCCAAAGCCACACTGAAAGTCCACACTAAAAGTCCACATTGGAAGTCCACACTGAAAGTCCACACTAAAAGTCCACACTGAAAGTCTACATGGAAAGTCCACACTAAAAGTCCACACTGAAAGTCCACACTAAAAGTGATGCATCTACTGGTACCACAAAAAGCCAGTTGTGTTCCTTTTGCAAATGTCTTTTAAAGTGGCATTTTGTTTTGTATTTCTTCTGACAAGTACAGATGTACTGATGGCTGGTGTTGTCAAACATTTCTGTCATAAGTTTTTCTTTTGTGTCCATTTCTTCTGTTGCTGCTGTGATGTTGGAAAAATTATCTGAAAATATAAAGGTTTATTGCAATTTCACATTATAATAAGCAAGCAATTAGCTCAAATTCATGTGAACATTTAAGTTGAACGTTTAAGCCTTGCTTTCCTGCAATAATTGCCAGTTTTTCCTAATGTACCTTTTTTCACAGGGTACTCTGTCTTCTTCTTTGCCTTCCCCCTACAACAATACACTTGAAGCTGCTATCGAAAAATTGCTGAACATGACAGGAAACCCGATTCAAGCAAATGAAAACAACATAAAGCATTGCTATGTGTCCTATGAAGTTGTATAAGCACATTTCTATTACTCTTGGAATGCCTTGTAATACTGCTAAACTTTAATGTAAGTGAACAACAGTTCCAGCAGTAACAAGTAAGTGGAACAAGAAATTACCATTTCTGACTTGAACATATACATCCAGTAGTTGTTGACTTAAATCATGAATCCATTCATATTGTTCCTGCTGAGGTCTCAAGTTTATAAATTTAGGCAGTTTTGTGCGACTTGGTCGTGCATCAAGGTTGTCTATACTAAGCAAATCCATGCATGCCCCAAGAATAAAAGTATCAAGACAGTCTTGAACAAATGTCATGTGTGATCTGAAATAAATTCATTACATGTTTTTGATTTTATAGTTGCAGAAGTAGCAATTTTGAGCATTTATCAAAATCTATTTGTTGTATGGGATAATCAGTTTTGTTTTTTGTTTTCAATCAGAGATGCGGTGTTGGGGGAGGGAGGCTAGAGTGGGTCAATTAACATGTTAACACTTTTTTCGCCAAAACAGAAATCAGTAAAATAATGATAACAGATAACATAAATTAACATGAGAAAACAGTGACTTCAAAATTAGAAAAAAACAGGTAACAGCAGAATCTTATCCAAGGGAAATATGGCAAGAAAAGGCATACATTGACATGATTAATCAGTGTTAACTAGTATGTGACCATATGTATATTCCTTACATTAAAAAGTGTTGAATAAAACGAATTAAACAGATAACAGAATACAAAACAGTAAAACAGTTAACAGTGTTCTAACTATTAAACAGCAAACATGGTTTTTATTTTCATTATAACAATTAACAACAAAGTCAATTTTTAAGAAAACAGATAACAGCTAGTGGTTGAAAACCAGTTAACAGTGGCTTTATTTAAAAAAAACAGTTAACAGATGTGTAAAAATGCCCAAAACACACTAACAGAGAAGCTCTTGCCCCTCCCCCAACTCAGAGGTCACAGGGGGAACCAGGCATTCTTGAGTTACTGCATCCTAAGGTAACTATGTCTACTCAAGTGTACCCTTCTTGTACAGAACTGATTCCTAAGTGTTGATAAGCTATCTATAGAGATCTTTGGTACAGTAGATGTACTACTAGTACATATTTCACTGAATGATTTGTTCATTAGATCTATTATGAAGTGTATCTTAATTGTGAAGTACAGTACATTGAATACATCAAATTTTATTTGAAACCCACCCTCACAAGTCAAGGTTTCTGTGTCCACAAGTGTTGTTGGCTAAATGGCTTCAGTTCCTACATGTTTCTTGCTTAAGCTGATGTTCAAAAAATGGCCATAAATATTTAATACATGTAGGAAAATAAACTTCTGGTCCACTAACATCTCGTCTTTGTAGCACATTTCTTAACTGAAACAATGTACCCTGGTCTGCAGCTGATGTAGTTTTATAAAGCTGCTGATAGATACTCTGTATAAACGGAATAAATGAAATTATAATATGAGGATTTTGAAAGATATACATGTATTTGGAATCTTTTACTTGACAATGTTAAAAATGTACATTCGTTGATTTTAAACATGTATGGAGAATACCTTTCACGACTTGATTAGTTTTTGTTAATAAATCTCTTAATTAACCCCTGTTATTAAATATAATGTATATACCAGTAACTCTCAAAATCATTATAAAAAATATATATTTAACATGTTTAATGAGGATCATCTTCACAAGTCATGTTTCCGGAAACCCTTACTTGTGACGGTGAATGAGGATGTGGCCAACAGAAACACATGCACAACAAACAGAACTGTTGTTACAAGTGTAAAATTACCCAATATATGACAATGCTCTAGATTTTAATCATATTAAACTACAAGTAGTAAGACTAACCGTTTTAATCTGCTGTCTTTGTGAAGTAGTTTCAAGTTGGAGTGTGGTGGCCGAAATACAAATAGAATTCACTTTTTGTGAAATTCGGATACGATATTGTTTTTTCTTCTCTTGAACTGTTCACTTTGTTTTTCAAGTCAAAATCAATTGTATTCAATTTGTTTAGTTTAGAAAAACATCAGTAGCAAGTGTATGATGAAAAACCGTCATTTTCCTTTGGAATAATTCCCGTAACTTCAATTATTTGCGGTGCCAGTTGAAAGGTCTTCACAAACATATATCGTCTTCTGGTTATAGGTAAACGTTCCAAACAAATTCTGCAAATGTCATTCTTACTCATTCTTGAGTGGTAAGAAAACGTAACAAACCTGGCGCAACTAATTAATAACACAACAATAACAAACTATTACCACTATTGTACAAAATACACTGTCGATGCAACACATTTATTTTGTTTATTTACAAATTGACATTGGGGTATCCCCTAAGCAAGTCTTGTATGAAAGCGAGCTTTTGAATGGCTACATCAAAGTATGATGTAGCCAATCAAAATAGTGACTTCCAGCCCGGGGATTTCCTAGCTAAGTTTGTCAGGGGTTCGTGGACACATGTGGACGCAGAAACCCTGACTTGTGAGGATGGGTATTACGTAGAAAATGAACAATTCACAGGGTGCTTTTATTACCAGGAGAATATTTGCTTTAAAATAAAAACACAATTATTTCTCACTAATGAAATTTTGCTAAAAATTCGCCTATTTTTAGCCATTTTTAGATATATTTGTCTCATCCCGTGGATGAGATAGGAATTTCGCTCTCCCTTTTCTGTCAAAGTGTATTGTGACCCCAAAACTGTTGGTTCAGCAATAAAAGTCATAAAATATTTGCTTTAGTTGTGTTGGTTTCCCATGCTACTTTAAATTCTAAAATATAAAAACCATATCTGAGCCTCCATGATCCAATTTATGCCCAAATATGATAGCAATACAAACACGTTAATGCAACACATATACAAGGAGATCACTTTCAGGCTAGATAACTCTATTTTTTGACATCTTCCAACAGCACAGCACTTGATATCAGTTAAGAATTGGTCAGTAATAGAACTAAACGCTGGTCAAGAGGGGAAAAATCTCAGACACCCATGTGAAAGATTTCTTTTTGTCTCCTATTCGTCAGAACCTCATTGGAGACCAGAAATCTTAGATTTTCTTTTCTCACCGTGGTTTCATTTTTATTCATTGGATATCAATTTTCTGGTGAGCAAAAGCATCAAATCACTCGTGGAAAGCCGACTCGAGAATTCTCGAACCCTCTGGCAGAGAAATAGGTTTGTCTGCATAGCCTCTGGATGCACAAGATATCTTTGCTCTTGGGTTTGAGATTGTCTTGGCTAGTCTTTCCACGTGTGATATATACTACTTGTCTCAACCACCTACCGGTGTTAGGTGTTTGATCCTTTATTTCTGGTATGGATTATTTTTAATATGAATGCAAATTACATATACATTTTATATATTGTGGAGGATTAGTTAAAAGGGTCAGAAATACATCTCAAAGGACTATTTTTTGTTGGATCTTTAAATTCGTGGCCCACGAAAAGAACAAAATTGTTAGCCCACGAAAAATAGTATCACAGTCTTCTACTGTCTTCTGTATTATTTGGTGACCATGGTGACCACAAGAAAATAATTATTAAAAGATTTAATAGTAACAGGTATACAACTGCAATATGTGTTCAATCTTTCTGTATAGCTTATGAGTTGACTGTTAAGGAGTTAATTACACAACACGTATGCCTTCCTACCCACGTGAAGCCAGTGGCCCAACTTCATTATAACCAGATATGCACTTGAAAAACAACAATGACTACACAAAACTCGGTGCTCAGGCTTTACAATATATTGGTGATCATGAACAATTTGTATTTGAAACTCGGATAAGGCTCATAGAATTATAAAGAAAGCATGATAGATTTTAGAGACTACTCTAACATGAGTAACCAATACAATAGTGTTATTCTACATTTGGAAGTATTATTATAACACTTACATTAATGGGCACAGTGGCAGCAGCAAGGGGTCGAGACTGTATGTAATCTTGTGCCTTCGTCAAGCTGTTACAATGTTTAGCAGCTTCTATAGCGTGGGTGACGTTAACACCACTCCCAACTAACTAGAGAAAAAAAAACTACAATAATCGAGTATTTACATTATTCTTGATACAGTTGTTTACATCATACCTAGTACTGCTATTTACTTAGCACAGTTGTTAAGTACTGATGTTTACATAGTACAGTCTTAACAACATTTTAAGAATGAACTCTGTATATATTACTCAGCACTGGTGTTATACTACGTACTAGTGTTAACATTGTACTTAGTACTGGTGTTTACATTACACTTAGTACTGGTGTTTACATTACACTTAGTACTGATGTTTGCATTATACTCACTACAGGTGTTTATATTACACTTAGTACTGGTGTTTAAATTATACTTAGTACTGGTTTTTACATCATACTTAGTTATGGTGTTGACATTATACTTAGTACATGTGTTCACATTATACAGTACTGGTGTTTACATTATACTTAGTACAGGTGTTTACATTACACTCAGTCCTGGTGTTTACATTACACTCAGTCCTGGTGTTTACATTATACTTAATATGTAACAGTGTCGTTTTTCCACCAGTGTATTACTTCCTTACACTAGTGTATTATTTCCTGAGGTTAAATTACACTAGTGTAAAATTTCCAATGGAAGTTTTGCACTAGTGTAATTTAACCTCAGGAAATAATACACTAGTGCAAGGAAGAAATACACGCCGGAATAAAAGTACGCTTACAAATACAGGTGTTCACATTATACTAAGTACTTGTGTTTACATTATACTTAGTATTGGTGTTTACATCATACTTAGTACTGGTGTTTACATTATACATAGTACAGGTGTTCACATTATACTTAGAACACTGTTTGCATTATACTTAGGACTGGTGTTTAAATTATACTTAGTACAAGTGTTTACATTATACTTAGTACATTTGTTCACATTATACATTGCTGATGTTTACATTATACTTAGTACAGGTGTTTACATTATACTTAGTACATGCGTTTACATTATACTTAGTACGGTGTTTACATTATACGTAGTACTGTGGTTTACATTATACTTAGTACAGGTGTTTACATTATTGTTAGTACTGATGTTAACATTATACATAGGACTGGTGTTTACATTATATTTAGTACTGGTGTTTACATTATACTTAGTACTGGTGTTTACATTATACTTAGTACTGGTGTTTACATTATACTTAGTACTGGTGTTTACATTATACTTAGTACAGGTGAGTACATGATACTTAGTACTGGTGTTTACATTATACTTAGTACTGGTGTTTACATTATACTCAGTACTGGTGTTAACATTACACTCAGTACTGGTGTTTACATTATACTTAGTACTGGTGTTTACATTATACTTAGTACTGGTGTTTACATTATACTTAGTACTGGTGTTTACATTTTACTTAGTCTGGTGTTTACATTATACTTAGTAGAGTGTACAGTACACTTTGTATTACTCTTACACAGACTACACTTCATACCTGATGTCACCGAAGTGTTTGGTTTACGTGTACAGTACACTTGGTATAACTCTTACACAGACTACACTTTATGCCTGATGTCACCGAGATGTTTGGTTTACGTGTACAGTACACTTGGTATAAATCTTACTTACACAGACTACACTTCATACCTGATGTCACCAAGGTGTTTGGTTTACATGTACAGTACAATTGGTATAACTCTTACACAGACTAGACTTCATACCTGATGTTACTGAAGTGTTTGTTTACGTGTACAGTACACTTACTATAAATCTTACACAGACTACACTACATACCTGATGTCACCGATGTGTTTGTTTACATGTACAGAACACTTATTATTAATCTTACACAGACTACTCTTCATACATGATGTTACTGAGGTGTTTGGTTTACGTGTACAGTACAATTGGTATAACTCTAACACTGTCTACAATTCATACCTGATGTCACGGAGCTGTTTGGTTTACGTGTACAGGACACTTGGTATAACTCTAACGCAGACTACACTTCATATCTGATGTTACTGAGGTGTTTGGTTTACGTGTGCAGTACACTTGGTATAACTCTAACAGAGACTACACTTCATACCTGATTTTACTGAGGTGTTTGGTTTACGCGTACAGTACATTTGGTATAACTCTTACACAGACTACACTTCATACCTGATGCTACCGAAGTGTTTGGTTTACGTGTACAGTACACTTTGTATTACTCTTACACAGACTACACTTCATACCTTATGTCATGAAGGTGTTTGGTTTACGTGTACAGTACACTTGGTATAACTCTAACACAGACTACACTTCATACCTGATGTCACCGAGGTGTTTGGTTTACGTGTACAGTACACTTGGTATAACTCTTACAGAGAATACACTTCATACCTTATGTCATGAAGGTGTTTGGTTTACGTGTACAGTACACTTGGTATAACTCTAACACAGACTACACTTCATACCTGATGTCACCAAGATGATTGTTTCCGTGTCCAGTACACTTTGTATAAATTTTACACAGACTACACTTCATACCTGATGTTACCAAGGTGTTTGGTTTACGTGTACAGTATAATTGGTATAAATCTTACTTACACAGACTACACTTCATACCTGATGTCACCGAGGTGTTTGTTTTACATGGACTACACTTCATACCTGATGTCACTGAGGCTTTGAAATTACGAGATATCCGATTGGCTGTTGTCATGGTTGCATCGTATGACTGGCCAATCGTTGATCCACTTTGATACTGAAGCTTAAGTTTGCGCCAATTTTCAATATCGACCACAAGACGGCCGACTCAACGGGCTAGGCCGTCATGCGTTGCTTACAGATGGAAATAAGTTGATGGTTTCCGATTTACATTTGATAGTACAAAATATCGAGGATGCCTAGGCCTTTGGCAGTTTCGCATTCTGAAGTTGGAGGAATGATGTAGTCCGGTAAATCAGTCCACGTAAGTAGAAATTTTGTGATTCGCGGTTAAAGCAAAATAATTTCTTCGATATTTGTAATAAATCTTTACAATTGATGGAACTGTATAAAGGTGAACTTATTTTAAGAAAAATAGCAAAGAAAACCGACCGAACAACAAGAGCCAAAAGTCAAGGGACAGTTACAAATCCGGATATAGACAAAACGCAACACAAAAACCAAAAACACAAAAAAGGAAAGAGAGTAACCCGAACCCAATAAAAACCATGGGTGCACTCAGGTGCTATGGACGAGTAAGCAGTGCCTGCCTCTAATTAGACACCCGTCGAGTTACTCATTGTCATGTCTAGGGAAAAGTCAAATCCAGGAATAGGAATCACTACATATGACTGATCAAACATGTCAGATCGTATTTGAGACACTGATTTCCCATAACGGTCAATTAAGTCATGGTGACGACCATAGAACTTCTGGAGAGATAACATCAACCTAGGTGCAACAAACCCTTGTTTGAGTAGTTTAGCAGTGAACAACAGGGATCGGTCTAGAAAATCGGAATACCGATCGCAGGATCTAGAATAACGTATAAGTTGTGAAATGTACACATCATACGCTGGAGCTGCTGGAATGTTGCTGTCGATGAACGGGAAGTTGACAATTGGAAAGTTGAAGTCATCACGTTTGTCGTAGAGTCTAGTTTGTAGTTTTCCTGAGTCTATTTCTAGAAGTAGGTCTAAGTAAGAGGCTGAGCTTAGTGTATTGGTGGTGTCTTTAATTTCAAGCTCGCTAGGGTAAATTGAATGTAAATAATCACCAAATTTAGCATTGTTGAGGGACAAAACATCATCAATATAGCGGAATGTTAAATTAAAGGTCTGGGCCAGTGTCTTTTCTTTTTTCTTCAGCAGGCCTTCTAGAAACTCAGCCTCATAAGAGTACAAAAACAGGTCGGCGAGGAGAGGAGCACAATTAGTTCGCACTGGAATACCAACAGTCTGTTGAAAAACATGTCCTCCAAACATGACGAATATATTGTCAATCAGAAAATATAACATATGACAGATTTAACTTGACGAAAAAAACAATGCTAAACACCATCCTGAAAATTAACAAAACATGTTGCTCACCTGTGTTTACATCGTGTGTCATGTTGTACGGTAAATCTGCTCATGCAGTATGGATGATCGTAAAATTCGAAACATGTGCTTGCAGCGCGGTTTTATTTATTGTTTGAGAAATTTCTTGAAACAGGACGTACTTCTTCGATGCTAGTTTTGTGGTCCATAATTTGATAGGACACCTTGCAATGGATGTTCTGTGGGTTGAGGCTCCAATGTTTAAATTTCTATTTTATTTTCTGGTACGCTGTAGAGATCAATTCTGGATTTTTACAATTCTTTCTTGATGCATAATTTTGGCACAAATTGACAAAAATTAACTTCGAACTTGGCCTGGACCCCTTTGCCCCTTTCTTCAGAACATCCATTAAAAGAAAAATCCTGGATCCGCCACTGCTTCTAACCATTTTTATATGCAAAACTTGATAAAAAATGTATGACAAGTTTGAGAATTGGCTTTTTAGAGCTTCAACTTAAAATTGAGACCATGTCATTATTGCATTCCACAGTTTAATTCTGAAAAGCTCACATACATATGGACGACTGATATGGAGCATTCAGTAGAAGAGCTGCAAAAATATGTTAAAGGTGTTCTTTGAGACGATAACATTATGAAGCATTTTACCTTCAAAATCTTCTCCGAAGAGGAACTGAGGACCTGTACCAGGACAGGAAAAAGAACAATAAAGAGTGTTGACACTGTAAAGACAGCTTTGGATAATGAAAAAATGGAATTGTTTGAAAATGTATTACTAAAAACAGCACATTACAAATATTTTTTTTCATAAAAAATAAAACAGAACAAAAATTTAAGGGCTTATTGAATTGAAGTTTGTATCATAATTAAGCTATGTCATATTTCAATTGTTCGTTCTTGAAATAGTTCATCAACTTCTTGAAAAGGTGTTCTTTGAGACGATAACATTATGAAGCATTTTACCTTCAAAATCTTCTCCGAAGAGGAACTGAGGACCTGTACCAGGACAGGAAAAAGGACAATAAAGAGTGTTGACACTGTAAAGACAGCTTTGGATAATGAAAAAATGGAATTGTTTGAAAATGTATTACTAAAAACAGCACATTACAAATATTTTTTTTCATAAAAAATAAAACAGAACAAAAATTTAAGGGCTTATTGAATTGAAGTTTGTATCATAATTAAGCTATGTCATATTTCAATTGTTCGTTCTTGAAATAGTTCATCAACTTCTTGAATTTATTCAAGAATGATTAGAAAGTTCTTGAAATAATTCAAGAATGGTTTTGAAAGTACTTGAACTATTTTTAACCATCTTAAACTTGAATGCTTTCAAGACCAAGTTCATGAAGTCGAAGTTCAAGAATGGACCATTTAATGTGCAGGAACTGTTCGAGAACTATGTTCTGGAACAATTCTTGAATCATTCAAGAACAGTTCTTGAATTCCACGCAGTGATGGAGACAAAAAATTGCCTCCCATCCTACACATACTTAATTCTTTCTGAATCAACCTTTATGTGTATTTCTAAATATATCTTGGTAATTCTATCTAATAACTCCGCCTAACTTCTGATTTAAGCGGATTTCTGCAAATAGGCGGATTTTTAAAAATTCCGTCTAAGATAAGCGGACTAATTTACATATTCCGCCTTCAAAACCCGGCTGGAGTCCGGCTGGATTCCGCCTAACCTCTTCATTCTTTTGTAAAATACCATTAAGACGGATTACGTCTAAATAATTACGCCTGGAATCCGTATAAATTACAGGCGGATCTTTTCGTACGGGGTGTTTGGTTTACGTGTACAGTACACTTGGTATAAATCTTACTTACACAGACTACACTTCATACCTGGTGTCACCGATGTGTTTGTTTTACGTGGACAGTACACTTAGTATAACTCTTACACAGACTACACTTCACAGCTGATGTCATTACATTTATCATTTGGTTTGCATAACATAGTTTTTACGTGTACACTACAATTCTTCATTGTTTGAGTTTGTGTCAATGAATAAAAATACCTGTAGTAATATCTTTGCTTTTCCTTCTGCTACATCCAGTACAGTCCTTCCCTGGTAGAAAACAAAACATTTGAAACATGCATAATTTACATTTTACAAATGCAAAGAAAGTAATGTCTATAAATAATATACATATAAATAATTGAAGCTTACAAAATAATTTTTTTATTACAATGACGTCTGGTAAGCATCAGCATTTTGGTTTGGAAAATAACTCACATCTTAAAACGATCTCTCTGTAAATAACAGACATCTTGTCATCAAATCTCCTCAATGTAAGTTATACAGCTACATATAACAAAAGTAGTTTTTGTAACAGATCTAATATAACTTGATATTTTAGTATTCTTTACAAAGAGTCGAGTTAAATAAATGGTCACACTCATTGTGAAATAGTTGGTTTATGTGAAATTATGCTGTTTTATCATGTCAGCCATTAAAAATGTACTATAGATCTCTGTGGTCAAAGTATAAAAAAATAACTTTTTGTAACAAACGTCGTTGAGAGTGATATTTTCTGATTCTGTACGAAGGGTGAAATATTTGGTTTGTGTGAAATAATGTACGTTTTATCATGACGGCCATTAAAAATGTACTATAAATCTCTGTGGTCAAAGTATACAAAAATTACTTTTTGTGACAAACGTCGTCGAGAATGATATTTTCTGATTCCGTTCAATGAGACAAATAAAATGAATCCCAACACCATTTATGGTGAAATATATCATTATCTGAGATTAATCAATGAATCTTGTTACATGTCGGCCATAACAAGATGTACATTGATATTTTCTGATTCAGTACAAAAATGAAGTAAAACACGACCTTCCACCGAGGAATACATACCCTGTAATCCCGGCTGTGTATGTCAGCCCCCTTTGATATCAGTAGTGATGTCACGTCTAAGAAGCCTCCCTGTGAAGCATTGTGTAATGGTGTGTTTTTCTAGAATGATATACATCCATAATAAACGATTTATCTGTAAATAACAGACATTTTGTCATCAAATCTCCTCAATGTAAGTTATACAGCTACATATAACAAAAGTAGTTTTTGTAACAGATCTAATAAAACTTGATATTTTCTGATTCTGTACAAAGAGTCGAGTTAAACAAATAACCACACTCAGGGTGAAATATTTGGTTTGTGTGAAATAATGTATGTTTTGTCATGTCGGCCATCAAAAATGTACTATAAATCTCTGTCGTCAAATCATAAAAAATAACTTTTTGAAACAATCGTCATTGAGATTGATATTTTCTGTTTCATGTCAATGAGACGAATTAAATGAATCCCCACACATATGGTCAAATATATAATTATCTGAAATTAATCAACGAATCTTGTAACATTTCGGCCATAACAAGATGTACATTGATATTTTCTGATTCAGTACAAAAATGAAGTAAAACACGACCTTCCACTGAGGAATACATACCACGTAATCCTTTCTGTTGATGTCAGCCCCCTTTGATATCAGTAGTGATGCCACGTCTACGAAGCCTTCCCTTGCAGCTCTGTGTAATGGTGTGTATCTCTAGAATGATATAAATCTTAATAAACGATTTCTCTGTAAATAACAAACATCTTGTAATCAAATCTCCTCAACGTAACTTATACAGCTAGATATAACAAAAGTAGTTTTTGTAACAGATCTAATAAAACTTGATATTTTTTTTATTCTGTATAAAGAGGCGAGTTAAATAAATGGCCACACTCAGGGTGGAATGTTTGGTTAGTGTGAAATAATGTATGTTTTATCATGTCAGCCATTAAAAATGTACTATAAATCTCTGGTCAAAGTATAAAAAACAACTTTTTGTAACGAATGTCGTTGAGACCGATATTTTCTGATTCAGTTCAATGAGACAAATAAAATGAAACTCAACATTTATGGTCAAATATATCATTATCTAAGATCAATCGATGAATCTTATAACATGTCGGCCATTACAAGATGTACATTAATATTTTCTGATTCAGTACAAAAATGAAGTATAACACGACTTTCCACTGAGGAATACATACTCTGTAACCCTGGCTGTGAATGTCAGCCCCTTTGGATATCAGTAGTGATGCCACATCTACGAAGCCTCCCTCTGAAGCTTTGTGTAATGGTGTGTCTCCCTAGAATGATATAAATCCTTAATAAACGATTTTTCTGTAAAAAACGGACATCTTGTCATCAAATCTCCTCAATGTCAGTTATACAGCTACAGATAACAAAAGTAGTTTTTTGTAACAGATCTAATAAAACTTGATATTTTCTTAATCTGTATAAAGAGGCGAGTTAAATAAATGGCCACACTCAGTGTGAAATATTTGGTTAGTGTGAAATAATGTATGTTTTATCATGTCAGGCATTAAACATGTACTACAAATCTCTGTGGTCAAAGTAAAAAAAAAATAAGTTTTTGTAACAAACGTCGTTGAGACTGATATTTTCCGATTCAGATCTACGAGACGAATAAAATGAATCCCAACACTTATGGTGAAATATATCATTATCTGAGATTAATCAATGAATCTTGTAACATGTTGGCCATTACAAGATGTACATTTATATTTTCTGATTCAGTACAAAAATGAAGTAAAACACGACCTTCCACTGAGGAATACATACCCACTCATCCTGGCTGTGTATGTCAGCCCCCTTTGATATCAGTAGTGATACCACGTCTACGAAGCCTCGCCTTGAAGCTTTGTGTAATTGTGTGTTTAACTAGAATGATATAAATCCTTAATAAACGATTTCTCTGTAAATAACAGACATCTTGTCATCAAATCTCCTCAATGTAAGTTATACAGCTACATATAACAAAAGTAGTTTTTGTAACAGATCTAATAAAACTTGATATTTTCTGATTCGGTACAAAGAGTCAAGTTTAATAAATGGCCACAATCAGGGTGAAATATTTGGTTTGTGCAAATAATGTATGTTTTATCATGTCGGCCATTAAAAATGTACAATAAATCTCTGTGGTCAAAGTATAAAAAAATTACTTTTTGTAACAAACGTCGTCGAGAATGATATTTTCTGATTCCGTTCAATGAGACAAATAAAATGAATCGCAACACTTATAGTGAAATATATCATTATCTGAGATTAATCAATGAATTTTGTTACATGTCAGCCATGACAAGATGTACATCGATATTTTATTGATTCAGTACAAAAATGAAGTAAAACACTACCTTCCACTGAGGAATACATACTCTGTAACCCCGGCTGTGTATGTCAGCCCTCCTTGATATCATTAGTTCTGCCACGTCTACGAAGCCTTCCTCTGAAGCTTTGTTTAATGGTGTGTCTTCCTAGAATGATATAAATCCATGATAAACGATTTCTCTGTAAATAACAGACATCTTGTCATCAAATCTCCTCAATGTAAGTTATACAGCTACATATAACAAAAGTAGTTTTTGTAACAGATCTAATAAAACTTGATATTTTCTGATTCTGTACAAAGAGTCGAGTTAAATAAATGGCCACACTCAGGGTGAAATATTTGGTTTGTATGAAATAATGCTTTATCATATCGGCCATTAAAAATGTACTATAAATCTCTGTGTTAAAAAAGGATAACACATAACTTTTTGCAACAAACGTCGTTGAGACTGATATTTTCTGATTCAGGTCAATGAGACGAATAAAATGAATCCCACATTTGTGGTCAAATATATCATTATCTGAGATTAATCAATGAATCTTGTAACATGTCGGCCAAATAAGATGCACATTGATATTTTCTGATTCAGTACAAAAATGAAGTAAAACACGACCTTCCACTGAGGAATACATACCCTGTAATCCCGGCTGTGTATATCAGCCCCCTTTGATATCATCAGTGATGGCACGTCTACGAAGCCTCTCTCTGTAACTTTGTGTAATGGTGTTTCTTTCTAGAATGATATAAATCCTTAATAAATTATTTCTCTGTAAATAACAGACATCTTGTCTTCAAATCTCCCCAATGTCAGTTATACAGTTACATATAACAAAAGTAGTTTTTGTAACAGATCTAATAAAACTTGATATGTTCTGATTCTTTACAAAGAGAAAAGTTAAACAAATGGCCACACTCAGTGTGAAATATTTGGTTTATGTGAAATAATGCATCTTGTGACATGGCGGCCATAACAAGATGTACATTGATGTATTCTGATTCAGTACAAAAATGAAGTAAAATACGACCTTCCACTGAGGAATTAATACCATGCCATCCTGGCTCCGTATGTGAGCCCCCTGCTAGAGATATGTATTCTATTGATATTTAATATTTTTAAATACCTGTTCAACTGGACAGATGTAACCTACCTGTCATAATGGACAAACATTTGTCATACATGATTTTGTTTTGTTTCAATGGTGTTTTAACGCCACTTTCAGCAATTTTTCAGCTATTTCATGGCGTCCAGTTTTTATTGGGGGAGGAAGCTGGAGTACCCGGAGATAACCCCCGACCTGCGGTAGGAGAACTGACAATCCTTGTCAATTAAGATTGGAGTCGAGTACATCCTGCCTGCAGTGAGAATCGAACCCGCAATCTCAGTGTTAACAGACCACGTGATCACTAGTAGACAAACTACCTTGATCACTCTGCCACCGAGGCCCCTTTGTCATACATGACAAATAATGTCTAATTCACACTAGACATATGCAGTCTACCTCTCATTCTGGAAATATGCAGTCTACCTGACATACTGGACAAAAGCAGTCTATTTGACATAGACAATTTAATTTCATACTTGACATATGCTGTGTAATGTGATACTTGACATATGCTGTGTAATATCATACTTGACATGGGCAGTGTAATGTCATACTTGACACAGGCAGTTTAATGTCATTTTTGACACAGGTATTGTAACTTTCTACTTGACATATGCTGTGTAATGTCGTTCTTGACAAATGCTGTGTAATGTCATACTTGACAAAGGCAATGTAATGTCTCACTTGACATAGGCAGTGTAATGTCATACTTGACATAGGCAGTGTAATGTCATACTTGATATAGGCTGTGTAATGACATACTTGACATAGGCAGTGATAGGCAGTGTAATGTCATACTTGACAGAGGCAGTGTAATGTCTTTCTTTACAAAGGCAGTGTAATGTCATACTTGACAGAGGCAGTGTAATGTCTTTCTTTACAAAGGCAGTGTAATGTCATACTTGACAGAGGCAGTGTAATGTCTTTCTTTACAAAGGCAGTGTAATGTCATACTTGAAAGAGGCAGTGTAATGTCATACTTGACATGCAGTCTACCTGTCATACTTGACATATGTAGTCAATCTGCCATACTTGACAAGGGCAGTGCAATGTCATACTTGACAAAGGCAGTGTAATGTCACACTTGACATAGGCAGTGCAATGTCATACTTGACATAGGCAGTGTAATGTCAAACTTGATATAGGATGTGTAATGACATACTTTACATAGGCAGTGATAGGCAGTGTAATGTCATACTTGACAAATGCTGTGTAATGTCATACTTGAGACAGAGGCAGTGTAATGTCTTTCTTTACAAAGGCAGTGTAATGTCATACTTGACATGCAGTCTACCTGTCATACTTGACATATGTAGTCAATCTACCATACTTATCAAGGGCAGTGTAATGTCATACTTGACATAGACAGTGTACTGTCATACTTGACATAGACAGTGTACTGTCATACTTGACATAGACAGTGTAATGTCATACTTGACATAGGCAGTGCAATGTCATACTTGATATAGGCTGTGTAATGACATACTTGACATAGACAGTGATAGGCAGTGTTATGTCATACTTGACAAATGCTGTGTAATGTCATACTTGACAAATGATGTGTAATGTCATACTTTACAGAGGCAGTGTAATGTCTTTCTTTACAAAGGCAGTGTAATGTCATACTTGACAGAGGCAGTGTAATGTCATACTTGACATGCAGTCTACCTGTCATACTTGACATATGTAGTCAATCTGCCATACTTGACAAGGGCAGTGTAATGTCATACTTGACAAAGGCAGTGTAATGTCATACTTGACATAGGCAGAGTAATGTCAAGCTTGATATAGGATGTGTAATGTCATACTTGACATAGGCAGTGTAATGTCAAACTTGATATAGGATGTGTAATGACATACTTTACATAGGCAGTGATAGGCAGTGTAATGTCATACTTGACAAATGCTGTGTAATGTCATACTTGAGACAGAGGCAGTGCAATGTCATACTTGAAATATGCTGTGTAATGTCATTCTTGACATATTATGTGTAATGTCATAATTGACATAGATAGCGTAATGTCATTGTTGACAGACAGTTTAATGTCATACTTGATATAGACAGTGTAATGTCATACTTGACATATACTGTATAATGTCATACTTGACATGATGTGTAATGTCATACTTGACATATGCTTTGCAATGCCATACTTGACATGCTGTGTAATGTCATACTTGACATATGCTTTGTAATGTCATACTTCACATAGAAAGTGTAATATCATACTTGACATAGGCAGTGTTATGTCATTCTTGACATATGTTGTGTAATGTCATACTTGACAAATGCTTTGTTATGCCATACTTGAAATATGCTGTAATGTCATACTTGACATATGCAATGTAATGTCATACTTGACATGTGCAGTCTATCTGTAATATTTGACATATTCAATGTAATGTCATACTTGACATTACATTGACTTCCTGTCATACTTGATATATGTAGAATACATGTCATACAGGACATATCTATTCTACCTGTCATACTGGACATTAACAGTGATGTTTGACATATGCAGTATACCTGTCATACTAGAAATATTCAGACTACCTGTCATACATAATGGACATTATCGGTCAAGCTTGACGTATGCGGTTTATCTGTCACACTGGACATGCAGTCTACATGTCATTCTGTACATAAGCAGTCACCTGTCACACTGGAAATATCCAGTCTACATGTCATACTTGACATATCCGTTCTGTCATACTTGACATATGCAGTCTACTCTAGTGGACATATAAAGTCTGAATATCATACTGGACATATGAAGCCTACCTGTCATATCAGACATGCAGTCTACCTGTCACTCTGGACATATACAGTCCACATGGCATACTGGACATATGCAGTCAACCATTCATACCAGACATATTAAGTTTACATGTCATACTTGGTCTAGCTGTCATACTAAACATGCAGTCTACCTTTCATACCAGAATATGCAGTCTACCTGTCATACTGGACATATGCTATCTACCAGTCATAGTAGACATGCAATTTACATGTAAATACTAGACATATGCAGTCTTCCTGTCATGCTTGTTATGTACAGTCTTCCTGTCAAACTGAACATATGCAGTCTACCTATCATACTGGACATATGCCATCTACCTGTCATGCTTGACATTCAGACTACCTGTCATGCTGGACATATGCAGTACACATCAAACTGGATATATGCACTCCATCTTTCATACTGGACATATGCAGTCTACCAATCACACCAGACATATGCAGTCTACCTGTCTTACTTGACATATCCAGTCTGTCATACTAGGCATGCGAAGTTTAACCATCATACTGGACATTTGCAGTGTTCAAGTCATACTGTACATATGCACTCCATCTGTCATACTGGACATATGCAGTCTCTACCTGTAATGATGGACATATGCAGTCCACATTTCATAATGGACATATGTAGTCGCCAGTCAGTCATACCAGGCATAATATGCAGTCTACATATAATGTTGGGCATATGCAGTTTACCTGTCACACTTAACCTGTAGTCTACCTGTCATACTAGACATATACTGTTAACCTTTAATACGGGAATATGCAGTCTACCTGTAATACTTGACATTTGTATTCTACCTATCAACTGGACATGTGAAATTTGTCTTTCAAAATGGACATATGCAGTCTACTGGTCATATATGCTATACTGGACATATGCAATCTATATGTTATACTTGACAAACACATTCTTCATGTCATTTTGTACAAAAGAACTCTGCTTGTCATACTGGACATATGCTGTCTACCTGTCATGTTGAAATATTCAGTAAACATATACTGGACTCATGCACTCCAAATGTCATACTCATACTAGACACACTCAGTATTGCAGTAATACAAGATATAGTCATTATACCAGTTATACATGACATATGCTGTCCACCTGTCATGCAGGAAATAAGCAGTACACATGTCATTCTAAACATATGCACTCTGTATTTAACATAGGCCGAATTTTACTGCCGTTATAATCCGAAGTTAGTTTTGTGATTTGTCGAATTAACGGCAGAATTCAGTCCTATTGCTCGTAATGTAGCAAATAAAAAATTCTAACTTCGGTCTATTTATACAAAATTAAAACATAATATTCATCTTCTTTAGGTTATTAAAGCTACAGACATTGCAAAACTAACGGGAAACGATCTTATTTGAAGAAATTTCTTTTTTCGTCTTTGAAGATGCACGTGGAAAATGCTATGTTTATCAGTTTTCCGTATATGGATAATGTGACCTAATTTTGTTATAAACGTGCTTATTTGCATACTATAACAGCCATTCCGTAGTAAGAATCCGGTAATTTACATACGTATTACCCAGGATGCAACACGCCATTCATTGTCGGGTTTCTCAATGTTTTTCATGTAGTAAACGTAATTACAAAGAGACACGAATGTCAATTAATACACAACGCACATCGGGTATTTAAAACGGCAATAACTATCATCACGTATCAATAATGATCAATAATGATCGATTTTAAACACGAAACCGATAATAAAATGGTGACACTGTAGAAAGATATCAAGATCGACCACGTCTGATTGTAAATGCAACTTTTTTTGGACATCAAAGTGCCGGAGTGATTAACTCCCGCTCTTCTACATTACGATTAATGGGACTAAATTCGTACCCTCGCCAAAAAAAACAAAAAAAACGAAGGTACGATTATTCGTTCTATATTTAACATTACTTCAGATCATATGCAGTCTACCTGTCAATACTAGACATATGCAGTCTATCTGTCGTACATACTAGACATATCAGTTCATGGGTGACGTCTACCCATCATACTGTACATGCAATTTATCTATAAAATCTGGACATATGCAGTCTACCTGTCAATAATAGACATATGCAGCCTACTGTTATACTAGATATGCAATTTACAAGTTAATAATAGACATGAAAATCTACCTGTCAATACTAGACATATGCAGTCTACCTTTCATATGAGAAGTATGCAGTCTACCTGTCATACTTTACATGAAAAACTAAAGACTAGACATATTCAGTCTACCTGTCAAACTGGACAAATGCAATCTACCTGTCATACTTGACATATTCAGTATACCTGTCATACTTGACATATTCAGTCTACCTGTCATACTTGACATATGCAGTCTACCTGTCATACTTGACATATGCAGTCTACCTGTCATACTTGACATGTTCGGTCTACCTGTCAATACTAGACATATGCAGTCTGACCGTTATACTTTACCTGAAATTTACCTGTAAAAACTGGACGCCATGCAATAGCTGAAAAATTGCTGAAAGTGGCGTTAAAACACCAATCAAACAAACAAACAAACATTGTCAGTATACATGTCATACTGGACATGCAATTAACATGTAAAGGCTAAACATATGCAGTCTACCTGTCATGTGAGATATATGCAATCTACCTATCATACACGACATAAAAAATTTACCTGTAAAAACTAGACTTATGCAGTCGACCGGTTTATAGAGGACACATTCTGTGTAAAGTTCAGTTAGCAAAAAATTCCTAGAACACTGCATATTCAGTCTACCTGTCATACTGGACATGCAATTTCATTGAAATAACTGAGATATGCCTGTTGTTTTGTTTTCAGCTGATTTGTACATCAATAGTTAACTTACATTATAGAGACAAGATAATCCATTTGTGTAAAGTCATACTTGACATATGTAGAGTACCTGTCATAATGGTCATATCCACTCCAACTGTCATACTAGACATATCAATTCTACTTTACCTGCCATAATGTCCATATGCCATTTACCTGTCATGTTTGACATATGCAGTCTACCTGTCATACTGGATATAAGCAGTCTTTTATACTGGGCATAGGCATTCTATATGTCATTCTGTACATAAACATTCTGCCAATCATACTGGACATATACAGTCTACATGTAATCCTTGGCATATGAACACTACCTGTCATACCAGACAAATGCAATCCACCTGTCAAACTGGCCATATGCAGTCCATGTGTCATGCTGGATATACAAATGTATGAAGTCTCGCTTTCATACTCGACCTCTACTGTCCTACTTGACATAAACATTTTTATTTTCATACGGACATATGCAGTATACCTGTTAACTTGACATATGCAGTCTACCTGTCATACTGGATATATGGTCTAGCTGTCATACTTGCCGTACATTCTACCTTTCATATTGGAAAATGCAGTTTACCTGTCATACTGGACATATGCCATCTACCTTTCATGTTGGACATATGCAGTAAACATGTAATACTGGATATATGTACTCTATTTGTCATACTGGACATACGCAGTCTACCATTCATACTAGACATTTGCAGTATACCTTTCAACTGGACATATGCAGTCTACATATGCAGGGCATATGCAGTTTTCCTGTCTCACTTAACCTGTAGTCTAGCTGTCATACTTGACATGTGACTTCTGTCTTACAAACTTGACATATGCAGTCTATCTGTAATGCCTGACAAATTTGTTTTACATGTCATTTTGTACATAAGCAGTCTGCCTTTTATACTGGACATATTCAGTCTAGCAGTCATACTAGATATAGCCATTCTACCCTTTATACTTGACATGTGCAATTTAGCTGTCATCTAGACATATTCCCATACTTGACATATGCAGTCTACCAGTCATACATGACTTGTGCAGTCTTGTCTTACTGTACATGTGAAGTCTATCTGTCATACTGGAAATATGCAGTTTACCTGTCATACTGTACATAAGTCTACTTGTCAAAATGCAGTCTATAAGAAATACTGTATACATGCACTCCACCTGACATACTTGACATACCTGTCATGCAGGACTTAGGCTGTAAACAAGTCATACTGGACATATGCAGTCCCAAAATACTCGGCACATGTAGTCTATTAGTCATACCAAACATATGCAGTCTACATTTCACACTTGTCATATGCAGCGTACATGTCATACTTGACATATGAAGTCTACCTGTCATAACAGACATCCAATTTCATTGAAATACCCGAGATATGTATGTTGTTATGTTTTCATTATAGAGACAAGATAATCCATTTGTGTGGAGGTAAATAGTTAAAAAACTCGATGTGATATATAGCCATTCTCTGGAACATGACCAATCATCTACAAAAGTAGGTAACCAATTCAATAAGTTGATTTATCAGAAACAATGTACAACTTACATTATTATCTTTACAGTTGACATTCGCACCATTTTCTAAACTTTTCTCCACAGCTTTCAAATCACCACTTTCAGCAGCAGTCAATAGATCCTAAAACATAAGAATAGCAAAAAAAATAGTTAATTTATATGTGACCAGCCATGAGATTTTCAGGTTTATGGAGGTACCTAAATTTGAAATTATTGCAGATTCTTTGAGTATTTCCTTGTGCAAAACATCCTACAGAGTCATTTTGATAGATTTTGCAAAATATCACAGTGACAGCTAACTAATGAATGCACTGATATGTTTACCATTTGCTGAACCAGATTATTAATAATGCTTATGATGTAATTGTGTTAAATATTTGGTCACTTTATTTGCAGCTGCTGAATTAAGCTGTGAAAAACAACTTGGAAAACTACAACAGAAGGTTACCATGGCAACTAAAGAACCATTCTAGTAATTGCATTCGGTGTTACTGGATTTTTGTTTTTCTTAGATTGTATAGTTTGTGAAAATGTAAGGATTGCTGTAAACGAAGTACAGATAAAATTTTACAAGAAAAATACTATAACAAATCAAATTATCAATTTATCGTCTTTCCAAAATACTGGGTTAACAACTTTTGCTGATATTATCAAGTCCAGTTTGTTTAAAAAATCAGCATTTTCTGATTCTAATCTTAATGACTGTTTAGGTACAGTGCGCTTTGGACATGTTACATCTTTGTTTGTTTCACTTAATATACACATTAGTCTGATTTCGTGAAACAAATACCACTGTCTACTTAAATCCTGTCCTTTTGGTTCAGTGACAGTTGGAAGTTTGGCATAGTCAAAGATAGAATGTCTTTTCAATAAATGTATTGATATTCCGTCGTCATCAATATATTCCTTGACAAATACAGTTCCAGGATTTTGACTGCTCATTCTAAAATGATGGTGTGATTAAATCTAGGGAGAACTTTAAAGGATGACTTCAAGAAATCTTTCCAGGTGTAGAAGACAACTTGACGATGACTATCACTGACAAGCTGTGGTACTTTATGGTTGTCCCTAAGTGATCTACAACTGACGATGCAACCTCAGATAGTTTCAACTGTAAAATTCCGCCGTTTTAACTGAAATTATATAAATAAGAAACAGTTAAACATTAAAAAACTACTGTATACAATTTGAAACATGTTTCTGTCTGTAAAAAGAATTTTTTTATAGAAAGCCTTATAAGGGAGTGCTTGTTAAATTCTGATATGTTCCTGTTTGTTTGTGTGCTGTTGAACGCCACTTTCAGCAATTTTTCAGCTATATCATGCATGGTGTCCAGTTTTAGGGAAAGAAGCTGGAGTACCTGGAGATTACCCCAACCATCAGGATTGGAGTTGAATTCACCTCCTCTGCAGTGAAAGGTGAACCTGCAACCCTGGTGTAAACAGGCAGGTGATCAATTGTAGATGACTAACTACCTTAACCACTCTGCCACTAAGACCCCGGAATAGATTATGAAAAGATACCTAACAACTTACATGCTTTTTAAAATTAGGTAAAACTATTTAAGAGTGTTTTGAGATTGCTTAAATACCCTGGAGGTAACTTTATTATCATATTTGATTATTTAAATATCTGTACTAATGTGAAAATATATTTAATATAATTTGATGAAATTATGATGTGTGGCTTCATAGAGGTTGCACTGACTGACAGACACACAGTAAAAAACATAACCAATGCAACTTTCTAGCATAGGGTATAATAAAAAGATTCAGCACGCAAGTTTCCTTGCTTACTTACAATAGGTTTGTTTTGTTTGTTTGAATGGTGTTAAATGCCAATTTCAGCTATTTTACAGTTATATCATGGTGTCCAGTTTTTAGGGGGGGGGTTGGACTTCCAGGAGAAAATCTTTGACCGACGGCAGAAAAGCAGAAAAACTGGCAATCCTTGTCAGTTTAGATTGAAGTCGAGTACATCCTGCCCCAGTGAGACTCACACCTGCAACCTCGGTGTTGACAGATCTAGACCACATGATCAATAGTAAACTTACCACCTTAACCACTCTGCCACAGAGTCAGAGGCAGCCACAATAAGTACACGAGTAATTAACAAAACAGAAATTGCATGTAAATACCTTCCATATCCCAAAATGCAAGTCTGGATTAAGTTTTGTATGAACAATTGTAAATTTATTTTAGAACAGATTTAAATAAAAAATGAAAACCTTTTTATGCATTTGTTGATTGGTTCATAATCATATTCTTCTGTCATTTGTTTTTAATTAAAGCAGGGTTCACCACAGGCTATTAAAGGGTGGTGCTCCTCCACTCTTGAATTTGTCTCCTCCTCCATTGAATTTTGAGCTTCATACTAAAAGTTTGACTTTATTCCTAAAACAATGAAGTTTTTAAATACAAAAATACATGTATATTGTGACTGGTAGCAACAACACAAGTGGGAAAACAAAAACAAAGACTGATAACACTATTGTGAATACATAAATGTCACTCTAAAATTTTTACGAGTAAGAATGGATCATCGTCCGTCTTGCACCACCCTTGGATATCCCTGTTAAGTAATCAATATTTGCTTTTACTTCACTGGATTTTTGTTTTGGCCTGAACCGTTGTCAATGTGGAGACTGACTGATGCTCCACCATATTCATTATATCTGAAGTTGTGGTGTAACATGCTGACTACACAATTCAGTTCCTGAAAAAGATATCCAAGGTTTTTACCAAAAATGAGATATAAAAAATATAGAAGCCAACACTAAGACATGACTTCAATGCAGTGACAGCCTTTTTACAATATAGATTTCTACGAATAGCATATGATACATCTAAGAACAGTAAAAATCATGGAAATCAAATGTTAATAAGTGCTAAATAATAACTAATTTACATAACTTTTTATCAATCAAAGAATGAGGATACTTGTATAAGTTTGTTTGTTTGATGGTGTTTAACGCCACTTTCAGCAATTTTTCAGCTATATCATGGCGTCTAGTTTTTATTGAGGGAGGAAGCCAGAGTACCCGGAGAAAACCCCTGACCTGCGGTAGGAAAACTCTTGTATAAGTAAAAAGGACTGTAATATCCCTTTGTCTGGACTTTTATTTTTCAAAGTTTATTTGAATTGTAAACGTGTTTACAGTTACATACCTGAGCCCTCTGCACAAACACCAAAACAAATGCACTTCCTGTGGGTTTTAAAAAAAAAGAGAGGTCCAGCTTGCTGGGCATTAAGATATATAAAGACAGTATGTTAAAGCAAATATAATTGACATAAACATACATTGCATATATGCACCTTTCAAACAAAAATATCAAAAAATCTTAATGAAATAACCGAATAAATGAAAAAGTATTTTAATTCACCTGAGTATATCTAATTAGGCTTATATTTATTTCATGTATTTATACAGTAAATGCCGTAAATTTACTTAAATTTGTGGATTTCCAGTCAATTAGTATTTTTGGTATAGATTGTTAATGAAAAACATACGATTGGTTTACATGGACAGAATGCATTAAAATTTCACCACTTTGTTTCAAAATGGCATACTTTTCAAAATATCTACATACAAAGACCGTAATAAGGTGCTTTCTATATGTGCTAAATTACGGAAAATAAAATGGATCGCTTCTTTTCCGTAGCCTGTATTGACAGTTGATTGATCATTATGCGGGCTTCTGTGTATGATTGACACATTACATTCATTGACAACACAGAAACAATCCAGATTTTACATAGTTAGACGTAATTTGGACCACCAACATCTAAATAGAACCAAAGAAAAGTCCTGAAAAGATCCGGACATTTTCTAGAAGGCAAACAAAGTTAACTCCCTTTTTCTGTACCGTCCCTTCATGTAATATTTACATTAAAAATAAGTTATATGTTTTTGTATTAAATAATTCTGTACTTATCTTGTCCCTACGTCTTGTTTTCTGTTCCCATTTATGCTGGAAGAAATCAGTCCCTGCATGTTAAAATGCCATCTTCACAACATTGATACAGCTTTCGTAGTGGGCACTCCCCAGCAATTTATTCTCATTAAAAGTATATGGCAGGACGACTTACCTGTAAAATATTAATTGACCACAAAGTATCATGTTCGAAAAAATCTTCATCTTTTGTATTTTCACAAAAAATCGATGTTTTCTAAAAACAATTTTCAGTCGAACTGAGATAAAACATTGAAAAATAGACACGCATATATTCATTTTATAATCGCCGTAAGCATCGGTTTCAAACATTGAATTGCGAGATAAGCAGTTAACTAGATGAAGAATTCTCAATTAATGCATGAAAACATCTATAAACGATTTCGCTAATCATTACTTACCGTCATATTTGATTAAACTCTGTCGATTATCGGTCACATCAACTACAAAATTTTGAAATCTGTGACGTGCCGGAAATAGAAGTCGCAATGAAAAAACAACGTTGACACCGGAAAGGTATCGAATATCCGGAAATTTCCGCACATACATAGAAAGTTCAAATAAACGAAAAAAGGATAAATTATTTATACGTTGTTTAATTACATGTGTATGTCTCTGATAACACGATGACAACTATTTTAAAAATGGTTTAGAAATTAAATTAAAAAAGTAAATAAATAAACTGAATTTCAAAATTGTAACACATTAGACAAAACAGATCAACTGTAAGAATTTCACTGAATTAATGTTTTATCTGTCAACAATGTCCAAACATTATAGAAGTAATGTCAATTGAAAACATGTATTTTATGTGTTTTTATTGAAAATGGCCAGCCAAATATAGGTTTTGTATATGATGAATCAAATAAGTATGACCAACATCTTTTAGTTTGAATTCACAAACAATTTTTTGAAGTATCCAAGAAATGTACAAAAGTGTATGTGTGTAGGGGGTGGGGAGGGGGTTGGGAGATGGGGCATGTCAGGTTTCAAAATACGCTCTCCCGCTCGCCCGAGGAAAATAAAATCTGCAGCGGGCAAGTAAGTTTTATGAAAAGAGTGTCCGCCGAGAGAGTTGAGAATATTAAACCGTGATTACATAATTTTTTCGTCCTGTTATTTATTCATTAGCGTCGTGTTTTCATCATTTGTTTTCGTAAATTTCACAGATTCGTAACCTTTTTTCATCATTATTTATAACACAATTTTTTATTGGTTGGTTATAAAAAACTTTACCAATCAGAACGTGTTTTACAAAATATTTGTGAAATTAGTTTGCAATTTACAAATACATGAATCTTACAATAATAATTTGTGAATTCCTCTGTTACTTTGAAATTGCCTCGGTAGAAAAATATCAATCATGATTTAAAGTTTTGATGGAATATTTTTACAGAAGTAAAGGGACGCGTACTAGAAGTCGTCAAAAGACCGATTGTGTATCAGAAAAAAATGACCCATCTCTTTACAATTGTCCGAGCATCCTGTGCCTACGCCCCAATTAATCAAATTCTAAAAAAGGTTGCACGGCAGAGGACTATACTATTACAAATATCAGTAGAATCGCTGATAGATGTGTTTCATCTTGTAACTAAAACGAATAAAAATCAAAACAAATTATTGTCAAAATCATGGACACTCTATAATGTATATAGATTTTCTTTGCCAAATGGACCATAACAAAAATGGAATAACGAAATTATAGACTAGTTAATTACTATGCTATTAGTTGAATAATTATGATATGAGATGACATTTTTATTTTTAGAATAATTATAGCCGGGTTTCACGTGCAAACCCGGGTTATAGTATGGTGAAGTGTGGCGGTTGGGCACGCTGACAATATTTGGTATCTATTTTGTGTTATTAACTTCTACAGTTTTCAACACAGATCTCTAAAACCAACTACTACAGTTTTCAACCCAGATCTCTAAAACCAACTTCTACGATTTTAAACCCAGATCTCCAAAATGGTTTTGGATCTGTAGAAGTTGGTTTTAGAGATCTCGGTTGAAAACTGTAGAAGTTGTTTTTTTAAAAACCAACTTCTACAGTTCAACCGAGATCTCTAAAACAAACTTCTGCAGATTTCAACCTAGATTTTTCCAACCAACTTCTACAGTTTTCAACTCAGATCTGTGAAACTTCACAGAAAGATTGCACATGTATTGAACTTGTGTACCTGCTATTATGGAATCTTCAAGGATCTTACCAACTATATCGGTCATAAATAGGTTAGATAACTCTGTTTACACTCGATAACTGGTTCCCGAATATACCTTTGACTGGTCCCAGGTAATTACACGTAGATAACAAAATAGTAGAGGGCGACACTGACATTTCTATATCCTTAATATGTTAAAGAAAGCATTTTAATTAACAACTCTATGGCTTTTAAAGAAAATATTTTAATTAACAACTTTATGGCTTTTCTTTTGTTGTGTGAGCATTAAGTCATGATCACAATTATTGTAAATGCAAACAAAAATGTTGATTGCAGGATGTCCCCGTCAAAACAATTTCAAAGTAAAGTAAAAATTTGGAATTTCAAAATTATTTCTGTAAGAGTGTAGTGGAGTTGACTCTTGTTCTTATGTATTTTTACAGTCAAACTCCTATTGTGTTCTAATAATCAGTATTTGTACCTTTAACTTGTTGTATATAGTTCGGGACATCTTGTTTTTAAATGACACTTATTTTACCTTCAACATTTTTTTCTGTTCCACCTGCCTACCTATTCTACCTGTTCTTGAGATCAATATAGGTATGAGATCCGTCATAATATTTTCTCTTATCCCCACTTCCGGTCCGTAAAAGTCTGGAACAAACTTAATATCTTAGCTTTTCCAGTGCTTGTTGAGATTACTTTTAAAACTATTGGTGCCTCGACCACTTCTGCTGGTAGCGAGTTCCAATTATTTACAACCCTCTGGGAGTAGATATGTAGTCTTTTTTAGTACGGCAGTGTTTCTTGTGTATTTTATATGTGTGGCCCCTGGTAGTATTGATGTTAACTAAAGGAAGGATGTCATCCACTTTATCTATGTTTTGGTCACTTTGAAAGTTTCTATTATGTCAGCTCTCAATCTCCTGTATTGAAGTGTTGGTAATCCCAATTTTAGTAGCCTTTCTCCATAACTTAAGTGATTTAGTCCTGGTATGAGACGGGTAGCTCGTCTTTGGACATTTTCGATGAGAATGGCTTCATTCTTATTAATTACACTCCACACAGTGCTACCGTATTCTAAGTGTGATCTAACTATACTCTTATATAATTGTGTGAATGTGTCTTTGTTCAGGTTTTTGAATGACCTGTTGATAAGGCCTAGATTCTGATTGGCCTCGCTTACCTGTTTATTTATATGTTGCTGGAAGTTTGTTTGTTATCTATTATGATTCATAATCTCTTTCTTCTGTAAACTTATTTATTGTAACTTTTTCCATGTTGTAGGTCGTTTCTAGTCCTTCTCCAATGTGCATGCGGATACATTAAGAGCTATTAAATTTCAGAAGCCAGGTGTTGGACCAATCAATTAGTTTAATTATGTCTTCTTGCAGAGTATCTGCATCAGATTGTTGTTTGATGGATCTGTATATTTTCGTTCATCTGTAAATAATTTACAGGCACTCTGAAGTGCATCTGGTAGGTCGTTTATGTATATGGTGAATAGAATTGGTCCCAGTACACTACCTTGTGGGATCCCACTGCTGATATCTGTCCATTCTGAACTTTGTCTATTTAAAACTACCCTTTGTTTCCTTTCATTGAGGAGTCCTCAATCCATTTTATAAGGTTACCGTTGATACCATAGGCTTTTAATTTGTGAATTATTCTTTTGTGTAGGACGGTATCAAAGGCCTTTTGGAAATTCAGACAGATTGCATCGATTGGAAGTTTATTGTCCAGATCTTCTGTCCATTTATCCATCACTTCTATTAATTGTGTTGCACTCGATTTACTTTTCCTGAACCCATGTTGATGTTTTGTAAAAAGATCGTTACTTTCCATATGATACATAATTTAATATCGGATTATTTTTTCCATTGTTTTACATAATATCGATGTTATGCTAATTGGTCTATAGTTTAAGACGTTGTGCCTTGGTCCCTTTTCGTGAATTCGGGTCACATTTGCAAGTTACCATTGATTGGGATGGTATTTTACCATTTTCAATTGACAAGTTAAAAATAATCGTAACCGATTTTGTGATGGAATTAAATGTTTGTTTGGGATGTTATTCGTCTGATAATTTCAATTTGGTTTCCGTGATCGTAAGCAGATGCCTTTTTCACTATTTCTTTACTGTACTGATTTCCTTGTTTGTTCTGGAATCAAAGTTTGACATGGTTGTGTTGGGTTCTATTGTGAACAGACATTGGAAAAAAGTAGTTACAACATTTGTGCTTTTCTTTGTCTTCCGCGAGTATGTTACCGCTGTCATCCTTTAGGCATTGTATACTCTCTTTAACCTTCTATTTTGATTGGACATATTTCCCAAAATCTTTTGTGTCAGTTTTTATTTTTCCACACATTTCTTGTTCGTAATTGATCTGGGCTTGACGGACTTTAAAGCTGGCAAAGTTTCTTGCTGTTTCATATTGTTCTTTATTTTCTGAGGATTTACAGTATTTGTCCTTGTGCCACCGTTTCCTCTTAGTTTTGACTGCCTGTAGGGTATCCTTATTCATCCATAAGGTATTGTAACTTCTTGGCCTATATTTGCTGACTGGTATATTTGCGTTACCAGCAATTGAAAATTTATCGACAAATCTATACCAGTCAGCTTCAATATCTCTTGTATTTATTGTACTCACCTAGTCCACATTTTGTAGAATTTTATTTATTTCACCATAGTCACCTTTGAAGTATTTTGGTATATTTCTATGAACATAGGGCACAGTGTAGGCACATAGGTGAAAAATTGCATTTGTCAACTTTTAAAGTACATTATGTCAGAATGCTCAACCGTTCCTCAACTAAATCAATGTACAGACTGCATTGAAGGAAAGATTGCTTTAAAAGTATTAAATGAGATCCCTGTCCCATGTTTTATTTTAACCCTAGTAAAAAGATTTCACTGGAATTTGCATCAGTGAGAAATAAAACAAACTGATGCAAACACAAATCAGGAAAATCAAGAAACATGTCTAGAGTTGTGCTGTTGGAAACCCCAAAAAAATCATTCTGGTCAAAATGTTTTGTTTGTATGTTTGTATGAATATTGTTAAACGCCATTCTCAGCAATCATGGAGCTTTTATTTTTTTTTATTTAAAACACTTTTATTGCACTTTTGCTGTTAACAAATCTTTTAAGGTTACAGCATTTGCCTTAAAAGCCCAGCATGATTAATGTAGATTAGCCTGGGAGACACATCAACAGCATGGTTAGTAGAATTATTTTTACAATTATTTGCGGAATGTTATACGTGTTTAGTCCATTACCGAACGCAATGCTACATATTCATTCCCATTTTTTAACCTTTAATAATTATACACGAGGAATTATAATTATCACATTCATTTCAGCATATGTAAGTATCATTATCTGTAGAAGAAAAACAAATAACTATAAACAAAGATACTTTATAGAAAAAGGTACTATAAACAAAGACGAACATTTTCAAAGTATTGATTTCTATCTTTGTAGTAATTTAGCCGCGACAGATTTAGTCATTGGATCATTATCAACTCCTCTGTACTGCGTTAGATGAAATCTGTTAATAAACTCTTCTTTGAATATATGAAATACATCAATATATTTTGTTCTTTGTTCTGATACATAGTAGGCTTTGTGAATGCTATATAAAATAATTTGTAACATATTGTTTAACCATAACAGATTTTCTTCCTGGATCTTATATCCAAATATAAGATCCTTAAGTTTGACAACATAGTTACCAATGTTGAGTTTTTTTTTTAAATCTATAATATCCTTCCAAAATTTTTTAACACATATACAAGTAATAAAAAAATGTTCATAATCCTCTATAACATTACATATATTGCTTAATGAATTATTAGATATTTTCCATATGGCTAATAATTCTTTGCAAGGCAAGATATAATGGAAAAGTTTCCATTTAAATATTCTTAGTTTATTATCTTCTATTATATCAAATGTGAAATTAAGCACCTTAGTAAAGTTCACATCAGTATATTTTTTTTCCCATTTAATAAAACCTACTGGTTTTTCTTGTGTTTTGCTTAAAATTCTGTAAATTTCCTTAGTTGAAAGGCTATGTAGACTATACATTTTCCCTTGACTATCCTTTAAATCTATATTCTTCGATGTTTTATCTTTTGTTTGTTTTGATACATTCTCATGTATGATATTTATCCATTCTTTTGGGATAGCCTTTATTAGCCTCGAGTAATCAGAAAACCAGTTGTTCTTGGAATTTAACCTTGTTAATATATAGTTTTGAGAAGTTTCCCCATTTCTATGATTTATTAAGTCATTGATAAAAATGAACTTGTCTTTCATCCAATGAGTATAAAATAAACATTTACCATTAAATTGAATGAATTGGTTACCCCATATAATTTGCTGTCTTATTTCTCTAAAATTGTTTGGTTCTTTTTTTGGTTTATTTTGTATTTTAATCCATGTTTTAAAGATTTCAATATAGAAATCAGATAGGACATCCTTGATGTTTTCTATTGAATTTATTGTATCTATATTCATTTTAAAAAGTAAAAAATTTGGACCATATTTATTAAAATAGTACTGAGGAATTTTTTTACAATTTGAGGAATTAGTATTTAATAGTCTTTTTACCCAATTAATTTGAATAGTTTCTATGTATCTGTCTATATCTATCATACGAAGGCCTCCATTTAGAAAATCTTGACTTAATACAGATCTTTTAACCGTTTCCCCTTTGTTATTCCATATGAAATTATAAATTAGGGTTTTGAATTTTTTCAAGTTTTCTCTGTCTAGATTTGTCACAGAGGCTACATAGGTTATATTTGGAATAATAAGGGACTTAACAACCGTTATTCGTCCTGCTATTGTTAAATTTCTTTTCCCCCAGTCCTTTAAAGTTTTTTTCTGATTTTGAAAATTGTTTTTCTATGTTTAATCTTTTGCATAAGTTTTGATCATATCCAAAATAGATTCCTAAGGATTTAACAACTGTATTAGACCAATTTATATTTTCATATTTGTCTTTGCAATGTTTTAACCTTCCTAACCAGATACCTTCTGTTTTGTTTTTGTTTAATTTAAGTCCAGATAGTGTACCAAAAATTTCTATTAAATTTAAAGCTTTTGATATCTCCAGCTTCGAGTTGACAAATAAAGTTGTGTCGTCAGCTAGTTGACTTAATTTTAAACTATGTGATTTACCGTCAAGTTTTATTTGAATCCCTTTAATTTCTTTATTTTCCCTTATTCTGCAAGCTAAAATTTCTACTGCTAGCACGAAAACTAGCGCACTGACTGGACATCCTTGTTTAATCCCGCTAGTAGGTATAAAGGGAGCTGATATCCACCCATTGTTTAGCAAACAACCTTTAATATTTTTATAAAGTGTCTTTACCCAATGTAGTATTGAGTTTTTAAACCCAAATTTCTTAAGTGCACTATACATGAATTCCCATTCAAGGGAATCAAATATTTTGGAAAAATCTAGAAAGAGTATTGCGCCATCAATTTTATACTGTTCGGAATAATCTATAATGTCTTGGATTTGCCTAATATTAAAGCCTATGTATCTATTTTAACATAGCCATTTTGATCATTGTGTACTATTTTATGTAATATTGGTTTTATTCTCTGTGCTAAAGTATATGCAATTATTTTAGTGTCAACATTAAGTAGTGTTATAGGTCTATAATTATCCAAAGATAAAGGGTCATTTTTTTTGTACACAAGAGTAATTAGTCCAATTTTTTGTTTGTCAGTAAGTTCCCCCCTTTCATAACACGTATTAAAACATTGACTACCATTTCTTTCAATTCTGTCCAAAACATTCTATAAAATTCTACTGTAAGCCCATCAATTCCAGGTGATTTATTTAATTTCATGTTAAATATTGAATTTGTGCACTCCTCTATAGTCAAAAAGCCTTCAAGATTTTCACTTTCTTTCATTGATAAAGAGTATTCAGTATAGGTGTTATCAATATAGTTATCTATGCATTCTTTTGGGGGTTCTATTGAGGTATATAATTTAATATAATAATCTCTTTCGATTTATAGAATTTTACTTAGATTTTTTTCTATACTACCATTTTGATCTTTCAGTGCACTTATGTTTTTTCTTGATTTTTCAAGGCCTAAGAAATACTAGCTATTTTTTTCACCCTCCTCAATCCATTTCACTCGGGACCTTACTTGTGCTCTTCTTATTTTATCATTATACAGAGTGTTTAATTCACTTTCAATTTCTTCAGCTTTTGTTTGAATGAGTTTTACATCTTTTTGTTTATTTAACTCACTGTTGTTATCTATGTTTATGTTAAAGTTTTTTAACAAATGTTCTAATTCAGTTATTTTGTTTTTCTTTTCTTTTGCTTTTTTTCTACAGTAATTTATTGTAACATCCCTAACATCAGCTTTAAAAAGACCCCAAAGTATAGTTATATCTTTATCTACAGTTTTGTTTTTATATTTATTTATTAAGTTACTTATTATTGATTTATATTGTTCATCATTCAAAATGTTATTATTTAGTTTAAAGTATCCTGGACCTTTGTTTTCTGTATTAAAGTCTATTTTATTGAGATAGCTTGGTGGTCAGTACTTTTAATTATTGCTGGTCTTATATCTGCTGTCAGTATGTTTGGTCTAATATCACTGTTTATGAGAAAATAATCAATCCTACTAGCTATATTGATGTCATTTTTTCGTCGCCATGTAAACTGATATATTTTGGGGTTTAGTACTCTCAAAATATCGATCAGGTCAAATCTCTTTATTAATTTTTTGGTATTTTTAACATTTTTCCTATTAATTCCTTTATTAGTTTTTCTGTCTTGTAGGCTTAATGTTTCATTCATGTCACCACCCAAAATTATAATGCCTAGTTTAAATTGTTCAATTAGCTTACTTACTTTAAAAAAAAATTTCTTTCTGTCTTGTTCTATATTTGGAGCATACATATTAACTAGAGTATAAATATTGTTTCCAATTTCTATGTTGACAATTATTACTCTCCCATCTGTATCTTCATATTTATTAATAAGAGAAAAATCTATCCCCTTTCTGAAAAAAATTGAGACTCCCCTTGAGTTGGATGTACCAAAGCTATGACTGTAGCATGGCTGCAGTAAAAAAAATGGTTTTTGATATCTGGTATTTGTTTCTTCAAAAAGAGTCTCTCTTGTGTGAACAGAATATGACACTTTTGTTGAGCTGCCCAATGAAAAAGTCTATCCCTTTTTTCAGATTGTCTTAACCCCTGACAGTTTAGGGAGCATATATGTAAGTTTCTACACATAACACATAAATCTAAAATACATAAAGTTATAAAATAACATTAATCTACAGGAAACAACACATTTTAAAATTTCAGTACATACACTCAAATTAACCGATAGTATACATGAGATACATGATATGATTGAACTGAACATATAATATAAAGCGGATTTGGCCGAGGGGTCTAGTCCGCTGGACATAGTGCAGGCGAATTGGTGCCACAGTGTCACAACGGTGTGAGTTCGAATCCCGCTGAGGGAAAGCAAAAATTTGACAGTGTTAAAAATCTATTTCAAACAGTGTTGGGCTTAATTTGTAGACGTATATATAAATATTTGATATTAACCCTGTATTTCTGATGTTTCAGAAATCCGCTGGATAGATATATTATATGGTTGTCACAATACTTAGACGTTTGTATATATATATATATATATTGATCGGTTACAAATATAGTGACCTCGATACCGGTTACTACAAATACTGTACACAGCGATTACTAGGTCAAACGCGTGTGATTTGATGGAGCTTTTATTGGGTAAAGAAGCCAAAATATCTTCCGACAACTACCAACCTTCGGTAGGAAAACTGGCAATTCTTGTCAATTAGGATTGGAGTCAATTACACCCTGTCTGCAGTGAGAAATTCAAACCGGCAATATCAGTGTTGATAGACCACGTGAACCATAGTAGACGAACTATCTTAACCACTCGGCCGCCGAGGTGCCTGGTCAAAATATGCAATATCATGTGCACAATTTAACTATGTGACAAAGGATTCTGGGAAAGTTTCAACAAATCCTATTCAGAGGTGCAAGGGGATGCGGACGAGAGGTATGTTTTCGCCACATTAAAAAATAAAGTCCATGTTTCGCTATGGAAAATCTGAAATATTATTCTATAACTATAAAATATCAAGTGAGGTGTACATGGCACTATTTGACAAAGATTAAATTAAAATTTTATTAAAATACATTCAGTGCTGATGGTGGAGATGAGAATAAGAGATGTTTCAGTTTATTGTAAAGAATGTAGACAGACACTACCATCACTATATACGGTATCCCCCATTTTCATGAAGTGGCATGAATATACAATCCTACGTCTAATAAACGCTTAAGGACCTACTTAGAAACTAGTAGTATATTGATTGATTGGTGGCTTGATTATTGTTTTACGTCCAGCAAGTGATATGTCAGCTATATTCAGGACATGAAAGGAATTATAATTTCATTATAAGAACATCCAATCCTTAGGAATAAAACATGATCTCATACAAAAAAAATAGAGAGAATATAGATACAAAGATAATTAAAACAATACAATGTATCAAGCATAACAAATTCTCAGAAATATTAAATTTTACAATATAAACCAATTTGAAAACTTTAAAATTGTGTCGCCTGCAACAGTTTTAAATACATTAACTGATTAATCTACACTATAGAAACGTCCCCAGTAGTGCACCACATCAACACAGTCCATTCAAACATGCTTAATGGTGTATGGGGTGTTGCAAGGCACACATTCGGGTCGTGGTTCGTTATTTAAAATGTAACTATGTGCCGTCCTGGTATGACTAAGACGACACCTGGTAAAAACTACTTGGTCTCTACGACCTTTATATGATTTCAAATTATGTGGGTGCAGATGTGGTTGGATCTCAAGTTTATTATTAACTTCCAGATCCCAACCACTCTGCCATGTATTAAAAATATATTTTAGAATAAATGATTTAAAATCAGTAAAAGGTTTTTTTACAATTAATTATGTCATTATTTAAGGCATTCTTAGCTTCCCTGTCGATGACTGTATTTCATTGATTCCCACATGACTTGGAATCCAGAAGAACACAACCTATTTACCTAAAGTTTTCAGCGATCTTTAAATTTGAATTATTAAAAAAAAAATTAATGAATTTTTAATTTTTGAATTTTCAATTGCCAGAAGACATTACAATGAATCCGATCAGATAATAAAATATTATCATCTGACGAAGCAATCATTTTAGTGCAAGAAGGAACGGAAGGAAGCGGCCGATGCAACTTTATCTCCATCCTTCTATCCATCTGTAAAAGTTGCAGAATGGTCAGGATAGTAAGATTTTATTTTTGTCAAGTGTTGGTGCATAATTACAGGGTTTGTGTCAGACTTTTTATGGTTTCTAAGATCAAAAATAAATACCGATTTTGGATTTAACCATGGTGGGTTATGTGGAATTTCAATAGCAGCAATTTCATCTAAATTTATACCAGAGTTGTTCAAATGAGGTTTTATTCTGATACCAAAAGATTTTATTTTAATTTGTTTATTTTCTTTATTTATTTTATTTTTTTAAACATAAACTCACTCAAACAAAATGGTTCATATAAATGTTTAGAAAACTGCGCATGATTTCACAAAAAGTCGTAAGTGTAAAATCCATCGTTAGTGTTGGCAGATCAAAGGAAAATCCATTGTGACGTCAGCACTTACGATGTTTTTACAATTAAGACTTGTTGTGAAAAACAATGCTAAAGCCTTGAATGCCAATCCGTATTAACAACAGCTCGATGTTTTTGTCCTCACAAATGTGTCCACCGCTACGTGACATGCACGTGGAGAATGAGTTTCATGCATTCAAACAAAGCTGTCAGTCATATACGCCTAAAACATACATCTAATTACTTTCACTACAATCTGCACAGCGACAGTGAAGTTAAGCAATCTGTGGTATACATATGTAAACATTTACGAGGACGGGCATGTCAGGGGAGATCATAGGTGAATACATCATTGACATTTAGGGAGGTTACTCTTAGAAGAGTTAAGATCCACAAGGGAACCGACATGTTCAAACGTTTGTTTGTTTTTTAAAGGTATAATCTGAATTGCGGCGACAAACCCGCAGAGTCCTGTAAAACTCTCGACAATTTAAGTGTGTGTATTTACCTTGTTCAAATCTTCCATTTTCTTTCTTCTACTTTTTTCTGAAATAGAAATACATATACATGTACATATCTTTGTACTACTTTACAATTTAACAATCAACATGTTATATTTGTGAATAGATCACAAAATCTGTATTTAAAGTTTTGCAAGGTGGTTCGTTAACACCATACCAATTCAACCAACTCGGATTCTTGTCAGAATGGACTCGAAAGAAAACTCCAAACAAAACTCTAGGATAAGCGTGATGGCTTTCTAGTTGATCACTTTCTGTTTATTAATAGCAATATATATCGTCACCTCTGACGTATAGTGTTAAAATTTCTCAGCAAATATTATTCAAAGGGTTCTTGAAAACCAGGAAAACATGTTACTCCTCTTCTTAACAATACAGTCCGCCATAAACATGACGTACCCATTGAACGTGAAAGGATTCCACAATTAATTCTTCTTAATACCTTTATCTATATCTATATTTGATAAAAAGGTTCGGCTCAGAATCAAAATTTACTACAGTCTGGGATGGTATTAATTTTCCTATAGAGAATTTTCCAGTTTTATGTGGTAGCATTTCTACAACGCCTGCATATGGCGTATACATCTGATAGTTGAACAGGAACTATCCAGATGTTGTTTTGTAGAAGTTGTCTGTAGATAAAAAAGAAACTGAACTAGCGATTCACAGTAGCAAGCAACTTAGTTGAACGTAACGGAATATCTGTGTCATAAACGACCTTGGATTTGTTTGTAATAACTACTTTCCTCCTTTTCACTTCATTATGACCCCTCATGCATACGAATGAGGTATTCTGATTTCTTGGACCGGCTTTCTTGAAATCTCTGAAACAAATGCTACATTTTTTCAAATTCAAATTCAAATTCTTTATTATAACCAATCAAGGTGCCCATATGTGCAGATCAAATTACAAAATAATTATTCATAACATAATAAAAAGGCATGAAATAAAACTAAAGTAATAAAAGTGATTCATGTATGATTGTTGTGATTGTAAATTTAGAAGACATACCAAGACTCGAAAAAGGCAAATGAAAATGTCAACCAAAGAAAAACATATTTGTGTCACATTAACAAGACAGATTAAACCTATATTTCGCAAGATACACACTGTGGTCATTTATGATCAATAAGAGGAGACACCTCCAAATTGTGCCTAAGGCATTTATTACTTGCAAGTTGTTTATAAATCTACATGTATATAGATTTATTTTAAAATATGATTGTTATTTGAGTAATGTATTCCTTCTATCAAATAGTGCACCCAGGAGATTATATAATATATTAATAACATATGCATCTTCATTACTGAGTAGCCAGATGAATTTATTCTGTAAAGATAACTTGGAAAAATTTATATATCTGTGTTCTAGTATATTAAAGTGTATTAAGGTATGGACTCCTGTTCTCATCACATTTTAGAAGGAAGTGAAGCTCATCCTCAACTTCATCTCTGCAAATATTACATATTCTATCTTCTGCTTTTAAACCAATATATCTACCCTTTTCTATATTCTGTTGTTGTGAGCAGATGCGGAATTTAGTCAATAATTGTTGCTGTTGTCTGTTACCAATATGCAAGTAGCTTTCAAATTTAAAAATGTTTTTGAATTTGCGGTAGGTTCGTAATTTATTTTTATGTACTGGGTTTTCACGATTGTCATTACTAATAGTAGCTCGCCACAAATTAGAAAACTTACTTTTAAGTTTATTTTTAACTTGAGATTTAATACAGTTAGACTTGTAGATTTTAGGATTCTTGTAAATATGTTCCAACTGTAAATATTTTAATAATTCTTTTACACAACTCACCCGTGATTCTATTTTATTTTCATCAAAAGCATAACTAAGTTAGTTTGTTTCATTATTTTCTTTTGTTAGATGAATCCAGTATTTGATAATATTCACTAGAACATTGTATAATATTGGAAGACTACCTAATTCCCTCCATGGATGCACTATTTGAAGATTAGTTTTAACACCTAATGAAAAATTACAGAACTTTATGTGAACACTTTCGAGTGTTGATGAATCAGTTTCTTTATTTAAATATTTATCTTCATTTTTTTCTAAATTTACTAGTGGGAAAACACCCCCATATATCTGATCCATACAGAAGTATGGGTTTTATGGCATAAATAAATATGTGCAGAAGGTTTAGTTGAAAAAAATATTTCATTGTTTTACACTATTATAGGTAAACTAAACTATAAACATAGACAATCGTTTTTAATGTTTTTTCAAGTTGATGTGTATCGTCCGGAATTTCAAGAATTTCTCTTTTTGGGGTGTTCTGTACATATCGTTTGTTTAAGCATTTGTGTCTGTCCCTGTCTTCCTGTCTATTCAACGCTCCTCGGTATCTTCAATTCTTTTTTTCTCATACTTTCTAGATCTATCTAGATAATTTGATCTGTATTCCGATTTCCTAGACCTTCTCTCTTGCAAAATTTACCTATCTTCATACCTCTAAATTCCCCTCTGCAAAGCAAGGCTTTAAATCTACTTCCGAATTATTGATCAATTGATTGCATATTTTGAAAAATATTTCATTCTTATTGAATACACTGATATAGTTAACTAAATTTATTTCGAGATTATTTAAGCTGTGTCCACAATTTCTGAAACATAAAAATTTGGCAACATAATTTACCTTATCTCCCTTTTATTATATTGGACCAGTCAAAAGGTAACTTCGGGATCCAGTTATCGAGTGCAAACAGAGTTATCTACCCTAATAATGACCGATAAAATTGGGTATGTTTTATCTACATTTCGCTCTCCCTACGTTCAAATATTAGCCATGTAATCCCTTCCCTTTTTGAACATTTACGACAATAACAGTATGTGTTATATCTGTTTGCGTTATCACAGCAAATAAAATACAGAGATATCAGTAGTGTCGACAATAAACATATCAAAAGGAAACTATTTTTTAAAATTACGTTATAACACCGGATGTTTTAAAAACAATCCAAAATACGACGTGATGTTATCTCATCCACTTTTTCCGGTCCTGGATACCGATTATTATCAATATCAGATGCAACTGTCGAGTGTTTGTTGTCATGGAAATGCCGTTTTCCATATGTCTCTTCATATAAAAAGCATGATCATTTCTATTTCCATCAGACTGTAGATCAACACGATGTAGTGGTTTTGATGGGTTATTTTATGAAGACAGGTTATATTTAAGAACATTTTTATATTATTACGTATTGCTTTGACATTAATATGGTACTAAACTTACTGAAGCCTACTGGTAGAATGCTAAATTTTATTGATCCGGTTTCGCGCATTCTGTTTTATTTACTGAATGTAAACAGCATATATTACCGATTAAACTGTTTAACGTGCTCATCTGGTTTTAAAGTACAAGTGTACATGTAATAGCATACATAGAAGCATGCAATTATACAAATCTGAATCCATCGGATGAATACCCTTGTAAATGGTTGTTACAACGTGTGTGCTCTTTGCTTTGTTATAGTTAAATATATTGGTGTATGATCGCTTGCATTAAACCAGAAAACAAGAAACTTTAGGAGTGGAACCTTTACCTAGTTCCTTTTTCCTATGAACATGTACATAACATTCCTATTGCGTATGTATTTTTATGTAGTTTTAGATCAACCCCGAGTCCCAGCTACCTCTCTTAGGACGAATTGTACAGCCGTTATAATCCGAAGTTAGTTTTGTGATTTGTTGGATAAACCAAACAAGCGAGGGTACGACTATTCGTTCTACCGCACCCTCCCAACTCATTCAACTAACCCCCTAAAGAAAAGAATGAAAACGACACAAAGAAAAACAAAGAAAAAAAATGTTGAAAAAATTTCAGATTTCATAGACACAAATGTCGGACTAAAAATGACAGGTGTTTAAAATAAATGAATGAATCGATCAATAAATAAACCGTTTAAATTGTTGTCTCTAGACAAGGTACATAATCTTGTATAAGCACGTCAGATACAATATTTCCTGTTGACTCAGAATGTTAATATTAAAATCATCATCAGATTGTTATCCGGTTTACACAGAAAAACATTTGATTTGTTTATGTTTTTGCGGGAACATACCATAACAGGTCTTCTCCCAACCCACGCCACACATCTGAAGTACTGATGTCTTTTAATGTATTTTGACAATTACTTGAATGATTTTTATAACTGTATTCTTACGCGTCAGAATATTTTTAAGAGACTGTCAAGCTTCATGTGAAAAAAAGAAATATTGGAAATCTTACCTTATGTACTTTCCATAGAAACCGTTTAAATTACAAAACGTTGATTGTAACTAACGATGAACTCCTCCTTATTTATATCTGATAAACAACTTCCCATTTAGGTTTCTAACAATTTTAATTTGACACCCATATATCTATGCATAGCCACTGCGCATGTCCCTTTCCAAGGCTCGTATGAAATATGCTGCTTTCTGAGGTCAGAGGTCATTGGAACGAGGAATAATCGTAGTACACCAGTGCCGTTATAAAATGCAATGTGTTTGTGTATTGTACTGATTTTTTAATTTAACGTTGAAAATGTTTGTGGTGATTTAAAATCTTAAAAATCGTGCAAGATAAAATGTAGAATGTTTTGGTGTAATATATATGGAAGAATTTAAATGAAATAAAAAACTACAATTAAGCTATTACAAGTCAGTTGAAAAAAGAAAACTCGATCAAAGCTATATAGTCCTTAGAAAATCGTCTGACGCTCTATGCTTGCCCTGTTTGACCCAAAGTAAATTTTCTTTCCCGTTTTGATTAAAGATATTTATTTGTACAAATGGCTGAACATAAGTAATAAACCGGGACCATACTGGGAAGTTTCCCAGTGCTAGATCCACAAAGCAACCCATTGCGTCCCCGAGTTGCTTTTAGGGGAGACCCTCTAAAAGGGATTGTTAGGTCATAATATGTAAAGCCTGGCCGCGGATAGTAGTGTGTAACGTGTTTGGAGAGTGCCACGCTCTTTTCACGATAGACACTTTTTGTATATTTCGAAAAAGAATTAGCTCATTGTAGCCGCTACAAAAGGCTACATTCTCCCACTTTACTCAATACTCCATACTTTTCTAGTGACAGTCAAAATTGTGCTCCCTGTTTTCCATCCCATCCCTTTTTCTTTTCATTGATTTATTCTTTTTTGAACAACTTATCCTTTATTTCATATACACTTGTTACAATTTAACCATCAGAGTCCAAGTTCCAATGATGCCGCTCTGTGAAAATTTTATGATGAATATCTAGAGAAATAATGGAAATAATAAATATTCACTGTTTACATGCATTACATAATAACTAAAGTTTTACAGATCACATGATATCTCTAACAATTAATATGCTTTCTAATATTCTTAATCAAATTAATAGTATAGTTTTTCATGTAATTACTTAAACTTGATTGAAATTCACAGACGAATAAATCATACACATCTATTATTTTTGTTTTTTGTTCTGACATATAATAAGCTTTATAAATAGAAAAAGCTAAGATAGAACATAGTTGAAGTCATAAAATGTCTCATCAAACAGTTTGTATTCAAACACTAAATAATTCAGAGTTATGTTTATTTCGAATTTGCTTTATTTAAAAAAAAAGTGTTTAACTTGGTTCCACAATGGTGATAAATATTTATAATCGTCTTCCATTTGACAGTAGTTACATACACTTGATTCAGTAATTTTCCAAACCTTAAGCAATGTTTTTGTTGGAAGAATAAATTGTCGTAATTTCCATTGAGAAACTTTTAATTTATTTTCCTGTACAAAAAAGAAAATAAATTTATAAACGTCTGACATATTTGGTTTTTCTTCAAACTGTAAATGTTTAACGCATTTTTTGACACCGACGGGTTCAGTATTTTTAAAATCGATTAATGATACATAAAATAATTTATTATTCAGGTGATATGGGTCGACACATTGAGAATTCCATATCATTTTATTTTTTAAAAAGTTGACAGTAGTATTAATAGAATTGTTGGCAGTTAACAACTGTCTCCAATTCTTTGGAATTGCTTTCTTTAAAGTAGAGAATTCAGAAATCCAATTTGTCTTTATATTTATGTTTTGAAAAAATGAAAGTACTCGACACCTTGCCTTCTTTGTCTCTAATATCATTTATGAATATTAGCCCGCTGTTTATCCAGTTATGAAAAATAATAGTTTTTTGGCCATTTATTTTAAATTTATTTCCCCAAATGATTTTTTACTTATATCTTTATAAGATTTTGGTGTTCCTGCTTGTCCTCCACCTGTTTTAATCCAACACGCAATTACATTTCTGTAAAAATCGGGAATTTTATCATGATTTGGAAGGTTTTTAATGGTGTCTATGTTCATGTTAAAAACTAGCCAATCTTTTCCGAATTTCCGGAAATATTTTGCTGGAATAATGTTCCAATTTGCGAACTTTCCGTTTATACGTCCTTTTACCCATGATGCTTTAAGTGATCGAAAATAACTATCGAAGTCTATCATATTTACCCCCCCCCTTTTCGTACTTGTTTGTAAAAGTGCTTCTTTTGACTTTATCTTGTTTTCCTTTCCAAATAAATTTAAAACAACACGAGTTCTTTTTTATATTTATGTGGGACCGAACTGGAACTTGCTAGAAATGTAAGTTTTGGTAAAATTAATGACTTTATTATTAATATTTTCCAAATTATTGACAGATTTGTTTTTTCCCGAGAATGAAGCATATTTTTTATTTGGTGAATTTTCGTTTCCCAATTTAGTTTATCGCATTCACATTTATTATGCCCAAAGTACATACCTAAAGTTTTTATAGCACTTTCTTCCAAATTTATTCCTTCTACCTTGTCCTTGCAATGTTTAAGACTCCCTATCCATATTTTCACTGTATTGCTTCTATTAAGCTTTATACCAGATAAAGAACCAAACATTTCTATTTCGTTTAGCGCGGCTGATATTTCTAGTTTTGAACATAAATATAATGTAGTTTCATCTGCTAATTGTGACATTTTAATACTGTGAGTTTTTTTGTCTAACTTAATTTGTATTCTTTTGATAATCTTATTGCTTCTTAGTCTTAATGCCATAATTTCGACGGCTAAAATAAATAATAGAGCAGATAAAGGACAACCTTGACAAATGCATCTAGAGTTCTCAAAAAATTCTGATACCCACCCATTATCCATAACACATGTTTGAATATTATTATATAGTGTTTGTACCCATCTAATAAATGATTCGTTGAATTCGAAATGTTTTAGTGTACTAAACATAAAGTCCCATTCTATTGAATCGAACGCTGTAGTGAAATCTACAAAAATTATGGCTCCCTCGATATTATTTTCTTCTGCGTAGTCTATAACGTCCTGAATTTGTCTTAGATTAAAACCTATAAATCTGTTTTTGATGTAACCAGTTTGGTCTTCATTTATAACATCTGGAAGAACTTTTTTTAAACGTTGCGAACATATGATTTTTTTAATCTACAGTTAAAAGTGAAATTTGGCGATAATTATCTAACGAAAGAGGGTCAACCTTTTTCAAAATTAAGGACAGAACACTAGAGGGCTTGAAAAAAGGAAAGTAACTTTTTGTCGTTACCTTTAGTTAAGATTTCAACTAAGAAAGTTTTAATTTTATCCCAAAATGTTTGGTAAAATCCTGCAGTTAATCCGTCTAACCCTGGAGATTTGTTTAATTTCATCATTTTTATTTCTAAATCGCATTCATTTATTGTTAGTTTACCATCACATTTCTTCATGTATTCTTTGTTAATGTCATGCTCTAAAGTAGTTTCTGATATATAGGTTTCTATTAAATTTTCATCGGGTTCTTGCTTGTATTTTATGATTTATAATAATTATTAATCATTTCTAATATTTTTGACTGTTCAGTAAATATTTCATCATTATCGTTTCTTAATTTCGTTATTGATTCTTTTATCTGTTTTTGTTTTTCTAAGCCTAAAAAATAAGAATTGTTTTTTTTTCATTAATTCTATCCATTTTACACTAGATCTAATTTGTGCCCCTTTCGCTGCATTATTATATATATGCTGTAATTTTGTTTCAATTTGTTTATTTTCTTTGTTAAGAATTACATTTTCCTTCGAAAGTGAATCTCGTTCTAGTTTAAGCTTCAGTTCACAATTTTCTCTTGATTTAGCTTTACAATATCCTATTGTTTTTCCGTGATTTCTATTTTAGCATATCCCATAATAACTGCATATCTAAGTTACAATCTTTATTTTTTAAACATATGTACTTATCTAATAATTTGTTTATTAAATGTTGATACTTTTCTTCAAAATTGAGTTGTTGACTTTCCAAAACCCACTACCCCTTTCTGACACTCCAGGTCGAAAGGTAAGAAATACACCTTGATGATCAGTGGTTTGAATAAGGGCTGGTTTAATTTTGCATGAGTGAATAAATGATTGAAAATCTTTACTAATTAAGATATAATCAATTCGACTGGCTTGTAATCTGTTTTTTCTTCTCCACGTGAACTGTTGTATCCCTTGGTTCATTTCCCTCCAAATATCAACTAATTATTTTTTAGCTACCAATAGGTTATATAAACGTTTTATGCAATAATCTTTTCCTATCGATAGGTTTTATAGATTCATGTCTCCTCCTAAAATAGGAATTCCGATTCCGTTTTCTTTAACGAATTTGTTTTTTTTTTAAATTAATTACGTGATGATTTATCGTTTGGTGCATACAAACATAATAGTGAAATTGTAAATCGTTAATTTTTATATTTAAAAGTCGAAGTCTACCTTCCGTGTCTGCAAATGTATCTAAAATTTCAAAATAATTTGTTTTTATTCAACAGAATGGCCACGCCCCTACTTGTTGTTGTTCCGTGACTGCATAATATATCGAATTCAGAGTTATTTTTAATTTCTTTTTGTAGACTATGATCTAAATGAGTTTCTTGTAAAAAAGCTATTGAACATTTATTCCTTTTAATAAATTCAATTACTCTTGATATTTTCAGCTCGCACAGTTTTTACCAGGTATTATATTACTATTGCTAATTGATTTGTGTACAGTGTAAAAGGGAAATCTTGATTGAATATAGTACGTCGACCGAGCTTGTAATATCCATAAAAAGAGCACTTGATAAACACCAACATGCCCGTTTTAGTTTTTGACATTTTTCTGTATGCATTCGAGTATCTAAAGACAAATATAGTTATACGACGCACTGAAATCACCGTGAGCATAGGATAGCGTGGTCTGTAATAAGCTTTAGGGGTATGATTTATTCTTTGACAACTTGTTCTGTCCTGAATATAGCTCAAATACTGCTCGCTGGACTTAAAGCAAACATATAATCAATCAATCACAAGTAATACACTCTTCACTGGTTTACAATTGTATACTTTAATAAAATGTTAGCGTCTATGCAGCAGAATATCATGGCTCCCCGATATTTTCAATATAAGACTGTTCGTTTGAGGTAGTCAGACCGCTCGTATAAGGGAGTCTTTTAAAATAAGATCGTCCGCTTAAGGTATTTATGCAATATAAGGCCTTCCGTATGAGTTACCCAGGCCGCTCGTATTAAAAAGACCTTTAAGATAAGACCGTCCATATGAAGTAGTCCTTTAATTTAAGACGGTGCATATTGATATTCCTTCAATATAAGACCCTCCATAAAATGGAGTACTTTAAAATATATGGCTGACCGTAAATGGGAGACCTTCAACATTAGACCGACCGTACGTGGGAGCCCTTATACCGGACGTACGAAACAGTCCTTTAAAATCAATCAAGGAGTCTCTCTATATATAAGAAAGTACGTATAAGGGAGTCTCCAAAATTAAGAATGTCTTTATGAGTTTGTCCATACTAGGGAGTCCTTCAACTTATATTGGGGCCCCAGTGACAGCGTCGTTAATTTGTACTCCGGCTTCATCCAATAAAAACTGGACAGCATGATAGAGCTAAAAATTGCTGACTGTGCGATATTTAAGACCACAGGAATAAGGGAGTCCTTAATATAATGCTGAATTTATGAGGGAGTCCTTCAATATGAGGCAGCCCATATAATGTAATCATTAAACAACTCGCTTGTTATACAAACAAGGGGTTTTTCAGGTTTGTTGATATTAATTTCTGTAAATAAAACCAAAAAAAAAAGAAATATGTCTTAACTTAACACCTTCTGACAGTGTTGAACACCTGTGATTTAATTAAGGATTGATATGCTTAATGAAAGGAAGCATAAGTCCCATGCAATAAATTATCTAGGATCACGACCGAGAAACTGTGGAAAAGCCCTGGAAAGGATTATGTAACATGTTTGTCCTTGTTTTTTAAGAAACACCATACTTCAGAGCTGATATATTGTTATTAGTAAATAGAAAGTGATCTATTGACAAATATAACATTATGATCATTAAATCTGTAAGTAGTATCTCCTCTGATATGCCCGTCCTCGTATTTGTTTACATGTTTATACCGCACATTGCTTAATATTTGTGGTATTCAATTGATAAATATATATTTAGAAATATGAGGTATGCCGATTAAATAAAATACAGAGTTATCAGTAGTGTCGACAATAAACATATCAAAAGGAAACTTTTTTTAAAAATTACGTTTTAACACCGGATGTTTTAAAATAAAAACATAAAATGGGTCAAACACCGTTTATTCAATTACTTATCACTTTCTTTATTATTTCTTGGAGGTATTCGTAATTGATTTATTTTTGCCAAAATAAACTAACTAAACACGGTAATACTTAACTGATACAATTTTTCAGATATCTTCCTGAAAATATGAAATATGTTACTCTCTTCCTAATAATACAGTCCGCCATAAACATGACTTTCTTTTACCGAATATCAAGTTAATCCACAGTGTTGATTGCATTTTACCCATTGAACTTGAAATTAAGGATTCGTATAAATATTTAGAAAACTGAACCTTGAATACCAATCAGTATTAACAACAGCTTTATGTTTTTGTCATCACACATGTGTCCGCCACTACGTGACATGCACGTGTTGAATGCTTAGTATAATGTATTCTACCAAAGCTTTTTTTTAAACTTTCACTGCAATCTGCACAGCGACAGTGATATTAAGCAATGTGCGGTATAAACATGTAAACAAATACGACATAATATTCTTGTTTCATCCATGGACACATATTGATAAAATGGTTCCAAAACACATACATTGTGAAATACAGTGCAAACAAACGAACGGAAAATATTGTTTTTGCTTATTACGTGCTATTATTATATACATTTATATGCATATTAAATGAACTAAATGAAGACAGTCCCTTTATTCATTCAGGAACACAACAATTCACTCAGGCCATGAAAATGGTTCGTATAAATATTTAGAAAACTGAACCTTGAATACCAATCAGTATTAACAACAGCTTTGTTTTTGTCATCACACATGTGTCCGCCACTACGTGACATGCACGTGTAGAATGCTTAGTATAATGTATTCTACCAAAGCTATTGAACATTAATGATCATAATGTTATATTTGTCAATAGATCACTTTCTATTTACTAATAACAATATATCAGCTCTGAAGTATGGTGTTTCTTAAAAAACAAGGACAAACATGTTACTCTCTTCCTAATAATACAGTCCGCCATAAACATGACTTTCTTTTACCGAATATCAAGTTAATCCACAGTGTTGATTGCATTTTACCCATTGAACTTGAAATTAAGGATTCGTATAAATATTTAGAAAACTGAACCTTGAATACCAATCAGTATTAACAACAGCTTTATGTTTTTGTCATCACACATGTGTCCGCCACTACGTGACATGCACGTGTAGAATGCTTAGTATAATGTATTCTACCAAAGCTTTTTTTTTAAACTTTCACTGCAATCTGCACAGCGACAGTGATATTAAGCAATGTGCGGTATAAACATGTAAACAATTACGAGGACGGGCATAGCAGAGGAGATACTACTTACAGATTTAATGATCATAATGTTATATTTGTCAATAGATCACTTTCTATTTACTAATAACAATATATCAGCTCTGAAGTATGGTGTTTCTTAAAAAACAAGGACAAACATGTTACTCTCTTCCTAATAATACAGTCCGCCATAAACATGACTTTCTTTTACCGAATATCAAGTTATTCCACAGTGTTGATTGCATTTTACCCATTGAACTTGAAATTAAGGATTCCACAAATAAGTCTGCTTGATACCTTTATCTACATAATATAATATGATCATAATGTTATATTTGTCAATAGATCACTTTCTATTTACTAATAACAATATATCAAATTGAAATTAAGGATTCCACAAATAAGTCTGCTTGATACCTTTATCTACATAATATAATATGATCATAATGTTATATTTGTCAATAGATCACTTTCTATTTACTAATTAACAAAAATGGTTCCAAAACACATACATTGTGAAATACAGTGCAAACAAACGAACGGAAAATATTGTTTTTGCTTATTACGTGCTATTATTATATACATTTATATGCATATTAAATGAACTAAATGAAGACAGTCCCTTTATTCATTCAGGAACACAACAATTCACTCAGGCCATGAAAATGGTTCGTATAAATATTTAGAAAACTGAACCTTGAATACCAATCAGTATTAACAACAGCTTTATGTTTTTGTCATCACACATGTGTCCGCCACTACGTGACATGCACGTGTAGAATGCTTAGTATAATGTATTCTACCAAAGCTTTTTTTTTAAACTTTCACTGCAATCTGCACAGCGACAGTGATATTAAGCAATGTGCGGTATAAACATGTAAACAATTACGAGGACGGGCATAGCAGAGGAGATACTACTTACAGATTTAATGATCATAATGTTATATTCGTCAATAGATCACTTTCTATTTACTAATAACAATATATCAGCTCTGAAGTATGGTGTTTCTTAAAAAAACAAGGACAAACATGTTACTCTCTTCCTAATAATACAGTCCGCCATAAACATGACTTTCTTTTACCGAATATCAAGTTAATCCACAGTGTTGATTGCATTTTACCCATTGAACTTGAAATTAAGGATTCCACAAATAAGTCTGCTTGATACCTTTATCTACATCTTTAGTTGATAATTAAGATCGACTGAGAATCAAAATTTACGAGAATATGGGATGATATTAATTTCACTATAGTGAATTTTCCAGTTTTATGTGGTAGCATTTCTACAACGCCTGCATATGGCATATACATCTGATAGTTGAACAGGAACTTAAGAGATTGCATAAACTATCCAGATGTTGTTTTGTCTGTAGGCAAGAAAGTAACTGAACCAGCGGTTCATAGTAGCAAGTAACTTAGTTGAATGTAATGAAATATCTGTGTCATAAATGACCTTCGATTTGTTTGCAATAACTACCTTCCTATTTTTCACTGGATTATGACCCCTCTTGCATATGAATGAGGTATGCCGATTAAATAAAATACAGAGTTATCAGTAGTGTCGACAATAAACATATCAAAAGGAAACTTTTTTTAAAAATTACGTTTTAACACCGGATGTTTTAAAATAAAAACCATCCACAATACGACGTGATGTTATCTTATCCACTTTTTCCGGTCCTGGATATCGATTATTATCAATATCAGATGCAACTGTCGAGTGTCTGTCGTCATGGAAATGCCGTTTGCCAGGTGTCTCTTCATATAAAAAGCATGGATCATTTTTATTTCCATCAGAATGTAGATTAACACGAAGTAGTGGTTTTTGGTGGATTATTTTATGAAGACGGGTTATATTTAAGAGCATTTTTATATTATTACGTAATGCTTTGACATATCTCCATGGTAAATATAAAATGTGCATTATAGTACAGCACATGGGATAATCACACATCAAAATATCCGATTTAGTTTTAAAGATATGACTAATGACAGTTAGAACGAAAATGTGGAAATTATGATAAAATTAAAGAATTGTTCACTTTTTTCAAACCAATTGTTATTTCCTTACATTCACAACAAAAATTAAAATGTGTGGTGTTCATCTCCCGCAGAAAAATGTTTAGTCTACATTTTTTTTTTTAATTTAATCGCTTTTAAAAAATAATTATGTAATACAGAAAAAAAATAAAACAACAACAATAAAAAAACGCACTGTATGAAAATTTTACAGAAAATGTATTTATGAAAAAAGTGTTGCAGTTTTTGTTGATGTAGGTTGGTTATTACAAATTGAAGAACCCACCCGTATGTTTGCTGAATTGTCGACTTCAGAACAAACCATTTCATTAATATGGAACTAAACTTACTGAAGCCTACTGGTAGAGTGCTAAATTTAATTGATCCGGTTTCGCGCATTCTGTTTGATTTACTGAATGTAAACAGCATATATTACCGACTAAACTGTTTAACGTACTCAACTGGTTTTAAACTACTAGTGAACATGTAATAGCATACATAGAAAACATGTTATTGTACAAATCTGAATCCATCGGATGAATACGCTTGTAAATGGTTGTTACAACGTTTGTGCTCCTTGCATTGTTGTAGTTAAATGTATTGGCATTAAACCAGAAAACAAGGAACTTTAGAGGACCTTTACCTGTTACCCTCTTCCTATGAACATGTACATAACATTACTATGTTTTATGTATTTTTATGTAGTTTTAGATTAACCCAGAGTCCCAGCCACCTCCCTTAGGCCGAATTGTACAGCCGTTATAATCCGAAGTTAGTTTTGTGATTTGTTGGATTAACCAAACAAGCGAGGGTACGACTATTCGTTCTACCGCACCCTCCCACCTAACAAAAAAAAAATGAAAACGAAACAAAGAAAAACAAAGGAAAAAAATTGTTGAAAGAATTTCAGATTTCATAGATACAAATGTCGGACTAAAATGACAGGTTTTAAGAATAAATGAATGAATTGATGAACTATAAACCATTTAAATTGTTGTCTCTAGAGAAGGTACACATTCTTCTATAAACACCTCAGATACAATATTTGATGTTGACTCGGAATGTTAATTTTAAAATCAACAGTAGACTGTTGTCTGGTTTACACAGAAAAAACATTTGATGTGTTTATGTTTTTGCGGGAACATAACATCCCATGTCTCCTACCAACCCATGTCACATATCTGAAGTATTGAAGTCTTTTAATTAATTTTAAATCATTAACGTGAAGGATTGTTATAACTGTATTCTTACACGTCAGAATATGTTGAAGAAACTGTCAAAATTCTTGCAGAAAAAAAAGAAATAATTGACATCTTACCTTATGTAGTTTCCATAGAAACCGTAGAAATTACAACACAGTGTAATTAACGATGAACTCTCCCTAATTTATGTCTGATATACAACTCCCCGTTTGGGATTTTAACAATTTGAATTCGACACATGAAACCACATTTAAACAAAGAAACAAACAAACAATCAATATACAAGGCAACATGTATCAGGGAGTCCTTTAATATAAGACTGACTTGATGAGGGAGTCCTTCATCATAAGGCCGCAAATATAATGGAATCATTAAACAACTTGCTTGTTATACAAACAAGTTGTCTTTTAGGTTTGTTGACATGAACATTTGTAAATAAACCAGCCAAAAGATGTCTTAACAGAACGCCTATTGACAATGTTAAATATCTTTGATTTAATTGATAATTGATAATGCATAATGAAAGGAAGCGAAAGTCCTATTTAATAACTTATCTAGGGTCATGCCTGAAACTGTAGAATGACCATTTATATGATAATTACTCGTGAATGTGAATTAAAGAGAAATAACACATAGTATTGTCTGCTTGCTATATGATTCACCAGTTTCATCTATGATTATCAGTAACCTATAGTTAGCCGTATGTGAAGTTCAGGTTCCTAAAGACAGTTATAATAAAGCGTTTTCTCCATAATAAAACTATGGGTTATAATACTATGGGTAAAGTGTAACTGGGTATAATCCTGGCATTCACTCGTGTTAACATAGAGTTTAGAAAACAACAACAACAATAACAAATTCCTTATGGGTCAATTCAGAAGCCATATAAAATGAGAGGTGCAATCACCAACAATGAGCGATGCATTCACAAACAGAATCCCTATAAAATTAGCGATGCAATCACAAACAGAATCCATATAAAACGAGCGGTTCAATCACAAACAGAATCCATGCGATTAGAATAATTGGTATTGTTTTCGACAAGAACCTAATAAGAACAAAGAATTGCTATTGGAAATTAAAAATTCAGTTTGTTGTACTCATAACTAATTATATGTATATTTATTGGCATTGTCTCAACCTGGCATTTCTGTTGTAATTTGAAAAAAAAATCATCTTTTTCTTATGTACTCATTATAAATTAGAAAGTATCGAGAGATCACTGGGCATCAATAATTTTGCTTTTTGTAGCATAAACAATTCAAATTTCTTCGACATATATGGCAAATGTCTCTAAAATACAAGAAAAAAAGGGCACTCGCTAGGGTCGCCCTAGGCGTTGTAACCAGACAACCCTTCAACCTGCGTGAGGCATGATCAGATGTGTGGATTGAAGTCGTACAGCCGTACAATACTTAACCAATATAATAGAGTAAACAAAACGTTTCAAATATTTATCTAAAATCTAACTTGTGTGTTAATGACTTAATAACGATATCAAGTTCAAACGGTTTAATTGGCTGATTGATTGAATGTTTGCTTTACGCCCACACAACAGTGTATCAGCTACATTCAGGACGGGAACAAAATAACAAACAATACATCACTTCTTGAAATACGGCGCAAAGGGTAAAACATTGGAATGTCATTGGAAAAGTTCGGGTATGGGTAGGAGCGGAAAAGTTTGCCTTTTACTGCCGTTATAATCCAACGTTAGCTTTGTGATTTGTCGTAACCAACAAAGCGAGGGTACGACTATTCGTTCTACCGCCCCCCTCCCCCAAAGAAAAAAAGAACGAATATGAAACAAAGAAAAACAAAGTGCAATAATTGTAACATTTTCTGATATCATAGACACAATGTCATACTAAAATAATTACAGTTTGAAGAATAAATAAATGAATGAATAATCCATTTAAATGGTTGTCTAGATAAGGTACACAATCATGTATACACACTTCAGATGCAATATTTCCTGCTGACTCAGAATGTTAATATTCAAATCAACAGCAGATTGTTAACCGGTTTACACAGACAAACATTTGATTTGTTTATGTTTTTGCGGGAACATAACATCCCATTTTGTATCCCAACCCACGCCGCACATCTTAAGTACTGAAGTATTTTAATGCACTTTGAATCATTTACGTGAATGATATTGATAATCGTATTGTAACAAGTTCGAATATTTTCAAGAAACTGTCAAACTTCATGTAGAAAAAAGAAACGGTAAAAATATTTTAAATCTTACCTTATGTAGTTACCATAGATACCGTTTAAATTACAACACAGTGATTGCAATTAACGATGAATTCTACCTAACTTATATCTCATAAAAAACTCCACGTGTGGGTTTTATCAATTTTGACTTCGACGCCCATATATCTATACATAACTACTGCGCATGTCCCTTTCCAAGGCTCGTGTTAAGTATACTTTCTGAGGCCAGAGGTCGTCGGAACGAGGAATTATCGTAGTACACCGGGTGCTGTTATAAAATGCAATGTGTTTGTGTATTGTATTGATATTTCAACGTTGGCAATCTTTGTGGTGATTTAAAAACTTAAAAATCGGGCACGGTAAAAAAATTACGTTATATATAATCCGTTTTAGAAGATTTTTGTGTAATAAAAGAAGATTTTGGTGTAATAAATTTATCCAGGTGTATGAAAGCATTTAAATCATGTAAAATGTAAACTTAAGCTATCTACAAGTCAGTGAAAACTGCACCAAATCTATCATAGTTCGTAGAAAATCGTCTGACGCTTGTTGACCAAAAGTATATGTTCTTTCCCGTTTTATTGGAAGATATTATATTTGTAAAAATGGCTGAACACGAGTAATACACTGCGACAATACTGGGAAGTTTCCCAGTGTTAGACCCACAGAGCAGCGGGTTGCGTATTTGGGAGACCCTCTTATTGGGGGTTGTCAGGTCATAATACGGGAAGCCTGGCTAGAAACCGTAGTGCTAAATTCTCCTACCACACCCAATACTCCACACTTTTCTAGTGGCAGTCAAAATTTTGTTACCTGTGTCACACCCCGCCCTTTTTCTTTCCATTGATTGATTGTTAACTTGTTCCGTCCTGAATATAGCTGAAATACTGCTCGCTGGACGTAAAATAATCGTATAATCAATCAATTACAAGTAATACACACTGTTCACCGATTTACAACTGTATACTGTTATATAATGTTCGCGTCCATGCAGCAGAAAAGCATGGTTCCCCGATATCTTAAATATAAGACCGTCCGTATGAGGTAGCCAGACCGCCCGTATAAGGGAGTCCATTAAAGTAGGATCGTCCATTGGAGGTAGTCAGGTCTTTTGTAAAAGGTAGTCCTTTAATATAAGATCATCCGTAGTCCTGTAATATAAGGCCTTCCGTATGAGTTAGTCAGGCCACTCGTATTAAAAGGACCTTTAGTATAAGACCGTCCGTATGATGAAGTCTTTTAATTGAAGACTGTGCGTATTAGGTAAACTTTTAATTTAAGACTGTGCGTATTAGTTAGTCCTTCAATACAAGGCATAGCACACAAGGCAGTCCTTCATATTAAGACCGTGCGCATTGATATTCCTTCAATATAAGACACTCCATAAGCGGGAGTACTTCAAAAGCATATGACCGACCGTATATGGAAGACCTTCAATATAAGATCGTCCGTACAAGGGAGTCCTTATACCGCAAGTATGAAAGAGTCCTTCAATGTACAACCGTCCGTAACAGGAGTCTTTCTATATATAAGACCGTACGTATAAGGGAGTCTTCCGATATAAGAATGTCTTGATGAGGATTTCCATACTATGGAGTCCTTCATATTATAATGGGGCCTCAGTGGCCGAGTGGTTAATTCGTCTGCTATTGACCTCTTGGTCTGCCAACACTGAGATTGAGGGATCAAGTCTCACTGGGAATAGGGTGCATTCGACTCCAATTTTGTAAATAAACAAGCAAAAAGAAATATGTCTTAGCCAAACGCCTATTGACAATGTTAAAAATCTGTGATTTAATTTAGTGTTGATATGCATAATGAAAGGGAGCGAAGGTCCTATTTAATAAATTATCTAGGATGATGACCAAGAAACTGTAGAATAGCAGTGATATTGTTATGACTCGTGAACTTGAATTAAAGATAAATAACACATATTACGTTTGTTTACAATAGGATATATCAATTTGATCTACGATTATCAGTAACCTATAGTAAGCCGGCTTACTGTTTTTTAATGTTCAGGATTCCGATAGAAAGTTATAATAACGAGTCCTTGTCATAATCCTAAACTATGGGTTATAATACTATGGATTAAGTGTGACTGCTATAATCATGGTATTCACTCGTGTTATCATAGAGTTTAGAAAACAACAATAACAATAACAAATTCTTTGTATGTCAAATAAGACAGCCTATAAAATGAACGGTGCAATCACAAACAGAAATCATATCAAATGAGCGGTGCAATCACAAACGAAATTCATATAAAACGAGCGGTGCAATCCCACGCAGATTCCATATGATTAGACTATTTGGTATTGTTTTCTACAAAAACATAATAATAACAGTATTTTTGCTTTTTGTAGCAGAAACAATTCTGATATTTTCTCCATATATATTGTTTGTTTGTTTGAATGGCGTTTTAACGCCACTTTCAGCAATTGTTCAGCTATTTCATGGAAAATAAATAAATAAATAAATAAATAAATAAATAAATAAATAAATAAATAAATAAAAAAATAAAACTGATAACAGATCATGTTTAAAAAACAACTACCAGTTGCTTAATTTAAAAAAAGTAACATACTTGTAAAAATACCCAATACTCATTCATTTCTTCCATGTGGCCCATTGTCTGGGTCTTTCATACACATGTGGTCTAGGGTTTGACAAAAATCGGACAAAATAACGACTGTTTAAAGATACACTTTTTATCGGCTACAATGTGCTTTCCAATTATTGAATCTTTCCGCGATTAAATCATGTGATTTTCTACCAACCTTAAAATCTTCGTGTATCCTATCTACATTTGATTTGTTACACGCCACCCCGAGACTTGCGGTTCCTGTACGCCACAATGATCATGACTATAGACACAAACTGACCCACGAATGGCCTTAGTCATTGAGTGTCAATATAAATAAATAACGTAAGCAACTCATAACATAACCTAATATAATTATAATTACTAGCAGTTGTCTACATTTAATTGATCATACATGTCACTTTCGCTTTATTAGACTACTTAAATACCCTCCTAAAAACCTCAAAGAAACCCAATAAAAACAAAAAAACCAAAACTAAACTAAAAAAGGCAAACAAACACTGACAAGAATTAGTACAAACAAGATGAACAAAAACTAATTAGATTATAGAACTGGAATGAATTTGGTACTTAAGTTAACCTATCCTCATTTGGTCGTTTTTTAAGCCTGTTTGGGTTATATTGAGTCTTAAACATACTATTGTATGAAAATATACAAAAACATATTACATGGAAAAAATAACTGTCAATATCATACTCAACATCATAAAATAAAAATGGTAAAAAAGAAGAGACATAATTACAATGTTTGAAGGAATTATATACCGTCATTAACTTTGTTTAAATGGTAGTTTATTTCAATACATTTTACGAAATTTGAATTCAGTTTGCTTGTGTTGAATTTTAGCACGCGACAAGTACGTGTTTTTCAAAAAATAACTGCTCCCGTCGTCAGTTATACTTGATTGTCTCGTACTGGTGTTATATTATTTGAATGTAAACCGTTAATATACGCCGATGAAAACATTTGGGATAATGAGATATCATTTTAAGATAAGGAGGTGTTTTATATGACGGAGAACTCTGTTGTTTGATATATGGATTAAGCTTCGACTCATTAAATATCGGTCAAAGCTTACAAGTGTGAAACCGTAGACCTGTTAACATCGACGCAATTTCGCACCATCAATAGTAAGGACGTGACCGCCTTGAGAGCTGAATACCTGAAAGTATCATTAGGACATTTGTGATCCCACAAACAATACAAATCGTAACAAATGTTTAGATTTAATGCCTATGTAAAGTTAAATTAAGTACACATTAGGAGTATTTAGATAGTGGTTATAGGATGCAAAGTTTATATCGCATGTATTATTTGAGAAAAAGTCGTGCACCAGTGACACCAAAAACATAATACTGGAAGGTCTGATAAGTAAATATAGGTAAATTGTTTCAGGGCTTTTATCAATAAAACTATAGGTCTCTTATATTGGACACCCACTAAATAAACCTGCTTCGCGTTTTCCGAACAAAAATTTGATTTGTTTTGCGTATTACAGGGAACATGAACTCAAAACTAAATTTACATGAGTTACTTGGTAATCAAGCTTTCTTCTAACTTAACCATTATAAAACAGAACAATTGCATATAAATATTATTTATGAATTATGTAGGAATATCTCATATTTTAAAGTCACAAAAATATCAGAAACGCACCTATGAAAGGTGCCTATGTCCTTGAACGTTAACAAAATAATATAAGAATAAAACATCTAAAGCGATACTTGCAGCACACGAAACTTTGGATTTAAGCAGATAACAGGTTCAAACCGTGTAACTGATGATATTTTATGATAAACTTAAGACTGATAATCAAAATAGAATAGTTGTGTTATATTACAATATACGCAGGAAAACAACAGTTGTTTTATACAGTAGGCATTGATTTATTGGTTCGTGAGGCTACAACATAGATCCATTTAAGTTCAGATGGAACAGTAACTGACGAACAACAGATCAGCATAACACTTAGGGTAGATAAAACAATAAGGACAAGTTTCTTGTCTACCACTGGAATTTAGGGCTGAAGGGACAAAACAATGCCTTTTGTAGTGTTTTCTGATTCATGGATCTGCAATCTACCAGCGATAAAAGAGACCACATTTGGTTACAGGATGCAGCTGTATTTGCTATTTAGTGCTCAGTTGCCGAGGCATAAAATGAATTTTGACACGAGCACGAATTGTTGGTATAACCCTGAAGTTAAAAAACTAATTGTTAGTTCATGGTGGCTGTCGGATTAGGTCCTGTAACCTCAAGAAGTTTCCCAGAGCAACCAACAGAGCTGTCAACGCATCCTTTCGTGATGGATAAGCGATGCTTTCTTTTTGAGGATACATATGATAATGAAGAAGACATTGGGCGGACTATGATTAGTAACGTGCTTTAGTACGCTTGACGTGTCAATAAGACAAGCCTATATTGCAGCGTAAAAATGATTGATTAATTTAGAAAGTGCTACGTTGCTTACACGCACACTCAAAATCAATGTTGTTATGTCAAAACAGTTGACTTTTCACTGAATACTTAATCATTTTTAATCACAACCAGTTTGAATTTTTCGTTATGGTCTGTCCTAGATTAATAGTTGTAGTTTGTCCTGGAGTAGTTCATTTAAAGCTATATTATGGACATCGTTTTAGTTTGTTTGAAAGGGTTTCTATGTCACATTCAATTCTCCCTCGAAAATTATTGTTGGTGCAATATTTAGAGAAAGTGCTACGTTTCTTACCCGCACATTAAAAATAAAATCCCTATTATTGATGTCATAAACAGTAGACTGTTCACTGAATGCTGAATACTTTCGAATCGCTAACAGTTTGAATTGTTAGTTATGGTCCTAGATCAATTGTTGTAGCACCTGTCGTCTGTTCTGGAGTAGTTCATTGAAAGGAATGTTACGGACATATAACCGATAAGTGTATCTAAATCATTGGAACACAGACTTTAGATGTAATGCCTTTCAAAATTACATCGCAGTAAATTTTTACAATGAAGATATCGGTTTATAAATCAATTATTTACCTGGCAACTCCGACGTGTGACTAGTAGGTTGATCAAACACTAGGCGACTTACAATCCACAATAAAAACACTAACCACCGAGTAAAAATAAATTGTATCAGCTATTCTAGGCTTATAAAATTTACTACTCTAGATGAAAGGCTCGTCGTCTTAGTAACCAACATCAATGGCGTCAAAACTTAAACTCTTTAAAGGAAAAATACCGATAATACGGATGTTGTAGTGTTATAATAAAAAAGTCTATAATACAAATCCATCTTATATCATCCGCAGATTACAAGTAGAAAACTAAAGAAAAAAAAATATTTCCAAAGTTCAGAACAACAAATGTAGGCAATGATTATATAACTGAATTAATACGTAATAATTTGTCAGCGCTCAAATGTTACGATAAGATTAGGAGCTTTTAGAAGAATAACAGCCTATCAGCATATCAGTGGCTGTAAATTAAATGTCATAACAGTAGCAAGGTTATATATTTTAACAGCCAGCCTCGAGTTAATATTGATAATATTTTTAAAGAAATATAAATATAAACACAGACATGTTTTTTTTCTCTTAAATTGCTGTTAAATTGTGTTTGAACCAGTGTTAAGCCAATATCTACAGCCACTATACCAAGGCGTCTAGTGGACGCAGTTGTAACACCGAGAGAACAATCTACTACTACAAATGCATCAATGTCTTAAAACCTATCAATATCTAGTTCTAATATCGGTGGATTATATAACAATTGGAGCATCAATATAATCGTTGGAATAATAAATTGCACCAATAAAACGGTAAGGTAGTAAACGTGTGTCTGTACTTTAATGCATATTGAACACAACTGGTTCCTTTATATGTACATTAATACACTGTAAAACATGGCATACACATTCTACATAACAAAAATCAAAATAACAAGATAAGCTGTTTAAAATATGTATTAAAAATATTTAGAATGCATGAGTTTCCATGTCTACATATGATATTTATAGATTATATAGAGGTAACCTTCCTTCTCAGTCCAACAACGTGTTTCAAATCATAATTTTAATTCGAATCTTTATTCGTCCGTTAACATTATTATGTAGCAATGTAATCGGATTTGTATAAATACACATGTAAATGAAAATATAATTTCATTCAGTGTGTAACTTTTTTTCATATATTTGATAATATTACGTTGTCTATATTTTGAGCTATTTTATGCTGCTTCACATACACATCTGTCGAAATACGAGTTGTTTGGTAATGATTTTCTTTTGTTAATGCAAATATCTAAATTTTATTCATAAATGTCACTTGTGATATTTTCATTGAAGGAGACCTTTATGTTATCGTTTGTTCCTTTATGATTGTCCTTATTTATTAATTTTTATGATTGTCCTTATTTATAAATTATTATTCACTCCATAGAAGTGACGTCATAATGTATTTTATCTTCAGGGATTGACGTCAAAATGTATTTTCTCTTGTTAGTTTCACATCGTTGCCCATTGTATACGACGTTGTATACGACATTTTCCAAGTCGCGCGAGAAATACATAAATAAGGACAATCATAAGTGAATCATTAATCTCTTTGTATTCCTCACATTCCCACAAAATTGCATTTTCTTACCCTTTCTAAACAGAATGCTGATCGTTTATGTAAATATTACACTATATTGATCAATAACTTCCCGTCATTAATTTCGTTCGTTGTCTTTTAATTTTGCCTTTGATCGTATATAACATGACTGGTATCATTAGGAAAGTATACATCTCACTTTAAAACACATAAAGTCAACAGTTCTGGTTTTCTATCTTTTTATCCGATTGTTGAATATTTTAGGTGTTTGTTGCTGTTTTGTGTTTTGTGCTAGATTTTGTTCTGCTAATTTTATTTTCAATGATCTCGTTTCAGCTGAATATTTTAACTACGAATAACATGAATTCAAGTCGCAAATTATTTTCACATCTTATCCAGAAATCATTTGCATTGCAGAGATTTCTTGGATAACTGATACCAGTATAAAAATTACCTTGATATATTAATTCAGTGAGGTCTTAAGCTGACTGATTTTAAGAAATAAATATTGGTTTATAGATGTGTTCATTTGCAAATAGAACACATGGATTCAATTCAGTTTGCGTGGGATGAAGCTTTGAACATTCAGTGATAAAATCATACAAACGTTGGTATATAAATATATTATTATATTAATTATAAATATATGTAACATCTAAATTAGCATCTTTCTTCCATAAAAAACGAAACACAATATAAACCTTATATGACCTTATCGTGTTTATAATACAAACCTTTTATTATTATTTAACTTTTTTAATTATGCATTTAATTGGTTGTACATTTCAATATGTCACCAAACGTTAAAAACATTAGCAAAAGGTTAAAATGAGAAAGAATCATTTAACTTCTCTTGGAACCACATACAAATTATCTGCTATAAGGATTAATAACTTCTGCATAATTAGTATGCATTGTAACAGACAATACATGTTTTATTGCACGAAAAATGTCTAAAAGGATTGCATCTTGCGATCAACACGTCTGCCTATGTAATGTAAACCTAGCGATCAACATGTCTGCCTATGTAATGTTGGTAATGTCGATAGCCACAGGAAGGAAGGGCAAACTAAACTGTGCGTCACTTTTATTATAATTCCAAAGACAGTTATGGAAAAATAAACTCTAATGTTATGAATTTCAGCTAGGCATAAGTTAATGTAAGCCAAATGTCAAAGGTTCTTCCCTGGCATCCAGGTCAAACTGGGAATTTTGATATTGTTAAACACATAATAGAAGAGGCAGAAAAAGATTGTTTATAGTCAATTTTACAAAGTACTGTTATGCATGCTGACAAGTATATAAATAATTATAAACACCGTTGATATCACAATATTAACACTTAAAGGAACATGATACAATTTTAATTTGAAAAGTACGTAGATAACGAAAGGAAATTTGACATGATGTAAGAATTAACCAATTACTATTCATGGAGAAATCAGAATATAGTTCTGAAAAACCGAAGAAATTTTGGCATTCTGTTTTTATTTTAGCCTATCAACTGAATAAATTTCCTGTCGGAAGTCTGGGGTTTTCACAGGCTTTCTCTTCAATAAACCTGGACGTCATGTTATAGCTCAAAAATTGCTATAAGCGGCGTTAAACCTCGTTCTAACAAACAAATAAATAAACCAATCTACTTAATAGAAATAATGTGTAAGATGTATGTCTAAGGAGCTGAACCTGTATTGCTATTGTCTTGTTGTTCATTTGGGTTATAAAATTGTTAAGGTTTTATTTAACAGATATCATGCATATTAGTGCAATTTACCACTACCAGTCACCGGAAATCATTGAAATTAACATGATACATCTGAAAACCAATAACGGATTGTAAAATAACTACTTTTGCCTAGATTCTGACAGCCATATTAAGGTTATTTGCTACGTAAATGTTATATTCGCCATCATACATTGTTGAATTATGGTGCTTTATCAGTCAATAGATTGAGAGGAATATCTTTAGGTAACTTCCATGATTTCGCACCGTTTTTGATCGTACGTAACACGACAATGCAATGGCAGGTGCTCGCCCATAGGAAAACCTGATCTTACTCTTATTCAGAGCGATTCATTTGAGGAGTGTATTGAGTATTTGTTGTTTGTTTTAATTGTTAGTGAGTTTTTGTTGGTTACTGTGAAAATGTATCTTTGTGTACTTTTTATTACGCCTCTTCTAATTTATTGTACACTTAAAATGATTTAAATTATGCGCTATGTTTAACGCATACATTATGTCTGCTAAGGTTTCTTTAGTTCCTGTTCGCTTACAGACTTACAGAGTTACAGGCCAGAATTTGGTTTACAGGGTACAATCTTAGGGCACCATGGACACTTTACACCATTGAATATTTTAAAGTCCGGCTTTGTACAACTTGAAGGTGGTGGAGCAACACACTTTGGAAGGGGACAAGGCGCTACAAATATAAATTACTGATACAATTAAAAGTGCACAATGTAAGTTTAACAATTATTATATATATCATGCCTTTTACCAGTTAACATATTTAAACAAACGAGACGATTGGTATATATGTTTTCTAACATAATGCAAGTAAATGAAAAGGAAATGACATTATATGTCCGACAACCACGTGCTAGACGGTCTATGTAGTTCATTAAGTATTTTGAATGACGGCAAGAGGTTTGGGCTACAATATATAATAACTTAAAAGTTTGTAGATTATTCCATAGCTAAGCCTACTTTAATGTATTGAAATGGGGATTTTTATCAGGTGAGATGAAGGCGCGGTTTAAAAAGAAACGTATGATGTTAAAGAATAATTTTGCACAACACACTCATTGGGTGTGATTCATCCATAAAAAGGTCAGAAAAATGCCATTTTATGTTACAATTTCAGATAATGCAGTAAATATTTATAACTTGATATTAGAAATCGTTCCAATGTCTCTACTCGCTAAGCTACGCAGCGCGTCCACAAGTTTCGAGAATGATCTTTCTCTCGTCGGTAGGTCTCAGTTCATTCTATGGAAAGTCTTGCCGGGGCCGTAACAGCTGTCAAACATGCCGTGCCCCTTTTGCAGTAAGATCGCTTTATAGACTTTAGCATTATAATTACTTAAGTTTTCGACCCTTTCCAACTAGAGGTCGTCAACATTTCATTTGAGTAAGTTGTCAAATCTCTCTAATTCTAATATGACGTCCTTCAAACGCTTTGGAAACACACCTCAATTTAAATATTCAACAAAATACGGCTGTTCCAGCCATTTCAAAAACCCCCGTGTGTTGATGCTTTTGCTTTAAAATTTATTTTATTGTGTACCTTTGTAAGCAAACCCAATAGATAACATGTCCATTTTCTATTCTATGCCTTTATTGTTTACATGTTACAAGTCTTCCTTGACTTTAGCTACGTTGTGTTTCAAGGGATGTTGCGTTGTTTACAATGACGTTCAATGCAAACCGCGAGACTTTTCCCGCCCCCACCACAAACGAATTTACCGTTACGTATCAAAATGAAAACGCAACCGAATTTCAAAATGTTGATTAATTGTGGAAAATAACTGTCAATTTAAATTTGCACCATTGTGGATCTAAAACAGGAGCATAAGATCGACCAAATGCGGTAAGCGGTTTTCATTTCTCACGCAAACACAGCAACACATGAACAGTCCCAGACACGCCACACGGCGACTGATGTAATGAAGCATTTAATTTTGTCGTTCTTTGTTTTGATTGTTAAATTTTATTGTAAATGTTAATAAATATGTTTGTTTGTTTTTAATTTATATTTCTTCGTTGTTTTCTACTAAGTTTTACACGAGAAATATAATAATTTCGAAACAAGGGAGGTTCTCGGAAATTGGAACAGCCAAAATAAACCTTTACCTAGGTAGTCGCGAAATGTAAAATTTCTGTATTTTCATATCAGAATCGAAATAATTCATGCCGTAATTTTATGGATTATTTAAATATAGGTAAGCAAAATATTCATGAATATAATGCCTACCCATATTTAAATAATCCATAAAATTGGGGCAGCCATGAATTATTTCTTAAATAACTATTAGAGTGATTTTCTATTAGCTACCAATAGAGGGGGCATGTATATAATTAGTTGATTAAAGTCACAAAAGGAAATAATGTACACAATAGAATGTTTGTACAAAAACAATCATGTGAATATCGATTACAATACCTACCTGGCTTGCATTTGCATGTCTGACAACCTTGATTATCTAACACATATCCATACTCACAAGAACCAGAACACTTAACCAGGGGACACACATATTCTGTTATTAGAAAATACAAGTAAATATGACTAGTTTTTATACAAAAGAGTTTGTCAACTACATATAAGTACTCAAACATAAATTAATTCAATATTAAATAAACTCATCTATGCAAAAACTTGTAGAAATTGAGCTATATATAAGGCATAAAAGATTAGTTTGAATAGTGGTTTTTAGGACACTATGCACATTTGTTAGTTATACTGTGGTGTTTGTACATTATATGCCGAGGAAGCGGTGTGGAAAAACTCCGGCCATTGGTTAAAAATATAGGCAAACCTGGTCAACTGTCAAATCGATAACATCCTACCCACAACTTCAGTGTTGTCAGATACGTGAACAACTGCTAATTTAATTATATCCTCATGTGAGTACACATCTACCTCTCAAGTACGTACACATCTACCTATCAAGTTAGCACACATCTACCTCTCAAGTAAGTACACATCTACCTCTCAAGTTAGTACACATCTACCTCTCAAGTTAGTACACATCTACCTGTCAAGTTAGTACACGTCTACCTCTTAAGTACGAATACATCTACCTCTTAAGTTAGTACACATCTACCTCTCAAGTAAGTACACATCTACCTCTCAAGTTAGTACACGTCTAGCTCTCAAGTTAGTACACATCTACCTCTCAAGTACGTACACATCTACCTCTCAAGTACGTACACATCTACCTCTCAAGTACGTACACATCTACTTCTCAAGTACGTACTCATCTACCTCTCAAGTACGTACACATCTACCTCTCAAGTACGTAAAAATCTACCTCTCAAGTTACTACACATCGACCTCTCAAGTTAGTACACATCTACCTCTTAAGTTAGTACACATCTACCTCTCAAGTACGTACACATCTACTTCTCAAGTACGTACATATCTACCTCTCAAGTACGTACACATCTACTTCTCAAGTACGTACATATCTACCTCTCAAGTACGTACAAATCTTCCTCTCAAGTACGTACACATCTTCCTCTCAAGTTAGCACATATCTACCTTTTAAGTTAGTACACATCTACCTCTCAAGTACGTGCACATCTACCTCTCAAGTTAGTACACATCTACCTTTCAAGTTAGTACACATCTACCTCTCAAGAAAGTACACATCTACCTCTGAAGTTAGTACACATCTACCTCTTAAGTTAGTACACAGCTACCTCTCAAGTACGTACACATCTACTTCTCAAGTACGTACATATCTACCTCTCAAGTACGTACAAATCTTCCTCTCAAGTACGTACACATCTACCTCTCAAGTTAGTACACATCTACCTCTCAAGTTTGTACACATCTACCTCTCAAGTTTGTACACATCTACCTCTCAAGTTAGTACACATCTATCTCTCAAGTACGTACACATCTACCTCTCGCATAAGTACACATCTACCTCTCAGTAAGTACACATCTACCTCTCAAGTAAGTACACATCTACCTCTCATGTTATTACACATCTACATAAATTAATGAGGAAAATAATTTGACGAGTTGTTCTTTTCCGTCTGTGTTTTAAATAATAATGTCCATACATGTACTTCTTTACCATTATGTAAACACCTATTACTGGGTTTATTATTATTATTAATTTTAAAGACATATTTTGTCCTCATTAGTTTTTTGCTTGCATTCATTTACAAGAAATATTTGGTCAATATTACTTTTTTGCGGGTCATATTTTTCCTTTGTTGCCCGATATTCGAACTCCTTCGAGTTTAATTATTTTACAAATATCTTTTCATTATTAATTTTTGTCTCTATTTTTGCAGTTGTTTTCGGATCAAATCTTTCGGAATTTATTCATTTTAAAGATAAATTTTGTACCGATTTGTAACCACCAATTTTTTTCATCTCAAACATCAAGCCAACTGAAATACTTCTATTGGGTTTTTAAGGCACAAAATATTCCTTAAAAATCAGATTTTAAAAGCTTATATTAAATAAATATGTGTATCGACCATCATTATTACTTTCTTATCTATTGATTATTTATTATACACTATTACTACATTAATTAAGACACTTTTAAAAAGTGACCTGCAACCAGCCATTACCTTAGCATTTCAGCTGAATTGACCCATTTCAAAGCTTCTGGATATGCATACAATGTATTCACCACAGGACTATTTCCTCGCACTGTCCTGCTCTATCGACATTGTCTAAGCATCAGAACACTGCTATTATAGGTTTTAAAATTAGAAAATGTAATTAACTAATCACTTGTTATCGGCGTGCTTCAGGAGCTTTACAAGACAACTAAAGTAAGTTTAATTCATTGGCAAAAGAGAATTATGCGTTGCAAACTTGAATTCAATAACCCATTCAACACTATTAACAAAGGTATAGATACATACCGAGACCACGTGACCGAGACCTTCTGCCGCCATAAGCACTTTTGCATAGCAAATATTTCCAAAGGATAAATGACTCATAATACCTGCTGATGCTTTAAGCAGCTCTGCGCGGAAAATACATCCACCAAATAAACGACTAAGGATACCTGTTGCCAATGTAAGCAGAGTTGAACAGAAAACGCAACCAACAAATCAGATACCTGCTGACGCAATATGCAGCTGTGCATGGCAAATATTTGAAATGATGAATGACTCAGGATACCTTCTGCTGCTTAATACAGCGATGCACAGCAAATACATCTTACGAATAAATGAATCAGGATACCTGCTTCCGCTAAATGCGGCAGTGCACAGCAAACCAATCTTACGAATAAATGACTCAGTATACTTTCTGCCGCTATAAGTAGCAAATATATCCAACTGGTGAATGACTCAGGATACCTGCTGCCGCTACATGTATAAGCAGCTGTGCACAGCATACATAAAATCAATATATTTCGGCAAATTTATGCTGAATACATTGTATGCATATTCAAGAGGGGTGTGAAATGGGCCAATTAAACTGAAATGGGCTAAGATTAAGGCTGGTTGCTCGTCAGTTTAAAAATCTTAATAATTGTAGTTATATTAATTATAATTACAATATATATATAGCACATTTATTACATGGATAGATGAATCGTGATACCTGCTACCACTGTAAGTAGCTATATACAACCAATCTATTCAACTAATAAATAAACCTCGTGACCTGCAGAAGCTATAAACGATAAATGTAGCAGGAATATTTTGGTAAATTAGTCCGAAACGTCTTGCATGCTTTCAAGTGAAAATAAATTGTTATCGCCCATCGTTAAGTCTCTACATATATCATTCTGTACTATACACCAACGTGCTAAGGATGCGGTTAAGAGTTCAATTCAGCATCGGACAAGGCAGAAGCTACAATAAAAACTAACGAAGCCAGTATACTTACTGTTAGAACAACAAACAGCAAATCTATCCGCTGGGTCAATGTTACATGAATATCCTGGTGGACAGTCCTGTCGTCCTGGTCCACGCCCACAGAAAATATTAGGTAATGGATTTCCATTAGGACAACGAGCTACAACGGTAAATTAGTATTGTTTTCAATATAATTTTGGGGTCATAATCTATGCAGGGATATTTACATCCCCACCACCATTAAAATATTCAATGATCCATTATTGTTTTGTAATCTCTTTAAATTGCTTATAAAGTACTGAGTCGCCTAACTCTGATTGTTATAGTCAAATATATACCATGAAATACACTACATATAGACATAACCAACTTGTCACGTGATCTAAACGACACAGTTTCTATCACTGCAATATTCTGGTGAATATTCATTTAAAAGAACAGCGGTGTTATTGGGCATTACCAGTCATGATTTTTTTTTAAATTTATTTTAAACTTTTTTTGTGACTGCCGACTTCCGACTGCACGAGGATATTTCATGATCAATACAAAACATTTACTACCTTTGTTTCATTTTTTTTGGTTTGGACCATTTAATCAATAAAAAGTTAACCGGCTTTGTAGACATGTCCAACTATATCGGTCATCACGTGACTTTCGTCACCTGTACTATGATCGTAATATGGCGATGTCGATTTATAAATGCACGGGGGTGTCAAATATATCTGCAATTTGTATTAAATTTAATCGATAACCAAAAAATGTGCTGCTATCTGGTAAAAGTATGATCAATTACCAATATTTTGGGCCCATTTTAAATAGATATTAAATTGAGCAAATCAATTCCAATTTTATTTGAAAAAATCATATTTTTAATGAAAAATTTTATATGGTTACTATTGAAAAATGTCGAAATTTATGCAACCTACCCCAATTCCTCCAACGTCCTGAATATAGCTGAAATATTGCTTGCTGGACGTTAAGCATCAATCAATCAATCAATCAATCCAATTCCTCCAAGAATAACATAATAATTTTTTGCTTACAAAAAAATGTGCTGCCCATGTGATTATGTTGAAATATGGAACTTTAAGATTTTATCAACTAAATGAGATATTGAATTCGGGAAATCACTTCCAAATTTATTTTTAAATGACCGATTTTTGGAATTGTACACGATTTCGAGGCACTCTGCAGATGTAAGGCCTCCAAGACGGTCAGAGTGGGGAAACGACTAAACCACCATGGTGGAGTCCATGGATTACTAACACTAACATCCGTCCGACCAAGGGGATTAAGCTGTCGGTGTAGGACGTAAACAACTCCCTAAGTCAAGATTTCGAGACAAAATGGCGATACCGGATTTGGTTTTGGCGGTAAAATTCAAAATATATAAATATACCGGATTTGTTATATTACATTTGCATCATAAAACTAGTGCCGGACTTGTCATAATAATGTTCCTTTTGTTATTTTGTATATAATATACAATACAAATAAAATCCTGTATCAGCAGGGGTATGAAAGCAAGGTGTTAAGAGGTAGATATCTTTGAGGCCAGTACAAGGGTAATAAAGGTAATTGCAGAACCATTTATCTAAAGGAAACAAGATGAACCAGAAACTGAGACAATAAATGTTTTAATCTAAAGTAGACATAATATTGTGCATAGATAGATGTATGTGTATCGTGTACATGAATCATTTCACTATTATTTTTTCAACTCTGATTTGAAATAATATTGACGAAATTCAGTGTATAAGTAATAGTTATATGAAGTATATGTACTTGTCCATATCTGCCATTTGATCAGATCAATTGCACATTATATGCAAGTTAGATTGATTGATTGGATGTCTGCTTTACGTCCAGCGAGCAGTATTTCAGCTATATTCAGGACGGGAACAAGTTAACAAACAATAAATCAACGGAAAATGGGGTGGGATTGGCCACAGGGAATACAATTTTGACTGCCACTGGAAAAGTATGGAGTTTTGGGTAGGGGCGGAAAATTTAGCCTATTGTAGCGGCTACAATGAGCCTACTCTTTTTCGAAATCTACAAAAGGGTTCTTTATCGTGCAAGTAGCGTGGCACTCTCCAAACACGTTACCCACTACAGTCCGCGGTCAGGCTTTCTGTATTATGACCTGACAACCCCCAACGAGAGGGTCTACTCTATGCGCCACCCTGGGACGCGCTGGACTGCTCTGTGGGTTGAGCACTGGGAACCCTCCCAGTATGGTCCCAGTATGCAAGTTAGAAATGACCAATAAAGATATGAAAATAAATATAAATTATATAATTTACAAATATGGAAAGAATCAAACTCAAAATAACAAAAATACCACAAAAAAAAACAAAAATTAAATTACAACCGAATTTCTTCTCTTCTAAGTAGATTTTCTTAATTATTTTCTTGACAAAACAATAATTCTCTTAAAATTATTCACAACCTTTCTCTTACAGAAATAATTTTGAAATGCCAAATTTCTACTTTATTTTGAAATTGTTTTGACAGGGACATCCTTGCAATCAACATTTTTGTTTGCATTTACAATAATTGTGATCATGACTACATGCTCACAAAACAAAAGAAAAGCCATAAAGTTGTTAATTAAAATGTTTTTTTACATACTAAGGAAATAAAAATGTCAGTGTCGCCCTCTACTATTTTGTTATCTCCCTGTAATTATCAAAGGTAAATTCCGGAACCAGTTATCGAGTGTAAACAGAGTTATCTAACCTAATTATGACCGATATAGTTGGGTATGATAACCGCCTGGTGACAAGAAGTTTGCCTCGTTCTGGATTTCACTTTAAGTAATATTTTTTATCTCAATAGGTAACTTTTTTTGCATTGTCAATTCAATTTTCGGTAGATTTACGTTGTAAAAATTCTTTATTACCTAGATTTTGCTGTTTGTCTGGAGTTATGCACCCGGTACCGCACGGCACATGACAACAAATATCTCCTGTGGAATAATAGGATGTCCTTTATATGTATATTACACAATAATGTAGTTGTAAATTTCTCGAAGAGTAATAAAAATTCTCTTGTTTGTTTCTGGCTTTTTTATGTACTATGTATGTCTGGACACGGTACATTTATAGACACTGATAACAAACAGTTTTAATAACTTCACGATCCGGCTACTCAGGCTTCCTCTCCCAACTTGTCGCCATGATATAGCTAAAAATGCTGAAATTGGCGTTAAACAACATTCAAACGAACAAACAAACAAACAAAACAACTAACTTCCCGAACAGAACAAAATAGCCAGGTCGTTTTTTAAAGGCTAAAGTAATTAGATGGGTTCATCCGCCACTTTCGACAATTTTTCGCTTATATAATGGTTTCCACTTTTTATTGGGAGAGGATGCAAGGGTACACTCTCCGGCGCAGAGAACATAACTGGTTCCCAGATATAATCTCTGCCACACGTCATTCCCCATTTACTGCCGGACGATATTTGTCGTCTGCTTGTAACGTTTGTAAACAAAGAATGATGTATGTAAAATAATACACGAGCTCTTTTTTATTTTTATATAGTCTATTTGTACACTTTTGATACAGTTTTACATTGCAATTACTGCGTTTATACGCGAAGCGTATCTGCCAAAGAGATATCTCTCACAATGTCAACCAGTGGTACGGCAGAGGTGATTGTGTTTGACGTAGGATACCCAGAATCCTTTACGTGGAGATTGGCAAGAGTATTAAAGATTGGTATATATTCATTAGCTTCGGTAGTCTATTTTGTAGCCACATTCTAACGACTACTAATTTTACGGTTAACGATAAATAACAAATTCACAATATCAATACTTTCAAATAGTTTTGGTTATTGAAGCGATTAAGGCTACGAAAATATCGAAGTACAAGTAATTCAGTACTAAGGAGACGTGTTTCTCAATTACCGCTCTACTGCAAAGTAGGGGCCTCGGTGGCCGAGTGGTTAATGTAGTTCGTCTACAATTGATCACGTGGTCTGTCACCACTGAGATTGCGGTTCGATTCTCACTGCGGGCAGGATGTACTCGACTCCAATCTTAATTGACAAGGATTGCCAGTTTTCATACCGCAGGTCGGGGTTTTCTCCGGGTACTCCGGCTTCCTCCCCCAATAAAAACTGGACGCCATGATAGCTGAAAAATTGCTGAAAAGGCGTTAAACATCATTCAAACTCAAACAAATCTACTGCAAAGTTACTATCTCACAGAATTGACAGAGCACCCATTGATAAACATAAACCATCTTTATTAACATGTATTTTCTGTATTTATTATGTGGGACTAATCACTACTTTACCTTTAGGACACTCAAGATCAGAGTTACACTGCTGATAATAGTGGATACATCGTATTGCTGGATCGACCGCTGGACACTCTTTACGTGGTTCCTAAATATATATTGCGAATTATAGATGGAAAGGGATTTTTCGTCAACACAATTGATAATTTATAACCTATGGAACCCCGAAGATTCGACCAGGAATCGTAAACTCTTGTCAATAAAAGCTAAAGTCGAGTATACCTTAAAAGAAAGTCGGACTCAGACTGGCAACTGTGTTGGCGCGCCGATGAACAAAACTAAATTGATAGCTACATTGACATCTCTGCCACAAAGACACTGCCAAAGACAGATGTTTACTTCTTTGTTGATGTTGTTCCCTCGCTAACTATTGTATGTAGCCAATTGACAACTTCTCTATAGTAATTTGTTTTGGTGAATTACATATTAAGTAAAAACTTACCGTTTTGTTGTACCCACAGATTCAATATTTTTAGCAAGATATATTACACAAATAGTACTGTACCAGTTTTACCATTAATATTTTTAATTTGGCAACGATATTTATAAATAAATAAATTTTGCGAGAATACTGACTTTTGATTTGCTGGAAAATATTTTCTATCAGAGGATGGAAAACAAATTTGATCGTCATGGAGACACGCGCCATTTGACGTCATATATTACTCCACGGGAAACAGTTTTTGTGTTGATCTCTTTTAAAATAAAATTGTTGAGTTTATTCTCTTGTTTGAATTTATTTATAAGTATTAACTACAAAAAATATTTTCTCCATCGAGGGATAACAAAATTTCCGTTGTGCACATTTAAATATAATCCGCTACGCGGATTATACAATGTGCAAAACGGAAATTTTGTTATCCCTCGATGGAGAAAATATTTTTTGTAGTTAATCCTTAATAGAAAACGAGAAAACATAAAAACGCAAAAATTGACAAATTTGGTCTCGATAGTGTTTTGTTTTGGTGAATTTCATATTAAGTAAAAACTTACCGTTATTGGATCTCTACAGTTTTGTGAACCACATTGAGTTGGACAGCATTTCTTTTCACCTGAAATTTACATTTGTTACAACTGTACTGTTACAAGAGTATACTAAACAAAAAGTATCAATTTTATTCCAGTTTCTATATCTAGTTGCAAGCCATTTTACCTAAAAACAATTTATCTAATTTTTTATACCCCCGATTCGAAGAAGAGGGGGTATAACTTTTTAACATTGCCCTTTCGTTGATCCGTCCGTAACAAAATTTCCGTCGCTGTTTTCTAAACAACTATAGCATGTAGAAGCCTGATATTTTGCAAACTGCTTTATCCTATAGTGCCATGTGGTGTTTCGTGATTTCATACTCCTTGGTCATCTACTTCCTGTTTACCGAATACTTTTCGGAGGGGTATCACTAGTGAGCATTAGCTCACATATACACTTGATTTTTTTTAAATACATAGAAGTTAACATAGTCAAACTAACCATTGTGCATACATCATCATGTGACTCGAAAACAATGTCGCAATAATATATTAAAGTTTTCAGGAGAACATCACTATTTTTGTAATCTAAGCAACCCATGCTGAACGCTGTTGTAATTATGTAAGATTTATGTGACGTCAAAGGGCCATTGAAGCTGGTCTAATTACAACAAAACACCTCACATTCTCTAAATACTCTAGGCCTATTTAGCCGAGTTGTCTATTTATTGTTACTATTTAAATATGATGTTAAGAGTTCGAGCTCAACGTGTGTATGTGAAAACGTGTATACTACCACAATATACAGAGATTTTCAATTTTTCAGCTGTTAAGGGTTAAAAATTGTCATAGAATACTTCGGCTTTATCCGTTCAAAAACTTGTCGCAATGTTAAATCTTAAAAAATTCTGAAGTGGCGTTAAACCAAATACGAAATTAGAACATCAATATTACAAACACTAGATTCGTTTCTGGTAAACAATCATCCATTGATTAGACACAGAGCCAACCATTGGATGAATGATAACTGAATAGTTTAGAATTCTGTTGATACGTTTATTTCCCATGGTTGTAAATGGTCTCACATTGCGTCAAATTCTAATATGTCATCAAGATAATGATTTGTCGCTAAACATAAAATAAAAGAGTTCAGATGATTAAGACTATAATTACCTGGACAATTTGCGTCGTTTCCATCACAGTCAGAGCTAAACTTGGCTGTCAGACAAAAGTCTGGTCCTAAGTTCGGTAGTGGAGGACAAATGCCGCCTTTTACAATCTTCATTACAAAATCACAAAAAAATCTTAATATTGCCACAAATGCGACATATGCGCTGCAAAATTATTCATAAAACGAATGCTTTAAAGGCGCGCTGTATTGTATGTACATTTCTAAGATTGTGTGTTCGGACCTGACTACGGGCAGGGTGTATTCGACTCCTACCTTAATTGACAAGGATTTGAGTTTTCCTGATCACCAGGTATTTCGGTTTTCAGTCTTAATAAAATATTGACGCCATGAAAATTTGCTAAAAGTGGCGTTAACCACATTAAAAAACAAGTATTAAACATTGAACATTTACATAACTTTTGTCTTTCATCTGTATCATAGATTTCTATTGGTTCAAGCCGTTACAGATGACGTAGAATCATTGTTTGTCTATTTCAATGAAACTGGTAGCCATGATGAGCACGCGCTTCTTCGACGACGTCCACAGTTTAAATTTAAATAAACAAAATAATGTGTGCCCGATTCAAATCAGGACCCCGGCATTTTTTATTGAAATAATATATAAATGTAAGAATTTAATGCATCATTAAAAAGTTTCATTGACGTATGAAAGCGTTGACCGTGCGCACAATTTCATCATTCTTCCTTGAAAATGTGCCTCGGTTAACGTTTTAATACGTCAATGAAATTTCAAAAGAATGCATTCAATTTTTAAATAAGCTCGACAACTAATGATAATGCACTTTTTAATGTTTATCGCTTACAGTAAATGTGGTGTTCATTTGCAAGGGGCTTGGTGGCTAAGTGGTTACGGTAGTCATCTACTATTGATCACATGCCTGTCAACATTGCTGTAATGTAATCGACTACAATCTTAATTGACAAGGACTGCTAGATTTTCTCGTACTTCCTCTCAAACAATAAACGAGACGCTATAATATAGCTGAAAATTGCTGAGAGTGGCGTTGAGCACCATTCAACCAAAAAACATACAGAAAAAATACGTACACCTTGTTTTGATTCGACGCACTGTAGAACATTACATTCACTTTTGCAACACTTCGTTCCTGTAAAATATACATGTCAATGAAAATCAGAGTTGGGCGTTAGACAATGAAACTCGATGATCGAGTCGTTTAATCTGTTGTTTAATCGTGTCAACGCCGCTGTTTCGAGTTTGGCCCTGTGGAGGCTGCTCCTGATTTCAGCCTTAATTAGCATATATTTCATGTTTTTCTTTCGAAGGTTCGAGTTTTAATGCATACTCTTGCTTACCTTCCCACAAATACTGGACGCCGTGTATTATCGCAGTGATGTTTACTATTGTTTGATTTTTTTTAAAGGTAAATATATAGTTTTGATACTGGATTATATAATTACCATACCGAGGCTGCCTCATTTTGAAGTTATATTGTATGGGTAAAACATTCATTTATAATACCCGGATGCACCTTTTTTGTTATGCATGTTATTGCATTTCCGGTTAGTGTAGTTAATAAAAAATTTTGATGTCTCGCCCGTTAGGTTACTTTTGCACAGGCCATCCCAAATGGATAATGACCTCTTCACTTATAATACCCGAATGCAACTTTTTTGTTTTGCATGTTATTGCATGTTTGCATTTCCGGTTAGTGTAGTTTACACCGAGACTCCGGCTTCAAAGCCAATTAAAACTGGAAACAATGATAACGCTTTAAAATTACTGAAAGTGGCGTTAAACTACATTAAATGAAACATATTAAAGGAAAGTTGTTTCCTCAATTTTTTACGATAATACGGAAGTTTGTTGTAAAAACTGGATGCATAACTTACATCCTATTAATATTATACAAACCTGGTTTTGTACAGTCTTGGTCCGAGCTGCATCCGGGTATTATAAGTTTCGCAAGACATGATCGATCAAAAGGGGGCGCTGGTGGACAAACATCAATACCCTACAATATAAAATAAATAATTAATGGGTTTGTGGTTGAATTGATCCAAAAAAGCGGTTGATATAAAGAACTAGACCTCTATGATTTGCCATCATAAATCATGACAAACACGGAGTGTTGTGTGGTTTGTGTGTTTAGTCCTTTCGGCGTATCTAAATGTACTAAAACAAGTTTTCATGCTTGTGTGTGTTTACACCGTTTAGGCCAAACTTTAACACAACAAAAATGTTGAAAGCATTTTCGTGAACGGTTGTGTGTGTGTGTGTGTGTAAAAGGGGGGATGGGGGCTCAAATAACTGCCAATTTGTTTACATAAACATTTATAGAAATTAGGTAATAGTATTAATCAAGTCACTTTTTGTGTGTTCTAGCATTACTGCTCGACTTCAACATTTAGTGACAAGGATTATTCGTTTTCCCGCTTAAGAACGGGGATTTTCACATGGTATTGCTGGTTTTCTGCCATTAAAACCGTGACGACATACCATAGGATAAAAATTGCTAAAGGTGGCGTTAAACCACATTTAAATAATTAAACAAGAATTCAAACATGTGTTGTCATCCGCTGTCACCTGCACCCTCCAGTGACGTCACTGACATGGATTGTTGTTTATTTAAACTTATTTTAACTGTTTATGTTGACAAATATACATTATTTTTGTAAAAAATGTTCCGGAAGTAAGAAATGAACCTCCCGGGAATCATGTTTTCTTCCTGTTTTTAAATCTTGCACAAATATAAATTTCGTGCACACACTAATATTGGATTTATAAAGAGAAGAATTTAATAAAACAATATTTAGGTGGATGAAATCCCTCAACGTTTTGATATAAAATATATAACTAACACCCTTATGTCAGTTATATACGATTTACATACAAATGACACCTGCAATTTATATAAAAAATACAATTGTAATTTATAATGTCAGCATATATTTTTGTTTAATTAACTACAGGCAATAAAAACGGAAATTACCTTCATCTAGTTAAATATTTTTATTTCACTTATTACACGTTATAAATCTGGAAAAAACTAATTGAAGCGAATAGTTGCGTTTCATCTTATTCACTTGCAAAAATTAATACATAACAATTTCTCATTCAGGCAACGATCTGTAAGTGATTGATTAATTGATGTTTAACGTCAAGCAGCAAGAAATCCAGCTTTATTCAGGGAGTGAACAATGTTATAAATTGATAACTTTCAAAAGTAACAAATAAAATAAAACTGTATTGTCACAAAATAGTATGAAGGTGTATACATATAAAAAAACGGTGTATACATATAAAAAAGTTATTGTAATGTAATTTACTTTACAAACTGTAAAAATTTGTCTCCAGCGACAGTTGTAAACAAATAAAAAAAGAATCTACAGGATGTTAACTTGTTGTGTTTTATTTGTATAATTTCTAAAGGGAAATAAGTGTGTTTAGTTTTGTTAAAAAAAGGTTAATGATCTGAATCCAGTGCCTATTGGTCATTTCTACTTAACCAATACGGAAGTAGCCGAGAGATGTTCCGATTCATCAAGTAAATTATACAGTACCGCATAACCTTTATTATCAAAAGCAATGTACTAGTAAATGTTGTGTGACAATTTGTTCTGGCAAATGTTAATTGTTACACGGTTTTTATCTTACAATTTAGTACTGTGTACTGACTTAAATTAAGCTGTATATAGGATTAGAACTTTTCACAAGCAATAAAACAGTTGGAGATATCAGATCGATAAATGACTAGCTAATTCACTTCCGAGTTGACAGACAGCGGGAGCAATAGTAGACGACACTTGGCCAATGATGCCCCACGTTAAATAATCAATCGGCTAATCAATCAATCCCTACAAAGAGGGATATTGTACTTGTGCACTTTGTTTATTTTTTTGTAATCTTGAATGAACGACGAAATTTCTTTTGTACGCTAGGCTACTGCTACGTTTGCATTAGAATGTATGTCATTCTTATTTATTTATTTATTTATTTAAATTTTAATTTAAATTTTTACATTAAGATATTTAACTTATGTCAAATCTACTTAATACACCCAAAATTAACGAATACCATAATAAGCTAGGCCAACCTTTTATTTTTATATAACCAATAGAAAGGAATCAACACCTGTCTTAAAAATCATAACTCCTTAAATAATTTCTTAAAACGTAATACTGACTTATTTAGTAAAACTATAAGTCATACTTATACAAACAAATGCATAAAATTTCAATCTGCTGACGCATATGTCGGGCGATCCTATTTAAAAATAACCGGATATATCCGAACTATATTGTATATTTGTATGCTTAGTTAACTAAAATATCATTGGATGCAGCATTATCCAATAAAATGATGTACAACATAAGATTGTAAAAATTAACATGATCATCTGTTGAGCAGTTAATCAAAAATTCGTTGAATATATTTATGTAGTAAAGACAATAATGAGTTGCCGTAATATGCAAATTAGGTGTTCTTTTCATAGGATTACAATTTATGAAAACGGAAAAGGTGGAGTGTTTGCTACGGATTTATTCGTAAATAAAAATGTTTGTCATTGACTGTTCAAACGAACTTAATGTGTATGTCTTAATACAATGTTACACCCTTTGTCGAATTTATGTTTTGTTTGAATTGTTTGAATGGTGTTTTAACGCCACTTTCAGCAATTTTTCAGCTATTTCATGGCGTGTTGTTTTTATGGTGAGGAAGCCGGAGTACCCGGAGAGAACCCCCGACCTGCGGTATGAAAACTGGCAATCCTTGTCAATTAAGAATGGCGTCGAGTACACCGTGCCTGCAGTGAGAATCAAACCCGCAATCTCAGTGTTGACAGACCACGTGATCAATAGTAAACGAACTACCTTGACCACTCGGCCACCGAGGCCCCGTCGAATTTATGACATCAGAACATAATTTATTAATATCTATAAAATAAAAATTCGATATTTATAAAGATTTTGTTATGTTTTTGTTGGTTTGTTTTTTTTCTTTTCTTTGTTGTTGGTCCTTTTTTGAAAGATATTACTTTATTGTATAATAAGGTTTATGCAACTTTGAGTATTCTTCTGGTTTTTGTCAAGAAATCTGGTTTTGTGCAGGAGAAAACAAGACGAACCGTTTGGCATTGAATCATGGATTCGAACGCAATCCAGGGTTTACACGCAGCCTGTTAACAATAATAAGACATAATTTGCTTATTCAATGCAGTTTGTATAAAAGTCTGTAGAATATTCTGGTTAAGATAGTAAGGCATCTTGCTGAATTGGCTCTTAACGAAATTCAAACAAAACAAAATAATATATCTTCCTCTCCTTCACTGCATATTGACTGAAACATTTCGATATAATAGCATTGCCGTATGCGTATTTTCCTGCTTTCGCCAGACGGCACACTACGGAAGATGGATTTAAACTAAAGAACAAATTATCAATTAGTATGTTGAATTTTCAACCCGAAACAAAATAAGTGTAAAAACTAAGGTTCAATCCTTTGTGTTACGTTAAATAGTACGGGTGGAGTAGAAAGTTTTTGTTCGGGCATATATGTTAATACTTAAAACGTTATTTATTCTGATTGTCTTGTTAATTGTATAGCTTTTGTTTTGTATAATAATATAACGTACATAAAGAAAAACAATAAGTAATAAGAAGTAAGAACACTTAAAACAACCAATGGCTAATCCAGATTGAGACCAAGAGACACACGACATAGAATGCAGATTGAGACCAAGAGACACACGACATAGAATGCAGATCTAGACCAAGAGACACACGACATAGAATGCATATTGAGACAAAGAAACACACGACTTAGAATGCAGATTTAGACTGGCAAGAGACACACGACATAGAATGCAGAATGAGACCAAGAGACACACGACATATAATGAAGATTGAGACCAAGAGACAGACGACATATTAGACAGATTGAGACCAAGAGACACACGACATACTATGCAGATTGAGACCAAGACACACACGACATACTATGCAGATTGAGACCAAGAAACACACACCATAGAATGCAGATTGAGACCCGCAAGAAGACACACGACATATAATGCAAACTGAGACCAAGAGACACACGAAATAGAATGAAAATTGAGACCAAGAGACACACGACATAGAATGTAGATTGAGACCAAGAGACACACAACATAGAATGCAGATTGAGACCAAGAGGCACACGACATAGAATGCAAATTGAGACCAAGAGACACACGACATATAATGCAGATTGAGACCAAGAGACACACGACATATAATCCAGATTGAGACCGAGAGACACACGACATATTAGGCAGATTGAAACCAAGAGACACACGACATAGAATGCAGATTGAGACCAAGAGACTCACAACATAGAATGCAAATTGAGACCAAGAGACACACGAAAAAGAATGCAGATTGAGACCCGCAAGAAGACACATGACATATAATGCAAATTGAGACCAAGAGACACACGACATAGAATGCAGATTGAGACCAAGAGACACACAACATAGAATGTAGATTGAGACCAAGAGGCAATTGACATAGAATGCAAATTGAGACCAAGAGACACACGACATAGAATCTAGATTAAGGCCAAGAGACACACGACATAGAATCCAGATTGAGACCAAGGGACACACGACATAGAATGCAAATTGAGACCAGAGACATTATATACACAGGAAATGAAGAAGCCAAAACCCAAAAAAATGGGTTCACTTAGGTGTTTTGATTAATAAGCAGTGCTTGCCTCTTATTAGACACAAGTCCAGTTACTAAAGTAATGCCCATGAAAAGTCAAATACTGGAATAGAAGAAACTACCTACTGGAGATGGATTTCCATAACGACAAAATAAAATCGAGATGACTTTTGAAATGTGTCTGTCAGGCTGTCAACAATATTTTGTTAGACAAATGACAGGACCAATGGGTACATCATTTCGTAGTGTAGGGAACGCACGGCCACTAAGACATGTACATCGTTGTATGTTTATATTCAGATAAGGGAAAGTAAATGTAGGGATTTATCGTCAAACTTCTATTGATGTTTTTGTTTTAAACACCCTTAGCTATGACGTGTCATCTTGTTTGTGTGGTTGGGAAAGTTGACGTACCAACTGAAAAACCTATACATTTGGTGGGAAACTGGCAATCCTAGTCAATTCATGAGTCGATCAAACGTTGTAGCAGGGAGACACGAATCCGCAACCTAAGGGTCAATAATAGAATACTAACTATCTTAACAACTCGGGTACTGCGAATACTTCTACTTCTTTCATATTGTCTTTTAAGACCGAAAAAACACCATCCCCACTCTCAGAAAACGAAACTAAGTAAAGAAAGTCTTGACCATAATAAAGTAATACTTAAAAACGTCTAAAAACAGAATAATGACCAGTTATACACACCAATAATAACCTAAATGACATTAATTAATTATGAAATAGCACACTTACCTGTATTAAGTGAATCAACCCCGCGAACAGAAGTAATAGTTGCACCATTGTTTCATAAACAATTTCTTAGCTTTAGTCGAATGACTGTTTTTAGGAACGTAAACAAAACACGACTGAACTTTCAAACATTCTTTAATTATTTTTATACCAACGTTTATACGTCAATGTTTACAATAACAAACAATATCCGGAATAATTACAAAATATTCCGGAAAATACTTACTGTTGTTACGCATGATTTAGCAGCACGATGGTGTATCAGTGAAATGTCATTATCCGTTTACAGTGCGACATCTAGGTTAATTATTCCAATACATCAAACATTTTAGTACAATGTAACACAGTAAAATGTATTAATCTTATTGTTTTTGAGATATATGTGACGTAATCACTGTTTAAAAAGGAAGGTATTTGTTTATTCAAAATTAAAAGCACTGACAAGACTTTATATTCCATCATTATTAAACAGGTTGACAAATTTATTAAATTAGTCAAATTATGTGTCCACCATGAGACGAAACGAATAGACACTATCTGACCATTTTTAATTTCCTTAATAAAAATATTAAAGAAAGTGTGTTCCAAAGACATTAATGAACTCTAAGATTTGACAAACAAATAATAAAAAATCTTTTCGGAGGTAAATCAAAATTTTAGTTCTCTCGGAATTACGTTTTACCCATAGTTTTTGTAAAGAATATTGTCTTAATTATTATGCCATTAGACATACAAATGTAAAAGGATACACCCTAGTGATTATGGTGCACTTTTTTCGAAGAACCTGGTTATGCATAAAACATGGTGGATGTTTTGGCTTGACAGACTTATAGACACATATTTTGTCTTTTGCGGGTCCAAATTTAAGAATCATTTATTAGATCATAATCATGTATTACTTTTTCTTAAATATCTTGTAAAAGTTTCCTCGATACTTTATGTGAGATAGACTTGTCGTCTATTTCTGCACGTGACCATAAAAAATGGAGCTACTTTTTATTGTTTGGAATACTTACACGGTAAAACAACAATATGTTCCGAAACATCGTTATGAAAATCTGCTACCCAATAATGCCATGTTTGAATTATCTCCCCTCCCCAAGTTAAAATAACACAACCAATGCATACATAGGAAATCGGTTGTTTATATATACAAAACAAATCAGTTATGTCTTTAGCTATTATTTATTTATTTCTGAAAACGTTGCTCATATATCCACAAATGCACGGGAAAAGACCTTTATTTAGTTCAATAGTGCAGTATAAGCACAACTTTCCCCGATCAACTAAGTAATTAAGGAAGCTAGTTACATGCCGAGAAACCAAGTTTTACCTTATAACTCTGTCACTCTTAAACAATGGTTATTTATGTTCCATTATTTGTGCCTGTCAGCAATGTTCTGGCCTTAAGTATCAAAACACGGTATACTCCAATCCAACCTTATTGACAAGAGTTGATTTGCCTCTTCCTTATCGTTTTTTTTACCGGGTACTGCGGCTTCCTTTTCAGACAAAATCTGGCCGCCACGATGTAGCTGCAAAATTTCTGCTAAACAATATTAAAAACCAATAGCTTTATTTTGCCATTATATAAACCAGGTAATTATATTGGATGAAAGAAACGAGATGTTTACATATGATCAACAATGTCTGGCTGCAATAGTTTCAGAACAATTTTGTTTCAACCCTTCCTCATATCCTGCCGATTGCCTTTCTGAAAATATGATCTTCACAGATTTTACAGAGGTATAGAAATATTACTTTTCAGGTGATAGTAATCGTTTGGACTAAGTAATTAAATTATGTTATGCATTCCTCTATCCATCACATTATGCCGAGTTTCAATACCAGTTTACTGCATCTCCTACTTTTCATATTTCTACTGAAGTAATAAAGTGTCCTCGGTGTCCGAGTGGTCACGGTAGTTCGTCTGCTATTGATCACGTGGTCTGTCAACTCTGAGGTTGCGGACAGGGTGTACTCGACTCCAATCTTAATTCACAAGGATTGCCAGATTTCCTACCACTTGTCGGGGGTTCTCTACCGAGGCTAATACGTTTTGATTTATCTATGCTATTAAAAATTTCTAAAATTTAACAAAATCTGGAATCATAATATATAGAGCTGCAACAGTATTTCAGCTATATTCAGGACGATAACAAGTTAACAAATAATTAACGGAAAAAAATTAGTGAGATGGGATACAGGGAACACAATTTACACTGCAACTGGAAAAGTATGGAGTTTTGGGTAGGGGCGGAAAATTTAACCTTTTCTAGCGGCTACAATGAGCCTACACTTTTCCTAAATCTACAGGAGCGGTTTTTTTCGTGCATGAGCGAGCACGTTACCCACTACGGTTCGCGGCCAGGCTTCCGTATTCTGACTTCACAAACCCCCAACGAGAGGATCTCCGCTATCCGCCAACCGGGGATGCGTTGGGCTTCTCTGTGGGTCAAGCTCTGGGAACTCAAGTGTATTGTTCCAGTAAAATTGTGATGTATAATAGGGTTATTGCATGAATATTGGGAAATATTGTCCCTCGCAATCTCGTGCAATATTGCATCCTGCTTGGGACAATATTTCCCAATATTCGTGCCCTCGCAAGATGCTATATTGCACTCGCATATTTTATTGCATTGTATATTTGCTTATTAATATAATCTGTCATTCTGTATTTCATAAGAAAAAACATTTCTCCAATATTTAGCAGAAAGAAACATTAAGACGTTCTAAATGTCACCCAGTTCTCGAACCTAATAAGGCCGTACCGACGAACTATAATTTTAATAAAGCTGAAACATACAGTTGTTAAGAAACTCCTTATGCTTTGCCCATTTTAAGGACACCAAATCCTGCATAAATCCTCCTGTTGATAAGTGTTCTGTTTACATCCATAATGCTTCCAATCGGAAAACCGTTCGAATACAACAGGTATTGAAGCATTGTACTTGAAGACACAAAATAACTCTATATAGAGATAAACAGCCAGATGAGATATTGTGAACATTTTATGCATGCCTTTTGTCTATCCATAAACTTTTTATCATAAAATCTTGTAAAACTGATCGATATTATTTTTTAACGTCTTTTCGTTTTTGAGTCTGTTATTGTAACAGTTGCTTATGTTTTTAGTTCGCTTACAATGTTTTCGTTACACCGTTCTTCAAAATTGATAAAATTGTTACTTTCTCTTTTGAAATATTATGGTGATACATTGTAGCCAGAATGAATATACAGTGACAAGAATTTTAGTATTTTTTTGTTTAGTGTATCTTTTTTAATGTAGGTTTCATACATAAAAAAAAATATCCAGATCTCAAGTATGTATGTCAGTATAGTGTCCAATCTGCAAAAAAAAAAACGTTTAAAAACTGTCACTGAGACTAATGGCAAAAAGATATATCTCAACAAACCTTATACAATCTCCAGGTCATTGTTTGTTTTGGTTGTATTTCATCATACGAAACCTCCTCCTGTCAGTTTAAATGTTATATATTTTGAACTAATCTTATCAAAAAATTTTAAAATACATTTATAAACATGTATGTATTTGTAAAAACAAAAATCAAACAAGATCTGTGTTCCGGGTCAACAGCAACACAAATAAGAGCATTCAATCAAAATGTTTTCCTTATTTACTAAACCTCAACTGTACCAGTTCAATTGAAATCCATAAACTGTTCAAAGTTATCCAACGAATACCAGTTACTGACAGTTGGAAGGGCCAAATCAATAGTCTACTTCTATTGTGAAAGGCAAGGGTTAAAATGTATTAAAGATAGATCATCACTAATAGATTCAACTGATTATTTTTTATTTGAAGACATTTTGTTCGTTTTGACTATAAACGTTACAAAAAAATTTAAAATATATGTATCTATATTTGTGATTACACTCGTTATATCACAGCAACACATTTTACACCCCTCTTAAATTCTTTTTAACAAAGATAACTACTTAACTACCAATACAAAGGTTGTTTGTACCTAGGTTAATCTCTCGACAAGTTCTGTGGTTGTAACCATGACTTAATTAATCGTTATGCGAAATCAAGTCAAAGGTAGTCTTTTTATTCCTGGATTTTACTTTTTCCTATGCATTACAACTCGACGGGTGTCAGATTAGAAGCAGCCACTGCTTACTCGTGCAACTGAGTGCACCCATGGTTTTGCGTTTTGGGTTTTTATTTTCCGTTGTTAATGTGTGTCGATATCCGGAATTATAATTGTCATTTGCTTTTTTTGTTGCGGCTTCGACTCTCACTGCTGGAAGGATGTAATCAATTCTAATCTTAATAAACAAGCATTGCCAAGTTTCCTACCGCATGTCTGGGGTTTTCTCATGGTATTCTGGCTTCTTCCTACAGTATAAACTGGGGTGCCTCTGTGGCCGAGTTGTTAAGGTAGTTTGTCTACTATTGATCACGCGGTCTGTCAACACTGAGATTGTGGGTTCCATTCTCACTGCAGGCAGGGAGTACTCGACTCCAATCTTAATTGACAAGGATTGCCAGTTTTCCTACCGCAGGTCGGGGGTTCTCTCCGGGTACTCCGGCTTCCTCCCCCAATAAAAACTGGACTCCATGATATAGCTGAAAAATTGCTGAAAGTGGCATACAAAAACAAAAACAAATATTGCAGGGACTCTTTTTGAGTATTACATTACTGTTTTGATATTGATTTTTGAAATTTTACAGTATCAATTTGTAACATCCAGTATGTTAGAGAAACAGAGACAGCTTTCTTTCAATGTGCGACTTAACAACAATGTGTAACATCCAGTATGTTGGAGAACCAGAGACAGCTTTCAATATGCGACTTGAAAAACAGAAATTGTCCACTAACTCGCCACCTTAAAACTACAGGCCACTATTTTAATACTGTAAAATTCCAAATTATTGATCAAAACCCAATTAGTGGAACGCATCAGCCATAAGACTTCGAGAAACATTTTGGATACATCAATTAAAAACGCTAGAACCTGATGGATTGAACGAACGTAATCCACAGGTAGAATACTAAAATCTGTATGACCTAACTGTGATATGAACAACAAAAATATTTTGTATAATTTGAATTTTCTATTCAGTCAACGCCTTATTAAGCTCTTTAGTAGGGCGAAATATTGCGTTCCATATATTTTATTTGTACATAGTAGTGCTGTTATAATTATTTTTATTAGACAACTATATAAATACGTCTACAAATTAAGCCCGACACTGTTAGAATTATGATGTTATTTTCAGTTACGATTTTTGCATTTTACGATGTTTGTGTTGGTCGATGGATCAAAATTTGTCAGTTTTATATCTTCGTAATAATTCCGACATAGGGACCAGATTGTACCTTTCGTCTAGTCACAACTTTTATGTGAGGATCTTAAATAGCCATAAAATTAAGCAAACACTACATTTTTGAACTTTAAAATAAATAATATATACTAGTTTACCAAACTGTTTAGAATACCACACATACATTTTATATATCCATAAGCTGTATTTTGTTTTCTTGGATAGAGTTTAAATGAATTTAGTATATTCATTACAGCCAATGCGTAACGTTTAGATTTCAAACAGCAGTATGCCACAAAATTGTTTACTCTATAGAGTGGAAGTGAATGTGGTAGTTCTGCGGCAACTTTTTTTTCTCTGGGATATTCCTCAATATATTTGTTCAAAGTTGTCACTATCCAATTCATTTGTTTCTCATTCTTTGTTTTCTGATAGCACAAAAACCTTAAAACCAAACAAATTAACTTTGGGTCTATATATAATCCATAGATCAAACTTTCGGGATGACAGGTCTGAACAGAAAGAAGTTCGTATTGGATAACGTCTGGTACTGCCCATTTTTCTGATGCTAAGTAAGGAATGTTAAAACACATATCACGAAAAATTAAATTTGCTAAGTTTTCAATAACCAACAATAGTGCGTCATGTGATGTTTGGTTTAAATACGCAAAAAGGAGTTCTGAAATGTCATTTCCTTTCTCAGATATAAAGCCATTCTTGCTATGGTTTCTAATCTCCGATAAAATTGCTTCGGCTTGTTCGTGATTCCCATCGCCATTTTCTTCTAATACGCGTTTATCGTTGAAAATTGATAAAATCTTCTCTTTTAGTTCAGTCAGCCAAGTGACATGTGTGCTTAAATTAATCATTTTTTTTAATATCTGAGAAAACCCTATTCAAATGATTTATTTTATCATGGTGCGTTTCATATTTAATAGGGTTATTCAAAAACACATGACAGCTTCTCAAACAAAAGTGGAATTCATTTTCCATGAAGTTAAACGTAGCCACACGCAATTTTAATGAAGTATTTTTAAATGTTAAAGACCTTTTCAGTAGCTTCTTAGCTTTTAAACTATCTTTATGTGAACGTTTTTCATTGTACATGTATCTGGAATAATATAACAGTCCAAGCATATTTTTGGCATATGCAATGTAATGACAAATATAGTGCCGTTTTATATTTTTTAAAAAAGTTATTATATTTTTGGCATTTTGCAAATTAATCTCAATATTATGTCCGACATATGTCTGCCACAATATATGTGGTTTAGAATGAACGGATAGAAATGGCTTATTATAAAAAGATATGCATGTGTGAATGATTACTCTTTGTTTTTCAATCTCTATCAATTCCGGTAGAAAACTATTTGATATGTCTAGGTGATCAAATTCACTTAGAGATAAAAGTTCTGAAGTGTCATTCATGTACTTAGTAAGAGTTTTGACAGTTCGTTCTTTAACATCGGCAGTCATTTTTGAATTGGCCAAGTTACGGTCTTCTATAAAATAATACGGAAAATGTCCAGACGTGATATATCCTATCAGTCTTTTGATGCAAGTTTTCAGACAGATCTCGAAGTTTTCTTTCGTCCATTGACAGGATTCCTGCTCAACACACCAGAATATTACGTTTTTCATATGAAATGATGATAAGGCCTTGTCATCGATTAGTTGTTTGTCGCCTTTTGAAATCATTTTCAAAGCAACATAACACAGAATTTGAGCTTCATTTAGGCTCGATAATAATTCATTTTCACCTACTATTCCAATTCTCCATTGAAAATTTCTTTCTTCTTCAATGCAATCGTGATGAGCAACTGGTGCTAAGGTAACTCCTTTTGACTTTATCCTATCAATCAACTCTTTACACGGCCAATTGTTTGGTTTAGTTCTCCTCTCCCATTCGTTTGCTTCCGGAGGCCATGATTTTAATAATAAACAATTCACTAAATCAGTTTTTCCTTTATTGCGGCTGTACAATGTTACTGCAGGTCCATTGATATTTACAATTCTATGAGGTAATTCCTCTGTTTTTTGCCTGATTGTTTTGGCAAAATTTTCTATACAATGTTCCATATGATAACACCTAAGACCATTTTTGCGTAGTTTCAAGTAAACATGTCCTGGGTAATTTTTGTGTGGTATAATTTCAAGATCTTTTTCTACGTTTATGGTCTCTAATATAACATTGTCTGAATTAATTTCGGTAAAGTATCTTACAATATCCTGATCAGCAAGTTCTATCGATTCATTCAACTGAAGATCGGCAATACCTAAACCCTCATACACGCTTCCAACGCATTCTGTATTTTTGAATGTCTCTTTGCAAAAAGTATCTCGCATGGCATTGTAAAAACATCTGAATTGTTTTCTAATGGCAATGCATACTTTGTCATAACCCACCGCCTCAATAAACAAAGGAAGATCTTTTGTCCTCATATTTTGTTCGGAATATGCCATTGTTAATATCCCGGATATCTTAAAAAATATGTTTTAAATAGTATAAGTATATTTTATTTATATTTAGTACATATATTAGAACACTGTTTGTCTAAAATTTGACGTTAGAAGGTGGGGGGGGGGGGGGGGCAGGTGTCTGAGTGGTTAATGTAGTCCAACATCTAGTATTGATGTCTGACTTTTCACCTGTTACGTTTTTGACCATTTTTGCGCGTGGAGTGTGATTGAATCTAACCGCAATTGATAAGTAGTGAAAATTTATACCAGTACTATATTTCAGTGATTATAATATTATATTGTAGGCGTTACTTATAAATTTATCTTAAATGACCAGCACTTTTTCTATATTGGTGTTATTTTGTTTACTTTTCCTACCTAAATGAGCATAAACTAAGTGCTAAAAGACAACAACAACAACAAAAAAAAAAAGAAAAAAAATCTTACCCGGTTTAAAAAAAAATAATGTAAAGGCAATTCGTTTTTCAGAAAATTAGATTTAGCGACATTGTATTATTGTTGGAACTCAGATCCGCGCACTCCTTTTGTAAATAATATGATATACTTATAAAGCCATTTTAAAGTCAGCAACGTAAGTTAAATGTAGGCTTTACGCAATCAATCTCTCAGGTTTTTCAGTTTGAAACATTTACTCGTAAATAGCACGATTTTGTGTAGCATTTATGCATATTATATTGCCCATACAAGTGCTGAGTAAAGATTTGTCAAAAAGGGGGAGTTTTTTAGTGATTCCTGAAACAGTGAAATAGTGAAATAGTTAATTGAAATTAAATTGGTAAGCCTCAAAACATCTTAGATCGATTCGTATTGATTTTATCTTCTAGAAACGGTGCAGCTGTGAAAGTTTGACTGTTAACTAACTTTGTAAATAAAGACTACAACATTGATTGCAGTGGTATGAGGACAATCAATTAGAGGGCAGGTAGAGAAAACAAATAACGCAGAAATGAGCTAATGTTGTAAGTTGGGAGATTTGTTTGCAAGTTCGTTGTTTTTGTAGATCTCGGCCAGAAATTGTATTAATTGATATATCCGAAAACATTATGAAACACATTGTTGCATTGTTTCTTAAAAAACACTTTAACAATATTGGAAAACAAAAAATGTCAATTTTCACCCCATAACCTTTAAAATTTCCTGTTTGCAAAATTACCAATCTTCAATACAATTGATCTTTTAAACATTTTTATATTTTATGTAAAAAGAATTGATATAAAAATATGTACAATTGAATAATGCATGACTTTCTAATTTGGAAGCTTGTAGTAGAAAATCAATACCAGCATAATGCAACATGTGATTACGTAATGTATACTGCTGAAGACAGGACCGCTCTTTGAGGGCAAATTAATGTAGCCTGCATTCAGTATAACATAGTGCACCTATGTTGTGTCCAGATTACCAAGTAAAGTAAACAGTGTGAATAACCCCACTTTAACAGTGAATTTACAACACATTGAATGAAACATTTAATGTGTTACTGCACTACTCTAACGCCGCCTACAATATCTATTGATGTCGTTATTAGTTTTCATCTGTGACATTGTTTGTTGTAACAGTGGCGTGGTACACTACTAAGTAAAATATGTATAAAATGACTTTTTTCAATAAATAAAAGAAATGTATAAAAAACGAAATATTATCAACTACAGTTGGGTGCAGTCCTAACATAACATGCTATAACTAGAAGAGCAAAGATTCAGACTGCTTAAAGTTAACAGCTGAAGTGTTGATGAAAAATCAGAAATAACAGCCGGCACTAGACGATTAGATCTGCCTTTTGACACATCTGATGTTACGGGTGGAGGTTGAATGTATGTCATGAGGGAATTAAATGAATATGCACTTCTGAAGTCAACAAAGGATATGTGTAAACCTCTGATGCTGGTGGTAATGTTGGTGTGTGAGAAGTGACTACTGGTCCTTGCAGTGGCAATAATGTCTGATGCGAAATGACCACTGGTGTCATTTTTGTGTGTGGCGTAACTACCACTGGTTCTTGTAGTGACACTGTTGTGCTAGGCAAACATATTGGTCCTTGTAGTGGCACTGTTGTGCTAGGTAAACTGACAACTGTTGTGCTAGGCAAACTGACTACTGGTCCTTGTAGTGACACTGTTGTGCTAGGTAAACTGACAACTGTTGTGCTAGGCAAATTTACTTCTGTTCCTTGTAGTGACACTGCTGTGCTATGTAAACTGACAGCTGTTTTGCTAGGCAAACAGACTGGTCCTTGTAGTAACACTGCTGGGCTAGGTAAACTGACTACTGGTCCTTGTAGTGACACTGTTGTGCTAGTCAAACTGACTACTGGTCCTTGTAATGACACTGCTGTGCTAGGTAAACTGACAACTGTTGTGCTAGGCAAACAGACTGGTCCTTGTAGTGACACTTCTGGGCTAGGTAAACTGACTACTGGTCCTTGAAGTGACACTGTTGTGCTAGGCAAACTGACTACTGGTCCTTGTAGTGACACTGTTGTGCTAGGCAAACTGACTACTGGTCCTTGTAGTGACACTGTTGTGCTAGGTAAACTGACAACTGTTGTGCTAGGCAAACTGACTACTGGTCCTTGTAGTGACACTGTTGTGCTAGGTAAACTGACAACTGTTGTGCTAGGCAAACTGACTACTGGTCCTTGTAGTGACACTGTTGTGCTAGGTAAACTGACAACTGTTGTGCTAGGTAAACTGACAACTGTTGTGCTAGGCAAACTGACTACTGGTCCTTGTAGTGACACTGTTGTGCTAGTTAAACTGACTACTGTTGTGCTAGGCAAAATGACTACTGGTCCTTGTAGTGACACTGCTGTGCTAGGCAAACTGACTACTGGTTCTTGTAGTGATACTGTTGTGCTATGTAAACTGACAACTGTTGTGCTAGGCAAACTGACTACTGGTCCTTGTAGTGACACTGCTGTGCTAGGCAAACAGACTGGTCCTTGTAGTGACACTGTTGTGCTAGGCAAACTGACTACTGGTCCTTGTAGTGACACTGTTGTGCTAGGCAAACTGACTACTGGTCCTTGTAGTGACACTGTTGTGCTAGGTAAACTGACAACTGTTGCGCTAGGCAAACAGACTGGTCCTTGTAGTGACACTTCTGGGCTAGGTAAACTGACTACTGGTCCTTGAAGTGACACTGTTGTGCTAGGCAAACTGACTACTGGTCCTTGTAGTGACACTGTTGTGCTAGGTAAACTGACAACTGTTGTGCTAGGCAAACTGACTACTGGTCCTTGTAGTGACACTGTTGTGCTAGGTAAACTGACAACTGTTGTGCTAGGTAAACTGACAACTGTTGTGCTAGGCAAACTGACTACTGGTCCTTGTAGTGACACTGTTGTGCTAGTTAAACTGAAAACTGTTGTGCTAGGCAAAATGACTACTGGTCCTTGTAGTGACACTGCTGTGCTAGGCAAACTGACTACTGGTTCTTGTAGTGATACTGTTGTGCTATGTAAACTGACAACTGTTGTGCTAGGCAAACTGACTACTGGTCCTTGTAGTGACACTGCTGTGCTAGGCAAACAGACTGGTCCTTGTAGTGACACTGTTGTGCTAGGCAAACTGACTACTGGTCCTTGTAGTGACACTGTTGTGCTAGGCAAACTGACTACTGGTCCTTGTAGTGACACTGTTGTGCTAGGTAAACTGACAACTGTTGTGCTAGGCAAAATGACTACTGGTCCTTGTAGTGACACTTCTGTGCTATGCAAACTGACTACTGGTTCTTGTAGTGATACTGTTGTGCTATGTAAACTGACAACTGTTGTGCTAGGCAAACTGACTACTGGTCCTTGTAGTGATACTGTTGTGCTATGTAAACTGACAACTGTTGTGCTAGGCAAACTGACTACTGGTACTTGTAGTGACACTGCTGTGCTAGGCAAACAGACTGGTCCTTGTAGTGACACTGCTGTGCTAGGCAAACTGACTACTGGTCCTTGTAGTGATACTGTTGTGCTAGGCAAACTGACTACTGGTCCTTGTAGTGATACTGTTGTGCTAGGCAAACTGACTACTGGTTCTTGTAGTGACACTGTTGTGCTAGGCATACTGACTACTGGTCCTTGTAGTGACACCGTTGTGCTAGGCATACTGACTACTGGTCCTTGTAGTGACACTGTTGTGCTAGGTAAACTGACAACTGTTGTGCTAGGTAAACTGACAACTGTTGTGCTAGGCAAACTGACTACTGTTCCTTGTAGTGACACTGCTGTGCTAGGCAAACTGACTACTGGTCCTTGTAGTGATACTGTTGTACTAGGTAAACTGACAACTGTTGTGCTAGGTAAACTGACAACTGTTGTGCAAGGCAAACTGACTACTGGTCCTTGTGGCACTGATGCGTGAGGCGAATCAACTAAAGGTCCTTGTAAAGATGTTGGAAGTTCTAATGTTGATGATAAATTAGAAGCCCTAATTGGCAATCTTGCTGTTTGATATGATACAGTTCTTGAAGGACATGGATCTTCACCAGCAGGTGCATTTTTATGCCAGGACAACATCAGATCATACATCCGTTGAACCATAGTCTCTATTAATGCCAACTTATGACTGTTTGCAGTAACTATTTGCTTAAGTTCGGTGAAATCTTTAGTTGATATGTTGAATTGATTTTGTAAAGTATCAGCATTTTGTACAGTTTGACTGGCTGTTGAGGCAAAATCTGTCATTCCATGTGATGTTTTTACAGATACAGGTATGCCCTGGGTTGATTTGCCAAGCTGATTTGGTCTGCCACTATCAAGGGCATCTTTAAATGGTTTGTCAGGAATACTAGGTTCGACAGAAACTGCTACTATGCTGGTTGGTGTGGCTAAAGCTGTAGTGGGATTTAGTGATTTAACTGGTTTTGTTGAAGAATGGGTTGAAATGACAGTTGTGGTCTTTGCTATCACTTTTTCCTTTGCGATGTGTTTTGCTGTTGTCTGTAAAACAAATAAGGGAATAAGAAAGAGTGAATTATTATTGAATGTGAAAAGTTGGGAAATTTATCAATATGACATTTCATATATGCCGACTTTTTGTTAATATTGATTAATGTTGGGAGTTATTTCCTAAATCATAATTATCACAGTAGATTTCTTAGTTTCATAATAAAATGAAAACTGAGCAAAATAGCGATAAACATTTTTACCTGCAAAATATTCTGAAAGTTTTGTTATTTAATATCAGTTTGATTATTATTCACTTCAATGGTTACTTGTATTATTGTCAGAATCTAAGACTCATTTTTTGTATTCAAAATTTGTGAAGAACTGGTTAACATGAATTAAAGAAAATAAATTGATATGTCTATTGCAAGTTTTGTTGGTTGAATGTTGTTTTCACCTTACAATTTTTTTAGCTATATCATGGCAAGCAGCTTTTATTGGTGGAGGAAGCCAGTGTACCTGGAGAAAACCTTTGACCTTCGATAGGAAACCTGACAATCGTTGTCAATCAAGTTGTGAGTCGAGTCTAAAATTACTTTACCTACATATACATTGCGATTTTCAACATTTACCTGAGTGAGAGTTGTTTTGGTTTTCTTGGCTTGTTCTTGGGTTGCAATTTCATCGTCTGATTCCTCAAAATAAGTTTTAATAGCAGCTTCCAAAGTATCTTTATTGTCTATAATTATATAACGGACAAGAACTATAGCAGAAGGAATAAGTAAACCAGATAATTGTATGTATGAACTTTTTACAACCAAAACATTTAATGTAACATGATTTGTTGTAATTAACACTTTATAATTCAAATATTGCTTTATTTTATTTTTGCCTTCAGTTTGTACAGAAGCAGAGATAGCTGGTAAAATATAACTAATAAGATATTATTAAAAAAGTTTCAACAGAATGATTGGTCTTTATGCCTTAATTATAAAAAAATATAGATCTCTGAATCGTGCTTAGACTTTAACATTTTTTAAACATTTTTTTCTACAAGAAAATAAAAACATACATTCAAGTGCAACACACTTTATAGAGGCTTCAACAGAATAAATAAATCACAACAGATTTAAAAAAAATTATGGCATCAACATAAATATTTAATAAATAATGACCCTCAAACACTGGGTCATTGTAACCAATGCATGACACTCAATAGATTATTACAGACACTTTCTAATTTATGACAAAAATATGGTGTCCTTAAACGTCTGATGACAAGAAATGTATATGAACATGTGTATGTATGAGCAATCACTCATATTTATTTATTATATGTTTATTTGATTTACTGTCATTTCAAATCAACTGGAGATATATGCATAATTTGTTTATACAGGGATCACGCTGGGTCAAAATTATAGGGAAAAGTCACTTCTCTTTTGCGTGGCTGACAGGGAGAAGTGAGGATAAAACAGGGAGAAGTTGCATTATAAATCGCGAAAGAGTCCTGTTTACTTTGTTTTTTTTAAATAAGTGATGGCATTTGCATTTTTATCATTTATAACAACGAGGAATACGCTAAATGTATATTGATAATTCTAATATGAATTGCTTCAACTTAAGAGACCAAAGGCATGGTAAACAATTATTTATAAGCAACATCAGATGCTGGCGTGCCTTGAAGGGCTGTTCCAATTACAAAACCGTAACTCTCACCGAAAAACTATTGCATATGACATATAAACATTATTTAATAGCAGCAGGCGCTTTAATTATGTTGCAATATAGCATTATACATTGACTGAGCAACCAGTTTTTGGCGGAAATGGTGTTTGCTGTAAACCTGTGCATAAATATCCTACATGTACATATGAGAATAGGAAATGACTTTCATCCTCTCTCTCGCCTGGGCCACATTGCTGACAGAGCCTTAATTGTGGAGGGATACCCATGTGTCTTAATACTTCTATTTAAGAAGACATTACAAGGACTCAGATAAATTAGTGTCCATGTAATTGACAACCAGACATCAGTGAGATTGTATCCATCTCTGTGGGCCCCGCTGACCTTAAGGTCACGGTCACATGTCATTAACCATGGTATCCGACACATTGCCTTGAAATTATCTACCAACATTCCAAATATTAAAAGCCTACCTAATTAAATAAAAAGAGTTACAGCCCGGACACAATTAGTTTCGGACGGACGGACGGACAGACTGATTACTATAGGGCGTCCGCCACACGTGTGGCGGGGACCTAATACATGTTTGCTCCTGCAATATAACCTAATGAGAACAAACACTATACTAAATAATTGTGGATTTCAAAAATACCTTTCTCGATCTGCAAAAGGAGCATAAGCTGAACCATATGCGGTAAGCAATTTTCATTAGTCACGCAAAAAGCCCTCTCCTGAATATGTCAACCCTTACTATAATTAGGGATTAGGGAAGTTGTCATAAATTCCTCACGAGTTTTGAATTTTGTAAAGGGGTAGTCTTTAATGAAAAAAGAAGTAAAAAATAAAAAATGGATTGCAAAAGAAATAATAAAAAAATAGCAGAAATTGAAAACAAATATCAAATAGTTAAATATTATAATGTATCATATTGAAATCCAGTTTTTGTATTCCTAAGAATCTAAAACAAGTCTATATGTAGTCTATATGTTGACAAACAATTTTGACAAATTTTGATGTACTGCATATTGGTTCTATTGTAGTTTTTATATCTAATTACCACTTTGGTCAAAAGAGCAATATTATGCTACAATTGCATGCAGGTTTTCACTAATACAGTTCCCCTTATGGTATGAAATTTATCATATTACACTGTCCCATATGGTACGAAATTGTCATACACTTCCCTATATGGTACGAAATGGATATGCTACGAGTTATGGGGTTAATTAAGGTATGATTTCGATGGTACGATTTGGTTATGATAGGTAATGACTGGTTCCCGTAGTTTTCCCCCAACGAAAAATTTCTAAGACTAAATCCATCAGATTTTGATAATACAGAAAGGAAAAAATATATTTGTCTGTCATATCCAAATGATTGTAAATATCAAGATATAACTTGTTAAATAGTTCCCATGGTGGCATTTAAAATAATAAACGCATTGATAAATGAGGCGATATTTAAATGAATATTTTCATGAACTCATCATTGAATTTTCTTAAATAATACATTTTCTAGTACACACCCAAAATAATTGAAACAACTAATAATCACATTTTCTTTTGGACAATCCAATTCAATTTCAATTTTGTACGGCTGTGAATATATAACTCCTTGTAGAAAATACAGGTAGAAATGTGCTGCCATCATTTTAGAGTAAAATGTTGAGTAGACATTTTGATCTCCTGCTGAACTAGTTATTGGTGCAGATTGGAATGACAATTAAAGTAGATAAGTGGTATATACTTGAATACAGTTTATAGTATGTTGTTTGTTTGTGAAATATACATAAAACATTCTAAAATATGTTTTCAGTTTTGTTGAAAAAAAATATTAACCTTCATAATTTTACTGTCTGATATTTTAAGTAATTATATCAATACACATGATAAATTATATGTTAATCAAATTCATTTTTAGTGGTTATTAATGTAATGCGTCTTAATAATGTAATAGGTCTAGTTTTCCTTGCTTGCGAATTTTTTATGAACAAGTATTTTTAGTATATGTTTTACCTTTTGTTTGTTCAGATGTTATCTTTAAACGGTTTTAAATTTAGTTGCAAAAAATGTCCAAAACAAAAAAAATTACTTTGTGTTAAATGACAGCCTTCTATTGCAGTCCAATTTTTGCTGTAGGGGGTTACCACATTTAAACTCAGCTTCACTATAAAGAACCTATTCTAGCATATTTGGAAAAAAGATAGACTTAGTGAAAAAACTTCAATTAAGTGATATGCTCTCAATCTGACTTAGTTATAATGTAGGGTCCCTTTTTTACCAAAATTAGAAAAAAGCTTTATTTTTTATAAAAAAAAGTTTTCATTTGTATCATAGAAACCATATGTAGAATTTTTGTTATAACAGAACGAAGAAAACGGAAATCATATTTAAAACCAGCACACCTGATTTAAGATTGGAAACATGTTCTAATGTTAAAAAGTGAGTGCTTTTTATAGTGTGTTGTTGCTATATTTATGTTTCGTCTGAAACATGAAGCGGTATGCATAAGTGACTTTACATTTTCAATAACGACAAAAAAGATAATATATTTTAAACTTGCAGCTGCACTACGGTACTGTACATGTACAATGAGACACGTCTCGTTTTGAATTTCCGCATAATTGGGTTATAATTATTTTAATGCAGATTTACTTAAATCATGTTTCTTGTCCAGTTTATTTGATAATGAATCCTAGCTCAAGTTTATATTCCAAATTACGAACTATATTCGTGTGACCTTGAATATACAACTCTTCTTCCTGTAGGGTATATCCTCCACTATCTGGAGCGTTCACTATTGACAAGTGACAAGCGAACAAGCAACTGAATTTTGATTATACTAGTACACGAAGCAACGGTCATGACGGTGTGCATGTGCAGGTAAAATAATGAAATATAATAAATCTAAGTGCAATCCATTATATTCGGCACAAGTCCAAGGTATATAAGCTAAATCTGGATACTGGTGTGAAATGTATAGATCCTAATCCACAAACACACTACCATATACATGGGATCTAGGCCAACATCTACTAAAAACGTTAGTGCAACACCTAGTGCAAAGCCACAGTAAGTTGTCTCTTGCCTGTGAAGCGTTAGGATAAGTTAAGTTATAAAATATATATTTGAGTTTATATACAGCACGAAAATAAGTATGGTTATAGGTAAAGCACATAGAACGTTTGCATCAAAGACTCATCAGAAAAAAGTATTTTTGTAAAATTTCAGCGAATTCTTCCATACATTTCTCATAGGACAAGTCATTCTCCCTAATACCAGTGCTGGGCATATAAATCGATACCAAACCGAGGGGATTTGGCTTACAATCCATGGTCATAACACAGATTCTTTCACAGCCATCAGGTTGTATTGTAATGAATTGATCAAGGCTTCTTTTCCATATAAATCCACATCCATCCCAACCTCTTATTCTATGGTGACACACTACTGGTTCATATTCGTCTGTGCATTTAATAAAACAATAGCAATCATTCATTTCAGCAAAAGTTTCAGCATAAACTTTTTCATAAGACCATAACCAATGTTCCTGAATAGAGAGAATAACTGTATTTACAAGTAGCTCGGAAAGATGAAAGGTATTTGTTGAGATGTTCTCGATGTTAAATGTGGCAAGTTGTAGTTTTGATTTACCGTGTGGCCCTGGTGTAGTTATAATATAATTATCTCTAAAAATAAGCTCTGTCGATTTTCACGTGACAAAAATGTCCTGTGGAAAAAAGTTGTCAACTGCTCTGGTTTAAATGGTTACCTGAGGAACTGTGGACAAAAAAAATTCAAATCTCTGCTTTCATACTAAACACGTGACGAAAAATCCAGTGGACAATAATACGTTAAAATATATCGCAACTTCAATAATCTGTTTTGTTTCTGACATGTGTTTGTGTGCTAATATATGAATAATAAGAAATTTGTCAGAAATATTACTGTACATATATATTAAACAGATATAATTATTTATTAATAATTGATGTTAGAGTTATATAATTATATATAATTATAATTATTATAATTATATTATTATTATGATATAAGGCAACTCGTTTTACAGAAAAGTTGATTTAGTGACATTGTATTATAAGATTCTTGTAGAGAGTAGTAGTTCAGAATGTTAGTACGATTAGTTTGAAAACGGACAATTATGAATGTGAATGTCACAATAAAAAAGACGACTAAAGTGATAACTTTAGGAACCCAGAACGGGAAAATTCTTCATATTTCCATGTTGTGTCATATGCTTTTTTTAAATCGAAAAAGATAGACACAACATATTCATTTTTAACAAGGCATTTTGAATATACGTTTCGAAACGTACAAGATGATCTAGGGTACTTCGCCATTGTCTGAATCCACATTGGATATTTGAGATTAGGTTGTTCGATTCTAAAAACCAGACAAGGCGATCATTGATCATCCTTTTCATTATTTTACAAAAAAAGACTGTGAGGGCTATAGGCCGATAGTTGGACGCTTCTTGGTGATCTTTTCCTGGTTTTGGAATAGGCACAACAGTGGCCATTTTCTTAATAGATGGTAAGTCACCCATTTCTCAAATGTTTTTAAAAAGATTCAGAAGCCATTGGAGAGAAGATTGTGGCAGATGTTTGAGAAGTTGATAATGGATGTCATCTGGACCACATGCTGTATCGTTAGATTTGTTCAAAGAAGTTTTTGGCTCTTCCAAAGAAAAAGGTGTATTGTAATCTTCTAGATTTTTTGTTTTTGACTGGAAATTAAGTCTTGATTTTTCTTTTTGAGTTTTGATACGCTAATATCAGGATGATAATTTTCAGCGGACGAGTGTTTTGCGAATGTTTTGGCCAATTTGTTTGATATATCCGACTCTGATGCTAACAAGTCTTGTCCATCCTTAAAATGATGGACATTTGCTTTACTGTTTTTACCTTTAATTATTCGAATCATGTTCCAAATTTTATTTATAGGGGTATGGTTATTTAGTTTAGAAACAAAGTTACGGCAAGAGGTTCGTCGTCTTTGTTTCGTTACCCTGCGAGCTTTCGCTCGAAAAATTTGGAAATGGTTAAGATTATTTTGAGTTGGGTGTTAAAGCGTCTTTCGGCTTTTTCCGGTCTTTAATAGCGTTCTCACAGCTGTCATCGAACCATGGTTTACTAGGACGTTTTGGATTTGTCGAGGTCTTAGGAATTGTTTCATCAGCAATTGAAATAAGTGTTTCATTGAATTTTAAAATTGGATCAGAAGCAGCTTTAAACCCATCCGAGTAAGGTCGCTCTATACATGTGTTTGAAGAGTGTAAAGATTCCAAGATAAGGGGAAAGTGGCACAGAATATGACACAGACATGAACGTTACACAAAATTTTGATATATAAGTTTTCTGGCCGGATATTTGAAAGTAAGAGTAAGATTCATTTTAATTTCCGCCAATCAGAACATTATTTCTCTAGTAGCCAAAATGCATTTTAAAAGGCATAAAATTAACCTGATAAATAAGTGAAATAGTTTCTGCAACCAGCTGTTTTTCTTTGTGCCCCTGGGGTTCTATGTTCCAGTGTTGTGGCCATCTTGGTTTTAGGTTCAGTACCAAAGATTCACGATGTATAGACATGTACACTGTTTCATGTATCTGAGATATGCCCTAATCTGAACTATTTTTCACAAGTTCAAGATGAAGAACATTGTTCAACACATGTTTTGGCCAATATCTCACAATATTATTTAGCTATAGAATAAACCGTTTCATTAAAATGATCAGCACATTCAGTCTATATAAATTTCAGAAGTTTTGTTAAACTACCTGCAGGAGTTAATGCCATTAAGTTACGCTTTTTTAGAATATTTGTCAGTTTTGACAGTATAAGTTGAAAAATAAAACAGCAAATTGCAAAAATGATAAGCAAGACCATGTAAATCACTATGTTGGTCTAAATTGTCTGATAAATTCTTATAAGATTTATTGCCCTTTAATAATTACTAAAGTGAAACTGTAAATAATCAGCATGGCAAGGCCTTTAAAAACGCATTTGGTCCAAAATTGTCAGACGAATCCTTATAGGAGTGTTTGCCTTTTAATAACTATTTTTGTTACGAAAGTTTTTGACTTATAAATTTAAAGTTTTGTTCTAAAAAATTAAGGCCTGAACATGAATGAATTTTTAACTAATCAAAATTTTTAATCTAAATGTAAAAATTTTAAATACTTTTTAAATGTAAATTAAAGTGTAGAATAATGTTAATCTTACATGCTAGTGAACACAGTTTTGTAAAAGAATAAAAATACAAGATTGTCATTGTATTAAAGAAATTCTTACCTGTTTCTTATTCAAACTACACAGAGACATTTAACAAGAGACAATAAAACAAAGATTAATTTTAGTTATGAATACACTATAATATTATTTTTTGGACATATAGGTTTATGTGGGCTACGGTAGTTGGTGTAAGTGGATTATAGATCTATGTGGAAAATAAGTCTGTATGAACCATAGGTCTGTGTGGACTATGGGTTTGTATGGACTATAGATCTGTGTGGACTACAAGTCTGGGTGGACTATGGGTATATGTGGACAAAAGGTCTGGCTGTATGATTGCCATTAGTTTTCAGTGTCCTGATTTCAGAAATCTACCAGTCACAGTTTTTCATCGTATATTTTTTTACAAAATGCATCATGCACCAATTACATGCAGTTAATAATGTGTCACGACGCAAGCTTTGTTTGTAACGGCAATTTATATGCTTCATGTCCCAAATTTAGGTTTTCAGTCATTTAGTGATCTTTTCTATGCTATAGAGTTTTAAAGAGCGAGAAGTGTAACGTGGGACGGGAGAAAGGAGCAGAGGGGATGAAAAAGGAGCTGAGAGGAATGAGAAAGGAGAAAGGTACCCTTGTCCACCCCTTCATTTCAGTATCATTTCTGGTAACTGTAAAGTGCTGTGATATTTTTATTTTTTTTTACTTTGCTGTTTCCCTACGAGATATGATTTATACAATATTTTTTAAGAAATTTTATTGGCTGTATGTTGGTGGCTGTTATGGTGAATGAAAGGGGATAAAATATGTGTCACTTTCTTTTGAGGTTTGTACAATCTAACAATAGTTTTGTTCATATTATTTAAATTTGTTATTGTTTATAGAAGGCCGATAATATTAAATGTCTAAAACATTAAGAAGGCGTCATAAGAGTCCGTTACGGCATGAGGGCGACATTGCTAAAACATTTTTGATATTTTATGCATTGTTCCTTCTTTTGGGGTGGAGCGGATTTTAGATCGTGTTTTATTTTATCTCCTTTTGATCATTTTTTAAAATTCTGTTAGTTCCCGTTTCTACACATAAAATGAAAATAACACAAATTACCGATAATTTGTATCAGGTATTAAAAACCTTAGATACAAATGTATATTTAACTACATTTATTGACTGCAGTATAGGGCGACTACATCAATAAACATACTAAATATATTATGAAGGTTTAAACAAAGCTCTTGCGTTGAAACTATTGTAGGTAATTCAATAACAAATTATTTTTGGCGATTGCACTACAATCTACCAGCTACACTCAACATAATTGTAACAAAGTTTTGATCGGTTATCATGTCAGTCAGGAGAATTTGAATATGTATGAAATATGTTTCTTTTTCAAATTATGAATTTTGATCTTGTACAGTTAAACTGATAATTTTATTTATTCGAGATATGTCTTTTTGAGATTTATATATGATAGTAACGTTCAATGTCAAACTGATTCTTCCAACGCTATTTAACGTGCTAGTGAAAATTATCTTGCACAATTACTTGAAAACATTCGAAAGACAACCAAAAAATATATCCTTTTTAACTTTTTTACTTGACTTTACTACCTGTTTCGACGAGACCTGCTTAAAAATTGCTGTCAACCCATATGTTAAATATTTCTATTTGTAAGCGCAAAAAACAGAATGACTGGTAAACAATGTGCATATTTTGACTTAATTATAGTACATATAGCTTACCACAACATGTATGGCATATGTTCACATACTTTACATTATCTCCACAATTGTGATGTTAAATATGAAACAGAAAATATTATATGTATTGCCGACACTGATATACGCGTGTACCTATTTTTAATTCCAAAATAGCTGGACTAAACCATAGCTTATAATGGATAATTTAATAGAAATAACACAGAAATTGGCTTATTTAAAATAAACATTATTGTTTATAATGCGCTAAATTTGAATAGATTATGCATTTTTCTCTTACATTATTAGCGTTAAATATTCAATTTGAAATAAATTCACTGTAAATCAGTCAAACACTAACCTGTGATATGTAGTAGTAATGTTGTTATCTTCTTTGAAAATTGAAATCCGATAGCAGAAAAAAATTGAAACGTTGCAAATAAAACCCAACAACTTATGTCATGAAATTCAAAACACATAATAAACTAAAGAATATATAATCCTTACCATAGCCCAATCAATTTAAGACCGCCCGATATTGATCTTGTCAAATTTAAATGACAAAATGTCGCAGTAGTTTCGATATAATAACATAAACTGCTTTAAACTGCCTAAAACAAGCAACGTCTAGCCAGCAGTGCGATGTTATTGGACATTGTACAACCACATTTTTACTGGGTATAGTAATGCATGGGTCTGTTTGTTTGTCGGCCTGTCCTTGAAACATATAAGTTACTTAGCTGTAAATGCAATAGACGAACTAGCAATTAAACGCTTTTAGCTATGGGCGCCATATTTTGTGTGACGTGTGACATGTACAATAAACAGCCCAGAAGAAAGAGCTTTTTTATGCTTATAATTCTTTAAAATGTATTAGATATTGCAATGCTAACTATATATACAATATTGTTTATGGGAAAACGAGTACTTTACAAGATTGCCGTTCTTTAACGCTTTGAGCTATGGTTGCAATATTAAGTGTGGTGCTTGTGCTATGAAATTGCTACAATCATCCAGTGAAAAAGATGTTTTACCAGTAATAAGTCTTTAAAGTTATGTATATGCAATATCGTTCTACAAGAAAAACGATTATTTTACACCATTGGCGTACTGTAATGCTTTGAGGTTTTGTGTGGCGCTTGGGTTAACATTATTGAAAGAAACAAGACACGTTTTAGCAACTAATCCTTACCGGCTTTAACTTAATTGTATTACATCTATATAACCTTTAATTGACCAAACTTTATAAATAAACACAAAATCTGATGCAACAAACTTAAGCTTTAGGAACTCTTTGGAACGTCCTTTGTTTACACTGTTCTGTTTGTCATTATTTGTAGTATTGTCTGCATTGTTTTGTCTTCAAATGTTGTATGGATCTAATGACAGCAAATATCGTGGTGCGGAATGTTTATAAAGATATTCAGCAATTAGTTCTTACTACATACTTCAACCGATAAGTGCAACTAAAATTAAACTAGTGTCGTCTTAACAGAATACAGAGGCATTGCACTTCGACGTCCAGCCCAAGAAAAGCTGCAAGTCACGATTTATCTAAACAATTTTGGAAAGTGGCCTCTTAAACGTCATCAAAACTAAATAAAAAGGGACTTGTATAAAGCTTAAATATGTTAATAAACTGGATTGTCGTGTTAATATTTAAACCAAAGGTATAGTTTGATATTTCAGACGCATTAATTGCATTATTCACGGTCATTTTAGTGCACGGATATACACGAGTATACAGGCATCATCTTCCTTATATTGTATGTCGATGAAACCGTTAGTTTACAAGAGCAGACAAGTCCTCATTAGTGGAGGATGCAATGGTTTTCACAAAATATATTCCAAACAAGTGAACCAACGCACAACCCGATACAATTAAAAGGCAAAATCACTAAACAAATACAGTAAGAATAAAGAAATCATTCTAGAAGAGTAAAAACAGATCTGATAAGTAAGGACACAGGCCGTTTTGAAATAAGTAATAAAATTCGAGAACTGAATGGTAATATGCGAATTATGCTAAATAACGAAGACAAAATGCGTGACATAGTGCTTGTATTTGTGGCTGCGAATTCAATTATAAGATCGACATGAATAGAATTATCAAATAGAGTAAGAGCGAGCAACATTCCTCTTTAAGCAGAGTCCATGTTATTGGAAAGTCTAGTGGTGATAGATCAGTTGCGATATGTAGAAATGGACCGTTTACAGTTACACAAATAACATCATCCCACTCGTCTGAGATCGAGTTTGAAAAATTTGTGGTAGATTTAAATATATATAGTATTTCGAACGATTAACTATTAATCTCACTGGTATTTTTAAATTCCAGCAATCCCACATTATGATATTTTACATTGTTGTATGTATGATTAAGACAGGGAGTCACGTTTCACCCTAACTCTACTAAAATAATAACCACGATTATAAGATCTTGGACACCTAATGAGTAATTATTACATTCTTATGCCATTTAAATCAACTGGATCTTCCTGGTTTCTGTGACAAAACTGCACAAAGTTTGACATTTGAAGATGGCAAGTCAACCAATCGATTAATGAAACTGTACATCAATAAAATTGTGCTTAGCTGTTTAAAACGGTTTACAGAAAACTGTAAAACAAGCAACACTAAAAGTGATGTAAATTAAAAATCCTTATATAGTATTCTTAAAATTTCTTTCTTTTTTGTATAGCAGTTTTAAAACCTTCGGCTAGTATTTTTATGCACTTTACACAATATGGAATGCACCGATATCATTATTTTAATATATATAATGGTAAATCCCACTTCCTTAAATTTCACATCAATTCTCATATTTTGAAAATTTTCATCAGTTTTGCAATCAACACCATATTTGTCATATATAATGGTCGTCTTTTACCGCTTGCCAATTTGTTTTTACTTAGTTCGTTTTGCGTAACTGTTTAATGGTAGCTCTGGCATTATGTCATATCCATTGAACAATTCACGTTGTGTTGATAATTTGGGCGCATTTAGCCACATTTTGAGATTAAGATACAACACAGAGTGTACAGTAGACTTTGTATTAGATTTACATATAGATATTGATTATAACAATTAACATCATTTTCATATTATACTAGAAGCGAAAATGTATCAAATTATATTACTGCACTACACATTTCTACAATAATCACCTGGACACAGTATTTGTGCAAACTGGAAGGATATTAAAGCGTGCTATTTTGACACAGTCCTTGACGCGTGACCTTAGACAGATACTAACTATAAAAATTTTACAGTAACTAAAAAATTGTTTCACTTTTTATTCTGTTGTCTTTTTTAAACTTGGTTCGTTCTTGCGTGTTGTGTAAATTTATTATTTGTTTGTTTCAATGTTGTTTAACGCCACTTTCAGCAAAAGTTCATCTCTACCGTGGCATTCAGTTTTTTTAATCAACGGAGGATGGCCAAGTCCATGGAGAACACCGAAAACTTCAATAGGGAGACAAACAATCCTTGTCAATTTACATTTGAATCTCAACCTGCAACCTCAGTGATCAAAAGTTGATGAACAGCTACCTCACCCACACGGCCGCCGATGTCCCTTCCGTAATTCTTTACTTGTATTTTATTCTTTTAATTATACGTAGTGTCTTCTGATTAACTGTAGTAAGGTTTACCGATGAATCGCGATGTTCATTTTAATTTAATTTTAGTAAGATTATATTGTTAAGGTTATGCGCGTTATTTGCGGTTTTGTTATTGTATAATCCAATTGCAATGTAACAAATTTTGGTTTTTAAAAAAAATTCGCCTAAATGTGTTTCTGTGATACAGTTAGCTGATTTTAAAACGTTCCGTTTGCAAAGAAAAAAGAGATATTAAAAAATGTATTTTGCAAATTATAAGCTATGTGCATAGATTTTTACAATCTGATTTAGTTCAAAATATGTATATTGAATAACAAACAAAAGCTATTCAATGTATAGAAATGACTTAAATTACTATAAACCAAAGATCTGAAATAGTTGAGCATGCGAAAGATCATACATCATGATCGTTTCTTACTTGGATTTGCACTGATACAGTTATGTTCAGCTGTAAATTATAAGTATGTTATCGGTTGCAGTATAATACATTTATTTGTCTTTCTTAGATAGGCCTAGTTCTTAGTTTGAGATAATATCAAAACACAAACAATCGTATTTGTTAAAGGACTGAGTGGTTATAATGCAAAATCATACAAGCGACACAATAGGCTTCTGGTAGGTCAAATTCGTGTTACTGATGTACCTCAAGCGGATTAATTTATTATTTGAAAACGCTCTTTTATTCAATCACAAATTTGAAGCGATATGATTAGAAACATAAGAACAAAACACTTTAATTCATGAAAAAGTTAGTTAACAATATCGCGATACCCAGCATTTTCTGCATAGGGATTTAAACCTAGGCCTAACTATCGGTAATTTTATATGTCCTTATGTGAATATCTGGAATTTGTATTTGTTTCTCAAATTTTGACTGGAAACTTTATTTTTCTTTTGTATCGGTGCTTAATAACAAAATGTTTCTTTATACTAAGTGCTGCATTTTAAGTTTATATATAAAAAGAAGATCAACCAAATACAAACCATTAAAATACAAATTAACACCCATTAACGAAGTAGTTTATTTAGGAGATCTCAGCCCTTGGACATGTATTACCCTCACAAAAAAAAACATTCACGTAACTATGTAAACTCTAAAAAAAACAGAACTACAATTGCTAAATATATAATAAATAAGGGAAACTTTGATTTATATTTATTTGTCATCAATGGTTCTAAATTAAAAGATGACATCGGCTAAATGCTATAAAATTCAATCAACATCTTTTAATGCTTAGAAGATGTTTATTTTGACAGACGGCCTTTCAGACATATTGGAGATTACAGTTTGTACTACGGGTTTCTTCAAGGCCCTCTAATGAAGAAAGACAAGAAACTAGCAAAAATCTTCAAGTCCGCTGTCAGCAATATAGATGTTTTATTGTTACTTAAAAATGCTATAGTCGTTGACTTCTGATAAAAATTCTGATAAGCAAGCATAACATTATAGTAACTTCTGATGCTACCACTCTACTTTACATTTAACATTATCAAATTTATAATAATGATAATTTTAACTTTCAAAATGTCGACTTCCAGTTCATCAATAGCAACATTCCAGAAGCACTGGCATATAAATTTACGTTTCACAACTTATACAATAACCAAGATTTCTATTCCGATTTTTATAGATATGATACTACTGTTAGCTATTCAAACATTTGGTGTCGAATATAACTGGATGTTATCCTTTCAAATGGTCAATGAAAGTGTAAATTGACCGTTATGGGAAATATATCTCTTTAATACATTTTTTTCTAAATCTTCGATAATAACCTTTCCTGAAGTTGACTTTTATAAACATGCGCTTTTCGGTGGAGTTATCATTAGAGGCAAACATTACGTAATCAATCTGAGGATACAAAAGCAGCCATGGTTTTCACTGAGTTCTATTTGCTAACTTTCTGCATTTGTATCTGGCTAATGCTTTGTGAGGAAACCAATTTTGAATGTTACTTTCGCATAAACTATTGGCTTTTTGGACGGTCAATTACCTTACTGTTTATGTATTTGCTTTGAAAATGCATAAAGTATGCTTATTAACATCCAATTAGTCATGTAAACTGAAATGCATTTGAAGGTTTCATTCAGTTATTAGAAATTAATTATTTCTGGACACATATTTTTGTGTATATATAGGAATAGATCAATAAATTTAATGTAATAAATATATATACGTTGTAACGATCTAAATGCCTTAATGTTTGAGACTTGCTACGACTGTATGTACATGTAAGTATTTCTGTTTATTTCAGATTCCATATAAGGTGTGATTGGTCTATCCTTTCGAAGGGCTATGATTATGCATCATCGGAGTAAATCATTTTAATAGGCGATTAAAGCGAGATATATTGTCTAAAAGTAGAGCACAACACAAGTCACAAATCATAACTGTTATTCGCTCAAAATATAAAGTTTACATGAGGCTACTTTCACAGTGTTATTATTATTTATTTTTATTTGGTTCTTTATGATGAAAAGGATATGCGATAATACTACAGCAAACGTATCAGACAATATATTGCTAAAGGAAAAGCAGATGACATATCCAGAAAATCTTGCTGCCCCTTTTTGCAATTGGCGCTGATGACCTGTAATGGGTTGACGTTAGATCTTCACAGCGACAAAAAACATATGGGGAGGAAATGAAAGATTAATTTCGATAAATTGGTAAGCAGTGAAACATCTTAGAGCGGTTCGTATCGATTATATCCTTTAGAAACTGCGCATCAAAATGAACACCAGGATGATGTTAAAAAGACCACGCTTTCTGATTTACGACAACAAGTTATTGGAGTAGTCATAGAATGACTTTTAAATGTGACAGTGAGACTAACTTTGCTTTAAAATTTGAAGATGGGAACATGATAAGGCAAGATAAATGACCATCCTCCAAAGAGAACCCTGGTGATGTTTGTACTGAAGATGTTTCTTCAGTTTTTAGTTTTTAGTTTTTAGCTTTTAGTTTCTTTGATGTTTGTAGTTTGTCAGCAAAGGTTTTAGAAATTTGTCATAGTGCAGCTGTGAAAGTGTGACTGGATAGAAAACGATTTTGACGACCAAAATGTGCTTTGTAAACAAAGAATACAACATTGATTCCGGAGATATGAGGACAAGGAATTAGTAGGCAGGTAGAGAAACAAAATAACGCAGTTATGCCCAAATGTTGCAAGTGGGGTGATCTTTACGCTAGTGTGCGGTTTTTGTAAATCCGGGTAAAATATATATCTGCAAAACATCACGAGACACTTTAATGAATTGTTTCTCAAAAAACTTTGACGATATGGAAAAATCACCTTACTATTTTTCAACAATTATAGAAAATGTTAACTTTCACTCTATAGTCTTTCTAAATTTCATCTGTTTGCAAAATTACCAATTTTCAATATTACATGTAGTGATCTTTTTGATATTTTATATAAAATAATTAAAATAAAAATATGTAAAAATCAATAATGTCTTCTAAATAGGAAACTTGTAGTTGAAAATCAATACCAAAAATTAATTTGATTACGTAATATATACTGCTGTAGACATCACCGCTCTTATGAGGCAAATTAGTGTAGCATACATTCAGTATAACAGTAAATACCAATGATGTGATCAGATTAGCTCAGTAGAGGTTATATGTGTACACAATTTTGTTCCCATGCTTCCGCATGAATTAAGTTTTTTTGCATATCTTGCTAAATTCAATTTTGGTAATTTCGAATTGTAATATTCAATTTGTTAAAAATGTAGTGTGAAAGTGTAGTTATTTCCAGCTGTTTATCTTACTATACGACTCCCCATGCAACTAGACCCCTCTCCACCAAACCCATCTTTGTCCTTTATCGTTTTCTGGATTGAGAATTATGGAAAATATCTAAAAATCCCATCTCCTACCTCCCTTTCTTCAAACAAAGGACATGAAGCGTTAAGAGCACCAAACCCCTCTTCGTCCTTTATCGTTTTCTTGATTATGAATTATGGAAAATATCTAAAAATCCCATCACTTACCTCCCTTTCTTCAAACAAAAGACATGAAGCGTTAAGAGCATTTTGTGATTTGGCAAAAAAGTAAAATTGTAATTGTAATTGTTCAGACTTGAGAAAACATGTCTCTAATATTCAGTAATCAGTTATAAAAGTCATACAGTTTTTTATATGTATATTAAGCTAAATATGGCAAAGGATACTATAATTAAGATAGTTTTCCTGTTTTACAGAAAAGTTTAAAACTATTTGAGATATCAAAGTTTTGGCCAATTTGAGGCTATTAATGCACACTCTCTTTACAAATGTTATACTAACCGTTAGAACTTGCTTAAAAACAATCCAACTCTCAAAAACCGCCAGAATAGAAATTGCAAATAAAGCAAAAGCAGTAAAAATGTATAGCACACTTCGAAGTACAGCAACTAACAAAACGTAATCGAGCTATGTTCAGTTTGCAATATGCGACTGAATAACAATCGAACCTATTTTATTTAAAAATAGAAATAACTCGTAACCCTAAATCTGCAGGCCGCTATTGAAAGTTTAACAAACAAAACTCGAAATGGGTTACATCACCCAGACGACTCGAATAAACAATCAGTTAAAAACTGTAGAAAATGATGTACTGATTCATACGATAGTAACACGGTAGAATGGGCATGTTGAAACAAACCGACATCTGCTGTCTAGGAAGAAAACGAATAATTGTTGGGTCTAAACCATCATCAGTTTAGCGTTGAGTAAAATTACAATTTATCACGACAAATGATTTGTGAGACACCGCCCTATATTATCCCGCTGCCTCCGTACCACCACATGATCCATCACTTCAATACAAAAATCCAGATAACCTTCACTTCTACAACTTCAAACACGGGTTCCACCGTCACTGTGACGAAGATTAAAATGAGACTTTTCGGCCCTTAATGCTGAAAATCATTGCCTGTGAGACCATCTTTGACGTTGTTGTGTCCGTGCAAGACAATTTCGAAGACGCTGTAGTGTAATGAGGTTTCCACAAAATGGTAATTTTTCTTGAAGTTCTCTACTGCTCTGTCGTCGTCGAGCCATATTTCCGTATTTCCTTGAATGCGCCTCCCATGATTGTAAATCGGCTGTCGTAGAAACGATCATGAAAATGTGGAAATCGTGATTCGATCTTGTTGATGCTTATGTATTTATTGGAAAAATATTACAAAAAATCTTTTAAAATACTGGAAAAAGTGTTACACTTTCATTCTCTCCCTTTAGTTAAGTAAGATTTATAACAAAAACTAGTTTTATCTTATCTGTATAATTCGTTTTGTATCGAAAAATCAGATTAATTTGTATAAATTTTGTTTTTGGTATTACAAATTTGCATCAAAATTATAATTCTTTAATCCGTACAATAATGGACATGTTTTAACGCCGAATAGTTCTAGAAATGTTTGCAGTATAGACGCAACCTTGTGATTGCCGAAAAAATAAAAATAATAAAAGAACTGAAAATATAGCATTTTATCAATCGGTTAATGTAATTCAAAGGTACAAAAGCAAACATCGATAACACATTCCTGGGTTTTGGTCAGTAATAGTTTAATGAAATATTCCTTCTTCCCCTTCATACACCTACAGTGATAGACAAGAACTCTCAACTTATATTACCTACGACTTCTAACAGTTTACCACTCCATTGATGGTAAAAGTGCCGAGTGTGGAGAATATCATAATTCCTCAGCATGCGTTCTGGACTAAATCTCACCATTTATTTCCCCCAAGCCAATACATTTCCATGTGTTTAGGAAGTACCTCAAAACAAATTTCTATCTAATCTACGCTTGCGTTTATGTCCGCACTACTCTTCTCGCCGCTTGCGAATTGATATCGTTTGTTGGAAATTATGTGCTGACGGTAATCTGCTCCTTCAAGCGACTTCTTACAGTTCTCAAAGTCACAGCATGTGGAACATATTAATTAATCTGGATTCTAAGTCTCCTAATGTATCTGATTGGTTCCTATTTACTATTAAAAAAAGCTCACTCCTGCCAAAGGTTAATTGCTTTCTTATTGGTCGTTTATTGTTTTCTACGGAATCCTTATGAGTGCATCGTTTAACGTTTAACATCATTCTGCAGTGTGTTGGGACTTATACCAAAGTGTTCTGCATTTTCTCGTGGGCTAAGACTCATGGAAACGTTTATGTTTTTTACAGTGTCTGATATTGGATGTCAAATATTTTGATGCCGGAGCAATTTTTATGACATATTTAGGAGGCGCGTTTAAAAATCAAAATAGTTTTTTGTTTGTTTGAATGAATGTTGTTTAACGCCACTTTCGGCTATTGTTCAGTTACATCAGTTTTTATTGGGGATTAAGCCGGAGTACCCGGAGAAAAACCCGAACTGCGGTAGGAAAACATGCAATCCTTGTCAATTAAGATTGGAGTAGAGCGCACTCTGCCTGCAGTGAGACTCGAACCCGAAATTTCAGTGTTGAATTTTAATGACGTATTGAATAATCGCGTATATAATTTAAAATTGGAAATGCCCTTTTAATTGCACTTATGTTACCCCAAATGTTAGTTTACTTTAACTTTCATATTCTTAGTTTATTTAATATATAGTACAGTGAACTGGTGTCTACAAATTTAGTTTACAATGGCTTCGCCTTGTTGCGTACTGTATTATGGGATAGGCACTGTAGTGGAGGACTGCAAATGTTTATATTTTTAATAATGTTTAAATAGGAATCCATTGTCTGCTGTAACAGTGTCGGGTAGCTTTATTACGAAGTACAATCTGTCTAAAAATGACTTTCTTCAATAAATAAAAGAAATGTAAAGGGCTGAAACAGTGTATAAACGAACACTTGGTCAATGAACTATTAGACAATACAACAAAAAACTTACCAGTTGTCAAGTGATCGTTCCGAAATCATATTGAATTTAAAGGTTTACAGTGTTGAACACTGCTAAGACTTGTGCACAGTTGGATACACAAAATTTAATTGACATGTTCAAGTTATTATGTTTATAGAATTTGAACACGTACGTCACACATTGTGCTTATTGTAGACAGAGGGTCACTGCATGACACTATTTTTATTCGTCGGTTATGGCACATTCAAAACACGCAACCCACGTCAAACACGTCCGAGACAAGCCTTACCGTATTATGACATAAAGCCCCCACGAGAGGGCCTTAATGGGCACGCAGTGATCCGGTCTGTGGTTCGACCGAATGGTCCAAGATATGCTTTCATGAACAATTTACATTTTTTTTGTTTTGTTGATACGGATATCGGAAACATGTTATTAAGACTTGTATCTATTTATCTAATAGTTTTACAAGATGATTGATTGATTGCATTAATGTTTGAATAACGTTCAGCGACTAAATATTCCAGCTGTATTGAGGACGCGGAAAAAATATACATAAACAAAAAATCAACGGGAGAAAATGATTATTCGACGAAAACAATCGTATTACTGTCACTAAAACACATACGGTAGTGACGCAGAATGTAGCCCCTTGTAGCAACAACAATGAGTGTATTCTTTTTTGTCATCTGCAAAAGGTGTCGTTTTCGTGCAAGGAGCGTGGTACTCTCCGAACCACGCTAACCACTGTGATCCGTGACAAACCCGCCTAGACCTAGGGACCTGCTTCTGTGAAAGTGCTATCTTTCCAAGCATGTTCCTCTATTTAAATAAGACAATTGAACTGTATGATTCCTTAATTATGAAAATTTAGTTGAATATTATTCGATGTGACAGTTTAAAATCAAATCTAAAAAAGGATTGCAGAATATGCGTCATGTTTTACATGGCTACATTGTTACATTGGGAAATTTGGGGGAAATTGAAAAATGGAGTGTTATTTTCTCCAATCCTTCATATTGTTACAGCTACAAAAAACAAAGAGATTAGATCAATAACTTATTAATATCACATTTATTACCTGAATTGAACGAATGACTCCAGCGATAAGTTTAACAACTGTTTTCATTGTTCGTATCATAACTAGTTTTGCCTTAATAAAATGTTGCATCGAGTTTTAGCTAATTTATTATACACGCCTTGACATGGAACCTAGCATCCAATTTCACAAATATACTGTTAACTACAAGCTAAACAGTATGATAGTAATTATCAACAGTGGTAGAAATGACAGCTTAACAGTATGATAGTAATTATCAACACTGGTAGAAATGACAGCAATAAATTTAATTTATAACACTTAAAAGAATATGATACTATTTTATTTGCTAATATATATATATATTTATATATATATATATATATAATAAAGTATGATTTGACATTATGTTATACTAAACCAGTACTTGAAATACTATGAAATAATTTGGAATCTATATACATATATATGATTATTGTTATTATTTATTATAACTGTTTATTTGGGGTTATAAGTGATAACTACATCATTGGTAACATCAATTTGTTCCGTTAGAAGAAGAGGATTGGTCCACACAATCTGTCATATATCATGAAAAATGAATGTTTCATATTTCTGAATAAATTTCTGAAAAAGTTTTTTAGCATTTAGTCTTTGTTATGTTAGTATTTCAACTAAATACATTTCCCGCCCGTTTTTACTGGCATACTTAACAAATAAAAACGCTATGTTATAACAAAAAAAAAACTTGCTAAAAGCGGCCTTACAACCCAATCAATGAACACAAATTAGCAAACAAACAAAGCCACTGAATAGATTGTTAAATTAAATATCAGTCATGTGACGGACATTTTAGCAAATCACCCTATATAATAACTTAAATAACTACTTTTTGCCCTTTGATTCTGACGGTCGTTCCTATGTGAAGTTTATGTTATCCATTATATATTGGCTATCACAGCTGTAACTGTAATTTACCGGTTTATTTTCTCCATTGTGACCTCACATCTATTTTGTACAGCGGGGGATACATACTTATATCAGTCCTTCGTTCATGTAGCTTATTCTTTTGAGGTATGTTTTGAATGTTTTTGTTCGGTTGTTGTGTTCGTGAGTCTTCTGTTGGGGATTATGGGGATTATAACTATGTATATTATTTATCAGTGGCCGTTCATGTCACAATTTGTGATGTTTCTATCGGCTTGCATTTTTCTATCGCGATACTTTTTAAATGCAACGCGATACTTGTTAAAAGCATCGCAATACTTGTTAAAAGCATCGCGATACTTATTAAAAGCATTGCGATACTTATTAAAAGCATCGCGATCCTTCTTAAAAACATCGCGATGGAAAAAACTTATTCATAGTGTAAAAAGTATCAGCTTACTTTTAAAAAGCACCGGCTTGCTTTTTTATCTACCTGACCGATCGTGTCACAATTTGATTTTTCTATCGGCTTGCTTTTTTCTATCGCGATACTTGTTAAAAGCATCGCGATACTTTTGAAAAGCATCGCGATGAAAAAACATCATGCATGAAGTGAAAAAGCATCGCGATACTTTTAACAAATATCGCGATGCTTTTTTATTTTATAAATGATGTTTTTTCATCGCGATGCTTGAACATCGACATGAACGGCCACTGATAATTATTATGTTTCAACAGTTTAACAGATGGTGAATGATATTGTTATGTAATTTATCGGTCTCTTCGGTCATTGGTGACCTCACAAGGATATTTTTACTCATATTTCACACGACTGGTTGCCTGCAAAAGCTCCTTGTGTTCGTTATTTTTCTGTTGCTATTTATATTATTTTATACCTGGATTTTCTTCTTTTTGTCTGTATCTTCTGATTAACTTTACGCTAAAAATAATGTTTTTAAATTCAAAGCTATGTTTGATGTATACATTAAATAAGCACATGTTTCTTTACTTCCGTTTCAGTTACAAGCCATATTTTGGTTTACACGGTACAATCTGGGGGCACTATGAACACTTTATACCATTAAATATCTTAAAGCACGGCTTTCTACCACTTTTAGGTGGTATAGGGCACACTGTGGAAGAGGACAAGCCTCTACAAACATACATGATTATGCACACTGCTAATTCTATTAATTTAAGTAAGAATTGTGAAGATGTTTAACCAGATAATGGAAATGGTTTTTAAGGCTCTACCCACAGAGCTACGCAGCTTGTTTCCAGGTGGCGGAGAGGGAATATCCTAATATTAGCATTGTTGGAAGATTATACAATTGGAACCTGTTTATGGGCCATAGTGAGTAACATATGTTGAAAGTCGGATGTTCCTTTGCAGAAAAAAATTATCTAACGCGTAATGAATCCCCACACCTCTGCAGCTGATAAAAGCAGCGGTGTACAACAAATCTTTCAAGCGTTTCAATGTAGCAATAAAAGCTTGGTGGACAGTTGAGTCACCCAAGTGTCTTATAACGCACCTCATTAGAATCTCAGACATAGTACTTGGAACGTTCATATTACAAAAAATCATCATTTACTACAGACCTACAGGTTATGACTGAGAATACAAGTCTATAGCACTGTCGGACAGGACAGCAACTACTATGGAAACAAACGAAGCCAGTTTACTTACTGTTAGGACAACAAACAGCAAATCTATAAGCTGGATCAATATTACATGAATATCGTGGTAGACAGTCCTGGTGTGATGGTCCACGCCCACAGAAAATATTAGGTAGTGGATTTCCATTTGGACAACGAGCTACAACTGCATCTTGTGTAGCCAGTAAAATCATCGCAGGAAAATAAACAAAAATCCCCACCACCATTTACAAATCCAATGGCCAATACCTGTTTCTTTGATCTTTTTAAATTACACAATATCGAGTTGCTTAAATCTGATGTTTGACAGTAGATCATGTTATGTACCATTTTAACACGTGACCGACCTTACGTTACGTGATCCAATTTAATAAAGATAGCTTTTATCAATGTATTATTTTAATTGATCTTCATTTTAAACAACAACATTTGTTGGTTTCATCTGGCATTATCATACCGTAAGAGGAATTGTATACAATAAAAGATTTTTTTTACTTTTACCGATGACTGACCTACTTATGTCCACACTATGATATTTAATGATCAATATAATGTTTGTTTGCTTAAATGCTGTTTAACGCCACTTTTAGCACTTTTTCAGCCGTATCATGGCGTCCAGATTTTATGGAGAGGAAGAAAGGAACCGGAGAAAACCCCGAACTTCGATATGTGGTTGGAAAACTAGCTATACGTCAATTAAGACTGGAGTCGAGAACACCATTTGCAAGTACAAATACATGTATACAATATTTGTAGGGTCTCGCATTTCTACCTGTTGCTAATGCTCGTACCAATATATTTCATATAATTTTTATGCTCCCATATTTTTATTGGGCTCGAGTTAATCACTTTCTGTTTTTGGTGTTTTGGGTTTTTGTTTTGCGTTGTATATGTTTGTCTATATCCGGATTTGTAATAGTTCCTGGTCTTTCGGCTCCTGTTATGCGGTCGGTTTCCTTTGGTATTTTTCAGACAATTTTCGAATATTGTTTTTATTCTGCACACTTAAGAGACATTTAGCCTAATGGAAAAACATGAAGAAAGGGTCCTGAACCTAAAAATCATATATCAACTTAACACTCAAAATAATGTGTCATTGAGGTCTCTTTACATTTTCCATATAGTAAGTTTTTATATATAAAAGTTATCATAATTAAAAATGAAAAATGGTGGTTTAAGATCTTATTTTTGAAGGGTTGAACACTTTCCTAAATTTCTAATAGATAGTACAGAGAAAAGAGAGAAACAGCAATATAACTATTGATTTAAATAATTGTGTCCAATGAAATTTCGGAATTTTATATATAATGTCAATCAACTTGTAAACATTTAGTTATATAAAAAAAATGTTTGGTCGCCGAGTTGAATTTTTAGATATTGGGAAATAACGGATCAAAAAGAATTAACACACATTAAAATAATTGCTTTAAACAATTTTGTCACATGAAATTTCCTGAATTTTTGATGTAATGTCAATCATTGGTATAAACTCAGTAATAGTTAGAAATATAATGGTCTCTGATTTTAATTCTTGTCTTCGGTGAAATTTCTGGTCCATACGTTAAAAATCCTAATTATGTGGTCGAAATTGCCTCCTTTATTTTCGTTATTTTTCCTTATACCGAACACGTTGGAGCAAAAATTTATTTAAACCATTACGATATAATATATCATAACAGTTTTCTCAGCAACTACTAATCACATTCTCTTGAAATTTGGTATGCATCATCAGCATGGCCTCCCATAACGTGGGATTTGATTTCAGGTCTGTCGCTCACCTACTTCCTGTTAACCGACTTAGTTAATTATTTAACGAAATCCGGCCATTTCGGTCTTTGATCGATTTTGTATTGTTTTTATTGGGGGGATAAAGTGAGGATATCAAAATGGGTATATATGTAGATACAATAACGGGACTCGGTTGCCAAATGGTCGAAGCAGTTAGCCGACCATTCATGATCACTAGTTTACGGTCAGTTTGTGGGCATTCCTCGTGGCCTGTTAATGCCCTTTGATTTTACCATAATATAAATCGTAACTACAAAACACACTGTATGATGCTGTTCGTGTTAGTCGGGCGAAAATATCAAAATTCAGGTAATTCAGAAAGTTACACAGACGAATAGACTCACGTTTTTAAAATTAAAAAATCAGTACGGACGAGGTTCTGAATCGAAGCTCTACTACCGACCTACCCACAGGACTGTGTACTAGAAAAATCACGGATGACAAACATGAACCATTTTCATTACATATATTTTCTGTCTTCATTACGTGCGATAACTACTATTCATTACTTACCTTTAGGACACTCTAGATCAGAGCTACACTGCTGATAATAGTGGATACATTGCATTGCCGGGTCTACAGCTGGACACTTTTTACGTTGTTCCTGAATATATATTTTGAAGTATACATGAAAAGGCATTTTAGTCGACAACATTGACAATTTATAACCTATGGAATCCAAGGAGATTCGACCGATAAAAATTGTTTATGCTTGTTAAACCAGAAGTCATGCTCGAACTTGCAACTGTGTTGACACGCCTATGATCGGTACTAAATTTCTAGCTATATTATAAAACGCTGCTAGACTTGACAGCTTTTTCTTCCTCGCTAAATAATGTAGCTATTTACTTGATACCTTCTCGATTGTATCGTCAGGCCAGTACTAAAAGATCAAATCCTTATTTTTAAATAAATATCTAATTAAAAGAGTACTCTTACATATTTCTCTTTTATCTGAAACAGCCGACTTTAAATGTTGTAAATTTACCAATGGTTATTATCAAGGGAACACGGGAAAACATTAAAACGGATAAACGGCCACATCCGGTCTTTGTAGATTTTAATAATAAGTAAAACCTTACAGTTATTGGATCTATACAATTTCGCGATCCACAAAGTGTTGGACATCATTTCTTTTCGCCTGAAATTTACATTTACATTTGTTACCATGGCTACAACAGTATACTACACAAAACTATCAATTTGATTCCTGCATAACTCTGAGGTAATGAGTTCGAGTTCAACTTCGAAAATCGTTTTCCCTACTCGAGCCCTAATTCGAACAAGGATTTTCAGTTCTTCAGTTGATTAAGGACGATAGTTGTTGACGGGTCCTTCACCTCATGTAAAAAAAATGGACAGCATAATAAAGATTAAAATTTCTGAACGTGGTCTTAAAAACAAAATACGAACTAAAACATTGTTTAAACAATCAAATTAGTTTCTCGTATTAAAAATCATCAATTTATTACAATTGTTACACACCGAGACAAACAATTAAATGTGTGATATCTGAATGATTTCAGCTGTATGTTAAGACGATTATTAACAGGCGGTATTAATGACGTCACAATGCATCACATTATAAAACGTTATAAAGATAAAGGCTGACGCTACTTAATAAATTATAGAGTTCAAAGGATCAAGACTATAATTACCTGGACGGGTGGCATCGTTTCCGTTAGTCTGAACTAAACTTGGCTGTGTGGAAGTAGTCTTTTCTTACGTTTGGTAGTGGAGGACAAATGCCAAACCTTACAATGTTCTGGCAATAAATATTGATGAAAAAGTGTTATTTGATTGGATAAAATATTTTATTTTATAATAACAAAATTTCGCCCACCTCATTGATTTTTGTGTATTGAATTTGACAAGTCACCCCGTGAGTATTACTACGTCATTCATTAAAATCCTTAGAACTTGTTGTAAAATGTGTTCATTGATTTGTTTGATAAATGTTTAGTTTCAATAACTTTTTTCTAATTGTAGAACCTAATTAAAATTAAAATAAGAGACATTCCTTAATCAAAATAATTAGAAAACTCTTATTGCTGCCACAAATGTGACGCATTCTCTCCAACGCGCTAATTTGGTATGTCAAGAGAGAATTTAATAGTTTATTCAATTTAGCGTTATGAGTTTGTGAGTTCGGGCAGGGTTTGCTCGACTCCAACTTAAATTGACAATGATTTCCAGCTTTCCTGAAAATGATCGGGATTATCACAAGGTATTCCATCTCAGGCTTCTATCTCAAAGAAAAAAATAGCCATGATATAGCTGAATATTTGTTAAAAGTTTGTTTGAATGCAAAATTCAAACAAACAACATGTGGCATTAAAATAGTACGACATTGGTCTTCCACACTGTTGATTTTTACCATTATAATTGTTGCGAGTAATAGCGGGGGTAATAAATTTCTATTTTTACAAATAATAGTCTAACATATAAATGCATAAATTACTGAACAAATACGTACACCATGTGCCGATTTTACGCACTGTAGAACACCACATTCACTTGTGCAGAACTTCGTTTCTGTAAATATATAAAGAAAAATCAACAAAAACTATGACTAGACAATGAACTCGGTGGCCGAGTTGTTTATTTCGATATATACAACCTATCAGCGTCGTGTGGTCGCTGTAGTTGTGAGCTCGAGTCTGATTTTGGGGGGGGGGGTGTTTTTTTTATTCCAACCTGAATTGTCATAGACTGCTAATTTTTGTCGAAAGTCAAGGTTTTTTCTGATACTCCGCTTCCTTTTAGTAAAAACTGGACAACGTGTTTCATCACCGTTAAAAAAATACTTTTGTATCAATTTTATTAACAGGTGGGGATATATTTTATATACTTGATCTTCTAATTAACGTATACATATTACAGCATTATTGTGCAACAGAAGTTTCTTACTCTACTGGAGCACCTTGACTCACCCCTTTTTAAGTGAGTTTCCAGTTTTTTGTGTTTCGTTTTAAGGTTCTAACCAGAAGTGGTTAGTAATCTGGTATTAATTCCGTACATGCCAACACTGAGGTTGCGGATTCCTCACCAAGTAATACTGGACGCCATGATAAAGCTGGAAGAAGCATTAAACCCATTCAAACAAAGTAAAAAAAATAATGTTGTTTACAAAAATTGACGCAATTTTGCACGATATTGCAAAAGTATATTGCAGGAACAGAATTGATAACTTATATCCTATTTGTATTATACAAACCTGGCGTTGTGCAGTCTTGATCCGAGGTACATCCGGGCAAGATAAGTCTCACAAGACATGATTTGTCATAAGGTGACGCTGGAGGACAGACATTATTACCCTAGAACGCAAAGTAAATACTGCGTGTATTGTTGGTTAACTCCACAAAAAATTTAATAAAGAGAACTGCACTTCTGTGATGTACCTTCGTAAATAATGACCCACAATCAGTGTTGTGTGGGCGTATCCAGGCTTTCTGATTGATTGATTATTGATTGATTAAAGTCCAGGAAGAAATATCACAGCTATATTCAGGTCGTCAGACTTTCTGCAAGAAGGTTCTACATTTTGAAAATATGACATATATGAAAAATATATTTTTAAAATGTGCATTAAATGCCTTGGGGATTGAATAAACTGCTATTTGTCAAAATAGTTCATCACTCAAGAACTTTGATTGGTGGTAAATAAACTTTCAATGTCAACAAAACGTGAATAATAATACCTACAGTTAAATAACTTCTATTTTACAACTAACAATTGTGTTATGTAGGTCGCAATTACTTACTTTCTACTGAAAAACTAACAACAATAAAACACAATATTCTTTACCATTCTTTAATTTTACCAACAGTTAAGCGACATAGGTTTTAAAATTAGCAAGACCTCGTGGCCTAATGGTTTTCTTGTCAGCCGATTCGCCAGTTATCTAATGTTCAATATTTAGAATTTGTTTAATTATAACTGGTAATGTTCATATGCACAGGGACAACATGTAAATGTCATTTATGTTCAAAAAACAACAAACAAAACCTCCCTGGAAACAAGTTTTTCATCCTGTTTTTAAAGCTTGTACAAATATATTTATCGCGACAAACTACACATAATTGTATTCGCTTTATAACGAGAAAATTTGGATAAAATTAATCAATACAATATCAGGTGCGGATTTGTCGAACAAAATCAGGAACGATGTTTTAGAGTGGACCAGAAACTTTATCTGAAGGGGCAAATTGAAGAAATGAAGTAGCTTGTACGTTTATAAAAAAAGGAAATAAATTCTCACCCTGCCCAATTTTCCACGCAAAAGCGTTTTCCCCTAGTTATCTTTATATAAGATAAATCTTTTAACTTTCCACAAAATAAAAAGCAAAATTAAAACATCTTAGTAAGCTTGACATAACGATTTATTTTAAAAAGTATAAAATAAAAAACGCCCGCCTATTTTGTTTCACTAACTACATGAAATAAAATTTGGCGTTAAATTGAATGTTTTAATAACACATATTGTAAGGACTAATTTAAATCTTGATTTACAAATGTACTGGCTACAATGATAACACACCAAACGTCGCAATCCGATCATACTTTGCTATTTCCGCCTACCATCGGACCTTGACGGAGAAAGCCGATAGATGTTCTGATTGAACGATTTCGTCCTTTATATTTAATATGCAAAAAGTATCGGCTTCAGATCATTAACCTTATATAACATAAATAGACTATAAGTTTTTCCCTTTTTATAACTTTACAGACAATATACATAGATGTATAATGTGCTGATATATTTATCAGATTGTCACTATTGATGATAAGGGCACAGAACGTCATTTTGCAGATTAAAAGAAATCGCGACACGAATTGATTGATTGATTGATTACTTGATTGAACAGTTTTCTGTGGTATCTTGAGACGTGCGTGACTAAATTGGTCAAACTAAACCCCGTACGGACAAACAAATACATTTTAAACATCGTACTTCCGCGTTAATGTGTCAGATCATCATATATTCAGTTGAACGGCAAACGCCTGGATTTGACAGTTAAAGGTCATTGTATCGACACAAACGGTACCCGTATGTAGATCGGTTACGCCCATAAAAAGCGCCACCTATAATTTTGTGTGATCGTGGTTTAAAAACTATGTTGCATTCTTACGGAAAATAAAGTATTTATTTAAATGAAACTTCCACTAGACGGTATAGAAAACACATTAAGAGTTATTTCTTTACATGACTGAATATTTCTGATACGCGGGCAGTGTGCACAATGTGCTCAAATTTAAGATTGAAAACGGGTTTGTCTTCGATGTACACAAGGCGGAAATCGAATGTTTACATTTTTAGGTTCCGACAAAAGCTGACACAATTTTGTGTCCGGGCCCGATCCTGTGCATCATTAATGAATTTAGGTAGGTTATCCAATGGTATTTGTCGTTATATAAGTGGCTATAGGTTACCATCCTTGTTACAAGTTTGTTTATGTTTTGGAAGAGGACCACCCAAAGGATGCTGTGTAATCCAATTTTCACGAGTGAAACTATATTTACGCCTAATAATTTCCAGTTTTACAAAACAACTGACGTAAAAACAAAATTTGACAAACAACCTACGTACAGATGTGCATAATTTCCTAGAAAATTCTGTTAAAATTTGGACTGAACGACCAACTCAGACCCGGGTCTCCTTTATGTGGACACACACGTTCAGTAAGATGTATATATACATAAACAAATACTTTTAAATTAAAATATATTATATTTATTATCAATAAGGAAATATTTTTAAAACAATAATTGTAACTTGTATAGTGCAGTTGCGGTAATGATAAGTAGCACACTTACTACCACCCCCCCCCCAAACCAAAAAAACAAAACAAAACAAAAAAAAACCCAAGAAAAAAAAATGAACCAGCTTATTATTTAAAATAGATTTACATGTATTTTTTAAACCAATTACATTAAGTTCACTACACATACATAGGTTGATGGGACAAATGAAATTCCCTTGATTTTAAGTGTGCTTTGCAAATTTATATTAATATTATATTAACCAGTGAAATCCCATATTAAGAGGAATTATTGCAGTTTCTTGGACATCTACCACACTCGTGTCCTATATATATATATATATATACATATGTGTGTGTGTGTAATATTTTCTTTTTGCTCTCTATTTTTCTCTAAATTCCATCTTTGCTATTAATTAATTTATTAATTAACCGGTCCTTTTGTATCTGCCTTGGGTCCATATTTGTGATATGTCTTAAACTCACAAATAAGGACCAGGGACATAGCGGACTTCTGTTGATTGAAATCTAATTATCATCGATTCCAATATCCTTATAGTTACATGAATAATAATACATTAATATTTTATTCCTTAAATTTAGAATTCCATCAAAAACTTTAGTTGCATTTTGCCTACCTATTCATGCGTAGAATGACCAATAAAGCTCATTCTTCTAAATAAGAGACAAGGTGGAGCTCTACTGAAATAGTGTAATCTAAATAATTCTAAATAACATTTTTTCAAGTCCTTATGCCTAGGCCCTAGGTCCCTTTTCATATCAGTGAGCAAATATATTTTTGTCATTTTTTCTTACTGATGTGGATCAGAGACAAGGTGGACCTATGTTGATATACTGAAATCATATTCATATATAGTAATATACATGCAGCATGCATTCATTTTTTCTTAATATATTTTAGTTAAACAAAAAATGGGTAAGATAAAATTAATAATATAGATGAGCTCTCCATAGTGCAATACAAACTATCTTGATGACATTCTTATTATTATTGTTATTCTTCCTTGGTCTTTTTTACTTGCAATTTATGTATGTGTCTCTATGTTTAAATCAAAGGGCTGCTATGTATTGTAATTTTGCCCTTAATAACAATCAGATTAATACTTAATTTATAGAGAGTATCAAAGATAGTCTATAATCTTCCCTGAGGCCCTCATTAAAGTTTCATGTAGACAGATTATACAAACATGATATACGTTCATGTAAATTAATCGAACAGTACAATTTACATATTATAAAAAACAAAGAAATGGGTTTTGTGTATCTGCAAATAAATATATAATTAGGAAATATGACTGTTCCTGAAACTGGACTTTGGCCATAGAACATAATGCATGATACATTTTGAAATTGCCTCACTTGTTTGTGCATGTCGAATATGTTACTTCTTTTATTCCTTAATTATTTTGGGGACCTCATTGGCCGAGTAGTTAAGGTAGTTCATCTACTATTTATCATATGGTCTATCAACACTGAGGTTGCGAGTTTGAGTTTCAATGTGGGCAGGGTGAATTCGACACCAATCTTAACTGACAAGGATTGCCAGTGTTCCTACTGAAGGTTTGGTTTTTCTCCGGGTACTCTAGCTGCCTTCCTCCCCCCAAAAAACTGGATGCCACAATATAGCTAAAAAATTGCTGAAAGTAGCATAAAACACCATTCAAACAAACTTAGTTATTTTGCTTTTATTTTTTTCCTCTTGCTTCATATGCCAGTGAAATATTTTACTTGGAATATAATTTAACATGAGCCAGCTTAAAGTTTTTTTTTCACAATACAATTTCACTTAGAAAAGATTTCCTAAAAATATGCTTCATTTGTTTATTTATTATTGCATTAAGAATTTAACTTTTTTATCATTTGTACATATTTACATTTGCTCATTGCAGCCACTACAAAAAAGCTAAATTTGCCGCCCGTACCCAAAACTCCATACTTTTCCAGTGGCAGTCAAAATTGTATTCCCTGTGACCCATCCCACCCCCATTTTCCGTTGATTTATTGTTTGTTAACTTGTTCCCGTCCTGAATAAAGCTGAAATACTGCTCGCTTGACATAAAGCAGACATCCAATCAGTCTAATTAAAATTAGCCCATGTGTGTTTACTATTTATGTTGACATCCAATCGATCAATATATTTACATTTTTATAATTCAGATTTTTTTTCTATGTATATAGAAGTTTAAAGATAATTTCAATATTGATAATAATTAATTAGAAAAGGTTTACAGGTAACAATTATACAGTTTAAAGATAATTTTAACATAATTAATAATTAGAAAATTGTTGAATCTTGATGAGTTGGATTTTTTGAGTGAAATAGCTTAATTTATTGTTTTTCAGACACCTCTTTGCATTTTTTCTGTCTGGAACTGTAATATTTTATACGGAATGAAAGACAATTTTATTTAATTTTCAGAAAACAGGAACATATTAATCAACTAGTTACATTCTTTCTACCTAAAAATATTTTAAAACATTTGATAATTTTTTAATTAATATTATTATTGTTTTTATTATTTTGATTAGTATAATTATTATATGAAGCCATTTTAGTTTATTATGTATTTTATTGTAATGGTATTCTTTAAGTGTGTCTGTGTTTTTAATGGCTCAATTGCTTTTATTTGTATGTATACATGCAAATCATTGTGGGACCCTTTGATGATACCTTGTTAATATATCTGTAAGTAATACACATAAAACATATACACTCTGTTGTGTAGAAAGTAATTCTTCAGTGACTACAAAAGCAACTTAAAATATTCTAATATCCCATAACATTTTTTATTGTTACAAATATAAAAAAATGTAGAATAATAACTAAAATGTTCCAAAATATAAATTTCCAAATTTATATTTAATCCGTAATTGGTTTAAAGACATCATAAACAAAGTTTAATTATGTTCATAATGTTCGTAAAGAGTTATCTCCCATTTATCACAGTTTTCGTCACGAATAAGCTGACACAATTTCGTGTCCGGGGCTTTAACGATCAACAGTTGATAAAATTGGAACACAAATTATATAGTTCATCAGATTTTATACCCCTGTATTGGTTACCATTCCGATTTATATTATTATTTTTTATTTTTCCTCGACTCTCGCAAGGTTCCAGAAAAAAATTCTCAACTTCAATCGTCATTTAAAAATATTTCGGTAACATTTTTCACCAGGAAATATAGTGGAACATTAAGCTTATTTATTCAAGATTTCAAAACATTAAGTTTTATTTGTGTACGATTTGAAACAAGAAGAAACGAAGCAAAAAACCACGAAGTGTGCATGTTGACAAAAAATCGCCGATTTGGTTGACAAAAGTCACGTGACCAATGTCTTGACCTTAGACGCCATTAATTGGTTTGCCGTTCAACTGTATTTAAAATAACCGGATATATCTTACCTATTGTTTGGATGTAATGTTAACTTAATATCATTGGGGCAGCATTATCCAATCGGATGCTGTTAAACATAGGATTGTAAACAAATTAACTTATGTTCGGCAGGTTTATAAAAAAAATCTTTGAATATACTTACGTAGTTAAGACAATTTAAATGACTTCCGATAATATGAAAATTTGATGTTGTTATCACAGGATTAAAATACACGACAACTGAAAAGATGAAGTGTTTTCTGCGGTTTTATTCGTAAATAAAAATCTGTATCATTGAAAGTTCAGACGAACCTAATTTTTGTTAGTCCTGATACAAGATGCTACCTTTTATGGCGTTCACAACTAATAAATTAGGCCAACTATTAAGGATAACAATTCCAGAGAATTATTATTCTTTTTTTTTCTTTGGTAGTTCCAATTAAGTTTTACGTTACTTTAGGAATTATCCTGGTTTTTGGCAAGACTTCTAATTTTCTGTTTAGTGGAAACCAGATTAACCGTTAAAAACGAGTGACCTTCAACAGGAAAACTGACAATCTTTGTCAGTAAAATTATAAATAATTACACTGAATTAGCTTATTCGATCAGTTTTTATGAAAGTTTGTAGAATAAATATAATACTCTGGTTAAGGTAGTAAGTCATCTACTATAGGTCAAAACAGTTTCAACATTGATGTTGCGAGTTCGAGTTTTACAGCTCTACTCTTATTTGACACGTATTGCCAGTTTTCCACCAGTATTTGAAAGTGACTCTAAACGAAATTCCAACAAAAACAAAAATATATATTCCTCTTCTTCATTGTATATTGCTTGAAACATTTTGTTAACACAGTATTGCTTTCTTTTCTTTTCTTGCTTTGAGCGATGGATTAAAACATACACGTCTTACGTTTGGTAGTATGGATGGTGTTAAAATGTTTGTTCCGACAGATTGGTGTATAATTAAAACGTTATTCTTATTGCCTTGTTTATTATATAGCTATTATAAGTGTATATAACTATAATTAGAAACCAACTGACTATTTGCGGATTAAGACTAAGAGACACACAACATACAGCCCGGATTGAGATATGATATGCGCTCGATATAAAAACGAAACCTAAAGTAAATATGAGTACACCCAGGTGCTTTGGATGTGTAAGCAGTGCCTGCCTTTCAATAGACATTAGTTACTAGTGATATCCGTGAAAGGTCAAATCCCAGAATAGAAAAACCTACCAATTAGATGGATTTTCCATAACGCCCCAGTAAGTCGAAATGACAGGCATAGCAAATCTGAAAAGTGTTTGTCAGACTGTTAACAACATTTGTTTACAGAAATAACAGAACCAGATCAAATATGAAGATAGTGTTTCTAAAGGTTAACAGGATTTCATAGTGTAAGGGACACAAAGCCACTTTGAAATGTATGGCATGCCGTAATAACTTATTTATAATATCTTATGTACTTTATAAACAGTAGCCGAGTGGTTATGGTAGGTAGTAAACTACTATTGATCACTTGTTCTGTCAACACAGAGGTTGCAGCTTTGAACCTTGCTCAGGGCGTATGACTCCAAAACCTTAATTGACAAGTTTTGCCAGCTTCTTGTCACAGTTCGAAGGTTTTTACTTGGTACACTGTGTTTCGCCCGAAATAAAATCTTGAAGTCATGATATTGCTGAAAAGTTGCTGAACATGCCGTTACATAAACAATCAAGCAACGATAAACTTTATAAGATGACGAAACAATGAAATATATATTAAACAAAGAACTGTCCTTCATTAAAAACTCCTGAAACGATTCCTGTACCCTTTTTATTCGAAATGGACTGTTCAATTATGAGAACTGTAGACAAAGAGTTCTATAATGTCGTTGCTCCGAATAGCTTTAGCTTGGAATGCACCAATAACATAGATATAAAAATTCATAATGAACGTACATGTATATAAACATGCTTATATTGCAGTCTCTTTCTGTTTCAATTAGTTTTAACACAAATTTCAGCTATTTCGTGGCGTCCAGTTTTTGTTGGTGCAGTTCCAGGTGCAAACTCCCCGACCTTATGTCAGAAAAACTCGCAATCCTTGTCAGTTCAGATTAGAGTCGATCAAACTTTGCTCTCATTGAGACACGAATCCGCAACCTAAATGAAGACAATATAAACCAACCTTCTACCTCGATGTTGTAAAGCTGTTTTCATTACTGCAAGTTTAACTATAAGTATACATTTAATCCAAACGACACTATATAAGGACGAGGCTTAGACACTGAGAAAAGGCGCTACCGAGCCTTTTCCGCGTTTCGTGCCAAGTCCTTATGTCAAGTCAATACACTTATATTATGTTTATCCTGAAATCTGTCGTGCAATATTCCCACTATTGTATACTTGTACTAAGTCTCTCACATTGTATTTTGGTTATTAAAATAAATGACGTAAAACTGAGTGATCTTTGACGAACGAGTTCTACTGATTGCGGTAAAAGTAATGAACGTAATAATTATAATAAAATAATTATAAAAAAAAAACGAAAACACGTAATTTGCGGCATTGCAACTTATTGGTTTTGTTTACATTGGCAATAAATGTCAACAATTACATTATTTAAGTCATAAACAAGGCGTGGTTACAACTAGTTTCATATACTGTGACTTTGAAATACGTAGAAATAATAGGTCAAGGCATTTTAATTTGCTCCTATATGACGTTTGCAGTACAAACTATCGTCGCCAACACAAACGAATACTGTAATAATTGAATTTGAAAAACACATGATTAATGTTTGCTTATATATTTAAACAGTTGGTAAATTAATATATGAGGCGGATCGGAGGATGTTTGTTCTTACTATAAAAAAATCGTCGTCTGTATATTTACAACATATTTTTTACCACCTGCTTATCAGTATATTAGAAAATTTGGGCCGAGACAACTTTATAAAGCAGCACCCCACCTAAAACAGAATAAAATAAAAGCAAATATCTTGCCCATAATAAAATAAAAATTACAAACGTTGACCAACAGAATAATGACCAGTTATACACAAAAGATAATTAAACAAAAAAAAACATTAATTAGGAAACTGCACACCACCTGTATTAACTGAACCAACCCCGCGACCAGAAGTAATAGTTGCACCATTGTGTTGTAAACAAGTTAATGACTTTAGTAGAATGACTGTTTAAATAGCGAATGTAGAAAACACGACTGAACTTCTTCACAACTATTTTAATCATTTTTATTTATAAGCGTCAATGTTGACCAGCAATATACGGAATAATTATGAAAAGATCCGGAAAGTAGCTAATGTTGTTACACATGATTAAACAACAAGATTGTGTATCAGTATAAACATTAAAACTAAATGTCATCATCCGTTTACAGTGTGACATCTAGGTAAATTATTCAGATACATCAAAACTGTTAGTATTTTGTAACACAGTTAAGTTTTAAATTTTATTATTTTGAGATATATTCGACATATTCAAGTTTTAAGAAGGAAAGTATTTGCTTATTCAAAATTCAAAACAATGAGGATACTTTATGTTTCATCATTGCTTAGTTGAACAGGTATGCAACCTATCAGTCAATGCAGAATTTACAGAACTTCACAAAAATTCATACAAACAGCGTTTCATAGCAGGATCGTCTAAGTGTACTACCAAAACACTACCGCAAATCCTGACCACTATGTTGACAGCAGTAAAAATGGGATTTGAAAAATACAGTGACACTTTTTACTCGAGGAGTGGAATAAATGAAATGTGGATATTAAAAAATTCAAAAGACCTAATAGACATCTTGAGGTCTGGATCTCTTTCTCATTGTAACAGCATTAACACATTTGATGTTTCGACACTCTATACGGCCATCCCTTAAACGCTGCTTTTTCAAGAAAAATGGAAAGAGACGATATAACTACCTAGTAACTAGTCATGACAGAACTTACTTCGTCATCAATGACTCTTAATCTAATATTAAATATACTGAAGATCAAATCTGTCACATGTTAGATTTTCTTACTGACAACATATTCGTCATGATCGGCTGACATGTTTTTCAACAGACTGTTGGTATTCCAATAGGTACGAATTGTGATCCTGTTTTTTAACTCATATGAGGCTGAGTTCGTAGAAGGCCTACTGAAGAAGAAAGAAAAGACACTGGCCCAGACCTTTAATTGAACATTCCGCTATATTGATGATGTTTTGTCTCTCAACAATGCTAAATTTACATTCAATTTACCCTAGCGAGCTTGAAATTAAAGACACCACAAATACACTAAGGTCAGCCCCTTACTGAGAACTACTTCTAAAAATAGACTCGGGTAAACTACACACTAGACCCTCCGATAAACGTGACGACTTCAACTTTCCAATTGTCAACTTCCCGTTCATCGACAGCAACATTCCAACAGCTCCAGCATATGGTGTGTACATTTCACAACTTATACGCTATTCCTGATCCTGCAATCGGTATTCCGATTTTATAGACCGATCACTGCTGTTGACTGCTAAACTACTCAAACAAGGTTTTGTTCTTCCTAGGTTGATGTTATCTCTCGAGAAGTTCTTAGGTCGTCACCATGACTTAATTGATAGTTATGGGAAATCAGTGTATCAAATACGATCTGACATTTTCGCTGAGTCATAGGTGTTTTCTTTTCTTGGATTTGACCTTTCCCTAGACATGACAATGAGTAAATCGACTGGTGTCTAATTAGAAGCAGGTACTGCTTTTTCGTCCGGAGGACCTAAGTGCACCCATGGTTTTTATTGGATTCGGGTTACTCTCTTTTTTGTGTTTTTGGTTTTTATGTTGTGTTTATGTATATCCGGATTTGTAACTGGCCCTTGGCTTTTGACTCTTGTTGTTCGGTCGGTTTTCTTTGCTTTTTTCTTACAAATAATATTGTTTTTTATTACCCGTGACAATACTAACAGGTCCAATCTAAATATTGTTATTTTATTTTGATTAAATCAACAATAGAAAGGATGTTCTAAATGATATTATACTCCAAATAAAAAAATACCGTTTTATTTTGTGGGAATAGATTTATCATGAGCTTTTTTACAATAATATAATACCATTAGACGAAATATGTATACACTCATGCTTAAGGTTGCACATTTTTCAAACAAGCTGGCTGTTTTGACTTAACTGACTTATGTTAATAGTTTTATCTTTTGCGGATTAAAATTGACGAACCATTTATATGTCATATATATTTTTTTCCTCAATATCTTAACAAAGTTTAGTCATCACTTTCACGAGTGTCTACTGTGACACTATCGTGTCATATTGTACCGCATTTATATCAATATCGACATCGTTTATAAAAGAACAGAAGGTCACACTGAATGAATCAAAGTGGACATCCTATTTGACAAGTACTCACTCTAAAGAACATTCCTTGAATGTCTGCTCTATGTACCTTTACTGTTTAGAAGGTTTCGGAATCGATTCAATATTTTTAATGAAATGACATAATTTTGTAACACGCGATCAAATGCATTTTTGCTTATATATTTAAAAATTAACTTTTATCGATATTTTCGCCATTTATTTAAATTCATCTGTTTAATAAGTCGATTTGGTGTAATTACTTCGTAATAAAAATCGCAAACATATTTATAGACCCATCTCCCGATGCACATAGGCACTATATCAAAAATATGGAAGTCTTTATTAGCTTATAATTTTTTTCTCCATTATGAAATAAACGCTAAATACCTTGCAATTGTTTGAAGAAAATGTTTCTGATTTTTGTGCGCAAGAAATGAATGTGTCTTAACACGTTATGTGGCATTTTACGAACAAATATTACGGAAACTGTTAGTATGGATGATGAGAGACAATTGGTGCAACGGAAGTAGTATTCGAAATCCTGGATTTGAATTTTCCCTAGACATTCCAATGAGTAACTCGAAGAATGTATATTAGAGGCAGGTAATGCTTACTTGTCCGGAGTTGAGTACGACCATGGTTTTATTGGGATCGGGTTACTCACTTTCTGTTTTTGTGTTTTTGCTTTTTGTTTTGCGTTGCGTATGTTTGTCTATATCCGGATTTGTAATTGTCCCTTGACTTTCGGCTCTTGTTTTTCGGTCTGTAAACTTGCTATTTTTCCATGATTGATAAAAAGGCCTTTGATGAGAAAAAGCAGGAACAGGAACAAACAAATCTTCACTACATCTGTACAAATGCTCAAAATAAGTTAGATGCATTTTTCGCAATAATCGACCAAAAGATGACACAAAAAATACTGAATCATGTCGATGTTACCTTATAGCTTTTTCGTGAGTTAAGTGTGACGATGGGTATATTTTCTGAATGTGGCTTAACAAATATTTTGCCATATTTAAATATAGCTACACACATGACACAGGAGCAAATATAACTTTTATATCGGTAATGTTTAACGTTTTTTAAAAACAAAATATCACGACATAAGAATACTAAAAAGATATCAAACGCCTTTGTTTTCTGAAGCTAACTCGTTCTGTTTTGACAAAAATAAACAAATAAATAACAAAACTCTGTCATTTTAGTTAACCACAGCAAAACAGAATTATCGCTAAAGCAAGAATGCGCCGACGCTAAACAACAATTAGAAAGTATCTGTACTTAAAAATTAATTTACAGAAAACGTCCGACATTTTTTTTACATTTTAAACGGGATCTACACAGACATAACTGCATCCTTGTCTACAGCACTTCTTGCCATCTGTGCAAGACGAGTCGTCGTCACACGATCTTCTATTAAACTCACATATAAAATCTACAGGTTCTGCTGGACATTTTTCTGAAAGAAACAAAACTACTGTATAATTTAATTTTACAGTTTAGAATTAAGATTTACCGTTTTAGATATTAATCGAACAAATGACTTTTTTCAAAAATGTTCAGTCAATATAATGACTGAATAAACGACCGCATTCCGATATACCCTCGACACTCATTCCAATGGTTTCAACGTTTTTATGGTCAGTTGTCAATTGTTGTAGGTTGGAAGAAAGTCACACCCTTCATGAAAAATGTTCTTTTATCAGTAGCATGATATTGTCTTAATAGTCCTGACTCAAACACAACGTCAGCGTTTTCAATTTGTATTCAAGTTGCAAGCTTGAACTGTTTAAGACGAATTCCGGTAACGTACCCCGTTGATCATATACTTACATTAACAGGGAACACGTTTTTATTGGAAGCCATTCGTAATTAAATCATGCATCCGAAAATACATGTACTTAAGTATGAATACGAAATAGTTAAGATTAGTTGCCATTATTTTAATACATGTTTATATTTATTATAAATGGTGCTCAAAAATGACAGTGTGATTCTAATTGAGTTACATCGAATTCATTTTTGCAGAAACTAATATTTTAACAAATAACAAAGTATCCCGAATTCCCAATTTACATATTAACGACAGGTTCTTTATTTTAGGGGATTTAATTTTGGTCGCTTGTTAATTTAAATTATTTTAAAAATAAAATTTAATGCATTTCCTTATGTTTATGCAGAGAGACAAACCTAGTTTTATCTTTATAATATAGCAGCGGGTAAATGTTACTGCTATATCACTATGTGAACCTGTCACAGGACATATCCCGGCAAACGAAAAGTGCATTTCTATGCTAAACAGTTACGCTTAGTTCAGCGTCAAATTCTCCAACAAATGTCATTGTATGCAAGACTCGCGTGCACGTTAAAATTAAGGAACTTCATCGATGATTAAACTGTTAGAGCAATAATCATAAAACAAAAATAAGCTAACAGTACTTACTGTCTGGACAACAGACAGCAAATTTATCCAATGGATCAATGTTACATGAATATCCTGGTGGACAGTCCTGTCGTCTAGGCCCACGCCCACAGAAAATATTATCTAGTGCATTTCCATTTGGACAATTACCTGCAGCTGTAAGTATTTCAGTGATTATTTTGTTTAATTTCCAGCCTATTTATAGTATGCACACACAAAAAAATACTTTAACATCAATTATAATTATGACTAATTTAGGAAAGAGATATTGACCAAATGATCAATTATGCCAGAAAGCAAAATAATATCGACAAATCCGTGTGTTCCGGTATAGGATGGGTCAAAGAAAGTGCGGACAGCAAAGCGATTTTTGTGTTTGTTTATTTCAATGTCGCTCAATTCCACTTTCAGCTTTTTTCAGTTATTCATGACGTCCAGTTGTAATTGGAGGAAGCGTTGTAAAAACCTAACACCTTCAGGAAAATTGTCAAACCTTGTCACTTTGGGTTAAAGTCGAGCACACCCACAGCCTCTTGCAGTTAGACTAGATATGTTGCTGTTCAGGCACGTGTTTAGTTGTAGATGACTTATTACCTTAACCATTCTGTAACTTAGGCTTCCAAAAGCGCCTTTTCATGTATATATCTGTTGAGATATATACTGTAGCGAGCCTGATTTTTTACTTCGGTTACCCTCTTATTTCTGTAAGTATTTTTATTTATATGTGTAAACATGCAAAGAAACTGTAAAATGGAAAAATTATTCATAATTGACCCAACAAATTACATGCGTAAATGTACCTACTGTCTTAAACAACTTTATTAATGTCAATTATACATATGAAAACAAACTCATTACCTTTGCATCTACATGTGGGACAACCGTTACTATCCAACACATTCCCAAATTCACAATATATGTCACACACGGGTGGGCAATCAGGTCCTTTAACAAATCAAAACATATAAGGTATGAGAGCCCAAATGAAAACGTTAAAGTGCATGAAAATTGTTGAAATTGTACGTATTTTTGTTTAAAAATAGTTTTATGAAGGTTATTATATTTATCAGCCACTAGATCATCAACACATTGTGTAAGTTACCGCTTATTCTTTATTCCTGCAATTTGTAATAAATACGAAATAAGTTTAAAAACGTAACAGAAATTTTTCATCATTAACATATCGGTTTTCTTTAGTTATTTAAAAAATATTTTGTACAGCTTAATTATTTAACGAAATATTTTTCTTCTCTCTTTTAACTATGACAAACTACGTGCCTATTGAGAACCACACAATTGAACGACAGTTAGATGATATATGTAGTAGACATCGTATGCTACTAACCCGGACGTTAGCGTTCACTTAAAATTTTTAAACAACATTTATGAGTTTTATCCTTCTAGAAATCGTGAGTTACATCATCTGTCTCTTCTAACTTTGATTTAATCATCATTTACACTCCTTTTAGGCACAAAAACAGACTTATAGCAGGAAAGTTTATCAGTCCAATAACATTTATCGTTCTAGAAATCTTCTAATGTCATCGTCTGTGTCTCTAAACTTTGCGCTTAATTATCATTTATGTCGGGTTTTGGCGCTACATTGGATCAAAACTTTGTTATATACGATAACGCTAATTAAAGTTACATACTAAATTACATTACAGTTATGCTTTCCTGATCACTGTTATGATCTGGATTACATATTACCGCCGATAACAATAAAATGTATATTTAAAGGCATCATCGAAACATCTTATTCAAATCTTCTACATTTTCCAAATGTTTGATCCTTTTAACTGTTATTCACAGTGCATATTCGTATGACAACAAATTTTATACCTGGATTAAACCTTAGCCATTTCTTTATTAACATGATGGATGCTCCAAGTCAGTTGGTGGATCTCGAATTTAGGGTGATCTGTGGTTTGGTTTTAATGCCTTCGGTATTTTTATCATTTTAATTTATTGTATTTTTGCATTATGAGGTAAATTACCATGATCGATGAAAAGGACAATCAGTTAATACTTTAACTGACAATTAGGACAACAGTTAGCATTGTATACATTAGGTAAAAAAAATATAGAACCCATCATATATTATAATTTACTATTAATAATTTAATCGACAAAAACTTATAAACATGTACCTGGCTTGCATTTACATGTAGGACAACAGTTAGCATCCAACACATTACCAAACGGACAAAAAATAAGGCAGACTGGTGGACAATCAGGTTCTATAATATAGAAAAAGGAGAGTAACTTAGTGAAGAATATCGATAAAATCAACATAGTATACTTTTTTCTATCCGTCATATCATATAATTGAAACATATTATTTATACATTATGGTGATATGTTCTGGTATATTTGTTCAATTATATACTTTTTTTTATTTTGACAAAAATAATTACCTGGGTCGACACACCTTGGCAAGCATCCAAATCTACAGCATTTCTGGTTACCTGGACAGCTACTGTCATCTGTCTCACAACTGAAGGGCATACCAGGTCTGGGTTCCTATTGTTGGGGTATCTTCCTGGTTTTATAACCTTTTAAGAAACCCGAAGACTTTAATTACTGCAAGATTGTCACTCGTGTGAGTTATAATTGTTTAAAATACAATTTTGAAGAAAGTGAAAAATATCTATAGTAATGAAATGAATTCGAATATTAAGATTTATCCAGACAAGTAATGCTTATGCGATTATTTGAAGTGGCCTTGGTCATCTGGTGGTTTAGATAGTTTTATTATTAATCTTGCTGGAAAATATAGTGGGTAACGTATCATCTGGATAAGACTACGCTTATAACACTATAAAAACCACTTTGGTGTCTGGCGAAAATAGGACGCCCGTTGTAGCGTAATAATCTACTAATGGTCCCGTGGTCTGTTAAAGGTTGTTGGTTGAAAATTACAGTAGACATGGTGTGTTCGAATATAACCTTAACTGACAAGTATTTCAGTTTCACATGTTCCTCAGGCTTCTTTCTACAATAATAGCTGGAACATCGTTGAAATTGGCGTTAAACCACAAAGAATCAAACAAACCTATTGCCATTTTATATGCAGAACACAATAATATACAGATAATTTACTCTTAAAATGTGCATTGGAAAGATATTCTTCCATTTGTTTTATATATAATAAACACACATCAGGATCTTATTGTAAAATACACAGGCACTTTATCAGAGAATTAAAAACAACAAACTTAAATATTTTCGAAAGGGAAACAATTTAACTCATTCGCAAATGCTGCTTAGGCGCAAAAGTTTCTCACGCTCGAGGATTTTTGACAATGATAAAACTTACTGGATCCAAACTACTTTTATGTCTATGTGAAATATAAATGGAGGCGACAATATCTAGTTGATTTCACTTGCATACAGTAGTGTTTAATGTGCGTCATTACAATTAACCTTAAAATATTTTTTAAATACATTTATCAAATATCATTTAATATATTTACGCAGTTAGTCACATGATATGCGATAATAACCAAATTAAGTAGTTGTTTAAATTCCACGATACATCTTTTCGGATGCCTTATTTTCCTAAAGAAAAATCTGGCCTGGTTACTGTAGTGTATAATATCTATCACTTAAACCCAAACTAAAAACAGGTGTTTCAATCAAAACTTTGTTAATAAATTACGTTAAAACGAATTCAAAACATCAGGCAGATTATTAAAACTTTCGATAAATGATCGAAACAATAAATGTGTTTAGTTAGTGGATGGTTGGATTCGATTCCAAAACATAGCAAAGCTATATACTTGACTTTATTAATCATTTAAGTATTAACATTAAATACGAATTCCCATTATGTGGATAGTTAATTTTTCTATCTATTTTTTAGATCGGTTGATTGATTGATTTAGTTATATATCGGGCGTAAATCAAAATCGTAGTGTTAAGCGATTTATTGATTTAATAGTTTTCAATTTATTGATTAGTATTCTTTAAGAGAAAGAAAAAGTTAACAAGCAATAAATCAAAATGAGAAATAGAATGGATCGATAAGGACTTGAATTGTGTTTCCACGGAAAAAATAATACAAAGTTAGGTAGTGACGAATGCATTATATTTTCGTAGCGCTGTAGTAAGCCTACTCCTTTTCGAAATTTATAACAATAGTATTTTTTGAAAGAGGGTGACAATTTACAAAAACGTAAATATAACGTGTTATACCCTGAAATCTGACTTACAAGAAAATATCGTATCCGCCAACTGGGGACCAAATTAGGATCTCTGGGGCGAGACATGAGAATTATTCCTTAGAGATTCAGTTTTTAAACTAATGGTTTTTGGAGTCGAAAAAACATAACGTTGAGAAATAATAACTAAAAGTCAAAGGGGCAAGGTGTTCCTGTTCACAAAAAAAACTTTCGTCGCATAATAAACAAAATATTTAAACAATCACATAGCTATAATAGAATTAAACAACATTAGAACATTAAATGAAAGAACACGCCACCCCAAATGCAAAAAAGTAGGAAATAGAGGAAAACGAGTTGTCTTGCATAAAAATTATATTTTAATACTTAATAAGAATTGTTGATAAAACATAATTATACTCAGGTAAAACATCAGAAACAACACGAGAAAAAATTAACTATTACAAAACAAAACACTAACATGTGTTGAATAAATACATTCAGCGACTAGTAGAAGTATTAGTATCATTGTTCCCAAACAAAATTGTCACGTAAGTACAATAACTGCTACTGCGAATGTCAAAAACGCGACTGACATTCTTCAGAGATGAGAGATATTTAAATACCTTCACAGAAAATTATTATCGAAGAAGCAAATCTGAAGATGTAAATGATAGATAGCAAATGTTACCTTGATAAGTTATTATAATGTTGATATATTTAAATAGACACGGAAATAGTTCAAGTCGTCTCACTTGACTGTGCAACATGATGGTGTTTTACAAGGAAAAACTTTGCTATTTGTACGACGATTGCAAATGCTTATAATTTGTAGACAAATGAAGTCAACAATCTTATTGTATTTAACATACAAGAAATTATACAGAGTAAAAATCTAAATTATTTGTCCATTCAAAATTCTGTACATTGAGTATACAATAATTATAGGATAATCAATTGCGCAGAGTGAATATTGAAAATATGATCACGAGTGCCGTACAACGCATCAGAATAAACAAGTTTAATCGGAATGCGTTTCAGGAATAGTGATCATATTTTCAATATTCTTAATATAGCCGAATACTTAGAGGAACTGTGTTTTGAATGTTCTTGCGCCTCAATGTTTACTAGAGACGTCGTTAAGTACATTGATTGTGACGTCACTTCCAGTGAGTGAAAGAACTCAATTTATTTCCCATGTGATTCACAGAATATATTTCACTGAGAAATCTCGGTATTTCATTGCTGTCAATGTAATAAATGTCATTATTGTTCAAGTCAAAACAGAAATTCAACTGAAATCGTTACATATTACAAATTAGTTAAGAGGTAAAACGATAACTATTAGCTGTTATATTTTTGCGGCGGCGAGCTGTAGTAGAGTTTTTAAAAACATTCAATTTAAAAGCCGATAAACTCTTCAATTTCACTCGCAGGATGTTATGACTGAATTGACCATTTCAGACAAATTAATCCGTCAGATCACAAACAATTTGACTGATCCAAAACGACAGGACTGATCTTCTTGGTAACTGATGGAGTCATTGTGAAAGCCAGGTAGTGTAACTTATTTTCTTAGTTTTTGGTTAAACACTATATGCCCATAAACCAAATAGATATACCCAGTGTAAAGGGACTAAAGGGATTTACTAATCAATGATCTCACGTTGTTACCTAATATCACCTTAATCTTCTAGTTTCTGTAAAGCCGGAAGTCACCTTTTTATCAAAATAAAATTGCATTTAATCACGTTTATGCACCTGTCTAAATTTTTTTTAAAGATTTCTTACAGTTTAAGCACTGTCGAAGAAGGTTATTTGTTTTTATTTAAATGTTGTTGCCTACCTCTACTACTATTATTTAAAAAAAAATTTTGTATTAAATTATTTTATACAACATATTTAAAACTTGAAAATACATTTGACATTTTGTCTTTTAAGGAAATTAAACTCTCAGCAGACCTGCTCAATCCACCCTACTTTAACCTCTAAAAGGCATCTGCAATGACTTTCATATCAACTAAGCCTGTATTTAAAAAACAATCCTGACCAGATTTTTTCTCTATCTTGAATAGTGTCTCATAATACAGTCGTTACTATGTTTATGAAACTAAATCTTATACTGGCAAACAAAACACAACATTTAAATAACACAACGTGGATGCGGCAGACAGATCTATATAAAATTATGTAAAATTACCGGATATGTCTGATATATATTTATGGATGTATGTTTACCTGAAATTTTATTGGACGCAGCGGTAACCAATCGAATGCTGTAAAACGTAGTGTTCGTCACTTAAATTAATGTAAACATTTTTTTATCAAAACAATCAGCTAAAATCATTATACCATTCTCCTATCTGAACGTATTATCCGCCCATCCCATCTAACCCGAAGTTACACACACATCATCTATATCATTTAAAATTGTATTCATTGAATTTACGAGTCAGTTGTAGATTCTATGTTATTTTCACTATATCATTGTTCAATGCCCCCCCCCCCCAGCGCTTTCAATAGAATATACTGTACAATACACGTGTGGTTTGATACCCAAATTTATACCAGTAATGACTTGAACGATTGTAACAAATAGGAGTCTGAAAATGGACCATTGGGAGCATCCTTGTTTGCAAAAATCCATTTCCGGCGTCGCGTTCGATTTCTTCCTATCCATTGACTGAGGCATCAGGACACCTTCCTTCAATGGTCGTGACTGTATTAGAATTTATATTGATGCCTTTGTAATATCATATATGTTCAACCAATTATCGACCTTTTTCAGTTAATTTATTGCAAAAACTTAACTGTCTAAATGAGTACAACAATCTTAAAGATTGTTAAAATGTAAAACAATGTCTATCAAAAGTCTATCATTAGGCAACCAGTCATAATTTCATTACATAAAGTAACAACTTGAAGATGATTTGGAATGTTTGTTGCGGTTCTTACCAATACTTTTTAGCTTTTATTTCGTAATTCCACACTAGTTATCTCACTTAAAGCTGCTTCAACATCCCGCCTCCTTACTCCATGAATAATTTAGTTGACCTATTCACATTTTCTCCTTCGGTCTTGTCCTTTCTTAACAATTTAAGATAGATGTGTAAGAATTGAGGAGTCGTGTGTAATGTTAACATTGAAAGAAGTATCGGTAAAGTATCAGGAACGTCATATTGAGCTCGGATTCAACTTTGATATAATTAAAACCGACAGCACATTTTTTTGCATTTTATCATTTCTTACGACAGAATGGGTGATAATTATCGATTATTTACGTTTTTTGAAACAAGATGCAGAAATGGATATGACTTGGTACAGGCATATCAAAGGAAATGGTGGGTTAAAACAGGTTTAATGTATGTCAAACCTCCCGCTTCAATTACTGTAGTGAAATGGAAGCATAATGCGTTGGAGTCTTAATTTCACTGATTGAGATGCGTGTCTATTACTATCTGATATGATAATCAAGTAATAGAGTGTTTCCATGTCACAACGAATAAATTTGTAATAAAACTAACCTGTATATGAGTCTCAATTGATAGCTCTGTTCACGGTAGTAGCTCAATGGAGACAAACAATTTCTCGTAGTACAACAATGTTATGAGTTATCCATCATTTAAAACCTTGCATGGTGACTATAAAAAAACCTCGAGACAAATATTTATAACATATCAAATACTTTTGTTTGCCTTTCAGAAGTAACTTCGAGTTTTCTTTATGTTTGTGGAAACGAAATTGGAAGAACAAATACATTTGATTTCTATAAAATGACCTTTTTCTGCAGATCTATAGGTATGATATTTAAGGAGTTATGTCATGAAACCACACGGGAACTTTCTGCCTATGATGATGGCTGCACTTTTCCTGTCGAATTTGAGGGTAGTCGACTCAAACTCTGGCTTACTTCACCCTCGCCTCAAGATTCACAAGATATAGTCAAGTGATAAGAAGAATGAAGAAGGGCCAAAATAGAAACACTCTCATCCGCACTAATGGATGCAGCAGAGAGTGATCTCTTAATCACCAGGATCCTTTCCTCCACCATCACGGGTTGCAACACACCGCAAACATTTCGCATGTATAAAGTTGAGGAAGCTTTGCCCTTCAGCCACCGCCTTCTTTGCAAATCCTAAAAGGAAGCTGTGAATTAAATGGTAAATACATTTCATGGAACAGTTTGAAATGAAAAAAAATGTAATATAATAGTTCAAATGAGAAGGATTTACAAAGGGCAAGACTTCACATGCCGATTTATCGAAGTCAGGACAAACTCGATTTCCCGTCTAGAAAAAGTAAGGGTTCAGTAGGTTATCGGGACCGTTTACTCGGCCTACTGAAATCCCGTCCTGTAATCGACACGGGTCGCAAAATACTGCAAGTGTTGCCTCTGTTAGCAGACTCTTACTGCAAGCTAAGGAAGCCGTGTGCCTATTTCCCTGTGTCCCATGTCCCACACGGGGTGGCATCTCCTGATCTATACTCCATGAACCGACTTCTTGATGACGGTTGAAGATGATAAACCAGCCACCGGTTAAGTTTTATTTGATGGTGAAATATAAATCTTTGTTACTTTCGTCAATTAGGGCGAACGAGGCGCCCGCTTCACGACCGGTTTCGAAAAACATGCGGCGGGCGACGGAGATGCTGGTCTTGAAGAGATCTATGCCACGGTCAAAATAACAAGTCTGCAAGTTTTCCAAGGCTTTTTTTAAATTTTGTAATTGATAATGGTTGCCAGTTTTCTACCGAAGGTCCGGGGTTTCTTCCGGGTACTCCGGCTTCCTACCAAATAACACTGGACGCCACGATATAGCTAAACTATTGCTGAAAGTGGCGTTAAAACACCATTCAAATAAGGAAACAAAAAACTAGTTGAGTTGCTGGATTACTTTGTCAAACTTGATGGTTTATAAAGACTTTTGAAGAATTCGAGGAATCAAAAGTAATAAAATATAAAGGACAAACCGTAACGATATCTCTGTGGGTCGAGCCCTGGGAACCTTCAGTACCAATTGCATAGTCGGACAATGTAATGATTAAAAAGTATTATGTTAATGTTGTGGCTTAATTATCCTGATAAAATATTTTAAAAAAAATTGAGACATACCAGTAGCGAGAAGGTCAATATTTTGTTTTCGTCTATTATTTGTATTGTGTACTTCCGGGACCAATGAACGTGCATGTCATTATTTATTAAAGCAGTTTTTTTTGGTAAATCAATTATAAAATTGTTAAGTACAAACAATTGTTGAACTGTTGAACACGCATTGTAAATAACACATTGATTATTATAAAAAGGTTGACCATATTGTAAACTATATAACAATTTTGCGTTTTTAGCAACATTCAGTTATTTCGTGGAGGGAGGAGGCCCGAGCACCCGATGAAAACCGACAATCCTTGTCAATAAAGTTGGCGTAGAGCACACTTACCCGAAGTAAGTCGAGAAATCCGCATCCTTAGGCCAGAGATTTTTATAAGTTGGTTTACCGGACTGTCGGTTTTATATTTCAGAATAAAAAAAATGTAAGAAACGACATTTTATTATATATCTTCAGGCACACAAAGTTCATGTACTATTGATCACTTTTTTTTCGACAATGTGAGAGGTTACGGGTTTGAGTCTCATTGCAGGCAAGATGTGTTCGACTCATCTAAATTGGATGTTTGATTTACGTCTAGCGAGCAATATTTCAGCTATATTCAGTACCAGAAAAAATTTACAAACAATAAATCAACAGGAAAATGGGGTGTGACATCTGGAATAACATTTTGACTGCCACTGGAAAAGTATGAAGCATTGGGTAGGGGCGGAGAATTTAGTCTTCTTTATCGGCTGCGGTGAGAATACGCTTTTTCGAAATCTAAAAAATATTTTTTATAGTGCAAAAAGAGTGACACTCTCAAAACACGTTACCCACTACAGTCCTCGGCCAGGCCTTCCGTATTATGACCTGACAGTCACCCAACAAGGTTGTTTCTCCTATCCGCCGCATTAGGACGCGCTGAGCTGATCTGTGTCTGGCACCAGGAACGCTCTCAGTATGATCCCATCTCATCTTAATTGACAAGGATTACCAGTTATCCTTCCAAAGGTAGGGGAATTTCCCCGTGCTTCTTCCCTCAAAACACTGACGCAATGAGTAGCTGAAATATTGCTGAAAATGTCATTAAACTCCATACAAATAAACAATACATTCTAAACACGGTATTTGATAGTTGAAAACTTGTAAAAATTTTATTACTAATATAAAGAAAAAGAAAATGATATACTATATGACATGGTTGTGGATGTTTTAAAACAAGAAAAGACTGGATTCACTGGAATTAAAGTTAACAGTACTTCGAAATTAGTAGTAGACAAAAAATACTGTTTATTGATGGAAGACATGATAGACTTGGGAAATCAGGAACACATTTATCCAACATGTTAAAAGAAGTGAAACACTACAAAGAACAGCATAAAGCAGTTGAAAGGGTATCATTTTGTTAATTATTTTTCTAGAGCATTACAACTCACTGTAGTTGCCATATGTCAAAGGAGTTTCTGAGTCTGCTACTGGTTTTTAAATAAGTCAGTTTTGTTCAAATTACATTTTCTAGTATTTCATACCTCCAAACTACTCATGCAGCTATGTTACAGGAATGTTACCATGCTGCAGAGGAGTACTGAAAGCTAATTAGTTCATAACACAAATTCAGAAATGTGCAAAGGTATTAAGCATACAGGAAGAGATTCTAACGGCATAATACACGTTCAAAACACACAATGCCTACACATGCCGATATTAATAATGTTCTACACAATATGTTTTCAGCAATTTCTATTAAATACGTGTTTATTTGTATGGTTTATATTCTTTTATTTCCAGCAAAAGGTGGTGTTCACTGTTGTGATTATGGAAAACGAAAAGTGATTTAGGCAGCGAAAAAAAATGGTATTAGGAAAAGAAAAAAACTTGTATAAAGAGTACAGGAAGAGTTGTAATATGTATGTGGGGCTATACATTTCAGGGAAATAAGTGCACAAAGAGTACAGAAAGAGTTTTTATATGTATGTAGGGCTATACTGTGTCCTGGACACGAGTGTACAAACAGTTGTTATATTTATGTGAGCTATACTGTTTCCGGGACATGAGCTGCAATAAGTCATTATCATCAGGGAATGGGTGAACTGGAAGAGTCCTATTGAAATAACATATTACTTAGTTATTCAAATATATCGGTTGGGTTGTAGTCTCTTAGACATATTCCCCATTTCTATTTGAATTAGAATTTCAGATATTCTACAAGTCTTACATTATAAACAGCACTAACATTATTTTTTATAAATGCTAGTCATAATCAGATTGTCATGTAAAACAATTTTCTGTTACACGCCTTCACACATTTTAAGCTTCTATACATTCATCAGTAAAGTGAAATAATGGGGCAAGGTTTCTTCTAAAAGAAAGCAAAGTGATTACATTATTACATATTAATTGTAATATTTATTACAGTCCGAGGACAAAGAATTGGGCAATGAGTGAAGAGATTTTAAGACTGATGAAGAATGTGATAGAGGAAACTAAGGTTTATTTTAATACTTTGCTTTCTTAGCTGCGAAAAAAAGTGCAGGCCTTCCTATTGTCAGTCAGTCTATATATACACTTATACTTAAAACGCCTTTCGATTCTGTACAGTAAAGTAAGATATGGTACAAACATTGAAAATATAGTATTCTTTTTTCTGTTAAAATCATCAACACTTTGCTTAATGATAATAACAAAGTTTGCTGATAAAAGTTTTCTTGTTTATAGTTGATAGTTTTTTATGTATTTGTCTTATTGTGTATGTTTTACATATTTTTCAACTTTTTCCAGGCGACTAACCCAAGCATCGTGAAGAAAACAATACCATGTCTTGTAATTGTTAGAACTGAAGACACAAAAATTATCACATGTAATGTGTATCACGAGGAAGTTTCTATTTGACATAGGAAAACAAAAAAAAAAACAGCCATACAAGTTATACTTGTGCTTTCCTTCGTTCTTTCTGCAAATGAAACCTTCAGATTTCCATATAGGTGCAAACTTTATAATTTTCTTTTGCAAACAAAAGTGAGGATGATTCATTTATTCAACGAAATTTTTAGCTCTTTCAAAGATAACGGTTATTATAATCAAAATTTTGGATTGAAAATTAGGTTTAGATTTTCCTTTTTTAGTTTTCACTCACTGAAAATTGGCATGGTAATTTTCAGCGGAGTAGTATTTTGCAAATGTTTCGACCATTAGTTTTTATACCCCGTCACACAATGTGTGTCGGTCCGTCCGTTCCTCTGTAGTTTCCCGATGATAATTTGAAAATTTGTTTACACTTTACACAGCTGTTAAGTAATATTTAAAAAAGATAAAGTTTAATTTACGGCACAATCCATTTGTAGTTTTCGAATGATGTCAATTCAATTTATTTGGTCAATAGTTGGTGGTTTCCAGATGATTACTTGAAAATGCGTCACCAAATTTTGTTAAAACTTTGCACAGCGCTATAAAATAAAGATAACGTTCAACTTTCAGCACAATCCCATTTGTAGTTTTTGAGTTGTGCAAATTTGAAATTATTTTTATGGTTCCAAGGTCAAGGTAAACACTGATGGACCGTTTTCATGCTCCGATGTTCCTATAGGCTGAATTTAATTCAGTAAAATGTGTTCATGAATATTAAAAACAATGCAATGTGGAGGAGTATCATTTACTGTCCCATTAAATGCCCTATTTTTTTTAAATATATTATGTAGTTTAAGGTGAGAATCTTAGAGACAAAATGCAACACAAAGTAAGGCTTTGAGTAGTAATGTAATCAAGAAAATCTGAAGATTTCAACAATACGACGTCTCCCCGTCTACACCGGGAGACCGACTGTGCAAGCATATGGTTAATGTATTTATTGCGTCGTCCCAAAAGGTCGTTTAATTTACTAAATATATTACGGACCCGGATTTGGTCCCTAATAGTTTTTGGCATACGGTCGCTTTCAAAGAAAATAAAAAAACAAAAGAAACCGAACCAAAAAACAGCCAAACGTCAAGAGACAGTTACAAATCCAGATATAGACAAACGTACACAGCGCAAAAAAACCAAAAACACAAAAACAGAAAGAGAGTAACCCGATTTGATGTTTGTTTTACATCCACCGAGCAGTAATTCAGATAATATTCAGGACGAGAACAAGAAAACAACCATGAGATCAACTAGATGGGATATGATTGGAACATACTGAACTTTATATTGTCGGCACAGTAAAATTTGCACAAGTTACATTTTTATTGAAATACATGTCTGATGGCAGCTGCCAGAATGGCTGACATCGGCGAGTTTTATTTTGCATTGAAATCATATTGGGATAAATTGTTTCATCGATTTGGGTTAATTGTAGAATAAGTTTGTCTTTATTTTTCCATTACAACCTTAGCCAAAATCCCTCCTCTTACATAAATGCCAGTTTATTGTGCGAAAATCAAATGTTTTATGCATGAACAATAAATAGTTTTCCCTCACTTGAGTAATGTCCTTTTAAATGCATGTTGGTAAACACCAACTAGAATTAAAGTCCTTAAACGCATGTTTGCAAAACCCCACTATAATAGGACATTTAGATCGAATATTATACGTTTTGTTTTTCTCAGAAAATTGATCTTTCTTAATTTTACTTTGGGATAATGAGAACATTTCGTTGTGCTTTGTGATATATTTCGCTACAGTATTTTGCAATGGAGCTAACTTTTAGCGCCCCGGGTGTTATTAGATAACTGTTGGCAAAGTAGAAGGTGGTCATGGCCGGGTGATCACAACAACAGTGCGTGAACTTGATCTGACCTTTGCTATAAAAATAGAATTATATGGTAAATCTTTGGAGTAGAATTTTCCGCACATTTTCTATTATGCGAATACATATTATTGGCAGTTCACATGTAGAAAGACTGAACCGATACACTGAGACAAAAAAGATATGCAAATTAGCACAGCATGAAGTAATGTTCAAAGGAAGTAGAAGCTGTCAGGTGCCGCCCCTGTATCATCATTTGTTAGAGCCTCACAATTGTTCCGATTGGTTCAAACGATATTAATGATACTCATAAATCGATTCCGCATATAGCTTTATCAATTATACATTTCTGTTAGGCGGTTAATACATTAGTTTGCAAAAAAGTAGCGTGGGCCGGCTGATTTTATTGACGAAAAGTGTGATAAAACCACTGACAACACACAACGAGTAGGCATACCTTGTCCGTCTTCCGGCCTTGAACTCCTGTGTTGCTACCCTAAAACACCGACACGCCCACAATGATGGGACCATACGGTGAGGGTTCACAGTGCTCGACCCACAGAGCGGTCCGGCGCATCCCTAGGGGGGCAGATAGGTATGTACTCTTCTTGGGGGTTGTGAGGTCATTATGCGTAAAGTCTGACCGCGGACTACAGTGGTAATGTGTTTTGAGACCGCGTTTGTAGATGGTAATACAAGTAGGTTCGTTGTGGCCGCTACAAAATGCTATACTTCAGCTATGCTTTGTTACATATGAGAAATGATTTAAAGTTTGTTACAGGACGCAATGATATAGCTGAAAAAATGCCCCAAAAAATGTAATTCATGGCATAATTCATCAGAACTCAAAAATGTACCAAAGAAATATTTAATATGCTACGAGAGGGTTTTAATCTAGTATTTCATTTATATTCAAAACGACAACATACTAACATTTAGGGTTTAGACATTGGGAAGTAAAATTTGACTGCAACCGAAAGAGTCTGGAGTATTTAAAAGGTATGGAAAATTTAGACTTTTGTAGCGGCTAAGCAAACCACCCAACGAGAGGCTCTTCCTTATCCAACAAATGCGGTCGCAAAGAGCAGCTTTGTAAGTCGAGCAATAAAACCCTCCTATTAGGTTCCAGACAGATTCATCCAAGAAAGGGAGATACGTAAGTAATTCAATGTTTATGAGAAATTCTACAACGATGATGATACCGAGATACGATTGAATTAACCTTTCGATTTGGTGTACAGTAGCTGAAATGGCTATGTATATAAGACATGTGATGTGCCACCACAATTACAATTCGATTTGGTGTACAGTAGCTGAAATAACTATGTATATAAGACATGTGATGTGCCACCACAGTTACAATTCGATTTGGTGTACAGTAGCTGAAATAACTATGTATATAAGACACAATTACAATTTGTTTTTTGCTTCTTTTATCAATTTACAACACAGGAAAAGTTTAATCAACACAACAAAAAGTAAACTATTTTATTTTCAAACGCTTTACAAAATCACATTAGCCAAACATTGAATTATTAAAACAACATTGACTGTCCCTTATAAGTGTAATATGTTTAAAATATATTCACAAAACCTGCTTCATGCCAACTGTTATAGTTGTAAACACAATTTACTTACAGATCTTTTTTGCATAATGCTATAAAAAATATACAGTAAAAATTTTAAAGAGCGAAAGAATCATGCGCAACTTTAGTATATCAACGAAAAGTTGTTACATGATGACATGAACAAGTTCGCTGTATTGAAAACATTGTACTGCAGGTTTACCAGACAAACTAAATACCCTATGTAGAACGGACCAACTGCCAGTGCTAAATACATGTTATCTGATACCAATCAATACACCAGACGAAGTAATCAAGACTCGTCAATGGTGCTAACAAATATAACTATAATATAACTTAAGAATATAAGAATATAACTAGAATTATCATAACACAATAAAAAGATACTCTAAACCAAATATTAAAAAAAAACAAAGCGAGAAAACTGAAAAAAAAATCTGGACTGCGAAAAAAACATTCAAACCTACTGCTTAAAAATCCCACTTCCCTACATGCTCTTAGTTTATTCTGGAAGTCTTTCTGAAATTATATTCAAACATCGCATTGAAACACCCATTCCCAATTATATTGCATTTCTTGGATCCAAAATAATGCTTAACTCCTAACAGACTTGGTAACATTATTACTTTTTGTTTAAAAGTTGATAAACTTTAAATATATTTCCACTGATATAGATTGGCAATCAGTTTTAACGACTAAAAGCCTGATAACTAGCAGTAAAGCAAAGAACAATAACAAGTATATCAGCTCATGATCAGGTTGGGTCCTTGTAGTAATATTACAAATCAAGAAACAAATAATGTGTACAATTGGACAAACAAAACTTTCAAGCTACTCCCGTCTACTTAAAATTGTAGTTTTTGCGTAAGAATGACAGTCCTCTAGAATCAACACGAATTGTTGTATTCCTTCCTGACTTGCTCCATTTAATAAGAATGTCATAATTCTGTACGTAGATGGACCATTGTCTCTTTAATCTCAACTGTACCTTAACCCAATTCAACACCAAAATGCAATGCGCAATTCCCGATATATCTCGACAGCTCACGTATCACTTTTAAGGCTATGTTGCAATGTCACATTTTCAATCCCTTGAACATTAACATTATTTAAGTTAGTGTTTGCAGTAGATAATTGCAGAGACAATTTCAGGTTTATTTACATATTTACAGTGTTACAATATTACAAGTAAATCTGCCAATTTTAAGAAATGTAATAATCGCCCTGGCAGTCGTGTTAAATTGAATCGGCATCATAAACTTAAACCTGTCTTGCAACATCAAATAAAAATCAGTGATAAGTTTGGTTTCTATTGTTCAAGTGGTCTTTGGGAAAAAGATGTGCCCTTGTGGGCAGAAAGTTCAAACATATTAAACCCCGTTAAGTTATATACTTAAAAGTATTAACCGTTTTATTAACAATTAAGACAAGGATTATTTGTAAGCCATCTTTTTTGCAGAAAAAGACAAACACATTTTAGTAACTGATAAGACTCTTATCTTCTCTAAATATCAGTTTTTATTGGGAGAGGAAGCCAGAGTACCCGGAGAAAAACCCGGACCTGTGGTAAAAAATCTGGCAATCCTTGTCAATTAGGATTGCAGTCAAGTACACTCTGCCTGCAGTGTGAATCGAACCTCAATCTCAGTGTTGATAGACAACGTGATCAATAGTAGACGAACTATCTTGACCACTCAGCCACCGAGGCCTCTCTAAATATATGAAAAATACAACCAAATTGGATGATAAAAAGCAAGTGGACAAAAAATGTTCATGTAAATTTTGTTACTTTGATATATTATTGTGCTCCTCCGAACAAATTTGAAATAGAAGAAAAATGAATTATTAACATAAAGTGTTATTTTATTCCAATAAATATATATTCAATCTAGCCAACTTTGATTTGTATTTGTTGCTAATTAGTAATTAATGAAAAGCATTTGTTTTAACCCTGAAGGTTATGTTATATTATTATCCATAGTATTTTTTTTCCAGTTTACTCACCTTGCACAAAAAGTGAATATTGTGATAAGTTTCCAGAGCATCAGACAAAAAATTAAATGATATCTCTTCTAATTTTGACTCAATGCACTTTTTCCGTTCCAACTAGGCCTCAATCTTAAACATCAGAACTTCACTCCCTTTGATTATATTCAATATTGTTCCACTTATCATATCATGCAGCTTGTAGATGCCTAAATAAGTAGCCAGTCTGGCAAGGTGTTGTTCAGTTGGACGTGAAGATAAATCTGTACCTGTAACATAATTTGAATTAGGAAACAAATCAGAAAACATGAATAAAAACCACAGGCGGTTGACAAAATCTAGAGACAGATCAAAACACAAAGTAGAAACCAGAGATACAACAGAAGTGATTTAAAAGGAAAATTTGAACGGTTTCTTTGTTCTAAGTGAAAGCCCTCAGAATCACTGGTAAAATATTAACAGAATCTATCACTGAAAATGATGATTGAATGTTGTTTAACGCAACTTTCATCAGCATTTTTGCAGATATATCATGACAGTTTTTATTGGAGGCCAGAGTACCCGGAGAAATCCACAGACCTTCGTTAAAAAATCTGGCAATCCTTGTCAATTAAGATTGCTTTGTAAATGAATATCACCGTATATTGCTTTTAGATAGCTATGTCAGAGAAAGAATTAACCCAATTGAAGTTGAAATAAAACACGCATATAAAATAAAATAGGTTGACTAGATACAGAAAAGATTTTAATATATTAACTCAAAACCACAGTGTTTCACAAGATGTAAACTGCAGATAAAATAACTGCAATTAATATAACAAAGGACCATAGCGCCATTAAATGTCAAGGATGTGCGCTACTGCAATTGCTACTTATACGCCACGTAAATTAGAATAACACTGAGATCAATGGTAGCTTTGAGAAAGTGCGGAAAAAAGTATTCATAAATTGAAGGAAGCGTGCCATGCCTACAATATGCCAGAGAAGGCGTGGGTATCATATTATTGTTATAAATTATGATGTGAAAAAAAGCACGGACAAAATATATTCAATGAATACTTCAAACATGATATAGAGAAATGTCGCGAAAACGTACGTGACTCTAGTATACGTCATATATATTTGGTATCTAGGGCATATTTATAGGTTACAAAGATCTAAATTTGAATCAAATGCGTCTACGACACATGCTGCAAACACGGGTAAAACATTGATGGCAATTTTGCAGCTCAAACGCATGTGTGAAATCTTTGTTTACTTAGCAACTTCAAAAAATATTTCGTCAATGTTAACATTTTGAACTAAATATTTGTTGAGTAAATAAATATGTGTTATAAAATTGAGGTATTATAATTTTAATACATTGTTGCTGATATACATCAGTATATTATAGAACAATTAGATACAGAGAAGTTAAATTGTTGATAAAAGTTTTGTAGAAAGTTGTTGTAGAAAATATTTCATATAAAATTATGAGACATACATTACTTCTTGGATCAAAAGATTATCTTATTTATACAGATCATTAAGTCGTATAATTTTAACTCTTTAAGCTTAACGTTATATCATTGATTATTTATAAATCTGCCCGACGTACCTTCGCAGTCTCTTTGAAATTCTTCGTGTTTCTAGAAATAAGAAATAAACACACAGTGAAATTTAAAAAATGAAAATCAACGCGCGGCAGAGACAAGCATGATTGATTAGTCTGTAAACCAAAAGTAATCAGTCAGATATGTCAATTAGTTTTGTATAGTTAAAAAATAAAATTGTGAATAAATTATAAAAATTTCCAAAATATAGCGAAAATTAAATATTAGCATGCAGACTCATAATACAGTTCATTTTCAAACTAGATCAAAAAACACAATAAAAAAGAAACATGCACACGCTTTAGGTTCATACACTCATACTTTTAAAAAGCCAACACAATAACATTAAAAACTTTATACTGATGAACATTACTTACTAGCTAGTTTGAATAATTAATAATTTTATACCTTGTTGTGTATCCAGTACAAAGAATACTTTCTTTTCCACATCTGCATGTCCAAAATGATATATTCCCTTGTGGTAGTCAGAGGGAAATATAGCAAGTTTCTACAAGACCTTTATTTCAAACAAATTTGCAATTTTGGACTGTGGAATCAATTTTCCAAAGCAGGTAGAACTATAGGGCAGTTGTCAAGGTTAGTGTCAAACACCGCTGCACACATGAGGCAATATCGGATGATATGAAATGTTTGGACTGTTTATTTAGTAAGTGCACTATGACTCTATCTTCTCTGACTAGTAGTTGCCATTTGTTAATTTTGTCGATACTAAGAATGGCAGCTTTGTGATACAAAAACACACATTTATCCAACTCCTTCAGTTGCCAGATATAACTTGCAGCACCAAAGAACAAAGCTGAGGGTATTGATGATTTCAGAAGCTTACATCACATGCAAATTTCCCCAAAATTTGCCGTTGTCTGACTTTTGCTGGAATGATTGTGAACGTTCGTGCAAAATTAGGACATTTGAATAATGTCAAAAACATCATTTTTAAGTCCATGAATCGGCATGTTTCTTAAAAAATTCTTAGAAATACATGTATCTACACAGACCATATTTAAAAGGTATTCATGAGATGAACCAATAATTAATTGTATCTTAATCCTACATTTAGTCTCTACGATACAAGAACAACCAATTCATTATGGCGATAGACATTTATGCAATGATGAAGGTTAAAGGCAGTACCAATTGACGAAGAAGAAACAATTTCCATAGAGACCTACAACTAGAATAACAACAGCAATCTTCTTGACAGAGCGGAAGGAGGCAGAGAAAGAGGTTTACTTAATGTTTTGTTCGGACAAGAGAAATTCTTTAATTGTTATTATTGGTTTTTGTCTTTTCTTCGGAATGCATTCTTGGTCTTATCCCTGCCTCAATTTGTTATGTGTCGCAATTCTTCTTTATTGCTTCTAATATTCGCTGGTGGTCTGCATCCATACTGCCAGTGTTAAAACTAATATGCACGTTGTTAAACATTTATTGAGTAAACACAGTCAATACACCAAAAATGTATTGATGCTCCTGAGTAGAAACGTTGTGGGCATAATAATTTACCCTTGACAGTCTGCCCGGATTTGAGTGCATGGATTGACCGACTATCTTCTCTATTGTTCTCTTAAAGCTACAACAGTTATATTTCGAATGGTGGTTGTGCACAAAGGAGGAGCACAAGGTTAAAAGATTCATAGTTTTGCGAAATGCTTGTAAATCTGCTAAGCGCTACAGCATATATATTTAGTAGGATGTTTGTACACACAATAAAGATATTCAGGACCAAATGATTCTCATAACATTTCTCAAAATTTTAAATAGCTCGACTTATGAACCTATAATGAAGGTATGCAGGGAAATGGATTTTTACGTAGTTTGTAGGTTGCATGCAATACAGATCATGCATTGTCCGACTATCTTCGCTGATCAAACCGGTGTAAAACAAATTATACATTTATATGTACATATTAGCCCTAAATATGTTAAATATTGTAAAACTCGTACATAGAAAAAATACACTGATATGTTTTTAATTTTGATCATAGTTTCTTCCTTTTCATTAGCATTTTAAATTTCCAGATAGTTCCCATCAGATGGAGCACACTTCTTACATAAAGTCTTCATTTAAGCTCAGAGGTCAAAAGTCAAGGTCATATCATAGCAAGAAGGTAACTTACTTTTACTTACTTTTACTAAACCTAATTGCAATTGACAAAGGTGTCAGTTTATCTGTGAATGATGAGGAGTATCAACGGTTCTCCTGTGTTATTCCCCAAATCCCCAAAAAGATTTAGCGATAAAAATGTTGTTACCTATGTTGCGTTTCTGATTTTGTTTTGATTTGGATAAACGCCACTTTTGAAATTTTTTTAGTTTTTCATGGCGTCCAGTTTTTATAAGGGGGGTGAGCGGTGTAACCAGTGAAATCTCCCAACTTTCGACAAACAAAATTATTTAAAAACAACCTGATAGCATTAAGAGCCTCAACCGTGAAACTTCAGTGTTGACAGTCACGTGATCAGAAGTGAATACTATATACCAAAGCTACTTGACCACCTGTTACATTTAAACTTTGATTGTTCTTGATTTTGTCCATTATCAACTTTGCTTGTTACATCGGATTTTAAGTTTCTTCCTGTTTTGGATTTTCAAACATCCCTTTTTACATTTCAGATATTTCGGAGCCAAATATTTTATTCGACCAGCCACCAAAATGATGACTCTGGACGTATTGCATTTGGAGAGTATTCCTTGATTTTACAAGATAACAGGAATACTAGAGGAAGGCACTTGAGTTTGCCAACGGCAACGCTGTACGTAATGGACCAGTGCTTGGCGACAGTATTAGCGCAACTTCTGATTCCTTCCAAAGGATTAGACATCCGGATAGTTCAGATTCGTTTAGCCAGTGAAGATCCTGTATAGAAATGCGTAAAATATATCATCTTTATTATACTGGACATGACTCGAATGCTGAAATACATATGTCATGACACATACAAGTTGGACGATACATCTGTAGAAAACTAGAAACCATATTAATGCCGCCATCTTCGTCCGTACTACGCTACAATATAAATGTAACCGGACCACAATCGACCACGTGATTATGGCTGGTGTCCGGGATATTCATTGATATGAATAAGAGCACACTTCGTAAATGTTTTTCAAACACTTGTAATGCTTTTAACTGTTCTCTACATTTTGGGTTAACATTTAGTCAAAGTTAAACGATATATTTTGCATCATTAAGAGCTATCAATTGATTTAATACTACCGTATCAAAACATAAAATTAAACTGTAACGTCAATAAATTGGTGGATACCTTACTTATCTTTTATAATAACTGAGGCGATTTGAAATGTTAACAATATATAATCTATATATAATTGAATTTACTAGAATGAAACGTATCATAAATGTACAGAAAATGGCTCATTAAGACAAACATAGAATGTTGTTGTCAACTATAAGTATCTTATGAGTTGTGGTAAACCATGCCCATACTAAATTTCTTATTTTATTTCTTCAAATTTACTTTTCAAATGATTGTGCAGCAAGAAAATTAACATCAGATTTCAGCTAATCAGAACTCATTAGTGACCCTAGAAACCATGTTGAATTTGCAATTGGCTCTAAAGACTCAAAATAATTTACAAGAATCATTTATAACATCAACTGGACTATTATATGCATCTTGAATGCAGTCAATCCTCATGTTCACATTGATCATGGCTGTCTAATTATGGAACCATATAATAGATGCATTTTGTGAACACATTCCTACTACTATGCTACAGCCTTACATTAATGCTCATGGGATTGTACTTTTCAATATTTTTCCACGTGTATGTATGCTTTATACTTTCATATGAAGAATAAAATCTATTTAATGAAGGAAAATTTTATATCACTCTTTACAATCAAGGAGTTAATGAGTGTTTGACTTAGCTCGTTTTATTTCGTAAATTCCTAAAATTAAATTTCTAACATGTGCTTCTCACTTAATTGGAAAATCTTGTACTGAGTTTTCACCTTCATGAAGGAAACAGTTTACAGAACGCTCGTTAAGATTCAACTTTAGATTGTAGTTAATTATTTTATTAAAAGGTGAAATTTTGCCAGCTAATAAACTAATAGTCAATCGTTTGTTTAATGCGAGCACCAGCAATAGAGAACGTATATGCTAGTTTTGATGATTTCGTTGATGTTAAATTCTTACCTTAGCAGCCTTCATTGTCAGTCACCTAGGACGTGGTGGTCAGCTTTGTGAGTTAGGCACTAAAACACATAGCCGCAATTAGACATTTTAATGTTAAAGTTTAAATGAGAAAACCACCAATATAGAACTTAGTTGTTGATTATCTGATTGATATTAAATTCTAACCGCCGGAGCCTCCCTTGTCCCCTGGCCCACCAACGGGTGGTTTTGGCATGCCATAAAACCTAGTTTAACCCACCAGTTGTTTTGAAGTGCCTGTACAGGTCAGGACCAATGCTGTAGTTGATTGTTGGTTCTGGAATGTGCAGGTGTCTCGGACTTGATCTGTGGAGTGTCTTTTTTGACACTTTCCTCGCAGTTTGGTATTTGTTATTACCTTTATTGTAAAGTTTAATTGAGAGAACCAAAAATTACGACCTTAGTTATTGATAATTTGATTTGTGCTTAATTTCTAATATCCGCTACCTGGAGATGTCGTGGCTAGCGTTCAGTTAAGCACTAAGCACCATCTCAGTATGTAAGCTAAATGTTAATTTTAAATTTTAAAGTTTAAGTTAGAAAACCAACAATTAATAACATGGTTATAATTAATTAAAATATAGAATTCTTGCTTAAGTAGTCTACCTTGTCCGCCATCTGGAGACGTGATGGGCAGCTTGGTCAGCTAGGCCCTAATAAACGTCATGGTAACGTCGCTATCAGACATTTGAATGTAAGCTTTAAAGTTTAAAGTCAAAAACAATATTGAAAACTTATTTAGTGATAATCTGATTGAAATTGAATTCTTACCTGAAGAGCCTCCCCTATTCGCCACCTTGGGACGTGATGGGTATCTTTGTAAGTTAAGTACGAAGAATCGTCTCAGTAAGATCGCAATTTTAATATAAGATTTAAAGTTTAAACGAGAAAATCAACAATTAAGAACATTAGTTAATGATGATTTGATTTGGGTTCAATTATTACCTAGGAAGACTCCACTGTCCGCTACCCGGAGACATGCTAGGCAGATGTGTCGGTTAAGCATTAAAAACGTCCCAATATGGTTTGCAATCAGATATTTGAATGCTAGTTCCAAAGTTTAAATGAGAAAAACAAAAATGTGGAACTTATTTATTGATAGTTGATTGATGTTGAATATTTCTTCATTAAGAAGCCTCGGCTGTCCGACATCTGTTGACCTGCTGAGCAACATGGTAAGAAAAGCAGTGGGATATGTCTCAGGATGGTACAATTTAAAAAGTTGAATGTTAGTTTCATTGTTTAAATGAGAAAAAAAACAATAATTAAGAACTTATTATTGATATAATATTATTATTAATTTGATATCTGTTGAATTCTTACCCGAGCAAAGCACCAAGACACGTCCAAGTATGGTCGCAATTTGAATGTTAATTTTAAAGCTTAATTAAGAAAATTAACAATTAAGAACTGAATGATTCATAAATTTATTTGTGTTTAATCATAAGACTCCCCTGTTCTTGGTATCTTTTATGACATTTTATGTGTAAGTTAAGCAGTAAGAACCGTCGCAATATGGTCAATATAGAATGCTAGTGTCAAATTTAAATGAAGAAACAACAACTAACAAAATTAGGTCAGTCATGATATTTCGGCATTCCATAATAGGCAACCAGAGGCTCGGTTCGACCAGACTTGCAATTTTCATGGCAGTTAAAGTACTTATTTCATCGTAATATTTCAGTAGTCTATTATAGGCAATATGTAGCTCGGATTGGCTTATAATTTGTATGGCTGTAACAGTGCCTATTTCAACATTTGCATAAACTGAAGGGATATGATGTATCATGGCATCTTCTAAAATGGTTCCACAGTTACCTATACGAAAGAGCACAGCAAGTTGCATTTAACGGCTGCTTTTTCGAGTGGAAATCAGTGAAAGCTGGTGTTCCGCAAGGTTCTATACTTGGCCCCTTATTGTTATGATATATATAATTGATAGTGTTGCTGATATCGATGCTTATATCAAATTGTTTGCCGATGATACTAGTTTCTACGTTATTGTTGATAACCCACTAACAGGGTTTGATAACCGAGACGATGATTTTCTCGCATAAGACCACCCAACAGATACATCTTCCATTGCAAATGAACAATGTTAATTTGCAAGAAGTATCTAGCCACTAACACTTAGGTATATATTTCTCAAGCAATGGTTCATGGCACGACCACATTGACTATATCGTTTGTCAGAATTAACTTAATCCGTCAGGTCCGACTTGTCTTAGATAGATTTACACTAGAAAAAAACTTTTTTTTTCATTTATCAGACCTATCTTTGAATACGGTGACGTTATATGGGACAACATACAGATCTTAGTAGATTAACTAGAGCGTGTTCAGATTGAGGCAAAGCGTTTAGTAACGTGAGGGACAAAACTTAACAACGAAACGGGTTGGAATAGTCTCGCTAATTCAATTAGCACCTGTTCGTGCGAAACGCGGTTGACAACCCTAAGGGTACATGTGTCTTAAGAGTCAAACAGCAATTTCTTATTGTTCTATGAAAATTACACTATCCTTCGAAAACACATCTCTCCTTTGAATTTTCATATGCAAATTGACTTTGATCTCCTTCTTTACGAATCTGATACTTCTATCACTCCAACAAAACATTGAAATATTTCTTAAGGTGAAGATTACATTTTGAAAAGCAAGCGATTTTTAGATTCTTAATAATTATATGTATACGACATTCCTTTTTTCTTCTGTAACTACAATCTTGATGTTAGTTTATAGCGGTTGAAACAGTGACGAAACTAATAATAATTAGTATTTTAAATATAATTGTTATTATTAACATTATTATCATTGTGTTATTATTATGAAAATAGCAAAGAAAAGCGACCGAACAACAAGAGTCAAAAGACAAGGGACAGTTACAAATCCAGATATAGACAAACACAACACAAAAACCAAAAACATAAAACACAGAGAGTAACCCGAACCCAATAAAAACCATGGGTGCATTCACGTGCTCCGGACGAGTAAGCACTGCCTGCCTCTAATTAGACACCCGTCGAGTTACTCGTTGTATTTTCTAGGTAAAAGTCAAATCTAGGAATAGGAAACACTACCTATGACTCAGCGAAAATTTCAGATCGTATTTGAGACACTGATTTTCAATAACGATTAATTAAGTCGTGGTGCCGATCATAGAACTTCTGGAGAGATAACATCAAACTAGGTAAAACAAACCCCTGTTTGAGTAGTTTAGCAGTCGACAACAGTGATCGGTTTAGAAAATTGAAATAACTATCGCAGGATCTAGAATAACGTATAAGTTGTGAAATGCACACCCCATACGCTGTGGCTGCTGGAATGTTGCTGTCGATGAATGGAGAGTTGACAATTGGAAAGTTGAAGTCATCACGCTTGTCGTCGAGTCTACTCGCAGGGTGTACTCGACTACAATCCTAATTAACAAGGATTGCCGGTTTTCCTACCGAAAGTCGGGGGTCTTCTCCGGGTACTCCGGTTTCCTCCTCCAATAAAAACTGGACGCCATGATATAGCTGGAAAATTGCTGAAAGCGGCGTTAAACACCATCAAACAATCCACTCATCTCTAATGTGCAAAGAGAATCAGTTTTCCTGTCGAAGGTCAGCGGTTTCGCTGGGTACTCCAGGTCTTCCCGATAGACACTATATAGAATAATATAATTTTTGAAAAACAAACTTCAAACATACATACAAATAAGGCCAACGCGAAAGCGCGAAGTGAAAACAATAATGTTATGATTCCGCCTTCCCATTTTTCGTCTTCTCGCTTTTCCGCTTTCAAAAAATTGCAAACACAAATACGAGATGTACGCCTGGGCACGCCAGGTCAAATATTTTAGTGAAGTCATTGTGTGTGTGTTTTTCATTTTAGGTTTTTATAATAATTTTTTTAATAAAATGTCACATGTGATGTTTACATTCTGTCACAGATGCATTAGTTATAGATTGGTTGAAGGTTCTTTATAACTTTAGACTGGTTTTAGGCTTATTTTTAGGTAAAACGAGCCATATGAGGACATAACAGTTGACATTATATACTTCTAATATTTGCGAGTGAAACAAATTTAAACATTTCAAAACATTAATTTCACTGACCACAAGTTGAATGGACGGTGGACGGATTGGGAACGATTTGACTGATCTGACTGATTGATAACTGATTGCTGTCTGCTTTTGAAACGCCGACTGATTGCTAAAAGTGTTGCGTTTTCAATCTCAAGTTCTTAATAGGCGGTCAGTGCTCAATATAAATAGAAGTGCAATTATCACGGCTGTAAAAACACTTTTTTACATTCAGGTCAACCATCAATATTTTTTCACAAAACTTGCAAATATCATGTCTGTAACAGTACTTATTTAGGTCAACCTATGATCTTTCAGCATTTTGTACCAGAGTTATCTAGGGCCTCTGTTTGACCAGAACTGCCATTTTCATGGCTGGAAAAGTACATATTTCAACAATATTTCAGTAGTCCACTATAGGCGATCTATTATATTTCTGTAGTCCTCTATTGACAATCAGTGCCTGTGTTGTGACAAGTCTTGCATATCTCATGACTGCAAAAGTACTTATTATAAAAATTTAGGTTAACCTACAATATTTCAATAGTCCACTATAGGCAATATTTACCTCGGTTTAACCAGACTTGCTGAACAATATTTCTGTTGTCGCACAAAAGACAATCAGTGTCTCGGATTGACCAGACTTAAAATTTTAATGGCAGTTAAAGTAATTATTTCATCATAATATTTCAGTATTCCCCGATATGCAATCTGTTGCTCGGTTTGACAAGACTTGTAATTCTCATGGCTGTAAAAGTACTTATTTTAACATTTAAGTCAACCTTTAATATTTCAGCAGTCCACTATATGCAATCAATGTCTATGTATTGACTAAACTTGCAATTATCATGGCTGTAAAAGTACTTATTCTAACATTTAATGAAACCTAAAATATTTCAATCTATACTAGTTCAGTTGCCCACTATATGCTACCATTGGCCATTTTTCACCGGACATGCAATATTGATGGCTTTAAAAGTACTTATTTATACATTTAAGGAAACATAAAATATTTCAGTAGTCCACCATAGGCAATCAGTGTCTCGTTTCAACAGACTTGAAATTATCATGGCTGTAAAAGTACTTACTTTAATATTGACCTGTTACCTTGTAACCTTTTTCAAGGTGAATGTCAGTGATGACCAAGAATCACATCTGTTGTAAAAGTTAACATGGTACAAATTCAAATTGAAAGGGAGAGAACATTCATATAAGGAGGAGAAAAATCCTTTGCAAGATAAATAACAAAGTTAAAATCTATCACTGACCACAATAGAACAACTTTCATTGAGACATCTTTTATAATTTTACGATTTTACAGTTTATCTGAACACGAGTTTTTTGGTGACAAAGGAAAAACCCGGAAATGATAACGGGTTCAGTTACTTAGTGTTAACTCTGAAAGCGTAATGTCTAAACATGGACCAGCACCAAGTTGTTCTAAGTATACCCCCACTCGACCATTTTTCGGCTCGGCAAAAAAGAAGTAGATAACTGACTGACATGGAAAGGGGAGGCACGATACAACTCATCATGCTGAAGTTGTGCAACAAATTTGAAATTATTCCCTTAAGTAGAAGCCGAGAAATCTGTAATAAAGGTTGCACAGGACAGACAGACCGACGTGGACAGGCAAACGTACGGGCAGACAGACAGACAGACGGAGGACATTGTGACTGCAATATAGCCCCCTCTCTTACGAGTGGGGGTATGATACATCAATGGTACCAAATGTATCTAATGGGGTTGCACCTCTACCATGTTATTTACTCATCAAATATATATTCAGGTGTTTTCTAAATTAGTGGTGGCCTGTGTTTCAGAGAGTGTAGTACACTCAGAGGGTGGTCACCTAATACAAGGGGTTACATTTAATGGTCATTTTAAGCTCATATATACCTATGGTGAATCTTTTATATATGGTCTCATTTATAGAAACAAATTTATATTTTCATAGCCATAGTTGTCTTCATTTAACAAATTTAAGGCATCCATTTTATGGTAGACATATGATAACAGATGCAAGTTTGTTGTAGAGCGTGTTCACACTCCTTTACTTGTGGGTTGAAGTCGATGGCTTTTGTTTGTGGGTTGCTTTGTTCCATGTTTGTAATTGTGTTGTCAATTTTTTTTAAATTCAAAATAATCAGGTATTTAAAATGTGTTCGACTTTTTAAACTTTAACTCTTTTGTGATGGTTAGATTAACAAACTCTATTGCATCAATTTGTTTATTTCTAACAAGTAACTCCACATTTTAAATTTTATTTTTTGTTCCCGAAAGTCATTATTTCAATAAAGGTTCATTCTAAAATCGTGTAATCCGGACATTATTAAATGTCAAAAAACGAAAACGAGGAAGGATGAAAAATAACAATTCCAATATTTCAGTAGACTAAATAAGTTATAACTTCTTCCATATATTGTGATCTTTCATTCTTTTAAATCAGTTTTGATAAGTTTTATTGCAAAAATAAACAAGACTGTGTCTACATAGTTATAACATAAGTCAAGATACATACATCGGATGAGCATCAGTTCCTTTGTATTTTAGTTACTTTACAGCAAAAGAAAATATACCGAAATATGTCATTATCAAATCATTACAATCGAAGTCTGGTTTATATAATCCAATGGTACATATTTGTCTTCCAACAATGCTATTTTGTTTTCAGTTTTTCAGATAAATAAGTCACGCCTCTGTAATCAACAGTTTGAAGTACTGTCATTAGCCTACGAAGTGTTGTATTACCTCTTGATGTACTCCATTGATTGAGAATATCATAGTTTTGCTTAAATATGTCTTTGCTATATTTGACAATTGTTCTTTCAATCTCAGATGTCTCTAAATCTAATTCGACACCTAGATGCAAAGCACAATTTCCTATCTTTGTCGACAATTCTCGTAAAGTGTCATCATCTGGCTTTAATTGCAATGCTGGATTTTCGATTCCTAAAATAAAATAAAAAACTAGAAACAAACTAGAGGCTCTAAGGAACCAAGATTATTAATCAGAACCTGATATAAATCGAACAACTATGCAATTCGTCTTTTTTATACTAGCCTTTCTTTCCTTTGAGGTATTGTTTCACAATTCTGCAAAAATCATCAATTTTGACCGGTTAAGGCGCATAACTCCAACAAAAGTTTGTCGAATACATATGCACTGAAATCATTTTTGTAGATCTTGATGTTCTGAATAATATTTTATTTTAAAAGTTCATCTCTAACGCTTATGCTTGTTGGCAAGACTTTGAAAGGACACAAAATTGACAATGCCGAGGATTAAGGGAGAATACCTTTCCTGAGATGCCGTCACACAACTACAACTAAATGGAGAGCTTTGTAGAGATTTTGATGCTGAGGAAAGAGGTTTACTTCTGTTATATGTCTATAATACACTTTAAGCCAGAAACTGTATCTTGACACCTTGTTCTATTTTTAGATACGGCGCCATGTTGGTTGGTCGACTGGCATAATTTGTTTAATCTTCTAAGAAGACATTTATGCTCAAAACAATGCCTTCAGTGGTTTTGGGGGAGGTTTTTAAAAAAAGTTAACAGATGGACAACGGACATCAAATGACAATTCTAGGATTAGGCCACATAAAACAGAAACTCAAATGACAATTAATTTTAGCAATTAATATCACATGCTTCCATGAGGCTAGTATGCTATATCTGCATCACCTTGGACAAACTGAGTGACATCTTTATATGATCACTTAAACAAGTTATCAAATTAATCTAATAATTTAACAACGATTTAATGTTTAATATCAACAGCAATATCCCGGATGCAAACACCCCTGATTCAGTTTAATTTTTACCTCGTAAGCCATTGGTTGTCCTTTTAAAAAAAAAATAGTCGAAACTATGTTCATTTTGTTCTAATTTAAAATAAATATATTTTGCGATAATACTGACTTCTGAATGGCTGAAATATATTTACTATTGGAGGATTGACAAAAATTGATTGTCATGGAGACACACACCCTTTGACATCATATATTACTCTGTCGAAATAACAGTTTCGGTGTCTCTTTTTTTGAAGCACGTCCAGTTACAAAAAAAATTGTTGAGTTTATTCTATTGTTTGAATTTTTTCATAAGTTAGTATTAAATACAAAAAATATTTTCTCCATCTAGGGATAACACAATTTTCGTTCTGCAAATTTTAATATAATCTGCTACGCTGATTATAAAATGTGCAAAACGAAAGATTTTTTATCCCTAGATGGAGAAATTTTTTTTAATTAATCCTTAATGAAAGTACAAAAAAGAATCAAACATCAGCTATGCTAAAGACATATAGACGATTTTAACAACAAATCGGTGAAGAAAATAGCAATACAATTAGCTTACCTAAAGAAAGTCCATCTTCACGGAAAATCTGAAATATAGTCCCAAAAAATCAACATATACATACTGGAAGCTTCATCTGATAATAAGGCAAAATAACACTCAACAAACAATCAAAATTTAATTGATTGGGTGATCAATTCATTGTTTCTTGTCACAGTTTTCTTTCAATGCTTCATAGTTTTTAATAAGTTTCGGTTATGAGCCTTTCGTTTTTGTGTTTTTGGTTTTTGGTTTTTTTGTATTGTATGTTTGACTTAATCGGATGTGGAGTCCTCCTTTGACCTTTGGCTCTTTTACATTATAGAACTACATTTTGCAAATCTTTGCAACTAAAAAAACGAATTATTTATTATACTTTATTGTTTTAGTTTTTAAATGAAACAAATGCATGTACATGTAAGTTAGAATAATTCTGAAGGAAACATTCCAAAGAGATGAATAAATGAAACATTAAATTAAAGAAATAAGACAATTATCCTTACCTTACACAAAATGTGGGGATGTGCATTGATTTCAAGAACAGTGTTTTGCAATTTTTCAAATGTAGGGCCTACACCAATCATTTTCAGTTTAATAAGAGCATCAAATTTCATGTTGATGGGTTCACCTCCTTGATGCTTGTATTCAACATCATCCCATGCCTCCTCCGATAGTCCTAAACGAATTACAAACTCACGAAATGTTTTCACTCCAATCTTACGGGCCAATCTAGCCAGATGTTTGTCAGTTGGCGTTTTCTCCAAAACTTCAGGCTCTAAACCTGCAATACAATAATTAATATTCAATGTTAAATTTTAAGTCTATAATTTCCATTCATAAATAAACTTACCCAATATTTATATTTGCACAGTAACAATATATTGTTGAATGTGCAATTTGTATATGTTTTGACTAAACTTTCTGATGATCTAACATGTTTCCACACTGATAATTCATTCATTGATAATCAAGTGGTCTGTCAACACTGAGATTGCGGGTTCGATTCTCACTGCGGGCAGGGTGTACTCGACTCCAATATTAATTAACAAGGATTGCCAGTTTTCCTACCGCAGGTCGGGGGTTTCTCTGGGTACTCCGGCTTCCTCCCCAAATATATGATATAGCTGAAAAATTGCTGAAAATGGTGTTCAACATCATTCAAACAAAAAAAACTAAAATGTCTGATGATATAACATATTTCCACACTGATAATTTATTTATTGATATAATCATTTTCAAAAAATGGCAGAAGATTCAATATTCAATAGACAATCAGTCAGGACAAAACAAAATTATGGTTAAAAAATGAGGGCACAACACAATGAACAGACACACAAAACAACATCTAAAACCCGAGTAACACGAACAACACTAAACACAAGCAGTGAGTCCAGATGCCTCGGAAAGGTAGGCAAATCCTGTTCCACGCTTTTCCCATTTAGGGTAAATCCGCTCATGTCAGATGGTAGTATGAAAGCCATAAAAAGGTGCAACAAACTAAACATCTCAATGGTCAGTTGTGCCAAATTTATTAAGATTAAAGTATGAAATAGATCAACTTTATGTCCCTTTAATTGCATCTACCAACAATCAAGTAATTGCATTTTAAAATTATTTGTGTATCCATGGTACACATCAAGAATACAAGAACATACTGCCCCGAGCTTATTTGTCAAGATACACCTAAAAGTCCTCTACGTATTGTATTGTAATAAATGATGCATCCAGCGTTTGGTTATTCATGTTTTTGACCAGATTTATTACATAAATGAAAGGTTTTTGAGTTCTTGTAAAATAAGAGTTTGTGTAAGTACTTTTAATTTTGTTTTGGCTGCTTTTACTTCACAGTGACATTCGACCTTATTTCCATTACAGTCTTTCTGATATCTGATCTTACTTAACGGTACAGCCTTCCTAACATTTGACCTTACCGTTAACGGTACAGCCTTCCTAACATTTGACCTTACCGGTGCATGCTTCATGACATACGACTTTACTTACCGATACATCTTTCCTGACATATGATTTTACTTACCGGTACATGCTTCATGACATATGATTTTACTTACCGATACATGCTTCATGACATGATTTTACTTAAAGATACATCTTTCCTGACATATGATTTTATTTACCAGTATAGCCTTCCGGACATGATTTTACTTACTGGTACATCCTCCCTGACATATGATTTTACTTACCGATATATCTTTGCTGACATGATTTTAATTACCGGTACATCCTTCCTGACAAATTTTTTTACTTACCACTACATCCTCCCTGAATATGATTTTACTTACCGGTACATGCTTCGTGACATGATTTTACTTAGCGAGACATCTTTCCTCACATATGATTTTACTTACCGGTACAGCCTTCGTGACATATGATTTTACTTACCGGTACATCCTCCGACATATGATTTACTTACTGATATATCTTTCCTCACATATGATTTTACTTACCGGTACAGCCTTCGTGACATATGATTTTACTTACCGGTTCATGCTTCGTGACGTATGATTTTACTTACCGATACATCCTTCCTGACATATGATTTTACTTACCGGTACATCCTTCCTGACATGATTTTACTTGCCGGTACAGCCTTCCTGACATATGATTTTACTTACTGGTACAGCCTTCCTGACATATGATTTTACTTACTGGTACATCTTTCCTGACATATGATTTTACTTACTGGTACATCCTTCCTGACATGATTTTACTTGTCAGCCTTCCTGACATATGATTTTACTTACTGGTACAGCCTTCCTGACATATGATTTTACTTACCGGTACATGCTTCGTGACGTATGATTTTACTTGCCGTTACAGCCTTCCTGGCATATGATTTTACTTACCGCTACATCCTTCCTGACATAGGATTTTACTTACTGGTACATCTTTCCTGACATATGATTTTACTTACCGGTACATCCTTCCTGACATATGATTTTACTTACCGGTACATCCTCCCTGACATATGATTTTACTTACCGGTACATCCTTCCTGACATATGATTGTAATTACCGGTACATCCTCCCTGACATATGATTTTACTTACTGGTACATCCTTCCTGACATATGATTTAACTTACCAGTACATCTTTCCTGACATATGATTTTACTTACTGGTACATCTTTCCTGACATATGATTTTACTTACCGGTACATCCTTCCTGACATATGATTTTACTTACCGGTACATCCTTCCTGACATGATTGTAATTACCGGTACATCCTTCCTGACATATGATTTTACTTACTGGTACATCTTTCCTGACATATGATTTTACTTACCGGTACATCCTTCCTGACATATGATTTTACTTACCGGTACATCCTTCCTGACATATGATTGTAATTACCGGTACATCCTCCCTGACATATGATTTTACTTACCGGTACATCCTTCCTGACATATGATTTTACTTACCGGTACAGCCTCCCTGACATATGATTTTACTTACCGGTATATCCTTCCTGACATATGATTTAACTTACCAGTACATCTTTCCTGACATATGATTTTACTTACCGGTATATCCTTCCTGACATGATTTTACTTGCCGGTACAGCCTTCCTGACATATGATTTTACTTACCGGTACATCCTTCCTGACATATGATTTTACTTACGGGTACATCTTTCCTGACATATGATTTTACTTACCGGTACATCCTTCCTGACATATGATTTTACTTACCCGTACATCCTTCCTGACATATGATTTTACTTACTGGTGCATCCTGAAATATGACTTGACTTACCGGTAAATCCTTCCTGACATATGGTTTTGCTTACGGGTACATCTTTCCTGACAAATTATTTTACTTACCGGTACATCCTTCCTGACATATGATTTTACTTACCCGTACATCCTTCCTGACATATGGTTTACTTACTGGTACATCCTCCATGAGAGATGATTTTACTTAACGGTACATCCTTCATGACATATTATTTTTACTTACCGATACATCTTTTCTGACATGATTTTACTTACCGGTACATCCTTCCTGACATATCATTTTACTTACCAGTACATCCTTCCTGATATATGATTTTACTTACTGGTACATCCTCCCTGACATGATTTTGCTTACCGATATATCTTTGCTGACATGATTTAACTTACCGGTACATCCTTCCTGACAAATTATTTTACTTACAGGTACATCCTTCCTGACATATGGTTTTACTTACGGGTACATCTTTCCTGACAAATTATTTTACTTACCGATATATCGTTGCTGACATGATTTAACTTACCGGTACATCCTTCCTGACAAATTATTTTACTTACAGGTACATCCTTCCTGACATATGGTTTTACTTATGGGTACATCTTTCCTGACATATGATTTTACTTACCGGTACATCCTTCCTGACATATGATTTTACTTACTGGTACATCTTTCCTGACATATGATTTTACTTACCAGTACATCCTTCCTGACATATGATTGTAATAACCGGTACATCCTCCGTGACATATGATTTTACTTACCGGTACATCCTTCCTGACATATGGTTTTACTTACCTGTACATCCTCCATGAGAGATGATTTCACTTAATGGTACATCTTTTTTGACATATGACTTTACTTACCGGTACATCCTTCCTGACAAATTATTTTACTTACCGGTACATCCTCCCTGACATATGATTTTACTTACTGGTACATCTTTCCTGACATATGATTTTACTTACTGGTACATCTTTCCTGACATATGATTTTACTTAGCGGTACGTCCTTCGTGACATATGATTTTACTTGCCGGTACAGCTTCCTGACATATGATTTTACTTACTGGTACATCTTTCCTGACATATGATTTTACTTACCGGTACATCTTTCCTGTCATATGATTTTACTTACCGGTACATCCTTCCTGACATATGATTGTAATTACCGGTACATCCTTCCTGACATATGATTTTACTTAGCGGTACGTCCTTCGTGACATATGATTTTACTTGCCGGTACAGCTTCCTGACATATGATTTTACTTGCCGGTACATCCTCCGTGACATATGATTTTATTTACCGGTACATCCTCCCCGACATATGATTTTACCTACTGGTACATCCTCTATGACAAATGATTTTACTTACTGGTACAGCATTCCTGACATATGATTTTACTTGCCGGTACATCCTTCCTGACATATGATTTTACTTACTGGTACATCCTCCCTGACATATGATTTTACTTACTGGTACATCCTCCCTGACATATGATTTTAATTATCTGTACGTCCTTCCTGACATATGATTTTAATTATCTGTACGTCCTTCCTGACATATGATTTTACTTACTGGTACATCCTCCCTGACATATGATTTTAATTATCTGTACGTCCTTCCTGACATATGATTTTAATTATCTGTACGTCCTTCCTGACATATGATTTTACTTACTGGTACATCCTCCCTGACATATGATTTTAATTATCTGTACGTCCTTCCTGACATATGATTTTAATTATCGGTACGTCCTCCCTGACATATGATTTTACTTACTGGTACATCCTCCCTGACATATGATTTTACTTACTGGTACATCCTCCCTGACATATGATTTTAATTATCTGTACGTCCTTCCTGACATATGATTTTACTTACTGGTACATCCTCCCTGACATATGATTTTACTTACTGGTACATCCTCCCTGACATATGATTTTAATTATCTGTACGTCCTTCCTGACATATGATTTTAATTATCTGTACGTCCTTCCTGACATATGATTTTACTTACTGGTACATCCTCCCTGACATATGATTTTACTTACTGGTACATCCTCCCTGACATATGATTTTAATTATCTGTACGTCCTTCCTGACATATGATTTTAATTATCTGTACGTCCTTCCTGACATATGATTTTACTTACTGGTACATCCTCCCTGACATATGATTTTAATTATCTGTACGTCCTTCCTGACATATGATTTTACTTACTGGTACATCCTCCCTGACATATGATTTTACTTACTGGTACATCCTCCCTGACATATGATTTTACTTACTGGTACATCCTTCCTGACATATGATTTTACTTACTGGTACATCCTCCCTGACATATGATTTTACTTACTGGTACATCCTTCCTGACATATGATTTTACTTACTGGTACATCCTCCCTGACATATGATTTTAATTATCTGTACGTCCTTCCTGACATATGATTTTAATTATCTGTACGTCCTTCCTGACATATGATTTTACTTACTGGTACATCCTCCCTGACATATGATTTTACTTACTGGTACATCCTCCCTGACATATGATTTTACTTACTGGTACATCCTCCCTGACATATGATTTTAATTATCTGTACGTCCTCCCTGACATATGATTTTACTTACCGGTACATTCTTCCTGACATATGATTTTACTTACTGGTACATCCTCCCTGACATATGATTTTAATTATCTGTACATCCTCCCTGACATATGATTTTACTTACTGGTACATCCTTCCTGACATATGATTTTACTTACTGGTACATCCTCCCTGACATATGATTTTAATTATCTGTACGTCCTTCCTGACATATGATTTTACTTACCGGTACATCCTCCCTGACATTTGATTTTACTTACTGGTACATCCTCCCTGACATATGATTTTAATTATCTGTACATCCTCCCTGACATATGATTTTACTTACTGGTACATCCTTCCTGACATATGATTTTACTTACTGGTACATCCTCCCTGACATATGATTTTAATTATCTGTACGTCCTCCCTGACATTTGATTTTACTTACCGGTACATCCTTCCTGACATATGATTTTACTTACCGGTACATCCTTCCTGTCATATGATTTTACTTACCAGTACATCCTCCCTGACATTTGATTTTACTTACTGGTACATCCTCCCTGACATATGATTTTAATTATCTGTACGTCCTTCCTGACATATGATTTTACTTACCGGTACATCCTCCCTGACATTTGATTTTACTTACTGGTACATCCTCCCTGACATATGATTTTAATTATCTGTACGTCCTTCCTGACATATGATTTTACTTACCGGTACATCCTCCCTGACATTTGATTTTACTTACTGGTACATCCTCCCTGACATATGATTTTAATTATCTGTACGTCCTTCCTGACATATGATTTTACTTACCGGTACATTCTTCCTGACATTCTTTCTCTTTCTACAATAAAACAGTGAACATTCCAAAATTAGAAATTACCACTTTCAAACAGATAGTGATTCAAATAATTGGTTATTTATACGGAAACCTTAATCACAATTTATCTTAGTAGGATTTATACTTTTGGGTAACAACTACCCAAAATGTTCATTCTAAGTTGAATTAGTGCAGTGTTACAGGGATTTAGAACCCTGTAATATATGTACAATAAAAACATGCGCACTTGATAGGTTCTCCTTGTCAAGTATTCCAAAATAAATATTTGTTTAATGATAAACTCCATTGTAAAAATCATAACACACTGTTATTACTGTTGAACTTGAAATGATGAACAGCGTACTGTTTCCAAATAAACTATACATATAAAATGAAAAAAAAAATTTTTTAAGTTTGCCATAACATAGTACAAGTAATATACCTTATCATAGGTCCAGTACAAAGGATACTTTGTTTTATGTTCTTTTCCAAACAAACATATCCAAGATTGAATCGTCTGTGCTTCTGAGAGAGAAATATAACAAATCGCACTGTCACAATTCTCACCAACTTTAAGTTCATACAGATCTTCTAGCTTTGACTTTGAAATAATTTTTCCGAAGCTGTTGTGATAGAATTCAAGAGCGGCTCTCAAGGTATGTGTCAAACATTCTTGGGCGCATGAAGCAATATCTGGTGAAATGTTATGTTTATATTGTTCATTCTGCAAGAAAACTATAATGCTATCTTCATTAACTAAAATATGTAGCTCATTTGATTTGTCGATACAAAGTATGGCAGCTTTGTGATACAGACAGACACCTTTATCTGTCTCCTTCAGAGGCCAGACATTTAAAGCAGCAGCAATCAACTTAAATGATAAGGCAGAAGGTACAGTTGATTTCAGAAGATATGACAAACAAATTGCTTTGTCTTTCTCAAGTTGTTGTTCAAAGACTGTCAGCTGACGGGTTACCATGCAGGGTACAAGATAGAAGTCACTCACACTTTCTGTTGCATGATCACACTTTGGTTCAACGAGAAAGTCTAGGTACATCAATGTCTGGGCAACAAACATTTTCTGGTTCTCATCAGGCATATGCTGATTAAATTCCTCCTGAGACCAAAGTTTAAACAGATCTTTTTTCCTAATCTTTCCTGTCTCTGTCATTGCCTTATGAATTCCTTGCAAAGCTTTATCCTTTGGCCAAAACATCTTGTCTGTGATAAATGATCTTAATATATCAACCAGGGTGGTTGGCTGTACTATGATATAATTGTCTAGCCCTTGCCTTTCAAAGTACAGAATTTTTCCCATTGAGTGCTGAACTCGTAAGAACTCATCTAACTGGCTTTCTGTAAGAGCAAAGTCGTCGTTGTTTTCATTTACTATTTTTAGATCATCTTTTGATACTATGCTGATGTTGTTCGATCTCATCTCAGACATTTGTAGCTCTAAAGGAACCCAGGCCATAGGCATTCGTTTCCCCCATGATTTTTGCTTGAATGCTATGTCTACGTAAGTCGTCTGTAACCTATTAACTTCTGAATCATCTTTGTCTCTTCCATTCACAAAGAATATGTTGTCGCACCATATACGACTTTTACGTTGATGGTCTTGAAACATTTCTTTGAGACCTTGTTGGAATTCTTCCTTTCTCTTTAACTGTTCATCCTTCAAAAAAAGAATGGAAATAAATTAATCAACAGACGTATATTTTAATAGAATGCTTTAACTAAGTGGTTGTAAATCACATTCGCCATATGTTGAAATTGACACATTTTAAAATAATGTTGTAAGTAAGTTTATGAGGTCAGTTAGCATTCATGTTCTTTTTATAGTTAAATAATCTTAAAAGGGAAGAAATTCAGCAATAGACAACATCTCCTGTACATGCACAAGTTTCCAATGTTTGCCAGTTACTGAATGCATCGCTCTTTAGCGATGATGAGTGCAGATTATATGTCTTTGTACTGCAGCTTCATTTTGCTTAAAAAACGTCATACATTTACATTTTTGCAAGAATTCATGCTTTATTTACATCCATTTGTAAATTGTAAATTCTCTTAATTTGGTTTTCATTTCGTCAACACCAGTGGACTGCATTAATGTAGCTCACATGGCCTGTCTTCCAATTTGTATCAGTTTACATATATCACAGCTGAACATATATATTAATCATATAAAGCAAGGCTAAGCCTAGAGGGGATAAAATGCATAAAACACTCAAGTGGTAATGGTGTTTGGAATCCGTGATGTGTAGTTTTAGACTCAATTTATGGATAAATACGGAAATTCTGGAATAAAGAGCACTTCTGAATTAGGACAAGGATGAAATGAAGAGCGTTTCAAACTAGATATAGTACACTTTTAATTATGTAACAAAGAGTATCAAAATCAGAACTTATTTTCGCATATTTTACACTAATGCATAGAAAACGTTCTGCAATCATCACCAACCCCACCCCACCAAACAAAAAAAAATGGTAACATGAAAATAGTTGACATTGAATCTATTTTTCAACTGTTGCAGGTGCGGTTTTATTTTAAACTACTCCTTTGATAGCACCCCATGTTAAACTTTACAAAGAAACTGGCTATGTGCGTTGTATCAACGAGAATTTATATGTTAAAGTTGAAAGGGATAACTATTGCACACTCAAAGTGTTATCTGTTAAATATAAAATAAAGAGGCTGAAGTGGTACAGTCCAGTTAAAGATGTGTATATTGCTAACAATGGTGAAACTTAGTTCAAATTGGCAAAAGTAGTTTCTAAATTAGATTTTCAATTTTAATTGATATTTTCCTAACATTATTCGAATCTACATATTTGTAGTTTACTTTTGAAACATTGGGAGTCAAAGGGTCCAATTGTTCTGATGTGGAAATGCATCCTTTTCAGGAGTCAACGGGTCCAATTGATCTGATGTGGAAATGTATCCTTTTCAGGAGTCAAAGGGTCCAATTGTTCTGATGTGGAAATGTATCATTTTCAGGAGTCAACGGGTCCAATTGTTCTGATGTGGAAATGTATCCTTTTCAGGAGTCAAAGGGTCCAATTGTTCTAATGTGGAAATGTATCCTTTTCAGGAGTCAAAGGGTCCAATTGTTCTGATGTGGAAATGTATCATTTTCAGGAGTCAACGGGTCCAATTGTTCTGATGTGGAAATGTATCATTTTCAGGAGTCAACGGGTCCAATTGTTCTGATGTGGAAATGTATCCTTTTCAGGAGTCAAAGGGTCCAATTGTTCTGATGTGGAAATGTATCCTTTTCAGGAGTCAACGGGTCCAATTGATCTGATGTGGAAATGTATCCTTTTCAGGAGTCAAAGGTTCCAATTGTTCTGATGTGGAAATGTATCCTTTTCAGGAGTCAAAGGGTCCAATTGTTCTGATGTGGACATGTATCCTTTTCAGGAGTCAAAGTGTCCAATTGTTCTGATGTGGAAATGTATCCTTTTCAGGATTTATACCTTTCCTTGCCGAGTGAGAATAAAATGGGGGGGGCTGATTTTTATAGTATGCTCATATGTAGAAATGTTACCTATAAACATAACACATTATAGAAACAAATTTAAGCATCTTCACACAAGGCTTTATGTTAAAGTCTTGTGGTGGCTGCCCTTGAGAACTACTGATTGAGTCTTGAGTTAAATGAAGTCCAAAATATTCCTACCCCTGTCATTGATGAAACCAATATGATTTCTGTCATTGCTTGCCAGTTTGTGAAATATTTCCTCAACCCCATCACAATAAGTAGTTAAATCTAATTCAGGTAACATGTTTTCATTGCTTAAATATGAAACTTGCCTCTTTTAATGTGTCTCTATGTGTTGCAACAAATAATATCACAGGGACAATGTCATCATCATCCTCTCCACAGTAAGTTAAAATGGAGTCCACCCAATGCTTCAGAATTGCTGTCAATTAAAAATATTAAATGTGATTCAATTGTTCTTTTTAATGAAAAAAATCTTATCTACAACACAAATTTCCATAAAGGTGAATTATTGCTTAGCATTTTTGTTACTGAAAATAGTATGCTGGCATAGTGTTTGTATGTAAACATCACCATGCTGGCATTCTGTTTGTATGTAAACATCAATAAGTTGGCATACTGTTTGTTAGTAAACATCACTATGCTGGCGTACTGTTTGTAAGTAAACATCACTATGCTGGCATACTTTTTGTAAGTAAACATCACTATGCTGGCATACTGTTTGTAAGTAAACATCACTATGCTGGCATACTGTTTGTAAGTAAACATCACTATGCTGGCATACTGTTTGTAAGTAAACATCACTATGCTGGCATACTGTTTGTAAGTAAACATTACTATGCTGGCATGCTGTTTGTAAGTAAACATCACTATGCTGGCATACTGTTTGTAAGTAAACATCACTATGCTGGCATACTGTTTGTAAGTAAACATCACCATGCTGGCATGCTGTTTGTAAGTAAACATCAATATGCTGGCATACTGTTTGTATGTAAACATTACTATGCTGGCATACTGTTTGTAAGTAAACATCAATATGCTGGCATACTGATTGTAAGTAAACATCATTATGCTGGCATACTGTTTGTATGTAAACATCACTATGCTGACATACTGTTTGTAAGTAAACATCACTATGATGGCATACTGTTTGTATGTAAACATCACTATGCTGGCATACTGTTTGTAAGTAAACATCACTATGCTGGCATACTGTTTGTAAGTAAACATCACTATGATGGCATACTGTTTGTAAGCAAATATCACTATGCTGGCATGCTGTTTGTAAGCAAATATCACTATGCTGGCATACTGTTTGTAAGTAAACATCACTATGCTGGGATACTGTTTGTTAGTAAACATCACTATGCTGGCATACTGTTTGTAAGTAAACATCACTATGCTGGCATACTTTTTGTAAGTAAACATCACTATGCTGGCATACTGTTTGTAAGTAAACATCACTATGCTGGCATACTGTTTGTAACTAAACATCACTATGCTGGCTTACTGTTTGTAAGTCAACATCACTATGCTGGCATACTGTTTGTAAGTAAACATTACTATGCTGGCATGCTGTTTGTAAGTAAACATCACTATGCTGGCATACTGTTTGTAAGTAAACATCACTATGCTGGCATACTGTTTGTAAGTAAACATCACCATGCTGGCATGCTGTTTGTAAGTAAACATCAATATGCTGGCATACTGTTTGTATGTAAACATTACTATGCTGGCATACTGTTTGTAAGTAAACATCAATATGCTGGCATACTGATTGTAAGTAAACATCACTATGCTGGCATACTGTTTGTATGTAAACATCACTATGCTGACATACTGTTTGTAAGTAAACATCACTATGCTGGCATTCTGTTTGTATGTAAACATCACTATGCTGGCATACTGTTTGTAAGTAAACATCACTATGCTGGGATACTGTTTGTATGTAAACATCACTATGCTGGCATGCTGTTTGTAAGCAAATATCACTATGCTGGCATACTGTTTGTAAGTAAACACTACTATGCTGGCATACTGTTTGTAAGTAAACATTACTATGCTGGCATACTGTTTGTAAGTAAACATCAATATGCTGGCATACTGATTGTAAGTAAACATCATTATGCTGGCATACTGTTTGTATGTAAACATCACTATGCTGACATACTGTTTGTAAGTAAACATCACTATGCTGGCATACTGTTTGTATGTAAACATCACTATGCTGGCATACTGTTTGTAAGTAAACATCACTATGCTGGCATACTGTTTGTAAGTAAACATCACTATGATGGCATACTGTTTGTAAGCAAATATCACTATGCTGGCATGCTGTTTGTAAGCAAATATCACTATGCTGGCATACTGTTTGTAAGTAAACATCACTATGCTGGGATACTGTTTGTTAGTAAACATCACTATGCTGGCATACTGTTTGTAAGTAAACATCACTATGCTGGCATACTTTTTGTAAGTAAACATCACTATGCTGGCATACTGTTTGTAAGTAAACATCACTATGCTGGCATACTGTTTGTAACTAAACATCACTATGCTGGCTTACTGTTTGTAAGTCAACATCACTATGCTGGCATACTGTTTGTAAGTAAACATTACTATGCTGGCATGCTGTTTGTAAGTAAACATCACTATGCTGGCATACTGTTTGTAAGTAAACATCACTATGCTGGCATACTGTTTGTAAGTAAACATCACCATGCTGGCATGCTGTTTGTAAGTAAACATCAATATGCTGGCATACTGTTTGTATGTAAACATTACTATGCTGGCATACTGTTTGTAAGTAAACATCAATATGCTGGCATACTGATTGTAAGTAAACATCACTATGCTGGCATACTGTTTGTATGTAAACATCACTATGCTGACATACTGTTTGTAAGTAAACATCACTATGCTGGCATTCTGTTTGTATGTAAACATCACTATGCTGGCATACTGTTTGTAAGTAAACATCACTATGCTGGGATACTGTTTGTATGTAAACATCACTATGCTGGCATGCTGTTTGTAAGCAAATATCACTATGCTGGCATACTGTTTGTAAGTAAACACTACTATGCTGGCATACTGTTTGTAAGTAAACACTACTATGCTGGCATACTGTTTGTATGTAAACATCACTATGCTGGCATGCTGTTTGTAAGCAAATATCACTATTCTGGCATACTGTTTCTAAGTAAACATCACTATGCTGGCATACTTTTTGTAAGTAAACATCACTATGCTGGCATACTGTTTGTGAGTAAACATCACTATGCTGGCATACTGATTTTTAGTAAACATCACTATGCTGGCATACTGTTTGTCAGTAAACATCACTATGCTGGCATACTGTTTGTAAGTAAACACTACTATGCTGGCATGCTGTTTGTAAGCAAATATCACTATGCTGGCATAATGTTTGTAAGTAAACACTACTATGCTGGCATACTGTTTGTATGTAAGCATCACTATGCTGGCATGCTGTTTGTAAGCAAATATCACTATGCTGGCATACTGTTTGTAAGTAAACATCACTATGCTGGCATACTTTTTGTAAGTAAACATCACCATGCTGGCATACTGTTTGTAAGTAAACATCACTATGCTGGCATACTGATTGGTAGTAAACATCACTATGCTGGCATACTGTTTGTCAGTAAACATCACTATGCTGGCATACTGTTTGTAAGTAAACACTACTATGCTGGCATACTGTTTGTATGTAAACATCACTATGCTGGCATACTGTTTGTAAGTAAACATCAATATGCTGGCATACTGTTTGTATGTAAACATCACTATGCTGGCATGCTGTTTGTAAGTAAACATCACTATGCTGGCATACTGTTTGTAAGTAAACATCACTATGCTGGCATACTGTTTGTAAGTAAACATCACTATGCTGGCATACTGTTTGTAAGTAAACATCACTATGCTGGCATACTTTTTGTAAGTAAACATCACTATGCTGGCATACTGTTTGTAAGTAAACATCACTATGCTGGCATACTGTTTGTAAGTAAACATCACTATGCTGGCATACTGTTTGTAATTAACCACCAGTTTGTTACATTCAACTTTGATTTTTATTTGACCAACGGTAATATTCAAAAATAAAATAAAAAATAAAAAAAAATATTCATTAAAGGCATTTTGGTCATGTTGGACTTATTGGCCTTCCTGATTGAATTTTATTTTGATTATATAGATCAACAACTAAGTCAACCTGACTGATTGTCGATGCCATGTAACAATTACTCCCCTTTCATCACTTTTTAATCAAGCTAGAAATATTTGACACAGCATACAGCCTTTTGCCAGTCAGTAAAGAGATCTCTTCATGTTGTAACTGAGTTCCAAGTTTTATCACGATGTGACGACAAACGGGTTGAAAATCTTTATGTACTGATAGAAAGGTCAAGGTCAAGTGATACCTACCATATTGTCATGTCTTGCTGATGAGTAACACATAGACTGTACTAATGTAATTCTACCATTGTCATGTCTTGCTGATGAGTAACACATAGACTGTACTAATGTAATTCTACCATTGTCATGTCTTGCTGATGAGTAACACATAGACTGTACTAATGTAATTCTACCATTGTCATGTCTTGCTGATGAGTAACACATAGACTGTACTAATGTAATTCTACCATTGTCATGTCTTGCTGATGAGTAACACATAGACTGTACTAATGTAATTCTACCATTGTCATGTCTTGCTGATGAGTAACACATAGACTGTACTAATGTAAAACTACCATTGTCATGTCTTGCTGATGAGTAACACATAGACTGTACTAATGTAATTCTACCATTGTCATGTCTTGCTGATGAGTAACACATAGACTGTACTAATGTAATTCTACCATATTGTCATGTCTTGCTGATGAGTAACACATAGACTGTACTAATGTAATTCTACCATTGTCATGTCTTGCTGATGAGTAACACATAGACTGTACTAATGTAATTCTACCATTGTCATGTCTTGCTGATGAGTAACACATAGACTGTACTAATGTAATTCTACCATTGTCATGTCTTGCTGATGAGTAACACATAGACTGTACTAATGTAATTCTACCATATTGTCATGTCTTGCTGATGAGTAACACATAGACTGTACTAATGTAAAACTACCATTGTCATGTCTTGCTGATGAGTAACACATAGACTGTACTAATGTAATTCTACCATTAAGGTTACAGAGGAACTACTTTACTAAAAAATAATCTTAACAAGTCCACTGAACTGTCCATTTGAGGTTGAGGTCCTGTGACACCTATGAAACAGTAGACAGTGTCCAATAAAATGCTTATACTATCTTACTTACACTGTGTTGTAACATTCCCTTGAGGATATTCTGGCAGTGGATCATGAAGTCCTTTTCTTCCATCAAACAACAGAGTGAAAGTCCCTTTCCCTTGTATGAATATCTGGTGTGTCATATCGTATGACCGTTGGCCCCCAAAGTCCACCAGATCTGATGGGGCTATTTTTATTCTGTATTCTCCTCTCTTTAACTCTTTCTTTATATCTTCGTGAATTGAAGAAAATTTAAGAACATGCAACTTATGCATTGATTTCCCCTCTTGCTGCTTTATCTGTTCTTTTACAATTTGCTGTTTCTCAGGAATATTAGACTGTGGTGCTGGAGGTTCACTTTGTGTACTTTCCATACGGGTACTCACAGAATTAGCTTGCTGTTGGTAGTTACCATTATGAGCTGATCTGGCCAAAGAAAAACCTTCTGGCTTGACAGTCTCTATGTCATGCTGTCTGTTATCAATGCCTGGCTGACCACGTAATACATTGGAGAGGATATTCTGGTTCCCTTTATCTGAAAAAGAAGAAATGTAGTTTAAACTAATTTCTCATATAATAAAAAATATACAGAATACTGTGAAGAAAAAGTCATTAAAATGAAACACATAATTTGTGTTAATATTCTCGTGTAAACATAGGTATCAAAATATCATTCTGACTAAGAAACTTCCAGTTATAAGTAATTCCTGACACAAATCATGACTGATGCTTTAAAATCAAATTCTTTGTTTTGAATGTTTGGTTGACTGATGCTAAAAATCAGTTAGTGCAATTTTTCAGCTATATTGTGACATCAAGATTTTATTGTAGTAGTAAGCCGGAGTACCCAGAGAAAACCCCTGACCTAAAGTTCAACAAGCGTGGACACAGAAAAATGTCTCGCCTGCATTCCGCATCAGTCACAAACAAAATTACATCATACGCATTACATAAATAGTATTAAATTGTTATCATTTAAAATATACAATGCATGGTTACAAAGAAACGCACATGATCCAGAAACTTTAACGTAGACACTGGACCATGAAATTGAGGTCACGCGCAGGTGACACCTGCCAGACAGTCATGTACTCTTCAACCTGTATACCAAATATTGCCATCCTACCATGCTTGATTACAGAGGAACTGCCCTAATATAAAAACTTTAACGTAGTCGCTGGACCTTGAAATTGAGGTCTTTGTCAGGTGACACCTGCTAGACAGTCATGTACTCTTCAACAGCAACCTGTATGTCAAATATTGTCATCCTGCCATGCATAGTTACCCAGGAACTGCCCTAATACAAAACCTTTAACATAGTCACACTTGCTGGACTGTGAAATTGAGGTCAAGGTCAGGTGACTGGCAAGTACTCATCATAAACTACCACTGGAATAAATTTGAAGAACTTAGGGCTTAGGCTTACAAAGATATGAAGCAAGATGTCTAAGTGTTGAAATTGAGGTCAAGATCAGGTGACAGGGGATTGACTGGCAATTACTCATCATAATGTACCACTGGACCTAGGGCTTAGGCTTACAAAGATATGAAGCAAGATGTCTAAGGGTTGACACCGCCGGATTCCCATATATATCATGTATATATATCTAGCCTCCAGTGATAATCGTGGCATGTGAGACAAAAACTGGATATTCTTGCTAAATAAGATTAGAGTCAAGTACACCCTGCCCCAGCAGAGACTTGGACCTGCAACTTCAGTGTTGACCTATCAAATGTAAGCCCCATTAAAAAAAACCATTAGGGTAAAGAAACCAATTAGACCGAACATTAATTTATAACACAGCCAATAATTTTGAAATATGAAAACAATTGGTCATAAAAATGTTAATATCGAAATTTAGATGTAATATGAAACATAACAAACTATCCAAAAGTTTTGCAGTAAAATACAAATAGTAACCAAAAGCTCTTAAGAGCCTGCATCGTTCACCTGACTTACAAGGCAATACACATGGTATTTATCTGGTGCTAAACTGTCCTGTAAACTGTTTATAATAAAACCAATATTGCTGTTTGGTTTAAATTGGTTTAATGATGTCAGATAATAAGCCATTTCCTAAGTTTCTACGTTAAATTAATAACTACAAAGTCAGCAATCTTGGATTCCACATCAAATAAACAAAGAAACTTTGAAGGTAATATTTGCGACATATTTAATCACAAAGTGATAATTACCACGGTGACCATGTAAAAATGTCCATGTAACAAAAATGTCCACTGTGGCTTTAGGGTTATGGTAGTCATTTATCTACTATTTATCACATGCTTGTGAACACTGAGGATAAGGGTTTAGGTTTCACAGGTTCTGCTCGACTCCAATCTTACTTGACAAGAATTGATAGCACCCCCCAAGGGACAAAGTTTTCACCAGGTATTACCAATAATAAACAGCTGTGCCATGTGCAAATGATACACCAGTCTGAAATCTAGGACAAGAGCTTGACACATCATGAATGGACAAGTCTATCTGCACTGATTATACATAATGTACTAACATTATGTTATGAAAGCTTCAATTTAGTTTGAGCCTGAAAACTACCCCCCTTTTTACAGAGTCCATAACGTCTATAAGGAAAAATCTAAATTTTACCACAACAAAAGATTTTTTGTTTGTTTGACAGGTGTTTTAAGGATGTATTCTGGTCATGTTTCTGTCTCGTTGAAATCTGGTTTTGGAATAACTTTAAATAATTCAAAATTTATGTACAATGGCAATGAATTTATCAAATATATGTATACCATAAAATTGTGTCAAAAAACTATGAATTTTTATCAAGTAGTTTCGGAGTTATTGCCATTTTAAAATAAATGCCCTAAATTGCTGGTGGATTCATGTTAGATTTTCCGTAATTAGGGGTAGGGGTAGAAAAAGTCATCTCATGAAAAAAATATTCACTAGTTATTCATTTTTGCTTCTGAAAACATTGAATTTGGGAATGACCAAAAATGCCCATAAAATGCATGAAAATCGGTCTAAACTTTCTTATATCCACACGTACATATGATTTTTTGTACTTTAATATATTCATTCTTACTAGATATAACTTTTCAGAAAGTATGCGAAAAAGTTTAATACTCTATGTTGAATTTTTTCCCTGAAAATGGTCAAAATTTGAGCAAAAATGGCTAAAAAAGAGGAAAATCGTCAAAATTGGTCATCTGCAAATATCTGTAGCAAAGAAAAATGCACAGCAACCTATGAATTTGTCTTCATATATTGATTTTTTGGGATCAAACCATTGCAAAAATTAAGGTTAGAAAAAAAGTTTAATACTTCAAAATTTTGGCTCCTGACCAGAGAACATCCTTAACACCACTTTCAGCAATTTTTCAGCTATATCGTGGCATCCAGTTTTATGTGGGGAGGAAGCCGGAGTACTCAACCTGTGGCCACAACAAAAGAAAGCTCACATCTATTAAAATAAACAATACCCTAAACTTTCAAGAAAATGGATGTCATAGTTATTGAGTTATAGTCTGAAAACAATAAATCACCCCTTTTTTCACGAACAAAGTTCCATAACTCTATAATGATAAATCAGAAGTTTACCAAAAACCAACAGGAAGCTGGCATTCATCAAAATAAACAATTATCCAAACTTTCCAGATAATTGTTGAAAGTATTTTTTAAGTTTAGGTTATGATTTAAAAGCTAAAATATCCTTCCAATAACTTTATTATGCTAAATTGATGGTTTTTCTGACTTGTGGATTGTCTTTTTTAACAGTTTCCTCTGTGTTTGGTATTTTGTTATTATCTTTATTTAGAATTTTTACAAAAAGTATACAGACGTGACGGATGGACAGATGGACGGACGCACATTTGTATACCATAATATATCCATCATAGATGGACAGATGGATAGACGAACATTTGTATACCATAATACATCAGTCATAGATGGACAGATGGACGGACGAACATTTATATACCATAATACATCCGTCATAGATGGACAGATGGACTGACGAACATGTGTATACCATAATACATCCGTCATATATGGGCATATACAAATTGGACACCACAATACAGCTGATAAACTGCTGAAAGTATCATAACACAACTAACCAATCAACCATGTTAACAGTCAAATCAGCATATATACTGGAATTAAAGGACCATCACAATGTGCTGCCTTTGTAATGGATGTCACTCAATTCTTCACACAAGATTAAATTCCTCCCAGTTAGAAAACAGCAATATTTATAAGAGACTAAACTCACCTTTATCTAGTGGAACCATTTTTCTTTCTTCCAGGTGAATTCCATTTCTGCCAAAGAATATTCTTAAACCATCAGTAGACTTCCATTCCAGTGGAATATCATCGCCTATGAGAAGACAAGCCAATGTAGATTTACCAACAGAACAAGCACCAGCAAGGTAAATACGATTTCCAAACGACTCATAGGTGCCTAGCTTAAGAAGTGATTTAAACTCCTTAGCATCAACAATTCCTGGCAAAATAATATCTAAAACGAAACAAAAAGAAATATTTCATTAAACTTCTGTAAATATACAAACATATATATTATATATTATGACATATATGCCCATACATTACACCCATACATCTTTATATGACAATGAACAATACGGATAGACCAGTCTTACACATGAACCGAGTTTGGAATAAACATATCTGTGTGGAAAATACTATAAACAACAGAAATAAGCGAACACAATATGCAGAAGTTTGTCCTGTATAAGGTGAAAAAACATTTGTCTTTCCTCCTGAATGCCGATTTTATTTGTTGGTGGAATCAGGAGGTATTGGTCGAGTTATTATACACGCATGACTAGACACCATCCTCAGTGATGTGTCTGAAGACCGTGACACACATCCCATATTTAAGACAACTGATTATTACAAAAGAGAAAGAAGACTGTTACCAACAATCCCAATTTAATACTTCTATTGTGAGTCTACAATTGTCTTTCCCTTTGCTCCATGCTATTTGCCAGTATGGTGTTGTTTGTTTTCCCAGAATATAGCTGAAATACTGTTTACTGGCATTTAATTAACCATTCAAGCAGCCATTGTGTATACACTTTATAGTGAACTTTTATTTCTGCACTTTGTTGTAATTATCACATGTAAGCATAATTTTATATGGCACTTACAACAATAAATACAAAGATCAACAACTTTAATCTTGTTTTTTTTTATCTTGAATTACTGCCCCTTGTTGTAATAAACACAAACACCAACTACAGAAATTATGCAATGCATTACATGACATGGGTTATTCTAAAAAATACACTGTGGGTAGGTTGTGCTCGACTCACACATTAATGGTCACAGATTGTCGGTTTTCCTATTGTGGTGTTAACCTATTGAACCAACAAGCATTAGTTGGCAGTTGTCTTGTATAAATGGTATTTTACCCATCACTATAATACAACTTACCTACGTCAGGCTGTTGGACACCACCATCAGGAGGCATCTACAATAATAAATACAACCCATGATGCAATTTTTGTGTACTTAAACCAAGACCACACCACATTTATCACAGATATTTGTACCAGTAGGTCAACAACATAACTTTTCCATTCCATTCTTTCATTACTTTGTGTACTTGTTACAAATTGTTATTTATGTAATGATCTGACCAAATGCTGTTTCTAAAGCTTGTACCAATAGATCTGAAGCATTGCAATCTAATTAAAATTAAATCTTTCACTTGCTCCCCCATTTTTTAAAATGGTCGCTGCGTGTACAACTCTGAGACCAATAACAATAAAGGGGATCAAGTGAAAGATTTAATTTTAATTAAATTGGAAACATTGTGACAACAGACTCACATATTACTTGACCTTTTTCTAACCATATTGTTGAGAATAATTTTGCATGCCTTACATTTAAAACACAAATTAACTCAGCAGTTGTTTCGTGAAGTCGTTTTTTGCTAAAAAAGGTTGCTTAGTCAATGGAAACATGAAGGTTATAAGTTGGATTCCAAGTGAATGTAAAATGTGCTTCAATCCAACTTTAAACTAGCTGACAAGGGATGACAGTTTTCTTACGGAAGGTTGGGTGTTCACACTTGATAGTCTGACTTGCACTGCCAATAACAACATTGTTGGTTTTTGTTGGTGCCTTACACTATGTAGGTTGTTAAAGTACTTGTTCCGCCATTCCACATTCCACATAATGTTTTCTTACTGTTCTAATTACTCAATAGTTTAAGGTCTAGTATTTGTCCTTTTAGGTTGACGTTTGGTGACCTGCTGCTCTATCAATTAATATACCAAATATTGTCATCCCACCATGCGTGGTTAGACAGGAACTGCCGTAACCCAAAAACTTTAATGTAGCCGCTGGACTGTTAAATTCAGGTGAAGGTCAGGTGACACCTATTAGACAGTCATGTACTATTCATCAGCAACCTATATACCAAATATTGTCATCCTGCCATGGTAGTTACTGAGGAACTGCTGTAACCCAAACACTTTAACATAGTCGCTGGACTGTGAAATTGAGCTCAAGGTCAGGTGACACCTACCAGACAGTCATGTACTATTCATCAGCAACTTATATACCAAATATTGTCACCCTACCATGCGTGGTTACAGAGTACCTGCCGTAACCCAAAAACTTTAACACAGTCCCTGAAAGGTGAAATTGTAGTCAAGGTCAAGTGACACCTACCAGACAGTCATGTACTTTTCATCAGCAACCTATATACCAAATATTGTCATCCTACCATGCATGGTTACAGAGGAACTGTCGTAACCCAAAAACTTTCACATAGTCGCTGGACGGTGAAATTGAGGTCAAGGTCAGGCGACAGGTTACAGTTTAGCAAGTACTCATCATAAACTACCACTGGACAAAATTTGATGGACCTAGGGATTAGGCTTACAAAGATATAAAGCAAGATGTCAAAGAGTTTAAGCTGCCGCCATCAGATTCTCATACATATGTCTCGCTTCCAGCAACTATCGTCGCAGGCAAGACAAAAAGAAATGAAGGAAACTCACATCTATAAAAAGAAAAAAACTGCTGTGCCCTGATAATGCATGATTGTCTAAAGATAATAACAAGAGCTATACAATTTATGGATGCATAATTATATCTGCACTGATGACGCATGATCACATCTATCAATATCAACAATAACCCAAAATTTCAAGAAAATTGATAAAGGCTTTTTTTAAGTTTTGAGTCTGAAAACCAAAAATCCTCCTTTTCCAAGAATTTAGCTCATAACTCTTTAAAAAAAATCCTAATTTTACTAAAAGTTAAAGGACGTACATATGGACAGGGGTAAACCAGTATTCCCCATCTTCTTTTAAGTGGGGGGTATAAAAACTTGTAAGTCATAACTCTAAGTAACAGTCCGACAATTAAAAAAAACAAAGTCCCATTAGTTCTAGACAGAGGAATCATATTTACCAAAAATGTATACGGAAAATATTTAACAAATGTGTGCAGTATGTGTCAAAACTGTACGAAAACAAAAAATCTTTCTGTGGAGCTTCAGAGATCTGGTGTGATAAGTGTGTAAGGACATAATCTATTATTAAGTGGTATTATGTAGAAAATGAACAATGCACAGGGTGCTTTTATTACCAGGAGAATATTTCCTTCAAAAACACAATTATTTCTCACTAATGAAATTTTGCTAAAAATTCAAATATTTTAGCCATTGAGATATTTTTGTCTTATCCCACGGGTGAGATAGGAATTGCACACTCTGTTTCCTTTAAAAATGTATTCTGACATCAACTGTTGGTTGAGTTGGTTCAGCAATAAAAATCATAAAATATGTACTTAATTGTGTTGGTTGCCTAGGCCCCTTTAAATACTAAACTGAAAACAACATATGTGCGCCTCCATGATTAAATTTACGCCACAATATGATAGCAATACAAACACACTAGAGATCACTTTCAGGGTAGATAACTCTATTTGTTGACATCTTCCAATAGAACAGCACCTGATATTTTTTTAAGAATTAGTGAGTAATATAATTAAATGCCGGTGGTAGAACAAGTGGGAAAAATCACAGACATCCGTGTGGAAGATTTCTGTTTGTGCCCAGAACATCATTGGAGACCAGAAATCTTTTCACTTGGATGTCTTAGATTTTCTTTTCTCACCAAGGTTTCACTTTTATTCGTCTGATATCAATTTTCGAAGTATTATTTCCCTGGGTGTTTAATTTACTCGTAGCTCATAAAAATTGTATGTACAAAAGATGAGAAAGCTTATTGTGACGTCAAGTTACATCTACTTAAATGACTTTCAAGAATACTAAAGAAATGTCCAAAAATACATGGGTCTGGTGCGCAAAAGTATCAAATCACTGGTGGAAAGCCGATTCAAGAAATTCACGAACCCTCAGACAGGGATATATGTTTGTCGGCAGAGCCTCTGGATGGACAAGATATCTTTGCCTTGGGTTTGAGATTTTCTCGGCTAGTGCAAATTACATATACTTTTTATATATCAGGGGGGAGGGGGAATTACATTTCATTTGATCTTTTAATGCTTGTAAAAACAAGAACGGGTAAAAAGGGTCAGAAATACATCTCAAAGAACTATTTTTGATGGATCTTTAAATTCGTGCCTCAGGCTACCAACGAAAAAAACACAATTGTCTTCTACTGTCTTCCGTATAATTTGGTGACCACAAGAAAATAATTATTAAAATATTAAATAGTAACAGGTATACAACTGCAATATGTGTTCAATCTTTCTGTATAGCTTACGAGTTAACTGTTAAGGAGTTAATTTCACAACAAGTATGCCTTCCTACCCACGTGATGCCAGTGGCCCAACTTCATTATAATCAGATATGCACATGAAAAACAACAATGAGTACACAAAACTCTGTGCTCAGGAACTGTCAGCATCTCATGCTTTACAATATATTAGTGATCATGAAAAATTTGTGTTCGAAACTCTTATAAGGCTCATAGAATTATTAAGAAAGCATGATAGATTTCAGAGACTGCTCTAACATGAGCAAACAATACAACAGGCTTACTCTACATTTGGAAGTATTATTATAACACTTACATTAATGGGCACAGTGGCAGCAGCAAGGGGTGGAGACTGTATGAACGCTTGTGCCTCTGTCAAGCTGTCACAATGTTTAGCAGCTTCTAAAGCATGGCTGACATTAACACCACTCTCAACTAACTAAAGAAAAAAAACTACAGTAATCAAGTATTAACATTATTTTAAATACAGTTATTTACATAGTACAGTCTTAACAATATTCTCAGAATGTACTCTGTATATATTACTTAGCACTGGTGTTATACTCAGTAATTGTGTTTACATTATACTTAGTACTGATATTGACATTATATTTAGTACTATTGTTTACATTATACTTAGTACTGTGGTTTACATTATACTTAATACAGGTGTTTACATTATTTTAGAACTGGTGTTTATATTACACTTAGTAAAGGTGTTCACATTATACTTAGTACTGGTGTTTACATTATACTTAGTATTGTTGTTTACATTATACTTAGTACAGGTGTTCACATTATACTTAGTACTGGTGTTTACATTATACTAAATACTGGGGTTTACATCATACTAAGTACACTGTTTACATTATACTTAGAACAGATGTTTACATTTACTAAGTACAGGTATTTACATTATACTCAGTATTGGTGTTAACATGTAACTTAGTACAGGTGTTTATATTATACATAGTACTGGTGCTTACATTGTACTTAGTACTGGTGTTTACATTATACTTAGTACTGGTGTTTACATTATACTTTGTACAGGTGTTTACATTACACTCAGTATTGGTGTTTACATTATACTTAGTACAGGTGTTTACATTATACTTAGTACTGGTGTTTACATTATACTTAGTATTGGCCATTACATTATACCTAGCACAGGTGTTTACATTATACTTAGTACAGGTGTTTACGTTAAACTTAGTACTGGTGTTTACATTTACTTAGTACAGGTGTTTAAATTATACTCAGTACTGATATTGACATTATACTTAGCACTGGTGTTTACATTATACTTAGTACAGGTGTTTACATTATACTCAATACTGGTGTTTACATTATACAGAGTACAGGTGTTTAAATTATACTCAGTACTGGTGTTTACATTATACTTAGAACAGGTGTTTACATTATACTCAGTACAAGTGTTTACATTATACTTTTGTTTGTTTGTTTCATTGATGGTGTTTAACGCCAATTTCAGCAATTTTTCGGCTATATCATGGCGTACAGTTTATATTGGGGGAGGAAGCCGGCGTACCTGGAGAAAACCATCGACCTGCAACATTATACTTAGCACTGGTGTTTTACATTATACTTAATACTGGTTTTTAAATTATACTCAGTACTGGTGTTTACATTATACTCAGTACAGGTGTTTTCATTATACTCAGTACAGGTGTTTACATTATACTCAGCACAGGTGTTTACATTATACTCAGTACTGGTGTTTACGTCATACTTAGTACCAGTGTTTGCATTATACTTAGTTCTGGTGTTTACATTCTACTTAGTACTGGTGTTTACATTATACTTAGAACTGGGGTTTACTTTATACTTAGTACAGGTGTTTACATTATACTTAGTACAGGTGTTTACATTATACTTAGTGCAGGTGTTTGCATTATACTCAGTACAGGTGTTTACATTATACTTAGTACTGGTGTTTACATTATACTTAGAACTGGTTTTTACATTAAACTTAGCACTGGTGTTTACATTATACTTAGTACAGGTGTTTACATTATACTTAGTACAGGTGTTAATAGTATACTTAGTACAAGTGTTTACATTATACTTAGTACAGGTGTTTACATTATACTTAGTACAGGTGTTTACATTATACTTAGTACAGGTGTTTACATTATACTCAGTACTGGTGTTTACGTTATACTTAGTACTGGTGTTTCCTATATACTTAGTACAAGTGTTTACATTATACTTAGTACAGGTGTTTACAATATACTCAGCATAGGTGTTTACATTATACTCAGTACTGGTGTTTACTATATACTAAGTACTGGTGTTTACATTATTCTTAGAACTGGTTTTTACATTATACTTAGTACAGGTTTTTACATTATACTTAGTACTAGTTTTTACATTATACTCAATACAGGTGTTTAAATTATACTTAGTACAGGTGTTTACGTTATACTTAGTACAGGTGTTTACATTATACTCAGTACAGGTGTTTACATTATACTCAGTACAGGTGTTTATGTTATACTTAGTACAGGTGTTCACGTTATACTCAGTACAGGTGTTTACATTATACTTAGAACTGCTGTTTACTATATAATTAGTACGAGTGTTTACATTATACTCAGTACTAGTGTTTACATTATACTCAGTACTAGTGTTTACATTATACTTAGTACTGGTGTTTAAATTATACTTAGTACTATTGTTTACATTATACTTAGTACTGGTGTTTACATTATACTTACTACAGGTGTTTACATTATACTCGGTACAGGTGTTTACATTATACTTAGTACTGGTGTTTACATTATACTTGAAACAGGTGTTTACATTATATTTAGTACTGGTGCTTACATCATACATAGTACATGTGTTTACATTATACTCAGTACTAGTGTTTACATTATACTCAGTACTGGTGTTTACATTATACTTAGTACAAGTGTTTACATTATACTAAGTACTAGTGTTTACATTATACTCAGTACAGGTGTTTACATTATACTTAGTACAGGTGTTTACATTATACTTAGTATTGGCCATTACATTATACCTAGTACAGGTGTTTACATTATACTTAGTACAGGTGTTTACGTTATACTTAGTACGAGTGTTTACATTTACTTAGTACAGGTGTTTAAATTATACTCAGTACATTCATTTACATTATATTTAGCACTGGTGTTTACATTATACTTTGTACAGGTGTTTACATTATACTCAATACTGGTGTTTACATTATACTAAGTACAGGTGTTTACATTATACTCAGTACTGGTGTTTACATTATACTTAGTACAGGTGTTTACATTATACTGTTTACATTATACTTATGTTTGTTTGTTTGTTTGATGGTGTTTAACGCCAATTTCAGCAATTTTTCAGCTATATCATGGCGTACAGTTTTTATTGGGGGAGGAAGCCGGTGTACCTGGAGAAAACCATCGACCTGCAACATTATACTTAGTACTGGTGTTTTACATTATACTTAATACTGGTGTTTAAATTATACTCAATACTGCTGTTTACATTATACTCAGTACAGGTGTTTTAATTATACTCAGTACTGGTGTTTACATTATACTCAGTACAGGTGATTACATTATACTCAGTACTAGTGTTTACATTATACTCAGTACAGGTGTTTACATCATACTTAGTACACAGTTTACATTATACTCAGTACTGGTGTTTACATTATACTCAGTACAGGTGTTTGCATTAAACTCAGTACTGGTGTTTACATTATACTCGGTACAGGTGTTTACATTATACTTAGTACTGCTGTTTACTATATACTTAGTATTAGTGTTTACATTATACTCAGTACAAGTGTTTACATTATACTCAGTACTAGTGTTTACATTATACTTAGTACTATTGTTTACATTATACTTAGTACTGGTGTTTACATTATACTTTGTACAGGTGTTTACATTATACTCGGTACAGGTGTTTACATTATACTTAGTACTGGTGTTTTCATTATACTTAGTACAGGTGTTTACATTATATTTAGTACTGGTGTTTTCATTATACCTAGTACAAGTGTTTACATTATACTCAGTACTAGTGCTTACATTATACTCTGTACAGATGTTTACATTATACTTAGTACAGGTGTTTACATTACACTTAGTATTGGCCATTACATTATACCTAGTACAGGTGTTTACATTATACTTAGTACAGGTGTTTACGTTATACTTAGTACGGTTGTTTACATTTACTTAGTACAGGTGTTTAAATTATACTCAGTACATTCATTTACATTATACTTAGCACTGGTGTTAACATTATACTTAGTACAGGTGTTTACATTATACTCAATACTGGTGTTTACATTATACTTAGTACAGGTGTTTACATTATACTCAGTACAAGTGTTTACATTATACTTATGTTTGTTTGTTTGTTTGATGGTGTTTAACGCCAATTTCAGCAATTGTTCAGCTATATCATGGCGTACGTAGTACTGGTGTTTACATTATACTTAGTACTGGTGTTTACATTATACTGAGTACTATTGTTTACATTATACTTAATACTGGTGTTTACATTATACTTAGTACAGGTGTTTACATTATACTCAGTACAGGTGTTTACATTATACTCAGTACAGGTGTTTACATTATACTTAGTACAGGTGTCTACATTATACTTAGTACTGGTGTTTACATTATACTTAGTACTATTGTTTACATTATACTTAGTACTGGTGTTTACATTATACTTAGTACAGGTGTTTACATTATACTTAGTACAGGTGTTTACATTATACTCAGTACAGGTGTTTACATTATACTCAGTACAGGTGTTTACATTATACTTAGTACAGGTGTCTACATTATACTTAGTACTGGTGTCTACATTATACTTAGCACTGGTGTTTACATTATACTTAGTACTGGTGTTTACATTATACTTAGTACAGGTGTTTACATTATACTCAGTACAGGTGTTTACATTATACTCAGTACAGGTGTTTACATTATACTTAGTACAGGTGTCTACATTATACTTAGTACTGGTGTTTACATTATACTTAGTACTATTGTTTACATTATACTTAGTACTGGTGTTTACATCATATTTGTACTGGTGTTTACATTATACTCAGTACTGGTGTTTACATTATACTCAATACAGGTGTTTACATTAAACTCAGTACTGGTGTTTACGTCATACTTAGTACTGGTGTTTACATTATACTTAGTACTGCTGTTTACTATATACTTAGTATTAGTGTTTACATTATACTCAGTACAAGTGTTTACATTATACTCAGTACTAGTGTTTACATTATACTTAGTACTGGTGTTTACATTATACTTAGAACTGGTGTTCACATTATACTTAGTACTATTGTTTACATTATACTTAGTACTGGTGTTAACATTATACTTTGTACAGGTGTTTACATTATACTCGGTACAGGTGTTTACATTATACTTAGTACTGGTGTTTACATTATACTTAGTACAGGTGTTTACATTATATTTAGTACTGGTGTTTTCATTATACCTAGTACAGGTGTTTACATTATACCCAGTACTAGTGTTTACATTATACTCAGTACAGATGTTTACATTATACTTAGTACAGGTGTTTACATTATACTTAGTATTGGCCATTACAGTATACCTAGTACAGGTGTTTACATTATACTTAGTACAGGTGTTTACGTTATACTTAGTACGGTTGTTTACATTTACTTAGTACAGTTGTTTAAATTATACTCAGTACATTCATTTACATTATACTTAGCACTGGTGTTTACATTATACTTAGTACAGGTGTTTACATTATACTCAATACTGGTGTTTACATTATACTCAGTACAGGTGTTTACATTATACTTAGTACAGGTGTTTACATTATACTCAATACTGGTGTTTACATTATACTCAGTTCTGGTGTTTACATTATACTTAGTACAGCTGTTTACATTATACTCAGTACAAGTGTTTACATTATACTTATGTTTGTTTGTTTGTTTGATGGTGTTTAACGCCGAGTTCAGCTATATCATGACGTACTTAGTACTGGTGTTTACATTATACTTAGTACTGGTGTTTACATTATACTGAGTACTATTGTTTACATTATACTTAATACTGGTGTTTACATTATACTTAGTACAGGTGTTTACATTATACTCAGTACTGGTGTTTACATTATACTGAGTACTATTGTTTACATTATACTTAATACTGGTGTTTACATTATACTTAGTACAGGTGTTTACATTATACTTAGTACTGGTGTTTACATTATACTGAGTACTATTGTTTACATTATACTTAATACTGGTGTTTACATTATACTTAGTACAGGTGTTTACATTACACTCAGTACAGGTGTTTACATTATACTTAGTACTGGTGTTTACATTATACTTAATACAGGTGTTTACATTATACTCAGTACAGGTGTTTACATTATACTTAGTACAGGTGTCTACATTATACTTAGTACTGGTGTTTACATTACACTTAGTACTGGTGTTTACATTATACTTAGTACAGGTGTTTACATTATACTCAGTACAGGTGTTTACATTATTTTTAGTACTGGTGTTTACATTATACTTAGTACTGGTGTCTACATTATACTTAGTACTGGTGTTTACGTTATACTTAGTACTATTGTTTACATTATACTTAGTACTGGTGTTTACATTATACTCAGTACAGGTGTTTACATTATACTTAGAACTGGTGTTTACATTATACTCTGTACAAGTGTTTACATTATACTCAGTACTAGTGTTTACATTATACTTAGTACTGGTGTTTACATTATACTTAGAACTGGTGTTCACATTATACTTAGTACTGGTGTTTACATTATACTTAGTACTGGTGTTTACATTATACTTAGTACTGGTGTTTACATTATACTTAGTAATGGTGTTTACATTATACTTAGTACAGGTGTTTACATTGTACCTAGAACTGGTGTTTACATTATCCTGAATACTGACGTTTACATTATACGTCGAACTGGTTTTTACGTTATACTTAGTTCTGAAGTTTATATTGTACTTAGTACTGATGTTTACATTATAATTAGTAATATTGCTTGGTTTACGTGTACAGTACACTTGGTATAACTCATTCACGAAATACACTTCATATTTGATGTCACCGAGGTGTTTGGTTTACCTGTACAGTACACTTGCTATAACTCTCACACAGACTACACTTCATACCTCATGTCACAAGGTGTTTGGTTTACTTATACAGTACAATTGGTATAACTCTTACACAGACTACATTTGATACACTGATGTCACTGAGGTGTGTGTTTTACGTGGACAGTACACTTGGTATAACTCTTACACAGACTATACTTCATATCTCATGTCACTGAGGTGTTTGGTTTACGTGTACAGTACACTTGGAATAACTCATTCACAGACTGCACTTCATACCTGACATCACCAAGGTGTTTGGTTTACGTGTACAGTACACTTGGTATAACTCTTACACAGACTACACTTCATACCTCATGCCACCAAGGTGTTTGGTTTACGTGTATATTACACTTGATATAACTCTTACACAGACTACACTTCATACCTGATGTCACCAAGGTGTTTGGTTTACATGTACAGTACACTTGGTATAACTCTTACACAGACTACACTTCATACCTGATGTCACCGAGGTGTTTGGTTTACATGTACAGTACACTTGGTATAACTCTTACACAGACTACACTACATACCGGATGTCACCAAGGTGTTTGGTTTACATGTATAGTACACTTGGTATAACTCTTACACAGACTACACTTCATACCTGATGTCACCAAGGTGTTTGGTTTACATGTACAGTACACTTGGTATAACTCTTACACAGACTACACTACATACCGGATGTCACCAAGGTGTTTGGTTTACGTGTACAGTACACTTGGTATCACTAATACAGACTACACTTCATACCTGATGTCACCGAGGTGTTTGGTTTACGTGTACAGTACACTTGGTATAACTCTTACACAGACTACACTTCATACCTGATGTCACCGATGTGTTTGTTTACATGTACAGTTCACTTAGTATAACTCTTACACAGACTACACTTCATACCGGATGTCACCAAGGTGTTGGTTTACGTGTACAGTACACTTGGTATCACTAATACACAGACTACACTTCATACCTGATGTCACCGAGGTGTTTGGTTTACCTGTACAGTACACTTGGTATAACTCTTACACAGACTACACTTCATACCTGATGTCACCGATGTGTTTGTTTACATGTACAGTTCACTTAGTATAACTCTTACACAGACTACACTTCATACCTGATGTCACCGAGGTGTTTGGTTTACATGTACAGTACACTTGGTATAACTCTTACACAGACTACACTTCATACCTGATGTCACCGAGGTGTTTGGTTTACGTGTACAGTACACTTGGTATAACTCTTACACAGATTACACTACATACCTGATGTCACCGAGGTGTTTGGTTTACCTGTACAGTACACTTGGTATAACCCTTACACAGACTACACTTCATACCTGATGTCACCGAGGTGTTTGTTTACATGTGCAGTTCACTTAGTATAACTCTTACACAGACTACACTTCATACCGGATGTCACCAAGGTGTTGGTTTACGTGTACAGTACACTTGGTATAACTCTTACACAGACTACACTTCATACCTGATGTCACCGAGGTGTTTGGTTTATCCGTACAGTACAGTTGGTATAACTCTTACACAGACTACACTTCATACCTCATGCCACTGAGGTGTTTAGTTGACGTGTGCAGTACACTTGGTATAACTCTTACACATACTACACTTCATACCTGATGTCACCGAGGTGTTTGGTTTACGTGTACAGTACACTTGGTATAACTCTTACACAGACTACACTTCATACCTGACATCACCAAGGTGTTTGGTTTACGTGTACAGTACACTTGGTATAACTCATTCACAGACTACACTTCATGCCTGACATCACCAAGGTGTTTAGTTGACGTGTACAGTACACTCGGTATTACCTTTACACAGACTCCCCAGCTGATGTCATTTATCATTTGGTTTCCATAAAATGGTTTTTATGTGTACACTACAATCCTTCATTGTTTGAGTTTGTGTTAAAGGATAAAAATACCTGTAGTAATATCTCTGCTTTTCCTTTTGCCATTTTCAGTGCAGTCCTTCCCTGTAAGAAATCAAAACATTTGAAACATGCATAATTATATCTAACATTGTAAACCAAGTGATGGCTAGAAATAATATAAATAGAAATAATATAAAGCTTACAAAATAACTCATTATAAAATGAATCCCAACACTTATGGTCAAATATATAATTATCTGTGATTAATTAATGAATCTTGTAACATGTCGGCCATAACAAGATGTACATTGATATTTTCTGATTCAGTACAAAAATGAAGTAAAACACGACCTTCCACTGAGGAATACATACCAAGATATCCCGGCTCTGTATGTCAGCCCCCTTTGATATCAGTAGTGATGCCATGTCTACGAAGCCTCCCTCTGAAGCGTAATGTAATGGTGTGTTTCCCTAGAATGATATAAATCCATAATAAACGATTTCTCTGTAAATAACAGACATCTTGTCATCAAATCTCCTCAATGTCAGTTATACAGCTACATATAACAAAAGTAGTTTTTGTAACAGATCTAATAAAACTTGATATTTTCTGATTCTGTACGAAGAGGCGAGTTAACCAAATGGCCACACTCAGGGTCAAATATTTGGTTTGTGTGAAATAATGTTTGTTTTATCATGTCAGCCATTAAAAATGTACTATAAATCTCTGTGGTCAAAGTATAAAAAAAATAACTTTTTGTAACAAACGTCGTTGAGACTGATATTTTCTGATTCTGTACGAGGAGGCGAGTTAAACAAATGGCCACACTCAGGGTGAAATATTTGGTTTGTGTGAAATAATGTATGTTTTATCATGTCGGCCATTAAAAATGTACTATAAATCTGTGGTCAAAGTATAAAAAAATAACTTTTTGTAACAAACGTCGTTGAGAATGATATTTTCTGATTCAGGTCAATGAGACGAATAAAATGAATCCCAACACTTATGGTCAAATATATCATTATCTGAAATTAATCAATGAATCTTGTAACATGTCGGCCATAACAAGATGTACATTGATATTTTCTGATTCAGTACAAAAATGAAGTAAAACACGACCTTCCACTGAGGAATACGTACCCACTCATCCTGGCTGTGTATGTCAGCCCCCTTTGATATCAGTAGTGATGCCACGTCTACGAAGCCTCCCCATGAAGCGTAATGTAATGGTGTGTTTCTCTAGAATGATATAAATCCATAATAAACGATTTCTCTGTAAATAACAGACATCTTGTCATCAAATCTCCTCAATGTCAGTTATACAGCTACATATAACAAAAGTAGTTTTTGTAACAGATCTAATAAAACTTGATATTTTCTGATTCTGTACGAAGAGTCGAGTTAAACAAATGGCCACACTCAGGGTCAAATATTTAGTTTGTGTGAAATAATGTACGTTTTATCATGTCGGCCATTAAAAATGTACTATAAATCTCTGTGGTCAAAGTATAAAAAAATAACTTTTTGTAACAAACGTCGTTGAGAATGATATTTTCTGATTCAGTTCGATGAGACGAATAAAATGAATCCCAACACTTATGGTCAACTATATCCTTATCTGAGATTAATCCATGAATCTTGTAACATGTCGGCCATAACAAGATGTACATTGATATTTTCTGATTCAGTACAAAAATGAAGTAAAACACGACCTTCCACTGAGGAATACATACCCACTGATCCTGGCTGTGTATGTCAGCCCCCTTTGATATCAGTAGTGATGCCACGTCTACGAAGCCTCTCTTTGAAGCTATATGTAATGGTGTGTTTTTCTAGAATGATATAAATCCATAATAAACGATTTCTCTGTAAATAACAGACATCTTGTCATCAAATCTCCTCAATGTCAGTTATACAGCTACATATAACAAAAGTAGTTTTTGTAACAGATCTAATAAAACTTGATATTTTCTGATTCTGTATGAAGAGTCGAGTTAAATAAATGGCCACACTCAGGGTGAAATATTTGGTTTGTGTGAAATAATGCATGTTTTATCATGTCGGCCATTAAAAATGTACTAACAATCTCTGGGGCCAAAGTGTAAAAAAATAACTTTTTGTAACAAACGTCGTTGAGACTGATATTTTCTGATTCTGTATGAAGAGTCGAGTTAAATAAATGGCCACACTCAAGGTAAAATATTTGGTTTGTGTGAAATAATGTATGTTTTATCATGTCGGCCATTAAAAATGTATTATAAATCTCTGTGGTCAAAGTATAAAAAAATAACTTTTTGTAACAAACGTCGTTGAGACTGATATTTTCTGATTCAGGTCAATGAGGCGAATAAAATGAATCCCAACACTTGTGGTCAAATATATCATTATCTGAGATTAATCAATGAATCTTGTAACATGTCAGCCATAACAAGATGTACATTGATATTTTCTGATTCAGTACAAAAATGAAGTAAAACACGACCTTCCACTGAGGAATACATACCTCGTCATCCCGGCTGTGTATGTCAGCCCCCTTTGATATCAGTAGTGATGCCACGTCTACGAAGCCTCCCTCTGAAGCGTAATGTAATGGTGTGTCCCTCTATAATGATATAAATCCATAATAAACGATTTCTCTGTAAATAACAGACATCTTGTCATCAAATCTCCTCAATGTCAGTTATACAGCTACATATAACAAAAGTAGTTTTTGTAACAGATCTAATAAAACTTGATATTTTCTGATTCTGTACGAAGAGGCGAGTTAAACAAATGGCCACACTCAGGGTGAAATATTTGGTTTGTTTGAAATAATGTATGTTTTATCATGTCGGCCATTAAAAATGTACTATAACTCTCTTTGGTCAAAAGTATAAAAAAATAACTTTTTGTAACAAACGTCGTTGAGACTGATATTTTCTGATTCTGTACGAAGAGGCGAGTTAAACAAATGGCCACACTCAGGTTGAAATATTTGGTTTGTGTGAAATAATGTATGTTTTATCATGTCGGCCATTAAAAATGTATTATAAATCTCTGTGGTCAAAGTATAAAAAAATAACTTTTTGTAACAAACGTCGTTGAGACTGATATTTTCTGATTCAGGTCAATGAGGCGAATAAAATGAATCCCAACACTTGTGGTCAAATATATCTTGATCTGAAATTAATCAATGAATCTTGTAACATGTCGGCCATAACAAGATGTACATTGATATTTTCTGATTCAGTACAAAAATGAAGTAAAACACGACCTTCCACTGAGGAATACATACTATGTGATTCTGGCTGTGTATATCAGCCCCCTTTGATATCAGTAGTGATGCCACGTCTACGAAGCCTCTCTCTGAAGCGTAATGTAATGGTGTGTTTTTCTAGAATGATATAAATCCATAATAAACGATTTCTCTGTAAATAACAGACATCTTGTCATCTAATCTCATCAATGTAAGTTATACAGCTACATATAACAAAAGTAGTTTTTGTAACAGTTCTAATAAAACTTGATATTTTCTGATTCTGTACGAAGAGGCGAGTTAAACAAATGGCCACACTCAGGGTGAAATATTTGGGTTGTGTGAAATAATGTATGTTTTATCATGTCAGCCATTAAAAATGTACTATACATCTCTATGGTCAAAGTATAAAAAAATAACTTTTTGTAACAAACGTCATTGAGACTGATATTTTCTGATTCAGGTCAATGAGACGAATAAAATGAATTCCAACACTTATGGTCAAATATATAATTATCTAAGATTAATCAATGAATCTTGTAACATGTCGGCCATAACAAGATGTACATTGATATTTTCTGATTCAGTACAAAAATGAAGTAAAACACAACCTTCCACTGAGGAAGACGTACCATGCCATCCTGGCTCCGTATGTCACCACCCTGCTAGACATGTGTATTCTATTGATATTTAATATTTTAAATACCTGTTCAACTGGACAGATGTAACCTACCTGTCATAATGGACATAATAATGTCCAATTGCACACTAGACATATGCAGTCTACCTGTCATGCTTGACATATGCAGTCTACCTGACATACTGGACAAATGCATTCTATTTGACATAGACAGTTTAATGTCATATTTGACATATGCTGTGTAATGTCATACTTGTCACAGCCTGTGTAATGTCATACTTGTCACAGCCTGTGTAATGTCATACTTGTCACAGCCTGTGTAATGTCATACTTTTGATATGTAATATATGGGGGTTTTGTACTGTTAGTTTCCTAAAAATATGTACAACAAGAAACCTTAGCCAGCTTCTTAGACAGAATTGCAAATAATTGTTGTTTCCAAATATAAGTGTACTGAATACAGTGTATTTATATTTGGAAACAATAACTATTGTGCAATTCTGTATAAGAAGAAAGTCTTCAATTGGTACATATCTGTAAATGTTTTCTTAAAAATTAACACGTCATTAAAACTTTGTGGGAAAGTTTACTCGAGATGTGGGAAAGCCAGTTTATGAAGGACACTTTCCCGTGTAAAGTTCAGTTAGCAAATAAATCCTAGAACACTGCATATGCTGTGTAATGTCATACTTGACATAGGCAGTGTAATGTCATACTTGGCACAGGCATTGTAATGTCATACTTGACAGATGCAGTGTAATGTCATACTTGACATAGGCAGTGTAATGTCATACTTGACATATGCTGTGTAATGACATACTTTACATATGCTGTGAAATGTCATACTTGACATAGGCTGTTTAATGACATACTTGACATATGCATTGTAATGTCATACTTGTCATAGGCAGTGTAATGTCATACTTGTCATAGGCAGTGTAATGTCATACTTGACATATGCTGTGTAATGACATACTTGACAGATGCAGTGTAATGTCATACTTGACATAGGCAGTGTAATGTCATACTTGACATATGCTGTGTAATGACATACTTTACATATGCTGTGAAATGTCATACTTGACATAGGCTGTTTAATGACATACTTGACAAAGGCAGTGTAATGTCATACTTGACAAAGGCAGTGTAATGTCATACTTGACATAGGCTGTGTAATGTCATACTTGACAGAGGCTGTGTAATGACATACTATACATATGCTGTGTAATGTCATACTTGACATAGGCAGTGTAATGTCATACTTGACATATGCAGTGCAATGTCATACTTGACATAGGCAGTGTAATGTCATACTTGACATAGGCAGTGTAATGTCATACTTGACAAAGGCAGTGTAATGTCATACTTGACATAGGCTGTGTAATGACATACTTGACATATGCAGTGTAATGTCATACTTGACATAGGTAGTGTATTGTCATACTTGACATAGGCTGTGTAATGTCATACTTGACATACGCTGTGTAGACATACTTGACATACGCTGTGTAGACATACTTGACATATGCTATGTATTGTCATACTTTACATTGGCAGTGTAATGTCATACTTGACATAGGCTGTGTAATGTCATACCTGACATAGGCTGTGTAATGTCATACGTGCCATATGCAGTGTAATGTCATACTTGACAGAGGCAGTGTAATGTCATACTTGACAGAGGCAGTGTAATGTCATTCTTGACAGAGGCAGTGTAATGTCATACTTGACAGAGGCAGTGTAATGTCATACTTGACAGAGGCAGTGTAATGTCATACTTGACAGAGGCAGTGTAATTCCATTCTTGACAAAGGCAGTGTAATGTCATACTTGACAGAGGCAGTGTAATGTCATACTTGACAGGCAGTGCAATGTCATTCTTGACAAAGGCAGTGTAATGTCATACTTGACAGAGGCAGTGCAATGTCATACTTGACAGAGGCAGTGCAATGTCATACTTGACAGAGGCAGTATAATGTCATACTTGACAGAGGCAGTGTAATGTCATTCTTGACAAAGGCAGTGTAATGTCATACTTGACAGAGGCAGTGTAATGTCATACTTGACAGAGGCAGTGTAATGTCATACTTGACAGAGGCAGTGTAATGTCATTCTTGACAAAGGCAGTGTAATGTCATACTTGACAGAGGCAGTGTAGTCATACTTGACAGAGGCAGTGTAATGTCATACTTGACAGAGGCAGTGTAATGTCATTCTTGACAAAGGCAGTGTAATGTCATACTTGACAGAGGCAGTGTAATGTCATACTTGACAGAGGCAGTGTAATGTCATACTTGACAGAGGCAGTGTAATGTCATATTTGACAAAGGCAGTGTAATGTCATACTTGACAGAGGCAGTGTAATGTCATACTTGACAGAGACAGTGTAATGTCATACTTGACAGAGGCAGTGTAATGTCATTCTTGACAAAGGCAGTGTAATGTCATCCTTGACAGAGGCAGTGTAATGTCATACTTGACAGAGGCAGTGCAATGTCATACTTGACAGAGGCAGTGTAATGTCATACTTGACAGAGGCAGTGCAATGTCATTCTTGACAAAGGCAGTGTAATGTCATACTTGACAGAGGCAGTGTAATGTCATACTTGACAGAGGCAGTGTAATGTCATATTTGACATGCAGTCTACCTGCCATACTTGATATATCTTGACATATGTAGACAATCTGTCATACTTGACAAAGGCAGTGTAATGTCATAATTGACATAGGCAGTGTACTGTCATAGTTGATATAGACAGTGTAATGTCATACTTGACATATGCTGTGTAATGTTATACTTGACATTTGCTGTGTAATGCCATACTTGACATATGCTGTGTAATGTCATACTTGACATATGCTATTTAATGTCATATTTGACATATGCTTTGTAATGTCATACTTGACATACAGTGTAATATGATACTTGACATAGGCAGTGCTATGTCATACTTGACATATGCTGTGTAATGTCATACCAGACATATGCTTTGTAATGTCATACTTGAAATATGCTGAATGTCATACTTGACATGTGCAGTCTACCTGTCATACATGACATTGAAGTCTACCTGTCATACTGGACATGGGAAGCTATCTGTCATACTGGACATGTGAAGTCTACCTGTCATTCTGGACATATGCAGTCTTAACGTTATACTGTACAAATGCACTTCACCTTTCATACTGTACATATGCAGTCCACATATCATACTAGACATATGCAGTCCACATATAATACTAGACATATGTAGTCTACCTGTAAAAATTGACAAATACTGTCTACATTTCATACGTGATTTGGAACCTGTTGAAATATACTGCCAACCTTTTACCCTGGACATACTCTTTCTACCTTTCTTACTCGACATATGCTATCTACCTGTCAAACTTGACATAAACAGTCTATCTTTCATACTGGATATATTTCCTTTTACCTGTCATTCAGTCTACAGGTCATACTCTACATATACAGACCACCTGTCATGCTGGACACATGAAATCTACCTGCCATATTAGACATGTGAAGTCTACCTGTCATACTGGACAAATGCAATTCAACTGTCATGCTGGACATATGCAGTCTACCAGTCATACTTGACATAAGAAGTTTACACATGAAGTGTAATGTCATATTTGACATATTCAGTGTTATGTCATACTTGACATGAAGTCTACCAGTCATACTTGACATATGTATACAATCTGTCATACTGGACATATCCATTCTAGCTATCATACTTGACATATGCAGTGACATGTCATACTTGACATGCAGTCTACCTGTCATACTTGACATGTGTATACAATCTGTCATACTGGACATATCCATTCTAACTGTCATACTTGACATATGCAGTGTAAATGTCATACTTGACATGCATTGTAATGTCATACTTGACATGCAGTCTACCTGTCATACTTGACATATGCAGTGTAAATGTCATACTTGACATGCATTGTAATGTCATACTTGACATATGCAGTGTAATGTCATACTTGACATGCAGTCTACCTGTCATACTTGACATATGCGGTGCAATGACATATGCAGTAAAATATCATACCTGACATATGCAGTGTAATGTCATGCTGGACATATGCAGTCTTCCAGTCATACTTGACATATGTAGTGTTATGTCATACTCGTGTATGCAATCTACCTGTCATACTTGATATATGTAGACTACATGTCATACTGGATATATCCATTCTACCTGTCATAATGGACATTAACAGTGATGTTTGACATATGCAGTATACCTGTCATACTAGAAATATTCAGACTACCTATCATAATGGACATTATCGGTCAAGCTTGACGTATGCAGTTTATCTGTCACACTGGACATATCCAGTCTACATGTCATACTTGACATATCCATTCTGTCATACTTGACATATGCAGTCCACTCTATTGGACATATTAAGTCTAAATGTCATACTGGACATATGAAGCCTACCTGTCATATGAGACATGCAGTCTACCTGTCACTCTGGACATATACAGTCCACATGTCATACTGGACATATGCAGTCAACCATTCATACCAGACATTAAGTTTACATGTCATACTTGACATATGGTCTAGCCGTCATACTTAACATGCAGTCCACCTTTCATACCAGAATATGCAATCTTCCTGATATACTGGACATATGCTATCTACCAGTCATAGTAGACATGCAATTTACATGTAAATACTAGACATATGCAGTCTTCCTGTCATCCTTGTTATGTACAGTCTTCCTGTCAAACTGAACATATGCAGTCTACCTGTCATACTGGACATATGCCATCTACCTGTCATGCTGGACATATGCAGTACACTTTAAACTGGATATATGCACTCCATCTTTCATACTGGACATATGCAGTCTACCAGTCACACCAGCCATATGCAGTCTACCTGTCTTACTTGACATATGCAGTCTGTCATACTAGGCAAGCGAAGTTTAACCATTATACTGGACATTTGGAGTCTTCAAGTCATACTGTACATATGCACTCCACCTGTCATATTGGACATATGCACTCCACCTGTCATACTGGACATATGCAGTCTCTACCTGTCATGATGGACATATGCAGTCCACGTTTCATAATGGACATATGTAGTCACCAGTCAGTCATACCAGGCATAATATGCAGTCTACATATAATGTTGGGCATATGCAGTTTACCTGTCACACTTAATCTGTAGTCTACCTGTCATACTAGACATATACTGTCTACCTTAAATACGGGAATATGCAGTCTACCTGTCATACTTGACATATGTATTCTACCTATCAACTGGACATGTGAAATCTTTCTTTCAAAATGGACATATGCAGTCTACTGGTCATATATGCTATACTGGACATATGCAGTCTATACGTTATACTTGACAAACACATTCGTCATGTCATTTTGTACAAAAGCACTCTGCCTGTCATACTGGACAGTTAACAGTCTACCTGTCATGCTGAAATATGCAGTAAACATGTCATACTGGACTCATGCACTCCCACTGTCATACTGGACACATGCAGTATAGCAGTCATACAAGATATAGGCATTCTACCAGTTATACATGACATATGCAGTCCTCCTGTCATGCAGGAAATAAGCAGTACACATATGCAATCTACATGTATTTAACATTACTTCTAATCATATGCAGTCTACCTGTCAATACTAGACATATGCAGTCTACCTGTCGTACATACTGGACATGCAATTTACCTGTCAATACAATTAATACATACTAGATATTTGCAGTCTACCTCGGTCATACTAGACATCAATTCATGGGTGAAGTCTACCCATCATACTGTACATGCAATTTACCTGTAAAATCTAGACATATGCAGTCTACCTGTCAATACTAAGACATATGCAGTCTACCCGTCATACTGGACATATGCAGTCTACCTGTCATACTTGAGATACTGGACATATACAGTCTACCTGTCATACTTGACATGCAGTCTACCTGTCATACTTGACACATGCAGTCTACCTGTCATACTGGACATATGGTCTAGCTTTCATACTTGACATACATTCTATCTTTCATATTGGAAAATGCAGTTTACCGGTCATGTTGGACATATGCAGTAAACATGTAATACTGCATATATGTACTCCATTTTTCATACTAGACATTTGCAGTCTACCTGTCAACTGGACATATGTTCAATAAGTTGATTTATCAGAAACAATTGTACAACTTACATATTCATCTTTACAGTTGACATTTGCACCATTTTCTAAACTCTTCTCCACAGCTTTCAAATCACCACTTTTAGCAGCAATCAATAAATCCTAAAACATAAGAATAACGAAAAATATATTTAATTTATATGTGACCATCCATGAGATTTTCAGGTTTATGGAGGAACCTAGGCCAGTTTGATAGTATAACAGATTCTTTGAGTATTAGCTTAAATTACCAAACATTCTACAAAACCATTTTGCTAGATTTTGCAAAATATAACAGTGGTGGCCATCTCATGAATGTACTGACATTTTTTGTGACTTTTATAGGTACCATTTGCTGAACCAGATTATTAATAATGATTATGATGTTATTGTGTTAAATATGTTATCACTTTATATGCAGCTGCTGAATGAATGTCTGAAAAACAACTTGGGAAAAAGCAACAGATGGTCAGATGGTTACCATGGTAACCAAAGAACCATTTTTATAATTGCCTCAGATGTTACTGGCATTTTCATGATTTTGCTTTTCTTAGATTGTATAGTTGGTGGAAATGTAAGGATTGTTGTAAAAGTACAGATAGAATTTTACAAGAAAAAATACTATAATAAATCAAATAATCAATTAATCATCTTTCAAAAATACTGGGCAAACAAGTTTTCCATTGCTGGTTATATCATGTCCAGCCTGTTTGCAAAAACTGCATTTTCTGATTTTGTCTCGCTCTTCGTAATGACTGGTTTAGGCACATCAGGCTTTGGACATGTAACATCTTTGTTTGTTTCACTTATACAAAGTCCGAATTCCTGAAACAAATTCCACCATCAAGTTCTTTTGGTTCAGTGAAGTTTTGCATAGTCAAAGATACAATATTGCCTTTTCAATTCGATATTTCATTGTCATCAATATATTCCTTGAAAAATACAGTTCCAAGATTGTGACTGGTCATTCTAAAATGATGGTGTGATGAAATGCTAGTGAGAACTTTAAAGGGTGACAAAAAAAAATCATTCCTGGTGTAGAAGACAACTGGACGATGACTATCACTGACAAGCTGTGGTACATTATGGTTGTTCCTAAATGATGCTACAACTGACGATGCAACCTCAGATAGTTTCAACTGTAAAGTTCCGCCATTTGAACTGAAATTATATAAATAAGAAACAGTTAAACATTAACAAACTACTGTAGACAATTTGAAACATGTTTCTGCCTGTAAAAAAAATAAATTTTTATAGAAAGCCTTGCAAGGGAGTGCTTGTTAAATTCTGATATGTTTCTGTTTGTTTGTGTGCTGTTGAATGCCACTTTCAGCAATTTTTCAGCTATATCATGCATGATGTACAGTTTTTTAGGAAAAGAAGCTGGCATACCTGGAGATAACCCCAACCATCAGTAAAAAACTGGCAGTCTTGTCAATAAAGATTGGAGTAGAATTCACCCCGTCTGCAGTGAACCTGCAACCCTGGTGTAAACAGGAAGGTGAGCAATTGTAGATGACTAACTACCTTAACCACTCTGCCACTAAGACCCCGGATTACATTAGGAAAAGATACATTGCAACTTACATGCTTTTTAAAATTCAGTAAAACTATTCAAGAGTGTTTTGAGATTGCTTAAATACCTCAGGCACATTATCATATTTGTTATTTAAAAATCTGTACTAAAGTGAAGACATATTTAATATAATTTCATGAAATTCTGTTGTGTGGTTTCAGAAAGGTTGCACAAGACTGACTGACAGACACACAGTAAAAAACATAACCAATGCAACTTTCTAGCATTGAGTATAATAAAAAAGATTTAGCACCCAGGTTTCCCAGCTAACTTACAATAGGTTTGTTTTGTTTGTTTGAATGGTGTTTAATGCCATTTTCAGAAATTTTACAGCAATATCATGGTGTCAAGTTTTTAGCGGGGGGGGGGGGGGTGGGGTAGCTGGAGAAAACCTCTGACAGCCGTTAAGAAAACTGGCAATCCTTGTCAGTTAAGATTGGAGTCGGGTACACCCTGCCCCCATGCAGTGAAACTCAAACCTCATTGTTGACAGATCAGGGATTTTCCTGCATTTATTTTGCGGCCGATATTCGGCCCATTTCCCAATGGCAAAAAACCCAATTTTTTCCCAATTATGAAAGTGAAAATTCCCAATTCAGAAGGTTTGTTGTCCCGATTCAAAAAATAAATTCAATCATGCTAAGCGGAAATATTTCAAAGATCATCAAAATCACGAACATTGGTTTATTATTACTGTTCCCGGTATCTTTAATAACGGCAACCAGTTGTATATTAGAGCTTGCTTGCTTTATAACAATACGCATATTCCGGTACAATATATAAAAAACACCTTTGATTTTGTAAGTCGCAGAACTTTGTTCAATAATATGAAAGATAATTGTATGTCGCAAATAATACAAATTACTTTATATTTACGGATATCCAGTATTATGGGCTGGATTCTTGGTTAAAAATAGCATGTCTAGAAAAGAATAAGTCGGAGGAAAACATTTGGAATGAAGCGTGACCCTGTGACTTTACGAACTAAAAGCCTACGTAATGCACATTTTTAGAGTTTAGTATATCTGATTTAGTTCTTATCCAGTCATTTATTAAGACCACAGAACAAACGAGAGTGAGAGTGAAAGTCAAATCTGATGTTTGCAATTCAGTTTCTAATCAATTCCAGCAAGATTCCTAAAAATTTGTCCCTGTAAGTATGATGTCAGCACAGTTGGCTTCATATGTAAATTTTGGTAACTTTTTTTAAACTCTTTATAAAAACTTATTTGTATTTGTCAGTTTTGGGGTCAGGCTTATAGCATGTATAGATTCCATCTTGTCATTAATGACTAATTAACAGACAAGAAACATTTTCATTACAAACATTGATGTTTAAAAGCAATGTTTTTACTTTATTCATATTTAAGACTTTTCCCAATTGTGGCGTTTACGTCGTAATTTTCCCAATTAACAGGGGCTCAGGCCCCATTTGAAAAAAGGTAGGAAAATCCCTGCAGATTTGGACCACATGATCAATAGTAGACTAACCGCCTTTACCACTCTGCCATAGGGGCTTCCACAATAAGTACAGAAGTAATTAAGAAAACAGAAATTGCATGTAAATACCGTCCATTTCCTAAAATGTCAGGTAGGATGAAGTCTTGTATGACCAACTACCATACAAATTCCATATTTTCATGTCGTCCTGTCATGATTCTGCAAAAACCATACATGAAGAAAAAAAATGGTACATTTATTTTAGAACAAATTTTAAAAAAAATGAAAAACTTTTTATGTATTTGTTGTTTGGTTTATAATCATATTTTTCTGGGTTTTTTTTTCTAAATTAATCAATATTTACTTTTATTCACTGAATTTTAATTACAAGATCGACCAAATAGCAACCATATTTTTGTTTTGGCCTGCAGTTATCAATGTGGAGACTGGCTGATGTCTCACCATTACCTTTAAATCTTGAAGTTGTGGTGTACATGCTGACTACACAATTAGCCCCTTTTAACATCCCCTGCTTCATCAATTAAGGAGCCTGTAATCGCTCACCTGGAATCCAAATGACCACCTATATTTAAATTTTTGAAATTAACAGTTTCAGTCTAGTTGTTACAGCTTTTAAGTTACTGTGCAAAAACTAAACATTTCTTCAAAAATTTTTGTTAAATTCAATAACTCCTATAAGGTGCCATCAGACAATTTCTGAAAATTAAAAGGTTTGTAGGCATTGTCCTTTAAGGTACTTTAGAAATTTTCAGTTTTACTCTACTAGTAGGTGTGTTATAAACTAATTTATATTTCAAAAACTGTTCATTTGTCCAAATTCATAATGAAAGGGCAATAACTCCTATAAAGAGTCATCTTGCAAATTTGGACTAAGCAATCATTTGTAGGGCTTATATTGCTGATCATTTGTGCAATTTACAGTTTCAATCTAGCTGCTATAGTTTTCAAGTTACAGGACAAAAATGGAAAATTTCAAAAAAAATTGCCATTTAAGGGTAATAACTCTTATAAGGAGTCATAAGACAATTTCAGTCCAATCAAGTGAATTGTAGCGCTTTTATTGCTGATCATTTTTGCCATTTGCAGTTTCACTCTAACTCATATAGTTTTCAGGTTATATTGTAAATACCAAATATTTTGTCAAAAATCGTCAATAAAGGGCAATAACTCCTACAAGAAGCCAATACACAACTTCACACTAAAAGCAACTATTGTAGACCTTAATGTGCTGATCAATTTGAAGTAATGGCTTCTCTATAGCTATTATAATTTTTTAGATAATGATCAAAAACCTGTGTTGAGCCCCAGCTTCTATTTTTAGTAACAGCGGCCATATTTGTCTGTTGATCAACACCCTGGGTACAAACTTGAAACTAGGAACCCTAAGGATGATTGTGGCCAAGTTCGAAAAAATTGGCACAGTGGTGTCAGAGGAGAAGATTTTTGAAAAAGTTTACGACGGATGACAGACGATGGACACCAAGTAAAATGTAGAAGCCAACACTAAGACATGTATTCAATACAGTAACAGCCTTTTAACAGATAGATTTCTATGCATAGCATATAATACTTTTAAGAACAGTAAAAATCATAGAAATCTAATGTTAACTGCTAACAACTTATTAACATAACTTTTTATCCATCAAGAATGAGAGGATACTTGATAAGTAAAAAGGACTATAATATCCCTTTGTTTGAACTTTTATTTTTCAATTTTTTTTTTTAATGTAAAAACATGTTTATAGTCACATACCTGAGCCCTCTGACCAAACACCAAATCAATTGCACACCCGGTGGGTTTGAAAAAAAAGGTCCAGCTTGCTGGGCATACTAGTGGTGAGGGTAATGTATCTGTTGATCAAAATCAAAGTAATAGTGCATGATTCCTCTGCATGAAATCTCTTCTTGTCCTAAAAAAATAATTGTTATTAATTAGAAATTTTATAAAATTAAAATTAACTTTAAAGCATTGGTAATTTTTCAGATATGTACATAAATAAATTTTTTTTAGATGTTTGACAAATTCGCTTCTCATACCTACAACTCCTATTTAACAAGTAAAACAATTTCGTTTGGCTATTTTAATGTGTTTCCAGTATTAAATACATTTATTTTGTCGTCAAAGTTAGTGTGCTGTCGTTTAAAGTACGTAAACCATCAATTGATATTTCTTCTATTTATAGATTTAATAGGACGGTAATTGAATAGGTTCACTGTATTGGGACAGATATTTTGTAAATCCGTCATTCACAAAATCTGAGTCTTGATATGATTCACGTTTACCTAAGGTTAAATTGTGTTCGTTTAAATGCTTAAGTGATACAGACTTTTGGTATCGCCTAACCACCCCAATAAATTACTAGTCCATGGTATATAATGCGTTGTCAGCAGTGATTTGAAGAGTTGAAAGATTATCAGTTGAGAAGTCTTTTGCAGTGAGACAGTTCGAAAGAAGCTTTATTATAAAACAGAAGAAGTACAAAAGCGCAGAAGGGTTAGTACAGCCGAATTGCTCAGCATTCGTTGTCAAATTTGTTCCCCCCCCCTCTTTTTTCTATTTTAAGCCAACGTAGCTATGTACGTAGTCAGCTGTCATGATTTGCACAATTATAGTAGAGGAATCCTTAAGATGATGTATGTGATGTTTCAAAACAGTACTTTCATTGGTTTAAGAGAAGAAGATTTTTAAAGATCAATTAAAACCGATTAAAAACAGTTCATGGATAATTCTTAAACGGTTAATCAGACAATCTTGACCCTATAGCCATTTTTTAGCTCTCATAGAGCAATCCTAATTTTTTCTCTAGTTCTAATAATTTTCAAGATTTTGAGGCAAAAATGGCAAAAATCATCAATTTCGACAATTAAAGGGCAATAACTCCTACAAGTAGTTGTCATACAACTTTGACCCAATGAAGAATTTTGTAGAGTTTTTAATGCTGAAGAAGTATCTTTCGGTTTTCCTGTATCTGTTCTACTTTTTGAACTATAAGCCAAAAACTATATTTTGACACCCCTGTGCTATTTTTAGCGATGGCGGCCATGTTGGTTGGTGTGAGGCCATGATTTGTGCAAACTTGGTAGAGGACATTTCACTGATTATGTGTGCAAAGTTTCAAAACAATCCCTTCAGTGGTTTTGGAGGAGAAGATTGTTAAAAGACGACGACAGACACTAGTGATGGCAATAGCTGACCTGACTCGAAGGGTCAGGTGAGCTAAAAATATATTCTTATATGACGTCCTGCTTTCCCTATGTAAATAAAGCCTAGTAAAATTGCAATAAATTTAGTTCGCACATGCACAGGTTAATTTGGATTGCTGTCTGTTAAATTTTATTTTAAAAACTTTAATTTTTAATTATTATTACTGTTGATAAAGTTGTTATTCTAAGTCTGAATTCTGAGATTTACAGGACTCAACATTCAGCCATGAAATTGTTTTCACCACTCGACATTATGACACACAGGAGGTACATGGAACAGCCATTCACTAGCGCACATTTATTTGCCACTTCACTGTACAGATTACTGTATTTGTCACAATTATAAATCAAAATAATCATGGATACCATACTTTATTGTCATTTTAACAGGGGTGGGCATTATATTCATGATATTTCATGGCTATCGCTTGGGGCAAAATATTCAAGAATATAATGCCCACCCACGTTACGAAGACAATAAGGTATGGTATCCATGAATTATTTAATAAATCGATCATACTAGTAGGTTTACATTGTTATGTGCATTTGACCTGTGCATACATGTGTGTACCTGTTGATATGCCAGAATATAGTTTCTACTAGTATGAGATATGAAAAATCTACATGAAATAAATGTACAAATGTGTATGCTGTGCTTAAAAATGAATTAAAATTACCTCTAACTCTTTGGTCAACCGTCATATTTCTGTAATTGTGTTTTCTTCACTGACACTGCTGCCTGTAATTACTAGTAGTGTCTTTCAATTTTTTCTTTCTCCAGATGGTGTTCATACTTTTTTAAAATGTCAACTTTTTCCTGTTCATTTAAATTGCCTGATTTATTTAAATCTGTTGAAAATATCTGACACTTGCAACACAAATCTTTAGCTGGTCTCATTAAAACAATATAAGGACAGTGTTCATTCCAAACCTTTTGGACGTATTTTTCTATATCCTGCTGTATGCTTTTAGATATTCTTCATTGATGTCTGCTTTTGATTTGTCAGAAGGAAGTAAAGTAACTTTAATGTCTTTGTGATTATGAAGCCTTCCAGGGATTGGTACACCATACTTGTTTGCATACCGATTCATAAAATGTAATATTTGTTTTATCTCATTTACATGTACTAGTACTGGAGTGCATATTATAGACTATTATCAGTATTTCCATGAATTCTTGGTTTCAGACCTTTTTCGTGAGGTCTAGTGGAACTGTGCTTGCTTCTGAACGAATGCTCGTTTGGCTTTCCATAAAAATGTTATGTAAACCGAATAAAAATACAAACGTGTATTTTACATTCCTGTCAGGGAAGTATCTCCGGAAACAGCATCCTCACAACACGAAAGATTTACTTCCGTGTTTACAATATTGGTTGAAACAAATCAGGACAGGGACGCGTTTTAAAAGATTTTTTTTTACGTGTTTACAATTGGAAAGAATAGTTGAATTAATTTAAAAGTTGTGGTTACAGTATCCTGGTTGTTTTTTTTTTGGATATCCAAATACTGAATCATACGGTGCAAGATTTTTATGTGTCACGTTCACTTTGACATCGATTTTCTAATTATAACCTTGTACCTCCATAAGCCTGGATTTGTCATTGCAGGTCACATATTCTCTTCACATGCTTTATGTAAATCAATGGCCATTATGTTACACCTCTGTTTACATGTAATTCAACCAAATATCATACTACATCTAGGGATTTAATGTTGATTCATGTAATACCCTTTTAATTTAAAATAATGATTATATAAGGGCTCCCACAAATAGTAATTTGAGGTGAAAAAATAAAGTCTCTTGTTTGGTTATAAAATGTTTGTTTTTAGGTACATGTACAGAAACCACATATATTTTGATTGAATAATATCCTTTTCAAGGTGTAACCGTAGTAAACATAGTAAATTTGTACCAGTAACAACAGGTTACCAGATTGTGTAAATGTATATTGAATAATATGATGTGTTCCGATTGGGTCAATGGTAGTCACGTGTACAATTTTTGTCTTTCAGCTCCCACATGAAGTAAGTTTTAAAAAGTGTTAAAATTTTTCTCAGATGAAGTTCTGTTGTGTTGATTTGTTTAATTATCTAGTATGCAAAAGTGTGATTGTCACAAATATTGATTTGTGTCCAGTGGCGGATCCAGAGGGGGGTCCAGGGGGTCCGGACCCCCCTTGCGTTTTGACAAGCCTTCTTTTTTTTGTTTTAGCATAACAAAATGACATTTTAACGGACATGTTTTAGGTGTCAGGAAATCGTCAAAATGCAGGATTTTACACCATTTCGTTCAGACCCCCTGCCGTAATACGACCTCTGCGAGGTCGGCATCGGCCACCATGACAAATTTGGACCCCCCCTTTTCATTTGAGGCTGCATCCGCCCCTGGTGTCATAGTGAAGAAAGGATGGATACACTGCTGCCATAATGGATTCCGAAAAGTCTGCGAAAAAACACGTCCGATCGCGATGTGGCAATCATTTGTTTAGTGATAATTGTCTGCGAAAGTTCCGTGACCAAAATGACTGCACAATTGTCTATTGCTGAACACAGCACTTGTACAAGGCATATGTTGTAACTATGATTTCTTAATGAAAGTATTTGCTGCAGAAAGGCAGTAACATTCTTTAAACCTCGTCACTATGACGTCTCAATTATATGTTCGTTTTATATAATTGTTCATTCAACAGATTCTTCTATTGTTGTGAAAATCTATAACAATCCGACATGCACTGAGTGAAATTAAATGTGTCAATTATCTGTCTCTTTGAAGACCTAATGAGATTATATAAATAGACAGGTAGGTGTGACAAAAAATAACACACCTATTACCAAAAAACAATAGGTGAGGTGTGAATCCCCCAATGAATGGGAGGATCATGTAACTTTAAGAGACACCTGTCTCCAGCTGACAGCAAAATTTGACGTTGCAACCAATTGTACCTAATGTCCCTAAAAAGTAAATGTGATTTTATATTATTCCACTAAACCTACAACTGCCAAGGTTTTGAAAACGTGTGGGAACAAATATTGCTCCAATGTGTTTGAGACAATAGGAGGAGTTTGCAAATAAGAGAAAGTGTAATGGACGGACAGACACCATGATCACTATATACCCCCCGCTTAAGTGGGGGGTCTAAAGAAGTACAATTCTCCCAACCCCAATTTTACGTTCATGACTTGAATACGCCGTAAATGGAATGTGTTTTGTTTATGATGTCATGAGTTCTTATTATGACATTATTATTTTAAACCAATCAACTGCTGAGAACAACAAATTCACTAGTGACGAGAACTATATTTTCCACACAGGTCAAGCGGTTGAAATTTCACGTCAAAATTAGAGAAATACTTTATACACAACTGAATGATTTAATAACAGGAAAATACACTGTCTTCAAATAAATTATTTATCGCATTCAGTCCATGATAATTACAAAAATAGCAAATAAAACCGACCGAACATCATTTGCCAAAACGGTCTCAGACATGATGTGCAGGAATTCGCTGATCCATTGGGGACATTATATTTGAAGTGTCTGCGAATTATGAACTCCTGTCCATTAGGAATGTCCGCGTACTACAATCGGTGTCCATAGTGGACTCACAAACTTGGCACAGTGTTCTCACCGGGCCCTTTTAGCACCGCGTTTAAGGAGATCGACCACGGTGGTTTAATTTCATGCCGCAGTGCTATTCAAAACATTGACACTTGTCACTATTTCCTGTTGTATTGTTAATTCAATGGATTAAAACTGTGGACAATACCTTCCGTTAATTAATATCTCATGTAAGGTTTACCTGGACAGGTGTAAACATTGATGCTCGCTAGACCAAATGGCCAGTTACCGTTAGACTCGTTCATAAATTAATAACCAGTGATTTCTTATCACTTTTAATACAAAGTTTTAAATAAAATGAGACAAATTAAGCTTAATTTTGAATGATTTTATTCATTTCATGTGGATACTGTAATTGGAGTAAGCAATAATTTCCTCAAGTTCATCCATAAAAAAATGCGTGTTGTGGTCAATGCGATTTGTTACTTTCAATGGAAATTTTGCATATACCTTCTTGTAATCCCATTTTAATTAAGGTCTTTCATACTTCGAGTGGGAAGACCTTACTGTTTTTGTTCAGATTATTTTTCTTTTTTTTCCGCCAACTTCAAAACCAAACAGTTTAAAAACTAGGCAACATATCATTTTGGGCTTTCGTGCCAAGTTTTGGGCACTGAAAGTCTATTCGGAATTCACCCTGTTAAACTTAAATATTTTTCTTTACGGAGTTATCTGCCCAAATACCGAAAACCTTGTTATCGCGTAATCTCTGGAACTATAACAGATACAAGAAAACTGAAAAGTGACGAATGTTAAGGAACTTTTGAGACAACTTTATGACATAATTTGGCAATACATTTCTGACTAGCCAAGCAGAGCGGTATCACTTGAATGTTTCGCTTATGACGAAAACTGGCAAATCGTAATTCGAAATCATGAAAGGTCTGTGCCATTTGTAATCCTGTGACATGTTCTTAAAGAAAATCTCAAAGTCAAAGTTCAGAACTGACCTCGACCTTGCGCCTCCAATCTTGTTATCATTACAACTCAAAAGCTATAACAGATAGAAGAAGACATTACAGTATTTTCTCTGTTGTAACAAAAAAAAACTCTTTACACCGAAAACTCTTTACACCGAAAACTCTTTACACCACACACTTTCTGTTAAATTCCTTTTTCGTCATAAAGAATTTATATAAATATAATGCGTGTAAATACTATTATGGCAGAACAATTTATCATCTCACTTCATACAGAATTTCGGCGATGAGCATATCCTTTAACTGTCAGTAATTTGTTTAGAGAAAAAAAGATGCAAGATTTTTTAACAGAACACTTCAATTACACTTCTGAATGAAGGGAAATCGTTGAAATTCGAGTATGTGCCCAATATACAGATTGGTAAGCATGCAATAAATAAAGACTGGAGGGAGGTTAGGAGGGGACATCATCCAGAATTCTCGATCCAAAAATTAGAACATCCAGAATTCCCAGTCATAAAATGACATGTTTCTGTATTCCCGAGAAATTCAGAATGTTATATCAACTTAAAAACATGTTGTTTATATTGCTAATATTGAAAAGTATATCAACCTAAAGTTGCTATATACCAATTTGACATAATTTTCACACTATCTTATTATTATCGGCATCGCTATTTTGCAGTATTTTTCTTTGATCTTTGTGTGCAATATTATTCCATCTCACTCTACTAGCGTGAGATGGGTCCATCTCAGCTCGCTGTCAAGACGTCGTTAAGTAAACACTTTGAAGTCACAATGTTACAAAACAGCGATAAGCAGATTACTTACGTTTTATGAAATTTGATGCATTTTCTCGTCATCTCATCTCAGGGCTGTTGCCCTTCGATGAGATATTGAGAAAACGCATCTAGTTTCAAAAAACGTAAATAATCTATAATTATCAATGAAAAACAGTTGAGCAAAGTACTACCAGTAGTAATTGGATAAGATAAAATGACACTCGGGCCATACTTAAAAATATGTCTGTTTGCTGTTCCCCTACCAGTGAGCTGGGAACATGGGAAGGTAGGTAGGAATACAATTTTATTTTGTGATAAAGTAAGGTTTAATATTTATTAAGCAACAAAAATTAATTCCAGTAACCTTTATATCCCGAATTTCCGGCGAAAATGTGCTCTTTCCGGGATCTCGCTTATGTTTTTATCTCGAATTCCCTGTCGAATTTTAACAAAATCCCGAATTTCCGTTCAAACAAAATGCCCAATCGCAGCGTCCCAAAAAAGATCCTCCTGACCCTCAGACTGATAAGCATGCACCTCTACTAGTATATAAATAAATTTCATAAACAGAAAAACACAAGTAAGCCCTTTATTCGATTTTTTATAGAGTCGAATTAGTAATTCTATGAAGGATTTATTATTTATTTATTCTGTTCAATTCTCTGAAGAATAACCTGTCCACCACAAAACAACTCGACTTGAAATTGCAACCATTTAGTAATTTGATTACTTTAAATAGGGTTTTTAATTCTACTTCCACATTTTTTTCGGTTTTATCACGGTAATGTTCCCTAAATCTAAACTGCGTATGCAGAATTGTTTTTGGTATGTTATTTTAGTACAAGAGTTTACAAAAAATTGGTATATTTGACGTCACGAGTGATTTTAAAAACTGGAACCTATTTGTATGCACGCCTCATAATAATTGTTGTTTGGTAGTATTACAAAAATAGAATCAGCTCGAATCAAATATAGCGATAAACAATTGCTGGGACGATACTGGGAGGGTTCCCAATGGATCAACAAAGAACTGTATCTAGTTTGTAGGGGAGGTCTAGTAATACGATGCAATACGTAAGTCTGACCGCAGGCCGTAGCTCGGTGGAAAAGCCTTTTTTACAGTCCATCAGAAAAAATTATTCAAACATAGCCATGGAAATTAAAACACAAATTTTGCCCAGTTCAGGCATAGTTTTAATTACATGGTGAATGGCTTGTTGAACGTTTTGCATGAACAATATCTCTACAAACACCAAAGCAATAAAGGAAACTAGAACTTTCAAACAGAATAACAAACACAAATATCTTATTAGCACAAACTCATGGTAAAGTACATGGTTAGGGCACACCAATTGGAAAAATCAATACAAAGTGTGTAATACCCATGTAATACAATTCTTTACATTAATTGTATTTATTATTTTACATGTATATTATACATGTTATATCAATTACAAATGATACAACCAATAAAATAAAGTTTTATCTGTTTCTTAATTCAAAGCATTCTAAAATAAATGTAGCAGTAAGTTCTAGACAAATTTCAGATTTGCTATTCAACAAAGAGCATAACAGGGGACATGTCTTCTGCCAAGTCCTGGGAAAGTAAGGCTAATAATGGGTTACCGTAACACTGCCGCCCCCCCCCCCCCAGTAATGGGTTCGTTCACCCTGACCCTGTATAGCAAGTCAGTTCCCCCTACTTTATTATAGTTATATATTAGGTTAGGTTTCATGTTAACAATTAGACAAAGTGGCACATTTATTTAATAATTTTAGATATATGATGATAAGCAATTATTACGTTAATTATACAATCACTTACTATTTACTAACTGGTATCTCTGATCACTAATAAAATGATTAGCTTGGACTGATAAAATTATAAAAGCAATTAGTCTTAATTGTAATAATTAATTATCATGTCATTATTAAATTGATATCAAGCATAGGACGAACGGCCTATTTCAAAATAAAGAAAACAAAGGTTAAAAACAAGGGGCAAGTTACTACGCATAGCCTAATGTCCACCGCCGCTGCAGTAACGTACAAATTGCTTAGGAGTAAGAGACCCGAGGAGAAAATTTGCGATTTATTTAGTTTTGGAAAAAATAATAAGCGTGTAATATTAGAACTATTTTGACCGGTATTTGGTAAGAGCTAAACTACACAAAGCCTAATGTCCACCGCCGCTACAGTAACGAAGTGCTTAAGAGACGTGAGATGAAAATTGAAAAAATTTTCTTTGCGATTCATTTAGTTTTGGAAAAATATAATAAGCGTTAGAACTATTTTGACAGGTATTTGGTAAGAGCTAAGAAACTACATGAAAAAGCTTTACTAGAAACTTTAGTAGAGAGCTTGATAAAATTTGCTTTCAATTTTGTTCAATATTGCTAAATTGTCAAAGTCCCACAACTCTTAAAAAAATTTGACAAATCTAAATTGTGGTAGTGCACATCTAAACATCACAACAATTAATCCAATCAAAATGTCAGAAACAAGAACGTTGTAAGCATAACAACGTTCTTTTATCATGTTCTTATTTCCGGCGTTCTGATTGGACGTCAGAGACAATGAAGTCTAAAACAAAGGATAGTCTAAATTTTATAGCAATGTGAAAGTTGTTGGTTTCCTGAAGAAATAGGTACTTTCATACATTTTTGGGAAAGCCCTGTTAACTTTCACTCGCTCCACTCGCGAAATTTCTATCACTCGTGAAAGATCAACTAGTCTTTCCCAAAAACGTATCAGAGAACTTATTATTGTTCCTCACTATGTTATCATTTTGAGGGTCCGCATTTTGAGTATATAAATATATCCTTTTTACTGCCCATTTACTGAATATAAATATAGGTTGTGATGATTGCTCATTTTATATAAATACATGTATGGGTTATGAAAATTGAAATTTTATATAAATATGGCTATGGGTCATGAAATTTTATATAAATATGTGTATTGAATTCAAATCAAAAATGGCACATCCCCACCCAAAAATTTACCAAGCTACCCCCCCCCCCCCCGGGCTCATGTACTCATCATAACAATTTATTCTACAAATATCAAAGCAATTCGACAAGTACCATATACATGTAGTTATAGAAGTTGTGTCCACAAAAGTCTGAAGGACGGACGCACGTATGCACGGACGCACAGACACACGGAAGCAGACTTTTACTAGATCCCTGCGAAGCGTTGCGGAGGGGGACAAATATATTACGGAAAGATAGCGAATGAACCCAAGCGAACAGGCACTAATGTGAACAACCCGGATTCCCGACCCCACCCCCTCCCAAAAACCACATCAAAATCATCACTCAGACCCCAGCTACGGCCCTGAATACAAACAATGAAATTATTCTTTATTATTTTAATTGTTCAACTAAAAGTCATACTCAGATTGTAAACAACAAAAAAATAATCCCGTGGGTCTGGTTCTTAGACAACTGCCGTTGCTGTGGTTTACGACTTTTTGTTGATATTTAAAGACAGTTAACCATTGTTCTGTAATAGGGAAGATTAACTAATAACTTTAAATTGCATACTCACGTTAGACCTGGCAAGAATGTAATATTTTCCCGGAAGATTCTCCTCCATCATTTGCAAAGAAGGTGTGTCACCGATATGGCGCGAAATTGCGTAATCGGCAAATGGAACTAAAATCTGGGAGGGTCTAAAACGTGGAAGTGGAAAGCCGGAAGAATAAAAACATATTTTTGCTTTTGCTACCATACTTGCTTCCGGCGATCTTTTCTATACTTTCCTGTCATTTATTTCTTATAAACTATACATAATTTTAAAGCTAAATGAATTACCTGGGCTAAACACTGATAGTTTTTTGACCGGGGTGAAGCAGTTTGGAGAAATCTGAGTTCTAATGTGAAAATTTGATGTGGTGACACTTCTGGTCAATTTTTTAGGTACTTTATTAATATTTATTTGCAATAAACTATATATCATCATTAAGATCTTTAAAATATCTCCCATAGGCACTTTTAATTTTTATTCTATGTGAAGCCGTTAAAAAGTTATGAACAAAAATATTTGTGTTTTTATACGTCCGGCTTTTCCATTTCCGCGTTTTAGACCCTCCCCTAAAATCTGATTGCTCCAGAAATGATACGGAATCTGCCGATAATTTGTAAACAACAAGATAGAGAAGTTTCTCCTTGATTTTAAATTTTGAACAAATAAAATATATATAGTTGACTATATATTTATTCTGAATATACTTACTTATGTTTAATCTATATTTTAACTGCAAGTTAAAAAATTTAAAATGAGTGTTGTTTCGCCACTCAATCTAACTTTATGTATATAAGTGTGTGAAAATTGTTTCGCCACTATTATGTATATCCAGCCCAGCAAACAATTTTACGTTGTAGAAACGTCGCTAAAATGTATGTTTTTGGTTGCAGTAACGTTAAGTACTATATAACGTTATTTTTTCCGAAAAATGGATGGTTTTCTTAACGTCGCCTTAACGTTTTTTGCAACCAGTTAACGACGTTTAACAGACATTCACCAAACGTTACGAAAAAATCGTGACGTACACCCGACATTTAGACGACGTATGATTTTGACGAAGATGTGAAGATGGTCTGTAAACTTTGTCACAATATTAAAAACAATACATAACACGTTCCACAGACGTTTGTCTAACGTAATTGAAACAAGCAATTGTTGCATATATGAAAAAAAAATGTCCTCCTGAAAATCCCTGTTCCGTTTTTTTCCTCGAAAGAAATATGGTTACATCTCTGATAGCCAACGTAAAACAAATGCAAGAGATACCAAATGGTGAACATTTCAAGAATTCAAGGAACATATAGAAAGCTACATATTACTGCCTTTATGTCTTCCAAAGCTCTGCTGTAGGCTCCACAAAATACATAGTAGGGTGAAATGTAAAATACGATTTTCAAAGGCAAAACGATGCAAATTACCTGTATAATTAAAATAGAAAAATAATTTAGGTTCCTATTTTTTTATTTTTTAAATATTACAAGACAAAACAGTCAATTAAGCCTCTGACACACATTTGTACATAAGCAGTTAATTCACAACACAGATTTATATGACATCGGATCTTAGGATTTTGCAATATACAATAAATACTTTAATTTTTTTAAAGTTTTTGCAGAGTTCTGCAATACAGTTACAACTGGTTGCTGTCTGGATTCTGGCACCTAAAAATAAATAAATAAATAAATAAATAAATAAATAAATAAATAAATAAATAAATAAATAAATAAATAAATAAATAAATAAATAAATAAATCAATCAATCAATCAATCAATCAATCAATCAATCAATCAATAAATAAATAAATAAAATGTCTTGCATCTTCCTATATTTTTTATAAGAATCAAAGCAATATAATTTCTTTATCTGATAGACTCTTTTTAACCATCTATTACATTATAATTTTTGTATTGAGTACTTGAAGCATTCTTTATACGAAATGGTAGTAGTGGTCAAGTTTGAATTGAGTGTAAAGCTCTAAAAAATGTTTAAAATATTCTGTAATTTTATGAATTTGGTCCCAGGATAAAAGTTTTATATCAGTGTGTCTCTGTACGCTAATATTTTGAAACAAGGGCCTCGGTGATCGCGTGGTTATGGTAGTTAGTCATCTTCTATTACCAAGTGTCTGTAAACGCTTCGGTCGCGGGATCGCGCCTTACGACGGGTAGGGTGTGCTCGAATACAAAACTTAATTGACAAGGATTGAGGGTTGTTAGGGCATTTTACTGGGTATTGCTCCAGCAAAAAACACCTGGACGTCATGATGCAGCTGAAAAATTGCTGAAAATTGGTCAACCACAATTTAAATTAAGCTAACATAAATCTGAAAATGTTTTGAGACAATTTATGTTCTGAAAACAGTATTATTTGGTTTTCCCTAAGTTAGCAAGTATTAAACTAACCTCATATCTGGATCCCCTGGCCTATTAGGGGCATGTTTAGCCATTCCGTTATAATCTCCTGCGCATCCATTTCTGTGGCTGACGAATTTTTTTTCTGTACGGGCCTGAAAAAGAAGAAAATTAATAAATGTTTCGGTATTTTTTGTCACCTGGTTAACAGTAGTTGCACTTCGACAAATTGGTCATTTGCAAAGATTTATAAGGGTTTACAGTTTCATAATGGTCCAAATAATATTTATTTAAAAGTGTTGACAAAAACATTTTTGCTCTTCCTTTCATATAAGCATGTTTTATGTAACACGTAACAATCCTGTGTTGTGGATTGATTAATAAATATAATACAATTATATCTTGTATATTATAGTACTTACTTTTAAGCTTTGTCTTTTATTTCCATGTGGCGAATGACCCAGTTTTCTTTGTTTCAATAGCGAACACTCACAAGATATCAAATTACGCGTGCACGTGTGGTTTTACAACCTTTGTGTAATCATGACCTGCTATTTACATTCGATCGGCAAGAACAAAAAGCCACTGTAACATGAACAGTGTAAGAGATATACATAGAAATAAAGCGAACGAAACTGACTGGAAATGTTCAATAAATTCTGGTAGAAATTCATAAAATTTGATACAATGTAAAGTATCTATGGGGGGGGGCAACTTGGTATATACTGTATAGGGTAATAAGGATGGGCGGCCACGTGTCCCCCATGCCCGTAAATCGCCAGTTAATAAAAACACTGTAAGAGACAAAATTTGAAAAAGCAAAACAGATTGAGAAGGAACATGCTAATTACATTATTGTGGAAATTAATTTATTTATTAAAATGTAAAGAATCTATTATGTCCAAATCCTCCCACCCTCTTCAATTTCATGCCGCAGTGCTATTCAAAACATTGACACTTGTCACTATTTCCTGTTGTATTGTTAATTCAATGGATTAAAACTGTGGACAATACCTTCCGTTAATTAATATCTCATGTAAGGTTTACCTGGACAGGTGTAAACATTGATGCTCGCTAGACCAAATGGCCAGTTACCGTTAGACTCGTTCATAAATTAATAACCAGTGATTTCTTATCACTTTTAATACAAAGTTTTAAATAAAATTAGACAAATTAAGCTTAATTTTGAATGATTTTATTCATTTCATGTGGATACTGTAATTGGAGTAAGCAATAATTTCCTCAAGTTCATCCATAAAAAAAATGCGTGTTGTGGTCAATGCGATTTGTTACTTTCAATGGAAATTTTGCATATACCTTCTTGTAATCCCATTTTAATTAAGGTCTTTCATACTTCGAGTGGGAAGACCTTACTGTTTTTGTTCAGATTATTTTTCTTTTTTTCCCGCCAACTTCAAAACCAAACAGTTTAAAAACTAGGCAACATATCATTTTGGGCTTTCGTGCCAAGTTTTGGGCACTGAAAGTCTATTCGGAATTCACCCTGTTAAACTTAAATATTTTTCTTTACGGAGTTATCTGCCCAAATACCGAAAACCTTGTTATCGCGTAATCTCTGGAACTATAACAGATACAAGAAAACTGAAAAGTGACGAATGTTAAGGAACTTTTGAGACAACTTTATGACATAATTTGGCAATACATTTCTGACTAGCCAAGCAGAGCGGTATCACTTGAATGTTTCGCTTATGACGAAAACTGGCAAATCGTAATTCGAAATCATGAAAGGTCTGTGCCATTTGTAATCCTGTGACATGTTCTTAAAGAAAATCTCAAAGTCAAAGTTCAGAACTGACCTCGACCTTGCGCCTCCAATCTTGTTATCATTACAACTCAAAAGCTATAACAGATAGAAGAAGACATTACAGTATTTTCTCTGTTGTAACAAAAAAAAACTCTTTACACCGAAAACTCTTTACACCGAAAACTCTTTACACCACACACTTTCTGTTAAATTCCTTTTTCGTCATAAAGAATTTATATAAATATAATGCGTGTAAATACTATTATGGCAGGACAATTTATCATCTCACTTCATACAGAATTTCGGCGATGAGCATATCCTTTAACTGTCAGTAATTTGTTTAGAGAAAAAAAGATGCAAGATTTTTTAACAGAACACTTCAATTACACTTCTGAATGAAGGGAAATCGTTGAAATTCGAGTATGTGCCCAATATACAGATTGGTAAGCATGCAATAAATAAAGACTGGAGGGAGGTTAGGAGGGGACATCATCCAGAATTCTCGATCCAAAAATTAGAACATCCAGAATTCCCAGTCATAAAATGACATGTTTCTGTATTCCCGAGAAATTCAGAATGTTATATCAACTTAAAAACATGTTGTTTATATTGCTAATATTGAAAAGTATATCAACCTAAAGTTGCTATATACCAATTTGACATAATTTTCACACTATCTTATTATTATCGGCATCGCTATTTTGCAGTATTTTTCTTTGATCTTTGTGTGCAATATTATTCCATCTCACTCTACTAGCGTGAGATGGGTCCATCTCAGCTCGCTGTCAAGACGTCGTTAAGTAAACACTTTGAAGTCACAATGTTACAAAACAGCGATAAGCAGATTACTTACGTTTTATGAAATTTGATGCATTTTCTCGTCATCTCATCTCAGGGCTGTTGCCCTTCGATGAGATATTGAGAAAACGCATCTAGTTTCAAAAAACGTAAATAATCTATAATTATCAATGAAAAACAGTTGAGCAAAGTACTACCAGTAGTAATTGGATAAGATAAAATGACACTCGGGCCATACTTAAAAATATGTCTGTTTGCTGTTCCCCTACCAGTGAGCTGGGAACATGGGAAGGTAGGTAGGAATACAATTTTATTTTGTGATAAAGTAAGGTTTAATATTTATTAAGCAACAAAAATTAATTCCAGTAACCTTTATATCCCGAATTTCCGGCGAAAATGTGCTCTTTCCGGGATCTCGCTTATGTTTTTATCTCGAATTCCCTGTCGAATTTTAACAAAATCCCGAATTTCCGTTCAAACAAAATGCCCAATCGCAGCGTCCCAAAAAAGATCCTCCTGACCCTCAGACTGATAAGCATGCACCTCTACTAGTATATAAATAAATTTCATAAACAGAAAAACACAAGTAAGCCCTTTATTCGATTTTTTATAGAGTCGAATTAGTAATTCTATGAAGGATTTATTATTTATTTATTCTGTTCAATTCTCTGAAGAATAACCTGTCCACCACAAAACAACTCGACTTGAAATTGCAACCATTTAGTAATTTGATTACTTTAAATAGGGTTTTTAATTCTACTTCCACATTTTTTTCGGTTTTATCACGGTAATGTTCCCTAAATCTAAACTGCGTATGCAGAATTGTTTTTGGTATGTTATTTTAGTACAAGAGTTTACAAAAAATTGGTATATTTGACGTCACGAGTGATTTTAAAAACTGGAACCTATTTGTATGCACGCCTCATAATAATTGTTGTTTGGTAGTATTACAAAAATAGAATCAGCTCGAATCAAATATAGCGATAAACAATTGCTGGGACGATACTGGGAGGGTTCCCAATGGATCAACAAAGAACTGTATCTAGTTTGTAGGGGAGGTCTAGTAATACGATGCAATACGTAAGTCTGACCGCAGGCCGTAGCTCGGTGGAAAAGCCTTTTTTACAGTCCATCAGAAAAAATTATTCAAACATAGCCATGGAAATTAAAACACAAATTTTGCCCAGTTCAGGCATAGTTTTAATTACATGGTGAATGGCTTGTTGAACGTTTTGCATGAACAATATCTCTACAAACACCAAAGCAATAAAGGAAACTAGAACTTTCAAACAGAATAACAAACACAAATATCTTATTAGCACAAACTCATGGTAAAGTACATGGTTAGGGCACACCAATTGGAAAAATCAATACAAAGTGTGTAATACCCATGTAATACAATTCTTTACATTAATTGTATTTATTATTTTACATGTATATTATACATGTTATATCAAATACAAATGATACAACCAATAAAATAAAGTTTTATCTGTTTCTTAATTCAAAGCATTCTAAAATAAATGTAGCAGTAAGTTCTAGACAAATTTCAGATTTGCTATTCAACAAAGAGCATAACAGGGGACATGTCTTCTGCCAAGTCCTGGGAAAGTAAGGCTAATAATGGGTTACCGTAACACTGCCGCCCCCCCCCCCCAGTAATGGGTTCGTCCACCCTGACCCTGTATAGCAAGTCAGTTCCCCCTACTTTATTATAGTTATATATTAGGTAAGGTTTCATGTTAACAATTAGACAAAGTGGCACATTTATTTAATAATTTTAGATATATGATGATTAGCAATTATTACGTTAATTATACAATCACTTACTATTTACTAACTGGTATCTCTGATCACTAATAAAATGATTAGCTTGGACTGATAAAATTATAAAAGCAATTAGTCTTAATTGTAATAATTAATTATCATGTCATTATTAAATTGATATCAAGCATAGGACGAACGGCCTATTTCAAAATAAAGAAAACAAAGGTTAAAAACAAGGGGCAAGTTACTACGCATAGCCTAATGTCCACCGCCGCTGCAGTAACGTACAAATTGCTTAGGAGTAAGAGACCCGAGGAGAAAATTTGCGATTTATTTAGTTTTGGAAAAAATAATAAGCGTGTAATATTAGAACTATTTTGACCGGTATTTGGTAAGAGCTAAACTACACAAAGCCTAATGTCCACCGCCGCTACAGTAACGAAGTGCTTAAGAGACGTGAGATGAAAATTGAAAAAATTTTCTTTGCGATTCATTTAGTTTTGGAAAAATATAATAAGCGTTAGAACTATTTTGACAGGTATTTGGTAAGAGCTAAGAAACTACATGAAAAAGCTTTACTAGAAACTTTAGTAGAGAGCTTGATAAAATTTGCTTTCAATTTTGTTCAATATTCCTAAATTGTCAAAGTCCCACAACTCTTAAAAAAATTTGACAAATCTAAATTGTGGTAGTGCACATCTAAACATCACAACAATTAATCCAATCAAAATGTCAGAAACAAGAACGTTGTAAGCATAACAACGTTCTTTTATCATGTTCTTATTTCCGGCGTTCTGATTGGACGTCAGAGACAATGAAGTCTAAAACAAAGGATAGTCTAAATTTTATAGCAATGTGAAAGTTGTTGGTTTCCTGAAGAAATAGGTACTTTCATACATTTTTGGGAAAGCCCTGTTAACTTTCACTCGCTCCACTCGCGAAATTTCTATCACTCGTGAAAGATCAACTAGTCTTTCCCAAAAACGTATCAGAGAACTTATTATTGTTCCTCACTATGTTATCATTTTGAGGGTCCGCATTTTGAGTATATAAATATATCCTTTTTACTGCCCATTTACTGAATATAAATATAGGTTGTGATGATTGCTCATTTTATATAAATACATGTATGGGTTATGAAAATTGAAATTTTATATAAATATGGCTATGGGTCATGAAATTTTATATAAATATGTGTATTGAATTCAAATCAAAAATGGCACATCCCCACCCAAAAATTTACCAAGCTACCCCCCCCCCGGGCTCATGTACTCATCATAACAATTTATTCTACAAATATCAAAGCAATTCGACAAGTACCATATACATGTAGTTATAGAAGTTGTGTCCACAAAAGTCTGAAGGACGGACGCACGTATGCACGGACGCACAGACACACGGAAGCAGACTTTTACTAGATCCCTGCGAAGCGTTGCGGAGGGGGACAAATATATTACGGAAAGATAGCGAATGAACCCAAGCGAACAGGCACTAATGTGAACAACCCGGATTCCCGACCCCACCCCCTCCCAAAAACCACATCAAAATCATCACTCAGACCCCAGCTACGGCCCTGAATACAAACAATGAAATTATTCTTTATTATTTTAATTGTTCAACTAAAAGTCATACTCAGATTGTAAACAGCAAAAAAATAATCACGTGGGTCTGGTTCTTAGACAACTGCCGTTGCTGTGGTTTACGACTTTTTGTTGATATTTAAAGACAGTTAACCATTGTTCTGTAATAGGGAAGATTAACTAATAACTTTAAATTGCATACTCACGTTAGACCTGGCAAGAATGTAATATTTTCCCGGAAGATTCTCCTCCATCATTTGCAAAGAAGGTGTGTCACCGATATGGCGCGAAATTGCGTAATCGGCAAATGGAACTAAAATCTGGGAGGGTCTAAAACGTGGAAGTGGAAAGCCGGAAGAATAAAAACATATTTTTGCTTTTGCTACCATACTTGCTTCCGGCGATCTTTTCTATACTTTCCTGTCATTTATTTCTTATAAACTATACATAATTTTAAAGCTAAATGAATTACCTGGGCTAAACACTGATAGTTTTTTGACCGGGGTGAAGCAGTTTGGAGAAATCTGAGTTCTAATGTGAAAATTTGATGTGGTGACACTTCTGGTCAATTTTTTAGGTACTTTATTAATATTTATTTGCAATAAACTATATATCATCATTAAGATCTTTAAAATATCTCCCATAGGCACTTTTAATTTTTATTCTATGTGAAGCCGTTAAAAAGTTATGAACAAAAATATTTGTGTTTTTATACGTCCGGCTTTTCCATTTCCGCGTTTTAGACCCTCCCCTAAAATCTGATTGCTTCAGAAATGATACGGAATCTGCCGATAATTTGTAAACAACAAGATAGAGAAGTTTCTCCTTGATTTTAAATTTTGAACAAATAAAATATATATAGTTGACTATATATTTATTCTGAATATACTTACTTATGTTTAATCTATATTTTAACTGCAAGTTAAAAAATTTAAAATGAGTGTTGTTTCGCCACTCAATCTAACTTTATGTATATAAGTGTGTGAAAATTGTTTCGCCACTATTATGTATATCCAGCCCAGCAAACAATTTTACGTTGTAGAAACGTCGCTAAAATGTATGTTTTTGGTTGCAGTAACGTTAAGTACTATATAACGTTATTTTTTCCGAAAAATGGATGGTTTTCTTAACGTCGCCTTAACGTTTTTTGCAACCAGTTAACGACGTTTAACAGACATTCACCAAACGTTACGAAAAAATCGTGACGTACACCCGACATTTAGACGACGTATGATTTTGACGAAGATGTGAAGATGGTCTGTAAACTTTGTCACAATATTAAAAACAATACATAACACGTTCCACAGACGTTTGTCTAACGTAATTGAAACAAGCAATTGTTGCATATATGAAAAAAAAATGTCCTCCTGAAAATCCCTGTTCCGTTTTTTTCCTCGAAAGAAATATGGTTACATCTCTGATAGCCAACGTAAAACAAATGCAAGAGATACCAAATGGTGAACATTTCAAGAATTCAAGGAACATATAGAAAGCTACATATTACTGCCTTTATGTCTTCCAAAGCTCTGCTGTAGGCTCCACAAAATACATAGTAGGGTGAAATGTAAAATACGATTTTCAAAGGCAAAACGATGCAAATTACCTGTATAATTAAAATAGAAAAATAATTTAGGTTCCTATTTTTTTATTTTTTAAATATTACAAGACAAAACAGTCAATTAAGCCTCTGACACACATTTGTACATAAGCAGTTAATTCACAACACAGATTTATATGACATCGGATCTTAGGATTTTGCAATATACAATAAATACTTTAATTTTTTTAAAGTTTTTGCAGAGTTCTGCAATACAGTTACAACTGGTTGCTGTCTGGATTCTGGCACCTAAAAATAAATAAATAAATAAATAAATAAATAAATAAATAAATAAATAAATAAATAAATAAATAAATAAATAAATAAATAAATAAATAAATAAATAAATAAATAAATAAATAAATAAATAAATAAATAAATAAATAAATAAATAAATCAATCAATCAATCAATCAATCAATCAATAAATAAATAAATAAAATGTCTTGCATCTTCCTATATTTTTTATAAGAATCAAAGCAATATAATTTCTTTATCTGATAGACTCTTTTTAACCATCTATTACATTATAATTTTTGTATTGAGTACTTGAAGCATTCTTTATACGAAATGGTAGTAGTGGTCAAGTTTGAATTGAGTGTAAAGCTCTAAAAAATGTTTAAAATATTCTGTAATTTTATGAATTTGGTCCCAGGATAAAAGTTTTATATCAGTGTGTCTCTGTACGCTAATATTTTGAAACAAGGGCCTCGGTGATCGCGTGGTTATGGTAGTTAGTCATCTTCTATTACCAAGTGTCTGTAAACGCTTCGGTCGCGGGATCGCGCCTTACGACGGGTAGGGTGTGCTCGAATACAAAACTTAATTCACAAGGATTGAGGGTTGTTAGGGCATTTTACTGGGTATTGCTCCAGCAAAAAACACCTGGACGTCATGATGCAGCTGAAAAATTGCTGAAAATTGGTCAACCACAATTTAAATTAAGCTAACATAAATCTGAAAATGTTTTGAGACAATTTATGTTCTGAAAACAGTATTATTTGGTTTTCCCTAAGTTAGCAAGTATTAAACTAACCTCATATCTGGATCCCCTGGCCTATTAGGGGCATGTTTAGCCATTCCGTTATAATCTCCTGCGCATCCATTTCTGTGGCTGACGAATTGTTTTTCTGTACGGGCCTGAAAAAGAAGAAAATTAATAAATGTTTCGGTATTTTTTGTCACATGGTTAACAGTAGTTGCACTTCGACAAATTGGTCATTTGCAAAGATTTATAAGGGTTTACAGTTTCATAATGGTCCAAATAATATTTATTTAAAAGTGTTGACAAAAACATTTTTGCTCTTCCTTTCATATAAGCATGTTTTATGTAACACGTAACAATCCTGTGTTGTGGATTGATTATTAAATATAATACAATTATATCTTGTATATTATAGTACTTACTTTTAAGCTTTGTCTTTTATTTCCATGTGGCGAATGACCCAGTTTTCTTTGTTTCAATAGCGAACACTCACAAGATATCAAATTACGCGTGCACGTGTGGTTTTACAACCTTTGTGTAATCATGACCTGCTATTTACATTCGATCGGCAAGAACAAAAAGCCACTGTAACATGAACAGTGTAAGAGATATACATAGAAATAAAGCGAACGAAACTGACTGGAAATGTTCAATAAATTCTGGTAGAAATTCATAAAATTTGATACAATGTAAAGTATCTATGGGGGGGGGGGGGCAACTTGGTATATACTGTATAGGGTAATAAGGATGGGCGGCCACGTGTCCCCCATGCCCGTAAATCGCCAGTTAATAAAAACACTGTAAGAGACAAAATTTGAAAAAGCAAAACAGATTGAGAAGGAACATGCTAATTACATTATTGTGGAAATTAATTTATTTATTAAAATGTAAAGAATCTATTATGTCCAAATCCTCCCACCCTCTTCAATCCATGAACGATTTTTAAACAGAAAGAACATTGTTTAATATCATTTGTTTTAAAATACTTCAAATATTTAACTATATTCTTTATTTTAAAACATACGTGTTAAACTGTAAAATATTTATATCTATCTCCATCTACCCCAAAATAAAAAAAAAATCGTACATGGGTTCTTAATAAGTCGAACACTAATAAACGTTACAAGGACGTTGCAAATATGTTCGCTAAGTTTATTGTAACGTAAAAAACACGTTGAATTAACGTTATGTTGTACGTGATTTTACAACGTCTAGAAATGTTATACAAATTTTGCTATTTTTGGCAACGTTTTAACAACGTCAGTAAAACGTGCTTAATTACGTTACGAATTAAAGACGTAACAACAACGTTGTGTTTTCGTTGTAGATAAGTAACGTCAAGCCCGATATTCTCACAGCTTATAACCAACGTTAGATTTACGTCATGTGTTTGCTCGGAGTCATTACACATACGAGTATATGATACTGCTTTTATTATGTCATCATCTTGAAACATGATTGTATGTTTCCTTTGTAATTAAGTAGTTGTTTTTTTTTTCTTTTTGAGATATTTTGAATTTGTTATATTTTTAAGTAAGTATTATCTCTATGGATTTTTTTAAAAACTTTGTTTAATTTTTTTTTTCCTTCATATGGTAATTCAAAACTAATGTTTTAAATGTTTTCCTTATTTTGTTTTTGTAAATTACTGTTTTTTTTTAAATTCATTTGAGTTTATTGAGATGTCGTTTTATTAAATCTCTGCACTGATTTCAGTAGCCAGTTAGAAATTTGGTAAATTTCTTTTTGTGGGAGGGGATGTTATAAATATGATATTGATGCTTGTTAGTGAAATCGGAGCAGCTGTATATTGGCATGTAATTAACTGATTTGTTGGTTAACGACACACCTCCTTATCTGTTGTGGTCAGTTTAGTCATATATGAATATTCATGAGATGCTTCATTGAAATGCACGTGTAGTCTGGTAAAAGGGGGGAATGTAGAATTAGGATATAATTGCCTTTTTCTGGTAGATTTAGGAATAGTTTTAGTGAATATAGAGTTTTAAATCGTCTTGTTTAATTAGATCAGTTGTAAACGGATCTAAAAGAATGCACTGGAACTAAAACCCTAATTGATACATTACCTTTTTTATAATTTAGCCATCAAACTCAGATCCAGATATATTGAAATTCTTATATAAATCTTTATTTTGTATCCGATCATTAAAATGCAGTGAATTAAAAAATTATTTGTGATCTGTCATACTTTTTATTGTTTTATTGAAAATTTCAGCACAATTGTGCTCGGTCAGACAGGTGGACATGTGTGGCCTGACTGAATGTCAGGTATATCATTTACACCTATCGTGAAGTTTGCATGGTAGTACCTTGTCCTGAATTTATCCTTGGATTAGAAAAACAGTTGTATATGCATGTTTAATTTCCGTAGTAGTTTTCCTATTAATATTATTCTTAAATAGTTATGAATATTTTACTACGTAAATTTAACCCTGGCTTAGACTTTCTAGACAATGACAATTTTAACTAGCAATAACTGTGTTGGGATGCCAAACGTCTCCCAAACGAACCCCAATTGCCACTATAATCCTAAGCATGCTGAATACCCACAATGACACCCATTTCAACAGAAACTGCAGCCATTCTGAAAATTCCAAAAATGGATTGCAAAACTTCAGGTCACCCTTAACATGTTCCCAAAGTTTCATATTGATTGGACATTGCATGTTAGAGAAAATGTGCGGACAAGATTGAAAGAAAACAAAAGAAAAAAGAAGACGAATGATAATAATAATTAAAATTTACGTTTCACGAAACGTTGAAGTCGCCTCCCGTTCCGCACTTTTGACCGAGTAGAGGGAACTTTGCAGTTATAAGCTTTAAAAATGTTAAAACTTACTCTACAACCGTACCAAATTTCAAAACTTTTCATCGAGCGTTTTCCCGATATAAGCCATGTCCTAAATTATGACCCTTCAACTTTGACAACTGTGTCGCGTGCGGGGGGTATCGGTGAAAAGGAAAAGTCAAGAGCACAACTTCATAACATGAGCTTTCAGTTGGCCAAGTTTCATTTCGATCGGTTAAAAGATGAGCGAGAAAACGAGCGGACAACATTGCGAGGGGAAAAAGGAAAACATAAGAAATATGAAAATAATAATAATTAAAATTTACGTTTCCCGAAACGTTGAAGTCGCCTCCCGTTCCGCACTTTTGATCCCCATGGATAGTATTTCATTCAAATCAGTACATTAAAATATGCCTAGAAATCAAATTTTGTTGAAATCGGACAAAGTTGACTTTTTCCTGCAGTAAAATGGCCGCCATTTTGAAACCGGAAGTCGGACAAAAAATTTTTAAAAAGTGGCACACTCAGGGTATCATACGCTACCTGAATACCAAATTTCGTCTAAATCGGATGACGTTTAAATTTTTACATTTTTAGGGGGGTGGTGTTCAGATGGCGGCCATTTTGAAATGTCGGCCGCATCAAATTTTTTTTGCAAAAATGCTCGGGATAGTTAGCTGTATTAGTATACCAATTTTCATTGAAATTGCTTTGGCAATTACTGAGATCTGACAACGGCCGTCATTTCTTGTCACCGGCGGCCATTTTGAAAATGGCGGCCATTTTGAAAATTTCAAAAGTGGATTGCACAACTTCAGGTCACCCTTAACAGGTTCCCAAAGTTTCATTTCGATCGGTTAAAAGATGAGCGAGAAAACGAGCGGACAACATTGCGAGGGGAAAAAGGAAAACATAATAATAATAATAATAATAAGAAACGGAGTAAAAACAATAAGTCGCCCGACACTTCGTGGTCGGCGACTTAATTAAAATTTACGTTTCCCGAAACGTTGAAGTCGCCTCCCGTTCCGCACTTTTGACCGAGTAGAGGGAACTAAAAGTCAAGAGCACAACTTCATAACATGAGCTTTCAGTTGGCCAAGTTTCATTTCGATCGGTTAAAAGATGAGCGAGAAAACGAACAAACTTTAAAACGGCCGCCATTTTGAAACCGGAAGTCGGACAAAAATTTTTTTTTGCAAAAATGCTCGGGATAGTTAGCTGTACCAGTATACCAATTGTCATTGAAATTGCTTTGGCAATTACTGAGATCTGACAACGGCCGTCATTTTTTTCAACGGCGGCCATTTTGAAAATGGCGGCCATTTTGAAAATTTCAAAAGTGGATTGCACAACTTCAGGTCACCCTTAACATGTTCCCAAAGTTTCATTTCGATCGGTTAAAAGATGAGCGAGAAAACGAGCGGACAACATTGCGAGGGGAAAACATAAGAAATATGAAAATAATAATAATAAGAAACGGAGTAAAAACAATAAGTCGCCCGACACTTCGTGGTCGGTGACTTAATAATAATAATAATAATAAGAAACGGAGTAAAAACAATAAGTCGCCCGACACTTCGTGGTCGGCGACTTAATAATAATAAGAAACGGAGTAAAAACAATTAAAATTTACGTTTCCCGAAACGTTGAAGTCGCCTCCCGTTCCGCACTTTTGACCAAGTAGAGGGAACTAAAAGTCAAGAGCATAACTTCATAACATGAGCTTTCAGTTGGCCAAGTTTCATTTCGATCGGTTAAAAGATGAGCGAGAAAACGAGCAAACTTTAAAACGGCCGCCATTTTGAAACCGGAAGTCGGGCAAAAAATTTTTTTGCAAAAATGCTCAGGACAGTTAGCTGTATCAGTATACCAATTTTCATTGAAATTGCTCTGGCCATAACTGAGATCTGACAACGGCCGCCATTTTGTAAAACTTTAAAACGGCCGCCATTTTGTAAAACTTTAAAACGGCCGCCATTTTAAAACCGGAAGTTGGACAAAACATTTTTAAATAGTGGCACACTTAGGGTATCATAAGCTACCTGTATACCAAATTTCGTCTAAATCGGATGACGTTTAAATTTTTACATTTTTAGGGGGGTGGTGTTCGGATGGCGGCCATTTTGAAATGTCGGTCGCGTCAAATTTTTTTTTGGCAAAAATGCTCGGGATAGTTAGCTGTATCAGTATACCAATTTTCATTGAAATTGCTTTGGCAATTACTGAGATCTGACAACGGCCGTTATTTTTTTTCAACGGCGGCCATTTTGAAAATGGCGGCCATTTTGAAAATTTCAAAAGTGGATTGCACAACTTCAGGTCACCCTTAACATGTTCCCAAAGTTTCATTTCGATCGGTTAAACGATGAGCGAGAAAACGAGCGGACAACATTGCGAGGGGAAAAAGGAAAACATAAGAAATATGAAAATAATAATAATAATAATAATTAAAATTTACGTTTCCCGAAACGTTGAAGTCGCCTCCCGTTCCGCACTTTTGACCGAGTAGAGGGAACTAAAAGTCAAGAGCACAACTTCATAACATGAGCTTTCAGTTGGCCAAGTTTCATTTCGATCGGTTAAAAGATGAGCGAGAAAACGAGCAAACTTTAAAACGGCCGCCATTTTGAAACCGGAAGTCGGACAAAAAAATTTTTTTGCAAAAATGCTCAGGATAGTTAGCTGTATCAGTATACCAATTTTCATTGAAATTGCTCTGGCCATAACTGAGATCTGACAACGGCCGCCATTTTGTAAAACTTTAAAACGGCCGCCATTTTGAAACCGGAAGTCGGACAAAACATTTTTAAATAGTGGCACACTTAGGGTATCATAAGCTACCTGTATACCAAATTTCGTCTAAATCGGATGACGTTTAAATTTTTACAGTTTTAGGGGGGTGGTGTTCGGATGGCGGCCATTTTGAAATGTCGGCCGCGTCAAACTTTTTTTTGCAAAAATGCTCGGGATAGTTAGCTGTACCAGTATACCAATTTTCATTGAAATTGCTTTGGCAATTACTGAGATCTGACAACGGCCATCATTTTTTTCAACGGCGGCCATTTTGAAAATGGCGGCTATTTTGAAAATTTCAAAAGTGGTATGCACAACTTCAGGTCACCCTTAACATGTTCCCAAAGTTTCATTTCGATCGGTTTAAAGATGAGCGAGAAAACGAGCGGACAACATTGCGAGGGGAAAACATAAGAAATATGAAAATAATAATAATAATAATAATAATAAGAAACGGAGTAAAAACAATAAGTCGCCCGACACTTCGTGGTCGGCGACTTAATAATAAGAAACGGAGTAAAAACAATAAGTCGCCCGACACTTCGTGGTCGGCGACTAAATAAGTCGCCCGACACTTCGTGGTCGGCGACTTAACTAGTGCTGAATGTGTTGGGATGCCAACACAGAATGTCTCCCAAACGAACCCCCATTGCCACTATATTTTTGTGCATGTTGAAAACCCCCAAATAGACATGATATTCTTAGTTTGTGGATTAAAATCTACCTACATATCAAATGTCGTTGCAATCGGACTAAGTTGACGTTTGGGGGGAGTGTGGTGAAACGGCTGCAATCACAAAATAATGTCATTCGCATCCAATTTTTTGGCAACAGGATAGTTAGCTGTATCAGTATACCAATTTTCATTGAAATTGCTCTGGCCATAACTGAGATCTGACAACGGCCGCCATTTTGTAAAACTTTAAAACGGCCGCCATTTTAAAACCGGAAGTTGGACAAAAATTTTAAAAATAGTGGCACACTCAGGGTATCATAAGCTACCTGTATACCAAATTTCGTTTAAATCGGATGACGTTTAAATTTTTACAGTTTTAGGGGGGTGGTGTTCGGATGGCGGCCATTTTGAAATGTCGGCCGCGTCAAATTTTTTTCTGCAGAAATGCTCGGGATAGGGAGCTGTATTAGTATACCAATTTTCATTGAAATTGCTTTGGCAATTACTGAGATCTGACAACGGCCGTCATTTTTTTCAACGGCAGCCATTTTGAAAATGGCGGCCATTTTGAAAATTTCAAAAGTGGATTGCACAACTTCAGGTCACCCTTATTATGTTCCCAAAGTTTCATTTCGATCGGTTAAAAGATGAGCGAGAAAACGAGCGGACAACATTGCGAGGGGAAAAAGGAAAACATAACAATAATAATAACTAGAATTGCCATAGCAAAGTCTGGGGCGACATAACTAGAATTGCCATTGCGAGCAATAGCAGATGTCGCCCCGAAATTTTTTTTTCCGTCATGTGAATTCCAAAATCGATGATTCCATGTTTTTCCCCACATCAAATTATCTCTAGAAGTTGATTTTCATTGAATTCCGACAATGTTGTATTTTTTAACGTAACTCGGCAGCCATCTTAAAAATGGCCAACATTTTGAAATTTTTCGTAATATGAATTCCAAGATGTAATGGTGACGGTGCTTTGTGTAAAGTTTGATTGGAATCCATCAATGCATAGCAGAGAAATGGAGGCGACAAAAAACCTCCATTTCCCCATAGGCTTCTATGCATATGTAACGTGGCGGCCATCTTGAAAAAGGTGGCCATTTTGGAATTTTTTGATATGTGAATTCCAAGATGTAATGATGATGGTGCTTTGTGTAAAGTTTGATTGGAATCCATCAATGCATAGCAGAGAAATGGAGGTGACAAAAAACCTCCATTTCCCCATAGGCTTCAATGCAAACGTAACGGTTGTGGCTGCGGCCACACGGTGGGAAATTTTTTTTTCAAACTTTCCTGTCTTCTTAAGGTTGATGAGGTCCAACTTCCTATAAAAAAACTTTGGAATATCTCAAACCATGGTGAAGCTATTGTAGAAAAAGCATTTTCCTATAGGCCCCATGTTAAATATATTTTTAGCCATGGCGGCCATCTTGTTTTTCCGTTCCGCCCCAAAATCATCTCAAACCTGTATCTCATTATGGTCTTCCATCATACCAAGTTTGGTCCCTCTGTGCTTCTAGGTTTCCGAAAAATTAAGGAAAATGCCCAAAATCACTCATACATAACTTTCTGGTTTCCATGGAGATGATTCCACATATCACCATTTTTAAAGTTGATTGCACAACTTCAGATAGTGGTTCTACTTTATGCCATGTGATGTTCTAATCCAATCAGCCATCTCTGAGTTATCAGCCGGACAAAAAGTGAGGAATAATAATAATAATAATAATAATAATTAAAATTTACGTTTCCCGAAACGTTGAAGTCGCCTCCCGTTCCGCACTTTTGACCGAGTAGAGGGAACTAAAAGTCAAGAGCACAACTTCATAACATGAGCTTTCAGTTGGCCAAGTTTCATTTCGATCGGTTAAAAGATGAGCGAGAAAACGAGCAAACTTTAAAACGGCCGCCATTTTGATACCGGAAGTCGGACAAAAATTTTTTTTTGCAAAAATGCTCAGGATAGTTAGCTGTATCAGTATACCAATTTTCATTGAAATTGCTCAGGCCATAACTGAGATCTGACAACGGCCGCCATTTTGTAAAACTTTAAAACGGCCGCCATTTTAAAACCGGAGGTCGGACAAAAATCTTGAAAATAGTGGCACACTCAGGGTATCATAAGCTACCTGTATACCAAATTTCGTTTAAATCGGATGACGTTTAAATTTTTACAGTTTTAGGGGGTGGTGTTCGGATGGCGGCCATTTTGAAATGTCGGCCGCGTCAAATTTTTTTCTGCAAAAATGCTCGGGATAGGGAGCTGTATCAGTATACCAATTTTCATTGAAATTGCTTTGGCAATTACTGAGATCTGACAACGGCCGTCATTTTTTGCAACGGCGGCCGTTTTGAAAATGGCGGCCATTTTGAAAATTTCAAAAGTGGATTGCACAACTTCAGGTCACCCTTATTATGTTCCCAAAGTTTCATTTCGATCGGTTAAAAGATGAGCGAGAAAACGAGCGGACAACATTGCGAGGGGAAAAAGGAAAACATAAGAAATATGAAAATAATAATAATAATAAAATTTACGTTTCCCGAAACGTTGAAGTCGCCTCCCGTTCCGCACTTTTGACCGAGTAGAGGGAACTGAAAGTCAAGAGCACAACTTCATAACATGAGCTTTCAGTTGGCCAAGTTTCCTTTCGATCGGTTAAAAGATGAGCGAGAAAACGAGCAAACTTTAAAACGGCCGCCATTTTGAAACCGGAAGTCGGACAAAAAATTTTTTTTGCAAAAATGCTCATGATAATTAGCTGTATCAGTATACCAATTTTCATTGAAATTGCTCTGGCCATAACTGAGATCTGACAACGGCCGCCATTTTGTAAAACTTTAAAACGGCCGCCATTTTGAAACCGGAAGTCGGACAAAAATTTTGAAAATAGTGGCACACTCAGGATATCATAAGCTACCTGTATACCAAATTTCGTTTAAATCGGATGACGTTTAAATTTTTACAGTTTTAGGGGGGTGGTGTTCGGATGGCGGCCATTTTGAAATGTCGGCCGCGTCAAATTTTTTTTTGCAAAAATGCTCGGGATAGAGAGCTGTATCAGTATACCAATTTTCATTGAAATTGCTTTGGCAATTACTGAGATCTGACAACGGCCGTCATTTTTTTTCAACGGCGGCTATTTTAAAAATGGCGGCCATTTTGAAAATTTTAAAAGTGGATTGCACAACTTCAGGTCACCCTTATTATGTTCCCAAAGTTTCATTTCGATCGGTTAAAAGATGAGCGAGAAAACGAGCGGACAACATTGCGAGGGGAAAAAGGAAAACATAAGAAATATGAAAATAATAATAATAATAAAATTTACGTTTCCCGAAACGTTGAAGTCGCCTCCCGTTCCGCACTTTTGACCGAGTAGAGGGAACTGAAAGTCAAGAGCACAACTTCATAACATGAGCTTTCAGTTGGCCAAGTTTCCTTTCGATCGGTTAAAAGATGAGCGAGAAAACGAGCAAACTTTAAAACGGCCGCCATTTTGAAACCGGAAGTCGGACAAAAAATTTTTTTTGCAAAAATGCTCATGATAATTAGCTGTATCAGTATACCAATTTTCATTGAAATTGCTCTGGCCATAACTGAGATCTGACAACGGCCGCCATTTTGTAAAACTTTAAAACGGCCGCCATTTTGAAACCGGAAGTCGGACAAAAATTTTGAAAATAGTGGCACACTCAGGATATCATAAGCTACCTGTATACCAAATTTCGTTTAAATCGGATGACGTTTAAATTTTTACAGTTTTAGGGGGGTGGTGTTCGGATGGCGGCCATTTTGAAATGTCGGCCGCGTCAAATTTTTTTTTGCAAAAATGCTCGGGATAGAGAGCTGTATCAGTATACCAATTTTCATTGAAATTGCTTTGGCAATTACTGAGATCTGACAACGGCCGTCATTTTTTTTCAACGGCGGCTATTTTAAAAATGGCGGCCATTTTGAAAATTTTAAAAGTGGATTGCACAACTTCAGGTCACCCTTATTATGTTCCCAAAGTTTCATTTCGATCGGTTAAAAGATGAGCGAGAAAACGAGCGGACAACATTGCGAGGGGAAAAAGGAAAACATAATAATTAAAATTTACGTTTCCCGAAACGTTGAAGTCGCCTCCCGTTCCGCACTTTTGACCGAGTAGAGGGAACTAAAAGTCAAGAGCACAACTTCATAACATGAGCTTTCAGTTGGCCAAGTTTCATTTCGATCGGTTAAAAGATGAGCGAGAAAACGAGCAAACTTTAAAACGGCCGCCATTTTGAAATCGGAAATCGGACAAAAAATTTTTTTTGCAAAAATGCTCAGGATAGTTAGCTGTATCAGTATACCAATTTTCATTGAAATTGCTCTGGCCATAACTGAGATCTGACAACGGCCGCCATTTTGTAAAACTTTAAAACGGCCGCCATTATGAAACCGGAAGTCGGACAAAACATTTTTAAATACTGGCACACTTAGGGTATCATAAGCTACCTGTATACCAAATTTCGTCTAAATCGGATGACGTTTAAATTTTTACATTTTTAGGGGGGTGGTGTTCGGATGGCGGCCATTTTGAAATGTCGGCCGCGTCAAATTTTTTTTTGCAAAAATGCTCGGGATAGTTAGCTGTACCAGTATACCAATTTTCATTGAAATTGCTTTGGCAATTACTGAGATCTGACAACGGCCATCATTTTTTTCAACGGCGGCCATTTTGAAAATGGCGGCCATTTTGAAAATTTCAAAAGTGGATTGCACAACTTCAGGTCACCCTTAACATGTTCCCAAAGTTTCATTTCGATCGGTTAAAAGATGAGCGAGAAAACGAGCGGACAACATTGCGAGGGGAAAACATAACAAATATGAAAATAATAATAATAAGAAACGGAGTAAAAACAATAAGTCGCCCGACACTTCGTGGTCGGCGACTTAATAATAAGAAGAAACGGAGTAAAAACAATAAGTCGCCCGACACTTCGTGGTCGGCGACTTAATAATAATAATAAGGAAAGGGAGTAAAAACAATAAGTCGCCCGACACTTCGTGGTCGGCGACTTAATAATAATAGTGAAAAAGATACAGTAGAATAACAATATGTCGTCCCGACAAAGTCTGGGGCGACATAATTAGAAACGGAGTAAAAACAATAAGTCGCCCGACACTTCGTGGTCGGCGACTTAAAAATAATAATAATAAGAAACGGAGTAAAAACAATAAGTCGCCCGACACTTCGTGGTCGGCGACTTAATAACTAGTGCTGATTGTGTTGGGATGCCAACACAGAATGTCTCCCAAACGAACCCCATTGCCAATATAATCCCCATGGATAGTATTTCATTCAAATCAGTACATTAAAATATGCATAGAAATCAAATTTTGTTGAAATCGGACAAAGTTGACTTTTTCCTGCAGTAAAATGGCCGCCATTTTGAAACCGGAAGTCGGACAAAACATTTTTAAATAGTGGCACACTTAGGGTATCATAAGCTACCTGTATACCAAATTTCGTCTAAATCGGATGACGTTTAAATTTTTACATTTTTAGGGGGGTGGTGTTCGGATGGCGGCCATTTTGAAATGTCGGCCGCGTCAAATTTTTTTCTTCGAAAATGCTCGGGATGGTGAGCTGTTCCAGTATACCAATTTTCATTGAAATTGCTTTGGCAATTACTGAGATCTGACAAAGGCCGTCATTTTTTTCAACGGCGGCCATTTTGAAAATGGCGGCCATTTTGAAAATTTCAAAAGTGGATTGCACAACTTCAGGTCACCCTTAACATATTCCCAAAGTTTCATTTCGATCTGTTAAAAGATGAGCGAGAAAACGAGCGGACAACATTGCGAGGGGAAAAAGGAAAACATAAGAAATATGAAAATAATAATAATTAAAATTTACGTTTCCCGAAACGTTGAAGTCGCCTCCCGTTCCGCACTTTTGACCGTCAAGAGCACAACTTCATAACATGAGCTTTCAGTTGGCAAAGTTTCATTTCGATCGGTTAAAAGATGAGCGAGAAAACGAGCGGACAACATTGCGAGGGGAAAAAGGAAAACATAAGAAATATGAAAATAATAATAATAATAAGAAACGGAGTAAAAACAATAAGTCGCCCGACACTTCGTGGTCGGCGACTTAATTAAACATGATTATGATCTTATGGATCATAACTGGCTCCCAAACGACCCCCGTGGACACTGGAGTTCAGACATCCATTCACAGCAACTTTATCTAGCATGAAACCAAGTTTCGTGCAAATCGGAGCATTTTTCAATTTGTCGGCCATCTTGGATTCAAAATGGCCGCCATAGAAAGTCCAACATGTGCGTCATATGGTGCGGTATAACATACTCTACTTATATTCCTATTTTCATTGAAATCCGTTAACTTTTGAATTTTTAAGGATTTATTTTCATTTTCAAAATGGCCGCCATTTTAAGATGGCCGCCGTGTTCAAATTCAAATTTTGATGACTAACATCTGATCGCAACACGGTTATCTTCCTAAAAACCAAGTTTCGTGTGATTCCAAGCATTTTGAATTTTTGGCGGCCATCTTGGATTCAAAATGGCCGCCATAAAAAGTCAACATGTGCGTTATATGGTAAGGTATGACATGCTCTACTTATATTCCAATTTTTATCGAAATACGTTAACTTTTGGATTTTTAAGGATTTTTTTCATTTTTAAAATGGCCGCCATTTCAAGATGGCCGCCATTTAAAAAATTTTAAACCTGAAAGGCACAATTCCACATCATGACCTATTTTTGTGTGAAGTTTCATTTGGATCCCATTTACGGTCTCTGAGAAAACAGCCGGAAAAAATTCAGGCGGAAAGTGGAAGAAAAAAAAAATAATAAGAAACGGAGCAAAAACAATATGTCTCCCAAACTTTCGTTTGGGAGCCATAATAAGAAACGGAGTAAAAACAATAAGTCGCCCGACACTTCGTGGTCGGCGACTTAATAATAATTAAAATTTACGTTTCACGAAACGTTGAAGTCGCCTCCCGTTCCGCACTTTTGAAAGTCATGAGCACAACTTCATAACATGAGCTTTCAGTTGGCCAAGTTTCATTTCGATCGGTTAAAAGATGAGCGAGAAAACGAGCGGACAACATTGCGAGGGGAAAAAGGAAAACATAAGAAATATGAAAATAATAATAATTAAAATTTACGTTTCCCGAAACGTTGAAGTCGCCTCCCGTTCCGCACTTTTGACCGAGTAGAGGGAACTAAAAGTCAAGAGCACAACTTCATAACATGAGCTTTCAGTTGGCCAAGTTTCATTTCGATCGGTTAAAAGATGAGCGAGAAAACGAGCAAACTTTAAAACGGCCGCCATTTTGATACCGGAAGTCGGACAAAAATTTTTTTTTGCAAAAATGCCCAGGATAGTTAGCTGTATCAGTATACCAATTTTCATTGAAATTGCTCTGGCCATAACTGAGATCTGACAACGGCCGCCATTTTGTAAAACTTTAAAACGGCCGCCATTTTGAAACCGGAGGTCGGACAAACATTTTGAAAATAGTGGCACACTCAGGGTATCATAAGCTACCTGTATACCAAATTTCGTTTAAATCGGATGACGTTTAAATTTTTACAGTTTTAGGGGGTGGTGTTCAGATGGCGGCCATTTTGAAATGTCGGCCGCGTCAAATTTTTTTCTGCAAAAATGCTCGGGATAGGGAGCTGTATCAGTATACCAATTTTCATTGAATTTGCTTTGGCAATTACTGAGATCTGACAACGGCCGTCATTTTTTTCAACGGCGGCCATTTTGAAAATGGCGGCCATTTTGAAAATTTCAAAAGTGGATTGCACAACTTCAGGTCACCCTTATTATATTCCCAAAGTTTCATTTCGATCGGTTAAAAGATGAGCGAGAAAACGAGCGGACAACATTGCGAGGGGAAAAAGGAAAACATAATAATAATAAAATTTACGTTTCCCGAAACGTTGAAGTCGCCTCCCGTTCCGCACTTTTGACCGAGTAGAGGGAACTAAAAGTCAAGAGCACAACTTCATAACATGAGCTTTCAGTTGGCCAAGTTTCATTTCGATCGGTTAAAAGATGAGCGAGAAAACGAGCAAACTTTAAAACGGCCGCCATTTTGAAACCGGAAGTCGGACAAAAAATTTTTTTTGCAAAAATGCTCAGGATAGTTAGCTGTATCAGTATACCAATTTTCATTGAAATTGCTCTGGCCATAACTGAGATCTGACAACGGCCGCCATTTTGTAAAACTTTAAAACGGCCGCCATTTTGAAACCGGAAGTCGGACAAAACTTTTTAAAATAGTGGCACACTCAGGGTATCATAAGCTACCTGTATACCAAATTTCGTTTAAATCGGATGACGTTTAAATTTTTACAGTTTTAGGGGGGTGGTGTTCGGATGGCGGCCATTTTGAAATGTCGGCCGCGTCAAAATGTTTTTTGCAAAAATGCTCGGGATAAGGAGCTGTATCAGTATACTAATTTTCATTGAAATTGCTTTGGCAATTACTGAGATCTGACAACGGCCGTCATTTTTTTCAACGGCGGCCGTTTTGAAAATGGCGGCCATTTTGAAAATTTCAAAAGTGGATTGCACAACTTCAGGTCACCCTTATTATGTTCCCAAAGTTTCATTTCGATCGGTTAAAAGATGAGCGAGAAAACGAGCGGACAACATTGCGAGGGGAAAAAGGAAAACATAAGAAATATGAAAATAATAATAATAATAATAATAATAAGAAGAAGAAACGGAGTAAAAACAATAAGTCGCCCGACACTTCGTGGTCGGCGACTTAATTAAAATTTACGTTTCCCGAAACGTTGAAGTCGCCTCCCGTTCCGCACTTTTGACCGAGTAGAGGGAACTAAAAGTCAAGAGCACAACTTCATAACATGAGCTTTCAGTTGGCCAAGTTTCATTTCGATCGGTTAAAAGATGAGCGAGAAAACGAGCAAACTTTAAAACGGCCGCCATTTTGAAACCGGAAGTCGGACAAAAAATTTTTTTTGCAAAAATGCTCAGGATAGTTAGCTGTATCAGTATACCAATTTTCATTGAAATTGCTCTGGCCATAACTGAGATCTGACAACGGCCGCCATTTTGTAAAACTTTAAAACGGCCGCCATTTTGAAACCGGAAGTCGGACAGAACATTTTTAAATAGTGGCACACTTAGGGTATCATAAGCTACCTGTATACCAAATTTCGTCTAAATCGGATGACGTTTAAATTTTTACATTTTTAGGGGGGTGGTGTTCGGATGGCGGCCATTTTGAAATGTCGGCCGCGTCAAATTTTTTTTTGCAAAAATGCTCGGGATAGTTAGCTGTACCAGTATACCAATTTTCATTGAAATTGCTTTGGCAATTACTGAGATCTGACAACGGCCGTCATTTTTTTCAACGGTAGCCATTTTGAAAATGGCGGCCATTTTGAAAATGTCAAAAGTGGATTGCACAACTTCAGGTCACCCTTAACATTTTCCCAAAGTTTCATTTCGATCGGTTAAAAGATGAGCGAGAAAACGAGCGGACAACATTGCGAGGGGAAAACATAAGAAATATGAAAATAATAATAATAATAATAATAATAATAAGAAACGGAGTAAAAACAATAAGTCGCCCGACACTTCGTGGTCGGCGACTTAATTAAAATTTACGTTTCCCGAAACGTTGAAGTCGCCTCCCGTTCCGCACTTTTGACCGAGTAGAGGGAACTAAAAGTCAAGAGCACAACTTCATAACATGAGCTTTCAGTTGGCCAAGTTTCATTTCGATCGGTTAAAAGATGAGCGAGAAAACGAGCAAACTTTAAAACGGCCGCCATTTTGAAACCGGAAGTCGGACAAAAATATTTTTTTGCAAAAATGCTCAGGATAGTTAGCTGTATCAGTATATCAATTTTCATTGAAATTGCTCTGGCCATAACTGAGATCTGACAACGGCCGCCATTTTGTAAAACTTTAAAACGGCCGCCATTTTGAAACCGGAGGTCGGACAAAAATTTTGAAAATAGTGGCACACTCAGGGTATCATAAGCTACCTGTATACCAAATTTCGTTTAAATCGAATGACGTTTACATTTTTACAGTTTTAGGGGGGTGGTGTTCGGATGGCAGCCATTTTGAAATGTCGGCCGCGTCAAATTTTTTTCTGCAAAAATGCTCGGGATAGGGAGCTGTATCAGTATACCAATTTTCATTGAATTTGCTTTGGCAATTACTGAGATCTGACAACGGCCGTCATTTTTTTTCAACGGCGGCCATTTTGAAAATTTCAAAAGTGGATTGCACAACTTCAGGTCACCCTTATTATATTCCCAAAGTTTCATTTCGATCGGTTAAAAGATGAGCGAGAAAACGAGCGGACAACATTGCGAGGGGAAAAAGGAAAACATAATAATAATAAAATTTACGTTTCCCGAAACGTTGAAGTCGCCTCCCGTTCCGCACTTTTGACCGAGTAGAGGGAACTAAAAGTCAAGAGCACAACTTCATAACATGAGCTTTCAGTTGGCCAAGTTTCATTTCGATCGGTTAAAAGATGAGCGAGAAAACGAGCAAACTTTAAAACGGCCGCCATTTTGAAACCGGAAGTCGGACAAAAATGTTTTTTGCAAAAATGCTCAGGATAGTTAGCTGTATCAGTATACCAATTTTCATTGAAATTGCTCTGGCCATAACTGAGATCTGACAACGGCCGCCATTTTGTAAAACTTTAAAACGGCCGCCATTTTGAAACCGGAAGTCGGACAAAACTTTTAAAAATAGTGGCACACTCAGGGTATCATAAGCTACCTGTATACCAAATTTCGTTTAAATCGGATGACGTTTAAATTTTTACAGTTTTAGGGGGGTGGTGTTCGGATGGCGGCCATTTTGAAATGTCGGCCGCGTCAAAATTTTTTTTGCAAAAATGCTCTGGATAAGGAGCTGTATCAGTATACCAATTTTCATTGAAATTGCTTTGGCAATTACTGAGATCTGACAACGGCCGTCATTTTTTTCAACGGCGGCCGTTTTGAAAATGGCGGCCATTTTGAAAATTTCAAAAGTGGATTGCACAACTTCAGGTAACCCTTATTATGTTCCCAAAGTTTTATTTCGATCGGTTAAAAGATGAGCGAGAAAACGAGCGGACAACATTGCGAGGGGAAAGAGGAAAACAAGAAATATGAAAATAATAATAATAATAATAATAATAATAAGAAACGGAGTAAAAACAATAAGTCGCCCGACACTTCGTGGTCGGCGACTTAATAAGAAACGGAGTAAAAACAATAAGTCGCCCGACACTTCGTGGTCGGCGACTTAATAATAAGAAGAAACGGAGTAAAAACAATAAGTCGCCCGACACTTCGTGGTCGGCGACTTAATAATAATAATAATAAGAAATGGAATAAAAACAATAAGTCGCCCGACACTTCGTGGTCGGGGACTTAATAATAAGAAACGGAGTAAAAACAATAAGTCGCCCGACACTTCGTGGTCGGCGACTTAATTAAGCATGATTATGATCTTATGGATCATAACTGGCTCCCAAACGAACCCCAATTGACACTCTAGTTCAGATATCCATTCACAGCAACTTCATCTATCAAGTTTCGTGCAAATCGGAGCATTTTGAATTTCCGACCGCCATCTTGAATTCAAAATGGCCGCAATAGAAATTCAACATGTACGTCATATGCTGGGGCATTACATAATCTACTTTTATACCAATTTTCGTTAAAATCCGTAAACTTTGTGATTTTTTAATTGGTTTATTATGGCGAAAATAAATTAATGAAAAAATGCTAAAAAATAATAAAGAAAGTGATATGTTTTTGAACCCTGCTTGACCCTATTAACTGCATTGCTTACAGGCGGAGAAATTCTTGCGGCATAGTACTGACAGCTTCACTTCTAACAAAAACTGTATAAAAAAAACGTGTCACTTGTAGTTTAATCTTTAAAATAATAAGATATTTATGTTCCACAACTAGAATGCATCGTGACCTATCTGTGTCAATGCCCCAATTATTCAAGCCACATCATCATCGTCCTTTGTGTGATTTCAACCAATCTTGTTTTTATCGACAAATAATCGATGATTTGAAAGTATAACCATCATCCTACGGTTAAATTAAATTGAAATACATACTGTATATTTTCGTTCTGTTTTCACATTTAAGCTAAAAACAGTGTAATCATTGTATATACTGACAGTGCATCTTTTTCGGGTGCTTGATTTACAGTTATTATTCTTACTCTTCTCCTTAAGTGCGTAAATTACCAGATGAAGTGATAGTTTTTCTTGAGCGCCGTAGTTATTTGGCCTAGGAGATCAGTGTTATGTCCGTTAGTACATAATTGCCTTGTTTCATCTATGGGCACATACTGATAACATATATTTTAAATCTGTAAACTGAAGCGTCTATTAACTTGGGGATTATTTCAGAAATGATTCCCAAACACATACATTGAGAAATATTGTGAATAAAAGTACTCAAAAATATTATTTTGCATCAGCTTCTTACGTATTGCTTTTTACTTGTTGCATGCCATTATTCCCTAATTATACTAAAAGTGAAGACAGTCTTTTTAATTTTTTCCAAGTTACAGGGAACAAATGTTTGTCATAGCAGGCATTGCAGGATAGTTCAGAGGTGAATACAAAACTATCATTTGATAATATCAGTTAATTTTAAAAGAGTTAAGTTCCACCGGGTAACCAACATATTATGACGTTTGTTTGTTTCTTTGAATGGAGTATCACTCATTTTTTGAGCCATGTTTCCAGGTACAATGGTACAATTATGCCTCTATTTACCATGTTCAAAGCTGCCATTTTCTTTCTTCTATTTTTCTAAAATAAAAATATATATACATCTACATATCTTTGTACTTCTTTAAGATATAAAGATCATTTTTTTATATTTGTCAATAAATGATAAAATCTTTATTTAAAAATGTGCTTAAGAGTTCATCAACACGTACAAATTCAACCAACTTGGTTTCTTGTTAGAATAGACTCAAATGGAAAACTCCAAACTAAACTGTAGGATAAGCGTGGTGACCTTCAAAAGGTCGACTTTCTGTATATTTAAAGCAATATTTCATAACTTTCGCGTATGGTTTTGACTTCCGGAGCTCGTTCCATGTATACTTATTTTCATTAGACAATTATATGTCTTTAGCGGATTTGGCCGAGGGTCTGGACATAGTGCAGGCGATTTGGTGCCACAGTGTCACAACGGTGTGAGCTCGAATCCCGCTGAGGGCAAGCAAAAATTCGACAGTGTAAATGTCTGTGTTGGGTTTAATTTGTAGACGTATATATAAATATTTGATTTTAACCATGTATTTCTGATGTTTCAGAAATCCGCTGGATAGATATATTATATGGTTGTCACAATACTTAGGCGTTTGTATGTCTACAAATAAAACCAAACACTGTTAGAATTAGATTTTTACACTGTCAAATTTTGACAAATACATGAGGGTATAGAACCTGGCCTGTAGGTTGCCCAAAATGATCTGGTATACAACATAACCTTGGATTTATAAATTACCCCACCAACAGATAACGCAAAGAAGTCAACCTGTTTCGCAGATCTACATGTATTAACTTCAGTAAGTTTTCCTTTATCACCTTTACACATAACCTCTTTATATGAAGCGATCCTGTTAAGATACTCTGCCACGTGATCCTAAATTACTGCATTAAACTATCCGCTGATCGACTGATCAGGTAGACAATCTCTAAATTCACTTGACCCATGTGTTTATTGCTTAAAAGATTAAACTTGAATAATTTTAAACACTGCAAAATACAAAAATAATATAAGATTGTAATGTTTCACGTAGTAAGAAGGAAGGATCATAGATATCACGCCTTCAAAACGTAACTCATAATTGTTAGGAAAGTGTATCTCTTTTTGAGACAACTATTTACTGTTCTGTTTTAAACTATATCATCGCTTGTTTCAGAAGATTATCAGATTTTTCTAAAGTCTTCATCAATACAGTATTTAGTTATGACGTTGTATGGACGATTAAACTGAATGCAAACTCCTTGATAATTATAGACATTAATCTGAAATCCGAATGATTTGACTATAAATAATATTCAACTTACCTATAAACAAACTGTATCTACAGCAAAGCCATTCTATACTGAGAATGTACGACAACAAGGATATTTTGCCAAAGCGTTTCACTTGGATGCATATTGAACAAAGAACATACAAATGAGTACAATTACTTTTTACGTTTTAAGGACATAAAGAAAATTAAATACCCGATCAAGTTACTTCGACATGTACCCGTTACTATAGTGTCTACATACATTATGACGCACATCTTTGAATCAGAGGAGAACGGAACTCTTATATATTAGATATATTCTTCCGCAAACAAGAAGTGACAAGGAATTGTAAATAATAGACGATGTACAGCTATATCCTGCTAACAAATGAAGACTGTTTACCAAGACTTACACCTATATCATGCAAACAAATGAAGATGGGGTACCCAAACTGTAAACAATATCTTGGCAAACAAATAAAGACCCAGAATATGCAGCTATATCATGGTGAACAAATGAAGGCGGTGTAGCCAGACTCTACAGATATATCACAGCGACCAAACAAAGACAGTGTACCATAACTGTACAACTATATCATGGCCAACAAATAAAGACGGTGTGCCCTGACTGTACAACTATATCATGGCGAACAAATAAAGACGGCGTACCCTGACTGCACAACTATATCATGTCGAACAAATAAAGACGGTGTAACCAGACTGTACAGTCATAACTTGGTGAACAACTAACGAATGTTTGTCCACACTGTACAATTATCTAATGGCGAACAAATAAAGACGGTGTACCCAAAATGTAAGACTATATAATGGCGAACAAATAAAGACGTGTACACAGACTATACAGCCATAACTTTGCGAACAAATAACGACGATGAGTCCAGTCTGTACAATTATTAAATGACGTACAAATAAAGACGGTTTACCAAGACAGTACAGCTTAATCATGCAGAACAAATAAAGACGGTGTACCCAGACTGCAAAAAGCTGCATCACGATGAACAAATAAAGACGGCGTGCCCAGACTACAGATCTGTAACATGGGAAACAAATTAAGACCGTTTGCACTGACTACAAATTTATCATGCGATCAAATAAGGACTGTGTACCCTGTCTGTAAAACAATATCATTGTGATCGACTAAAGATGTTGTACCCAAACTTTACAGCCATATCATGTCGAACAAATAAAAGACGGTCTAACCAAATTGTACAACTATATCGTTTCAAACAAATGCAGTTTACCTATACTGTACATTGCAATGTAGCGACCAAATAAAGACTGCGTACCCAGATTGTACAACTATATCATGGCTAACAAATAAAGACGGTATACCCAAACTGAACGACTATATCGGTGTGAGCAAGTAAAGACTGTGTACCAAGACTGTACAACTATATCTTGGCAAACAAGTAAAGACGGTGTACACACTGTACAGCTATATCATGTTAACACATTAAGACGTGCCAAAACTGTACACCTATATCATGCAAAAATAAAGATGGTGTTCCCTAACTGTATAACTACTACATCATGCTAACAAATAACGACGCTACAACTACAACATTGCGAACAAATAAAGATGGTATACTCAGACTATAAAAAAAAAATTAAAAATATTGTATTTGAAAATATATATATTTTTTTCACATTAATAATATTTTATAAATTATAAATCTTTTATTTCTGAAAAAAGATAACTTTAGTGAACGTACATTATTCACTTTTATTATTAATATATTACAATATATTTAATTTATTTTCACATTTCATAATATTTGTATACGTTTGCAAATGTATTGCATTAAAAGAAAGCTTTCGCCGTCTAGGTGACTTTTATATAACAAACAAAACATTTTATTAAAAAATATCACATGGCTATCTCCTTTTTCCTGTCTAATGATTTTGAAAGAGTAACCTAGATCCTATTTATAAAAGTCATTAACTGAAAAAATATGCAGGAATGTGTTTACAGTTTATAATTTGTAAACACGTTTACATTTAAATTACTATTTTATGTAGATTATAAACATTTTATCAATAATGTCTATCTCACAATCAGGGCAACTACTACTTTTTCTGATTATGTTTGCTCCAGTAATGTCAAATATTAGTGTACTGACTAATATAAACTATACAAGGATGAGGCTAACAAACGGGAAAGAAGCGAATATCTGCCGAGACTTTTATATGTTTCTTCCCGAGTTTTTAGATTAAGTATTATGTCTATGCTTTGAATGATATTCAAAAAAAGATCCATAATATTTTAATCTATACTTAATCTAAAATGACTTTAACAATTGGAATCCATATCGGGCCTCTACAAATTACGCAAAGTTATTGTGAGCATCTTGCATTTGAGTGCGTTGAAATCAATGTCAGCGATATAAGAAATAAACGTGCAACTCATCTAAGCTGAAAGTACAAATTGACAAGGCTGAAGTGGAATGTTATTAGCTCCTGTAATGCTCTTTCAATTCATCTCACTACCGAGTAAAACTTGATACGCCTGTCAAACCACCAGATTATTTTCTGTCATGAAAAAATGCGTGCATGTAACCAACACACTGTTTGATGTACGACTGCGTGATTGCGTCAAGAACCTCCAGACTGTTTTCCTGAGTCCTGCCTTATGATGTATACTGCGTTTGACTAATCATCTAGACCGAATTCTTCTGCCCCATAATAACCACAAACGGTTATTTAAGTAGCTTGCGATGATTTCTTCTGTTTCTTCTGTTTCTGTATATCGTGCAGACTGTTATTTTGATTCCTGTTCGATATAACCGACTTCGTCTGTCTAACCACTTAACTGTTTCTTTACGTCCTACACAATATGCAGTCTGTATCACCGTCAGACTTGAGTTCTGTGTGGGGTTGCCGATGCGTATTTGCATTATTTAAATAAGTTATTAAAATTAGCAATTTCTTAACAACAATAACAATTAAAAGTACGAGGAATTTTTGGTGAAAATATATCTCAATTGAGATGTACTCAACTTTTTAGAAAAACTTGCGTAGCTTATAAAATATAATTAGTGTCTGATACTCACTAACTCTCAATTGATAATTCCGTGGACGCGTTCCACCAAAGGAACGCGTGTTGAATAAGTCGTCCGCGTTTCCAACATCTTGCGGTGGATTAATATTTTCAGCGTTTTGTTTGACGTCTGCTTTACCATGACGTTCAAGTTTACAATATAGGTTACTTTATGAACTATTTAGTTCCATGTTTTTCGTTAACATGGTTAATGTAGATTTTTTACCAATTTTGAATTGCTGTCTTTTATTTATTGTCTCACAAATAAAACAAAACTTTCATTTTCTTTCTTTTTTAACAAATAAAAGCCGCTAACACAATTTTAAGACAAACTATCTGCGTAAATACACTCGAACCCTATCATTATATTTTTGTTGGTTTATTGACTATCATTTACCGTGATAGAGTCCCATCTCACATTATTAAAAAACGTTAACAAGAAATGATATTCGTTTATGGCATTCTTTAAATAGATGGTCAAATTTGTCCACAAATAAGGGTTTAAACAAATTTGAATTTTCAACTGTTTTATTCTAGACATTCATTATTAATAAATAATCCTTTCTCGTTGAGTTTAAGAAAAAAATTGTCACAGTTACTTTTTTTTCAAGACAGTGTTTTTAAGTTGAACACCTTGTGGGACCTCATATTATCTGTTATATAGCTTTTCTACTCTTTTTACAATTTAACACGCTATGAAGTCTCCTCTGCATGGATTATCTTAATACGTAAATTTGAATAAGTTTTCATTAATATATCTCAATAATTGTCACTCTTCTTTAACGTTAAATTTGTCATTATTGTATACTTAATTTAGACTTGAAAATGTCTCGATGTTAAATCTGACTGATGAGTAATCTTACACATTGCTTTAGTTTATCTCTTTATTGTTTAAGCAATAAATGCAGTAAGTAAAAGTATAGATTTAGGATACAATGGTTTTATGCGAAGTAATTTTTCTCTGATCGTTTGCAGTTTATTATATTTTCTTAAAATTAGGAATTGTGCAGTTTTTTATCAAACGTCAATGGTACATTTACTTAAGGACTATTTATTCCTATTTATTTAAATAGTTATTCATTTTTATGCAGTGTCAGCCAAACGTTTTCTTATCGGTTCCCTAATGATTATGTGTTCACTTGTTCCCTCCAACAAATAGGTTAAATAGTTACTAAATTTACTGAGGTATTTATATGAAGAAGGCTAGCGGTCGTGTGATTTATTTACTGATTCACCCGTTCGTTGATGTTTAGGTGGTCTATAGGAAGCCGAGCGTTCGATCCACTAAGGAGTTTGATATGTACGGGAGAAGTATTTATTGAAATAATTGAATGTATTGGTCTGAGTGATATATTTACTGAGGAAGACGGGCGTCGATGTCGTAGTCTGAGTGATCTATTAACCGAGGAAACCTTGCCAGGGTAATTTATGTACTAAATCAAAAGCACTATGTGTCTGAGGAATCTATGCAAATGTGCTTGGTATTTAAAGTAAATAGTTATATATTTTTTCTTTTCTAATTTGCTCGAGTGTAAAAACAATATTATAAAAGATACTAAAAACTAGCAGTATGATATGAATCTTAATAAACGCTCATTAGTCACAGTGTCATAAATAGGTAATATTTTAACATAAACTTAAAACTAGCAATATGACATAAATGTGAAACTGCCTTTATTCAGACAGATAAATTGAGACTGTATAAAACATTTCAACAGAACTTTAACTACTTGAAATATGTTATTAATGTAATAATTTACAGACGCCTATTATTCACATTGTATAGACTTTTGTATATAGGTATCAATATACTAATATGTGTTCGTTCGTTTTATCAGCAATATAAAGCGTGAACATATTTTTAAAAGCAATACAAATCTTGGTATGAAAAGGCGTTTATAATGCATTTTAGAAGAAGAAAGTTTGAATACGTATGGGCACCACGCGGAAATTAGAAAAAAAAAATAAGACTCCACTTTTTAGCAAATAGTCAGCAAAGCAATGCGAACACTTAAAATCTGAATGAATTCAGATCGATTCTTGTTGTATGTGATTATTAAAACATGTAAAGCTCACTTAAAATGAAAGAGGAAAGATTTGATTGCAATATACTTCTTCTGCATGTTTAATATTTTAATTTAGTATTATTAATAGATTTCAATTGATACTTGTGTTATACACATTAGCATGTATGCTTCATTAAAGTCTTATATTTATCTGAACTGCTTTAACACTTTTTAAAATCGTAATTTTAGGATAACTAAGAAAAAAAGAACGACAGGAGAATGACAGACAAAACCAGTTTTAAAGAAAGAGGTCAACAACACAACAGATACACAACTCAAAAAACACAAACTTGACTAACAAGAGTAGCATAAAATCCACTTAAATCAGGCTTGAGCTCATGAGCTTCGGCGGAAGGGCAAACAACTCCTGCTGCATGCGTGGCACCCGTTGCAACCATAGCGTTAAAATTCGGTAACAACGCATGGATAAGTGGTAGTCCTAATTCAGTTGGGGGGAATGAAACAAATCAAAGGTCATTGGTAACACTGATAATCTGTAACGTTCAATAAAGTAATTATGTCGGCCATAACATTTTTAAGTGATTACTATCAAGGAAATCTGGATAAATATACAGGCACTTGAGTACATGATTAATTGTGAGATGTATTCTCCATATGCAAGTGCATAGCTTAATGTAATCAACGCGCCCACAAGTTTCAACCACTTTTCGTATTTTAAGGTACATTAAATTTAGTTGCGACATTGTGTGGACGGTTAAACTGACACTTATAGACATTAATCTGAAAACAGAATGATAACGACATAAATAAATACAAATAAATGATATTCAACTTACCTATAAATACACTGTATTTACAGCAAAGCTATTCTGGACTGACAATGTACCACAATAAGGACATGTTACTGCAGCGTTTTACTTGGCTGCGTATGAACTAAGAATATAGAAATGCGTAGTGGTTAACCATTAATATTTTTACGTTTAAGGATATAAAGAAAAATTAAATGCCTGATCAAATTACTTCAACCTGTACCCGTTAGTATAGTGTCTGCATACATTATGACGCACGTCTGTGAAACGGCATTCCTATATATAAGGAAATATTTTAATTTCTTTAAAATACTCGATAGCTGTCTATTTTGTAGAATCTAACTTGACACCTTTATCATGGCGACGACAAATAAAGACGGTGTACCCAGACTGTTCAAGTATATCATACTGAGCAAAAAAAATGATGTATCCAGACTGTACAGCTATATCATGCCGCACAAATGAAGACGGTACATATACTGTAGCATTTATATCATTGCGAACAAATAAAAAGATGGTGTACTTGACTGCACAACTGTATCATGGCGAGCAATTCAAGACGATGTTCCCAGACTTTACAATTAATCATGGCGAGCAAATAAAGACGGTGTACCCAAATGGAACAAATTCATCAAGGCGAGAAAATTAAGACGGTGTACCCAGACTGTACAACTATATAATGACGATGAAATAGAGACGGTGTATCCAGACTGTACAGCTATATAATGACGACATAATAGAGACGGTGTATCCAGACTGTACAACTATATAATGACAACGAAATAGAGACGGTGTACCCAGACTGTACAACTATATAATGACGAAGAAATAGAGACGGTGTATCCAGACTGTACAACTATATAATGACGACATAATAGAGACGGTGTATCCAGACTGTACAACTATATAATGACGATATAATAGAGACGGTGTATCCAGACTACAACTATATAATGACGACATAATAGAGACATTGTATCCAGACTGTACAACTATATAATGACGACATAATAGAGACGGTGTATCCAGACTGTACAACTATATAATGACGACATAATAGAGACGGTGTATCCAGACTGTACAACTATATAATGACGACGAAATAGAGACGGTGTATCCAGACTGTACAACTATATAATGACGACATAATAAAGACGGTGTATCTAGACTGTACAGCTATATAATAAGGACATAATAGAGACGGTGTATCTAGACTGTACAACTACCCCTATATAATGACGACGAAATAGAGACGGTGTATCCAGACTGTACAACTATATAATGACGACATAATAGAGACGGTGTATCTAGACTGTACAACTATATAATGACGACATAATAGAGATGGTGTATCCAGACTGTACAACTATATAATGACGACATAATAGAGACGGTGTATCCAGACTGTACAACTATATAATGACGACATAATAGAGACGGTGTATCTAGACTGTACAGCTATATAATGACGACATAATAGAGACGGTGTATCCAGACTGTACAACTATATAATGACGACGAAATAGAGACGGTGTATCTAGACTGTACAGCTATATAATGACGACATAATAGAGACGGTGTATCCAGACTGTACAACTATATAATGACGACATAATAGAGACGGTGTATCTAGACTGTACAACTATATAATGACGACATAATAGAGATGGTGTATCCAGACTGTACAACTATATAATGACGACATAATAGAGACGGTGTATCCAGACTGTACAACTATATAATGACGACGAAATAGAGACGGTGTATCTAGACTGTACAGCTATATAATGACGACATAATAGAGACGGTGTATCCAGACTGTACAACTATATAATGACGACGAAATAGAGACGGTGTATCTAGACTGTACAGCTATATAAAGACGACATAATAGAGACGGTGTATCCAGACAGTACAACTATATAATGACGATGAAATATAGACGGTGTATCCAGACTGTACAACTATATAATGACGACATAATAGAGACGATGTATCCAGACTGTACAACTATATAATGACGACATAATAGAGACGGTGTATCTAGACTGTACAGCTATATAATGACGACATAATAGAGACGGCGTATCCAGACTGTACAACTATATAATGACGATGAAATAGAGACGGTGTATCCAGACTGTACAACTATATAATGACGACATAATAGAGACGGTGTATCTAGACTGTACAACTATATAATGACGACATAATAGAGATGGTGTATCCAGACTGTACAACTATATAATGACGACATAATAGAGACGGTGTATCCAGACTGTACAACTATATAATGACGACATAATAGAGACGGTGTATCTAGACTGTACAGCTATATAATGACGACATAATAGAGACAATGTATCCAGACTGTACAACTATATAATGACGACGAAATAGAGACGGTGTATCTAGACTGTACAGCTATATAAAGACGACATAATAGAGACGGTGTATCCAGACAGTACAACTATATAATGACGATGAAATATAGACGGTGTATCCAGACTGTACAACTATATAATGACGACATAATAGAGACGGTGTATCTAGACTGTACAGCTATATAATGACGACATAATAGAGACGGTGTATCCAGACTGTACAACTATATAATGACGATGAAATTGAGACGGTGTATCCAGACTGTACAACTATATAATGACGACATAATAGAGACGGTGTATCCAGACTGTACAACTATATAATGACGATGAAATATAGACGGTGTATCCAGACTGTACAACTATATAATGGCGACATAATAGAGACGGTGTATCTAGATTGTACAACTATATAATGACGACATAATAGAGACGGTGTATCTAGACTGTACAGCTATATAATGACGACATAATAGAGACGGTGTATCCAGACTGTACAACTATATAATGACGATGAAATATGAAATAGAGACGGTGTATCCAGACTGTACAACTATATAATGACGACATAATAGAGACGGTGTATCCAGACTGTACGACTATATAATGACGACATAATAGAGACGGTGTATCCAGACTGTACAACTATATAATGACGACATAATATAGACGGTGTATCTAGACTGTACAGCTATATAATGAAGACATAATAGAGACGGTGTATCCAGACTGTACAACTATATAATGACGACGAAATAGAGACGGTGTATCTAGACTGTACAGCTATATAATGACGACATAATAGAGACGGTGTATCTAGACTGTACAGCTATATAATGACGACATAATAGAGACTGTGTATCCAGACTGTACAATCATATCGTGATTAGCAAATAAAGACGTTGTGACCGAACTGTACAACTATTTTATGGAAATTAAGTAAAGACAGTCTACCCTGACTAGAGATATATCATGGCGAACAAATAAAGACGGTGTGCCTAGACTGTACAATTATATCATAGCGAACAAATAAAATGATGAACCAAGTCTGTACAACTACCGTATAGCGGTCAAACTGAAATCGCCAAAATAAAAACCGCTAAAATTTATGATTTAAGAAACTCCGGTAAAATGTTTTGTAGACGTTCGGTATTTGTCAAATATTGGTATTACCTAAGATTGTGTTTATTAAAGGTTAGATTCAATAAAAATATTCATTAATGTCCTACGGCTAATTTGGTCAATAACTGCGCAAAATGTCTTAAATTATTTTGACTAATCAACAAATCTATTCATCTGTTTTACCTGTGTTTAAAGATCAAAGGCCTGATTGTGATCTAGTTGTAAAATTGACACCTCGATTAACTGTCATTTAAATCGTTAAAAAAACATGTGGATAAGCACAACATCAAACCACACAATTAATAAATCTGTCATAAATACGAAATTGGTATGCAACGTGATTTTAACTGTATATACAAAATTAAAATTATCAATTATGACTTATGGAAAATTGATAGATTTGTAAAAAAATTATGTTTAAAAACATTTGAAAAATAAACACTTGAGCATGATGAAATCGTTTTTATTTCAGAATTTTTCCCTCCTCAGATTTATGGAGGGAAACAGATAAATGCCATCTGGTATATAATTAAGTTTCTGTTTTTGTACATGAAATATACCCTGTTTCCTTCCCCTTCCTATGTAGTCCCCTTATTTACTTACGTTCCAATTGTAAAATACACAAACACATGTTATCCGGGATGGCTAGACCGCCAACTTTTTTTCTATGGTTTTGCCCATTCGCCAAAATTAAAACCACCATTTTTTTGCAATACATTTTTACCTAAAAACCGCCAAATTTTTCACCCGCTAAAATAACCCGCTATTTGGTATGTCATGCGAACGAAATATGGTGTACCCAAACTGTACAGTTGTAGAATGCTGAACACATAGTGACGGTGTATCCAGACTGCACAGCTATATCTTTTCGAACAAATAAAGACCGTATAGCTTGATTGGACAACTATATCATGACGAACAAATAAAGAGGGAGTACCCTGACTGTTAAACTATATTCTGGTGGACAAATTAAGACAGTTCACCCAGAATGTACAATTATATCATAGAGAACAAGTACAGACTGTGTACCATGAGTGTACAGCCACATCTTGGCGAACAAAAAAAATTAAGACGGTATACCCAGACTTTACATCTTTTCGAACAAATAAAGACTGTCTATCCTCACTGTACAACTTTGTCATGTCGAACAGGTAAGGACGGTGTACCCAGACTGTCCAATTATATCATGGTGAGCAAATAATGATGGTGTACCCAGACTGTACAACTATATCATGGCGAACATGAAGAAGGTCTAGTAGAAGTAGGTCTAAGTAAGATGCTGACCTTAGTGTATTGGTGGGGTCTTTAATTTCAAGCTCGCTAGGGTAAATTGAATTTAGTTACGAAACTGTGTGGACGGTTAAACTGAATAAAAAATTCTTGATAATTATAGACATTACTCTGAAAACAGAATGATAACGACATAAATAAATACAAATAAATAATATTCAACTTACCTATAAGCAAACTGTGTTTACAGCAAAGCTATTTTGAACTGAGAATGTACGACAATAAGGACATTATACCACAGCGTTAAACAGACAACACCAGCATTTAAAAATAATTCAAGGAATTTTGTATCGGGAGGTAGTAACGGGAGACGAAACAAAACAGCAACTGATTTTACCTGAAGAATTTGTGACAACTGTACTGGCAGCTTTAAACAACGACCTATGACATCCCGGCAAAGATCGTACTCTATCCTTGTTATGAGACAGATTTTATTGGCCAAGAATGGCAAAGGATGTTGAGGAATTGTCCTGGAACACAGTATCTTAAATTTAATACTTTGATCTTTTTACGTAAAGTGGAGTACAACTTTTTTTTAAAAACTGTATTAGTCAAACAAAGAAAACGAAACCATGTAACTGTGTTCACAACAATCAACTTTCAATCTGTAATATGGAGTAGGAATTGCCAAAATGCGAGCATATACAATAAAGTCCTTTATTATCCATATATAATGTGCATTTATAATTGACGTTACTTCCTAACACCATAAAAATGCCTCTAAATTCCATTCTTTGTAATGGTGGCGTCACATGAAATGTAACTTTGATTGTCAGTTTTTAAAGATCGATTTAGATATTGCAAAATAGTATGAACTTTTTGTTGTTAATTTTAAATATAACATTTATTTTTTATCGATGTCAACTTTATTTTCAATTCTTTCTTTTAAATTAATTTTAGTGCTCTTCTTCATTCACTTTGTTGCAGTTTTTTGACGACATCAACTTGCGGACAAAAATAATCAATATCTACATTAAGAAGACTTTGATCACGTGATTTTTATTTTGATCACATGACACGTAATAGCCATAGAGCTCACCGCTCTTCGATGCCCGCTGCGAGCTGTGCTCGCAATAAAGGCCCATTTGATTCCCCCAAGAGTAAGTTTTGTTCAATGGTTTGCATCTAATTTTATTCTATGTTTTCACAACTTTGCAAGTACTGATTATTGTTTATAAATGCGGAGTTATCAATGAAACCCTTTGTGTGTACTGTTTTATGTTTAAACATTTTGCAAACATGAAACTATGTGGAACCACAGCAAAAATACAAAGGAAAACATGTTGTAAATGTATACTAAGGTTTCAATAATTAAGTAGGAAATGACCCCAATGTTATATTGTGCATTTCAAATCCTCAAGTGAATTGACTAAGAGGGGTCACATTGGTTGATTTTCAAAAGTATGGAAAGCCATAGACGTCATATCATTTTTATTTTAAATTTATTAATTTAGCATTTAGGTTTAGTATAATTTTTATTTAATTTGCATTAAAATAATTTCATTTTAATAAGTTAAAGATCATTGTTACATAAATTTCTATGTAGGTCATTACGGGTCATCACATATTTTTCATCATTATGTCTATTGTTTTATGACTATGTTATTACTTGTCAGTATTACTTAAGTTCGATCACTATTGTCGTTTTCTAGTCTAAGAATACTTACTTTTGTATTATCAATTTTTTACCCTTTAAGAGGAAGATGTTAAAATAAAGAATCAAAAGCACGTGTTTCCTTATTCATAACATAACAGGAATGGATTGCACAATGCGGAAAGTGTCTTAGAAGGAAAACCTACAAAACCACAGAGCCCCACTGGTAAGTATAGAGACAACATCCCTTTACAACTGGTAGTATGGATAATCTTACACTCGAACCATCAAAAGGAGAACAGCAACACTCTTACTTGTGGACCACTTTACAAGATATGCTCAGGTTATACACACTCGAAACCAGGCGGCAAGAACAATAGCCGAAGCGATATTTAACAACTTCATCGTACATTATGGCATGCCGGAAAGACTTCATTCTGACCAGGGGGCAAATTTTGAATCAAAAGGAATCAAGGAATTTTGTAATTTGACAGGAATTAAAAAGCCTCGTCCCACCAGCTCCCACCCACCAGGAAACTGTATGTGTGAAAGATTCAACAGAAGTCTGTTAGACATGTTGGAAACGTTGGAGGTGACACCGCTTGTCCACGCGTAAAACTGTACGAAGCATGAGTCGATCGGTTTTTCACTTTATTTCCTCGAGTTTGGAAGGAATCCCAGATTACCTGGTGATGTTACCTTTGGACTAAGGAAAGAAATTACCGGGTCAAACTACATAAAATATCTTAATGAGCGGTTGGATTATACACACAAGTTAGCAGCTAATGCCTCTAAGTAATCACATGAACGTCAGAAACACCATTATGAAACAAAGATTAACGCAGCTATTATTTCATCAGGAAAGGAGACTTGTGAAGATTGCGGCGTTCGATGGTAAACACAAACCTTCTGACTGGTTGGAGGATGATCCGTATGTTGTACTCGATCAACCCAATCCAGATATCACAGTCTTCACAGTTCGGAAAGAAAATGAATAAAGTCGTAAGAAGAATTAACATCGAAACTTGTTGCTACCAGTTGGCCATTTGATTGATCCATGAAAAGAAAGACCAGTACCCAAACCACGACAACGTGTAAAAAATGATCCACCAAAAACCAGCACCAAGAACAGTAAACAGACCAACAGACGCAGAATATTGTTATTCAGAATCATCAGAGGATGAGGTTGTATCAGATACAGATACGAGACATGTGAATAGAAGGCCTTCAACAAGGGATAGGAACAGTGATATAAAGGAGACCCTTTCTGATGATGCATCACTGTCGCCACCTGTAGCATTACGTCGGTCAGTACGAAAAAGGAAACCACTTGGATGACTTCTGGAAAGTTTGAAATTTCTAAGTTTTCAGGTACACCTAGTGGTGAATGGTACAAGAAGGTTCAATGCCTTACATATTTATCTAGCACACAACTTTTTCAGGGTATGCAGACAGAAACAGCACAAGCTATTTTAAACATTATGAAGTCTTCCTCCAGTTTTAAATGACGGGACGTCATTTCACAGTTGGGAGAGTATGTGGTAGCCAGTATAATTTACAAAATTATAATAAAGTTGAATTTTGTAATTTATATCGCGTTTGGTTTTATTTAAATATGGAACAATAAAAATGTTATACAAACTAACTCTAGTATTCGTGTTTTTACATCAATTGTAGATTTTAGTTTATAAGTTTACATTGACTTGACACTGACTATTTTTGACACGGTTAGTTATTTGTTATGATATCTGTTAAATTTGACAGATTCAAAGGCTGATTTTACGAATGACTGAGTTGAGTGAATCTTTTCCGATTGGTCAGATTCCTTTCTTATTGTCCGAATACTTCAATTGTATATAATTGTTCATATTGGAAAGATGCATATTCTGTTTGACTGATTTCATTTATTTCCAACTAACTTACTCTGAGACAAAAGACTACAATGGTTGATGTTTGTTTTCTTTTTAGGTTTCTCTATATTTGACGTACTTTTAATTTGCATGTATTTGTAAGTGTTTAATTAAGCATTTACGTTATAAAAGGTTAATAAGCCGAATTACGACGAATTTGATAAATTTTAAATAAAACGATGCGAATAGTGAATGTTCGAGTAAAAATAATGTAACTGAAAGTGTAATTAAAAGTTATTAATATTTTTTTTTAATAAAGACTATTTTTTATGACAATTTTGATTAAATGCATCATCATCTTATATGATTATGTAATATTTTTGAGGCAAACCTGTACACCTCATGTAAGGTAAGAAATTAGTTTCGCTTAGCGGTTTTTTTTTTGTTTCAATGTTTGTTTCGTTGTTGCTTTATATAGCTTTTTTTTGCTTTACATTCATAGTTACTCTTAGTCACTTTATTATTTGCCTCACATTGATAGTTACGCTTAGTCACTTTATTATTTTCTTTACATTGATAGTTACGCTTAGTCGCTTTATTATTTGCTTTCAGTAACGGCGTATTGCGAGTTTTGCTTCATTTGAACATTTTCTAATAAGTAGGTTACAACAGAAATTAAACGCGAGATTTTCATTTGCATTTTCCAGCTAGTCTGATATATATGTGTAGTGGTACCGATTTAGTGTAAATAGTGCAATGAGTATTATTTTTAACATGAATTAGTTGAATGAGTAATTTTCAGTCAATACACTTGTTGATCAATTTAGAAATAGTATTGTGATGGTTAATGGCGTATATTTATTAAATTTAGATTTGCAAATAAAATTAACAGATGGAATAATTGTATTATTGTAATTGTTTATTCTTGTTATTTATTGTTTTATTACAAGGTTTCTTCTAATTTTCGTTTCGTTCACGTGTTCTTTTCTAATATGGTATATAAAAACAATGCAGGGTGTGTCATATAATTTTATTACAGTTGATAAATAACAAGAGTGGATAACAACACAATAAAGACATGACAAAATAAAGCACTACATTCATTTGCACTAAAATACTTGTAGTTTATACAGAAAAGCACTGGAGTTATATCATTACCAGTCATGTCACAGTTTACATCGAAATTGTCACTAAATGTTTATAATAAACCAGCTTTGCGGAAACCTAGCTGTATCAGGTCTTTACGAAATTCCATGTTGCTGTGTGTTGAGATAATCCACTTAGGGTGTATGGGCTTAAGGACTGTCTTTAAATCAACAACTACGTTCTGTGCGGGCTCACTGTTGTCTTCTTGTAGGTTAATCTGCTCGATAACCTGTCTGTATACCAGTTGTGGAAGTGAGACTAGCTCTTCTTTGTACTCGCGGTTGACAGAAAGGTCTGACGGTTGAAGCTTATCGGTACATGCGGCAGGTACAAACAGCGGCACAATGCCGTTGTCCTTGATTGAGGAGCTTTTCCCCACAGTGGGCCTTGAACACGTCGAAGATGGCGATTGCTTTCTGGTTGTCCTTACCGATTCACGGACATCTTCTACGTACGGGATGATCACCTTGTTGACATAACGGACCATAGTGTCTTCGTTGCTCCAGTGTGACTCTGTGTAGGTGCAATCCCAACTGTCCGGAAAGTCTACACCCTTCGGCAAACAGCGGTCGGTCTTTCCAGCGTAGATGAGCTGTGGTGGAAGTAAGGTCCCGGCTTTAGTAACGGCGAGATGGAGATGAGATCTGCTGCTCCATGATCCAATCGCCGCCGGCTGACAACCTGTCTAGTGCCAGTTAATGATGAGGCTGTCCGGTACGTTGTGCTCCTGTGTCACCTTACTAATCATGTCCGTGTAGGTTTTACTGATGGCGTCGAAGTAATCTGGTAGATGCCTAATGGCTTTGGTACCCTTACGTTTGACAAATCCCATACGAAGGAGAAGCGACCTGGCGAAAGTCTTGGTAATGTTGATGTGTCCACCATAGCGTTCAAGCGGTGACGGGCAAACTTCGGTGGCATCCATAACGATCCTTACGTTTATAACACCGCCGTTTACATGAACTTGACGGATCCAGTCCTGTACGTTGGAGTCTAAGTCACCAAGCATAAGTGGGTTTCCACGAGATGAGCGTGGTAGTGTAGTAAGGTCTGTACCAACTGAAAAAAAGAACAAATTTTACACTAGTAAAATATTAATCTATCTATTTTCTCTATCAAATTTATAATCATGTTTTGTCGACTAAAGCCATAAAAACTTCACTACCGTTATATAAACACCCGTAGGGTAGTTTCAGACAAATTAATCCCTTCCATCACCATAAAGCAATTAAATGTCTAGCCAGGTTTTTTAAATGGTGTTAAGATCATAAAGTTAATCAAATCAAATAAGGATTGATAAATTTTGACATTAAAAATACATTAATGTATTTTAAATTTAAATGATTTAATTTGTTTGATTAAAATATAAAATCGGTGATCGGCAAGTGTTAAACATATTTTATTTTTAAAAATAAGATTACTTTTCGCACCGTTCTTCTTTAGCTTGATTTACCTGTCTCTCATACTGCATATGGTACTCTCGCTAATAATGCGGCCTTAGTCTGAAGTGAACTTTCTTGAAGCTCTAGCTACACAGTTGTCGACTGCATATCTGGCATCTATAGTGATCGTGTCGACGGCATCGTTAGCTGCTTGGGTAATCAAGACATCTTTAGTAGATGCACAGTCGACTGGGTTAGGTAGTCATGGTGTAGCTGGTTCCTGGTTTTAATGGAGCCGTATTTTAAGCACTGTGTCAAAGACATGTTTACTAGAAAGTATGCCATAAATTCATTTACACCTCTATTTAAACGATCTTGAGTACTTGAGTAAATTAAAGTAGCTTGGGTGAGTAAAATAATTGACTTGGTATAAAATGTTCAGCTAGGCAATGAGCTCGGGTGGATCTTTTGTTCACCTACCTTTATGGCTAAATGAAGTAAAAACGTCACAGCTCGTTAACACATTTATTAAGGATAATTACATACTTATCAAGGAATTTTCTGGCATATGTTTATTTAAGTAAACAACAAATATGTTTTGATCATCTTTATTAGGTTGTAAAAATAGATATCTTTATTAAATGAACACTTTCATGTGCGACTCTAAACGAGAACAGCCAACTACCACAAAAAAATGTCTTCAAAATTACAAATCCAGGACTTTTACGAATACACGAACTTGCAATTTTGGGTAAAACCACGAACATTGATACCCACGAATTTAAGTACTTTCACAGTAACTTATAATGCGATGCATTAAAAATCAAAGCCAGTATAACTAGAAAGATAAGCATCAAAGTAGAACCTGAAAAAAGACAAGAAAAATGTTTGAGTGACAGTTCATATCCAATTATAGCACGTCACGTGATATTAATGACGTAATCGTGTAGCCGTTTTGTTTTCGATCGCCCATAAAATTTCAATTGGACCTAGCACAAAAGGTTAAAATACAATTTAATGGTTTTTCTAAACGATCGTGTGCAACTTGCTTGGGTTTCTGTGATAAATTAACTTTCTGAAAATTTCACTTAAATCAGTGTAAGTTCTGAATAATTTTCTTGCAAATCCATTTAAAAATTAATTATATTGACCGATAAGAAGACCACTGATCGCCATATAAAACACAATAAAAATCGCTGTATCCATGCTACAAAAATCTCAGCTTCAAATACAGAACGACGGCGCATGTTCGTAGAGACAGAGCGTTATCATAACGACTGGCCCCACTATCGATTCGCCCCATGAAGATTTGCACCATATGAATAACGATTAGCCCCACATATGTAAAATATATTAATTTTTAATATAAATTTATCAATTTAATACTTTATAATATAAATAATAAAAGATATAGTATAATTTCATAAATTTTCATATATTCTTGCTAGGTGTTTTAATTGGCGGTGAATCTTTTAATTTGAGATTAAAGTGAATACGTGTTCACTTCCTTAATCAATTATGGCTCAAATGATTAAAGGTTAACTGATGTAGTTAATATAATAGATATTTGTCTTTAAAGACATATCCTACTATTGTTTCTGCGCATTTTGATTTTAAACGTTATTGTTTCGTAATTCGTTTATGACGTCGTCGTCGTCAAAATTCCGCGAAATTTCCATTTCAATTACCGTACTCTTTATGGATCAACTTAGAGGTTTTTTATGAGTAAAAAAGCAATACAGCCTTTTAGAATTTGGGAAAAAACAAAATTAATCTCTTTGCAATAGCAAACATACACAAAAAGAACTATTTTACTTTCGTGATTGTATTCTGCGCTACAAATCTAGAAAAGATATTGCAGTTTATACGAAGAAAAACGCGCCCTTTACTTCCCGCCAATTCTGGCCTATACTTATTTTTCTCAAATATTTTTTCCCCTGATTCGGTGACCATATTTTTTTATTTATTCAATTTGGAGAGTAAGTTATCATCTATCGTCTGTGAAAATATAGTTTTATTATCATAGGTCAGTTTTTTGCGATCTGCGATTTTGTGTATTCCGAGTGCATATAACAAAAATGGCGGGAACGTATTAATTCCACATTTATGCTCGAAACTTACGTATTTTTAAATAGATTATGGCATAGTTGTTTTCTACATGCAATGAAGCCTTCAAAACAATTTAAGTTGATTCTAACAGTAAACTATGGGAAAAATATAACTAAAATAACACATAATCCTAGTACCCTAAAACAGATGATACAGATGACGTCATAACTTTTTAATACGGATGGTGACCACTAATTTTTGTTAGCTTTATTTAAAGATTTTGTCATAAGGAAAGTTAAGACAAAATATTAAGAAAATATCATATGAAGATCGAATAGTAGGATATGTCCTTAATTGAATATTTGCTTGTTTACAATCGCGTTTAACTTTGATTGGATTCACAGTTTGAAAGAATGAAAAGTTAACCGATGTAGTTAATATTATAGTTAAGTAATTAACTGTCTTTAGTTGAATGTGTGTTGTTTATTAATTGCGGTTGACGTTTACCTCTCTTTCCCTGCTGTCTAACGACTAGACCTGCAATGTAAGACTAATGACAAGAAATTCACCGCAAATAAAAACACCTGGCAAAAACTCAATTTAGATCTTTACTGCGTCGGTTATCCTTTTTAAAGATGGTAGTTGTTCATTTCTACCATTTTCTGTGATATTTATAAGTGATTGTTATGTGTTATATTTACCATGTTTTGTTTTTTAACTGAAATTTATTATGGAATAAATATGCATTTTAAAAATCTTTAGTTGCTTATTTAGTACCAATAATGTCTTTTAAATGAGAGTTTGGAAAATACATTTTTCACGATCATAAGAGGCTTCAAAAGATCGATTTTAACAGCGAAAATGTTCATGTTAACTTCACTGTTATAACATTTTCCATCAAAAATATATTATATAACATGTTTGATCATGTTAGAAATGCAAAAAAAATGTTAGTTTAATATGTGTGAGGGTATAGTTTGGGTAAGTCTGGGTAAAAAGTCACACCCAATCGTTATTGCTCAGGAAGACAGGACGCCTCTTCTTCGCAACAGAAAATTTCAGCCTTTGTGACTTTTCTTACCCATTTTTGGCACTTTTATCACACACACACAACTATATTTAATGTTCATCCATCCATTCATCACTGCAGATCATTACAGAATCGTTTAGTCTTTAGTTTGAAATTTTTGACATTTTTTTTAATTCTTTTGGCAAGGAAGACAACTACTAACGACCACTTCCGGTTTGGAACGATATGTAAACAATGAATATTGGTACTGTATTGACACTTCAACTTCTTATCATCAGTGTAGTGATAAGATCTAATGAACAATCAATCAACACACACCATAATGACCCATACAATCAGTTGTTGCTTCAATGCAGACAAACAACATTTGTCATTGAATATTACATATTATACCAGCCTTCATAGAATACTCCTATTAGTTTTATCTGGAATTGAGCCAAACCCAGGACATAGATCTCCATCATACCTATTTGGAATCTGTAAAAAGGCATGCAAATGGGGAGACAAAGCACTTGTATGTGACGACTGTGACACATGGTATCATGCAGCATGCACTGGAGTCAACTCCCAGGAATACTCACGCCTTGCCAACTCATCTGTATCCTGGTACTGCAGTGTATGTAATGCCTCAAACCACAATCCTATACAATTTGATAGATTCAGCAGAGAGCAACAATTTCCCAGTCCTAACCAACTCGATTTCATTCAGAACATCTACATCTGACCATGACAACAGCACAGAGAAAATCCGTTTTGGACACCCAATAGCTTCTTCCTCACTAAAGCGTACACACCAACACAACCAAGTAAGTCGAAACAACAGGAATACCGTGAGAATTCTTATCATAAATTTTCAAAGTATCAAAAATAAGCGTACTGAGCTTCCTTTCCTCACAGAAACAACACAACCTGATGTTATCATAGGAATAGAAACATGGTTATCAGATGAAATATCGAATAGAGAATTTTTCCCTCCCGATACTGATTACGATATTATACGACGTGAGAGAGTTAACGATGCACACGGAGGTGTAATTATAGCTGCAAAAACAGAGCTTGTTTTGACTCAAGTTCAAGTCAGTAAAAAAGCTGCAATGATTACAAGAAGCATTAAATTTGGCAATAAACAGTTCCTACTAACTAGTTACTACAGACCACCTAGTCAGGTAGAGATAAACCAAATTTCAGAAACCATCACCGAAATGAAACCATCACCGAAATACAGACCCTGAGAAATAAACACAAAAGGAGTACCTTTATCTCAGGAGGAGATTTCAATGTGGACTGGAAAAAACAATGATATCAAAGGAAGACAAGTACCACTGACCATTAATACATCATTTTTGCAAATGGCAGCAGGCCTTTCAATACAGCAAATAAACGACCATACAACCAGAGGCGAAAATATCCTGGACCTTCTCTTCACAAGTCATCCCAGCAACATACAGAGATGTAAGACACTACCCCTATAGGAAACAGCGATTATGACATTGTTCTTGTAGATATTACTAGCGTGGCACAAAGACCTAAACCCCCTAGAAGAATAATTCATCTGTGGAGAAAAGCAAACTTAGAGGGAATACATAAACACCTGACCAACAACCTAGAGTCTTTCAACAACTAAGAATTTAGTAGTTTAAATGACAGGTGGGAAAGTATCAAGGCAACTATATCTCAAGCCATGGAAAAGAATGTACCGACCAAACGTACATTAGCGAGACAAAGTCATTAGTGGATGAACACAGATTTAAGACGACTGAGTATGAGGAAACAATGAGCCCACAGTAAATCGAAACGGACCAAGATCCCAAAAGACATACTAAGTTATAAGAAAATGAAAGCAGAACTTCAACGTCAATCCAGGAGAGCCCACAGAGACTTCATGAGGGACATAGTTAGTTAGCGAAGATCTGAAAAGTAATCCCAAAAGATTTTGGTCCTATGTTAAAAACCGCAAGCAGTACGCCTCAGGAATCGCTGCTCTTAAGAACAAAGACGGCTTCCTACACAGCGATGTCACAACCAAAGCTGATATCCTCAACTATCAGTTCCATTCGGTATACACAAGAGAAAACCTTCAGAGAATGCCCAATAAGGGCCCTAGTCCTCATCCAACTATGCCATATATAATAATCAGCACTAAAGGAGTCATATCACTTCTCAAATGACTCAGACCATTTAAAGCTACAAGGCCAGATGGAATTCCAGGTTTTATCCTGAAAAACTCAGCTGTCTGTATTGCTCCATACCTTGTGAAACTCTACCAACTGTCAATTGATAAAGGTATAATCCCAGACGACTGGAGAACAGCTAACATCGTGCCAGTCTACAAGAAGGGAGAAAATCATACAGCTGCATATTACCGTCCAGTTTCATTGACCTCAATAGCGTGCAAGTTGTTAGAGCACATCGTTCACAGCTCCATAATGTACCACTTTGATCAGTAACAAATCCTCTGCGACGAGCAACATGGCTTCAGAGCACGTATGTCTTGTGAATCCCAGCTGCTGATCACTCTGCACGACATCGCAAAGAAGTCGGCCAAACAGACGTTATACTTTTAGACTTTGCCAAAGCCTTTGACAAGGTCCTTCACAATCGACTCCTCCACAAGATGGACTTTTATGGAGTAAGGAACTCGAAGCTAACCTGGATCAAGGACTTTCTCACAAACCGTACACAGTCAGTTATCTTGGAGAACCACAGATCTGATCCATTAGACGTCGTTTCCGGAGTCCCTCAAGGCACAGTAATGGGTCCTTCACTATTCCTGGCAAATATCAATGACTTACCGTAGGCCACAACATCTAATGCCCGCCTGTTTGCTGATGATTGCCTCCTATGACGCCATATGACCCAGAGAAATGCACCGTCATCAGAATCTCTGGAAAGCGACAACTCCAACAATCCACCTACAAACTACACAACCATAGTCTAGACGTAGTAGATAGTGGGAAGTACTTAGGTGTAACAACTAGCAGGGACTTGAGCTCGAAGAAACACATCAACCAGATCACAAATAAGGCATCAAGAACACTTGGCTTTATCAGAAGGAATCTCAGTAGATGCACACCAGAGGTAAAACAACACGCTTATACAGCTTTAGTCAGACCATCTATAGAGTACGCCTCAACTACGTGGGATCCCCAACAAACCACCTTGATACAGGAAGTTGAACAGGTACAGAGGAGAACTGCCAGTTTTATATTCAACAGTACCAAGACACTTCACCTGGCCATGTAACATCACTTCTTGAAAGACTGAAATGTGAATCATTAGAGGTAAGACGAAAGAAACTAAACCTGACAACTACATACAAGATTCAACATAAAATGATTGACATAGACCCAGACAAGTACTACACACCAAGCGACACCAGAAATAGGGGCAGACATAAACTGAGGCAGACCACCGCCAAGCGAGTAGGTTACACCAACTCTTTCTTCCCACGATCCATCAGGGAATGGAAAAGACTTCCACCTGATGTTGAAGAGTCGGGGTCCCTGGAGGACTTTCAGGCCAGGTTGAATACCATCCCCTGGTCTGATTTATACCACCTTCACTAGACCAGTACAGACCAATTTGTATATAGCTGTCAATAGTTTTAATCCGAATTATGTTAACTCTTTGTTTTGGCCATACTCATATTGCCCAGAAGGGAGGGCCTGTCTGAGTCACCAACCGAGTTAATTACACTCCAGGAGAGTCCGACTAGTATATAGAGAGAATAAGAAGAAGAATGTTATTTGAATTATTTGACTTACCGAATACTGTAAAGAGTGGAATTTCCCGCGTGTTCTTAATTTATCTTGTCATGAGTAAAACATTATTGTCATCCTGTGCATGTGGTAATAAACGAACTTTAAGTGTGTGATTTAAATTCATAAACGGTTTCTAAAATTAATTGAAAAAGACCCTTAAGAAGTCATAAAGGTTGTCAAAATGCAAGTTTTTAGGATTACAATGTTAAATAAACATCCTGTACAAGTTTGTGACATAAGCCCTATCAGGGCAACACAGCATGACTTTGAAGGTGTTCAGGTGTTCTAAATAACAAATCTGTCAAAAATGTTTATTATTCATAATTTATTGTTAATTCTATGTGCCTTTTTAAATTATAAAATATACTTTTGGAGAAAAAAATACTGACGAAACCAAAAAAAAAAAAACGAAACGAAAAGCAACCCATATAACAGCGTTATAAACCTCCATGTTTAATGAAATAAAATATATACACAAAAAGTAAATGGACAAACACATTTGTACAATATTAAAAAAAAAAGTAAAAAAAAACAAAAAAGTTTTATTAATATAGCTTTATATATTTTACAATTCTGCTGTTAATTAATTAAGTCGTTAATCATATTGTGATAGGGAAGGTTTGACACATGTTGATTTTTCTAAGTTTTTAAGCGTACAAGGCATATTTTTCACTTAAAAGTTACTAGAACTTGGCGGACATCTCACCTTTATGGTTCTTACAAAATTAAATGGCTGAAATGTGTTCAATAATTCGTAAAAGTATCAGGAACCTATAAATCAACGGGACTGGAATCTAACGATATCGTCTACTTTTCATTGTCGCGCCAATACTTAATTACCGAACAAGTGTCGACACTGATATGATCGTGTTTTCGTCTTTCGAAAGACGCCTCTCCGCAATAAGCTGTCTGTTTAAGACTCTGGTTACCGGCACTCTGTTTATTTATTAATAAATTTGCGTATTTAATGAAAGATGATTTAAAAAAAAACAAATAAAAAAACCTTACAGATTTTATGAATTTTAAATTATATGAACTGGTCCCAGTGAGTTAAAATCGAAACTGTTTTGTATTTTTTCTTTGATGTTTACATGAACCTGTAAATCAACTTATACCAGTTAAACTAGTGCCAGATGTTTATGGCTTTAACCAATTAGACAAATAATATGATGGCATGAGTATTAGCTACCTAGGGATTTACTTAGTTATACTAGTCCCAGAAGTATATAGTTTAAGTATTTCTTCTCCAACTTGTTCCATGTTTAAACCGGAAGTGGTTTTCTAGCTCGTGCACTGGCGTGGATTTTTTACGGATTTATAAATAAATGTTGTCATTGGTTAATATAAGGGCCTTCATTTATTTTTAATTCGGAACTTTTTATACTTATCCTATTTATAAATGATAAATCTGAGTAAATTTCGAATTTATAATCATTGAACTGTAAAGGGTTCATTTAAGCCAAAGGTTAACTTGTATTTTAGTATATAAGCCCGTCAATTTATTAAATACATTGGTACACTGCCTAAGGCGACGGGTATGTTACTCGAGGGAACTCTCGAAGTTCCGTTGGTTTAGAAACATTTATGAGGGATAGTTATCAATCCATGGTTGTTTTTCTGTATTTTCCTGTGTTCTGGTACGTACTTTAGTTACATATAGATTTTTGGTAAGTCTTGAGTTTACATATAATTTGAAGGTTAGCATAGTCTTGAATTGTTCGCAATTTGGTTGTTGTGGGATAGATTTATTGAATATTGTTATTTAAATGTATTAAAATAACTGTTAAATAAAAGTTACGTTTGTACTTTATTTTTGTAACTTGTAATCAATTCGCCTAAAGTATCTATACTAAATGCCAACCCCCCTTGGGAAAATAAGTTTGCTTGCATTTTTTCATTATTCTATATCAGTGGCGGATCCAGAGGGGGGGTCCAGGGGGTCCGGAACCCCCCCCCCCTTTCGTTTTGACAAGCATGGGGTCTGGACCCCTACTTTTGTGTTGGCAGTTTTATAAATGTTTATTTTTCGACGTTTTAGGTGTCAGGAAATCGTCAGAATGCAGGATTTTACACCATTTCGTTCAGAGCTTCTGTGGGCCTTAAGCGGCCCCCAGACCCCCTGCCGTAATACGACTCTGCGAGGTCGCCATTCGGCCACCATGACAAATTTGGACCCCCCCCCCCCCCGCCTTTCATTTCAGGCTGCATCCGCCCCTGTATATTTTACCTTTTTATTACGAAAATTCAGTAGAAAAAGTGTAGATACGATAACCTGTCCATGTTTTACAATATGCCTCTGGTATTAAATTGTTACAAATCGTCCTTGACTTTTGCTACGGGAAGTTTACATAGTAAGTCAGCCATTTTTTGTTTCTAAAGGGACATTACGATGTTTACATATGTTCGTCTGCTTTCGTGACGTTCAATGGTATTCGGACAAACCGCGAGACTTTTCCCGCCTTAACTGCAGACGACATCACCCGAAGGATTTCGAGTAGACAACAAGCAATTGTTCCTAAAGTACACTTCCGTTCGAATTGAGGTCAAATTTTAGTATGGAAAATCGCCATTTCAAAATTTAAAAACTGCCATATTTCAAAACGCTGAATATCTTGAGGAAATAATTATTGATTTCAAAAAGTAGTATTCTTGATCTACAAAAGGAGCATAAGCTGAACCATACGCGGTAAGCCGTTTTCATTTTTCACGCAAAAATCCCTCTCCACAATACGTCAACACTTAGTATAGTGATCCGAATCTTGATGCAGGTACATCCACTACACGGACCCAGACGGCCTGCCACCGTACCCTGATTCCATGTACTGGGACCTGCTTCCTGTTACAATATTAATCAATAAACAAACCTAATTATGACACACATTTTTTTTAATTGCATATGAGTATGTATTTTTCTTTCATATAATAAATGACTCCTTTTTCTTTCTTTCTGTCTTTTTGTTTACTTATTTACTTCTTCTTAGTTCAAGTCTCACAGAACGGCAGAGTGTACTCGACTAAAATTTTAATTGACCAACGGATAGGGTTTTTTTTTTGGGGGGGGGGGTTCTCTGCATTCATCCCCTCAAGAAAAAGAAAAACTGGACGCCAAGATATAGCTTAAAAATCCGGTTGAAAAAAACGTTAGAAATCTTAGATTTAGCAATAATCGAAATGTATATTGTCCGGAACAAAATATACGAACTTTAAGTATTAAAACACCGGAAACGAACTTTGAACTGACCATCAACCATCGCCACCCGGTAAGTAGAATCCTGGGTTTAACGTAACTTCATTCCTCTATTTTGACTGTGACAAGACGTACATGCCATGATATAGCTGAAAAATTGCTCAAAGTGGCATTTAACAACCATACATACAAACTGTGGCTCTTGCATATAGAATCTGGGTCGTTTCGCCCCGATTCCCGTTCGCCCTGGGTCGTTTCGCCCGTACTTTGTATAGGATATATAATGATAGATCATCGTCTATTACGTGTGCTTGTGTTATGGTTTCTGTAATAATTTACTTTTTTTGTTGAAGTCAGGTTTTTACTCTTTCGATCTTTGACATATCAGGGATCTAAATTATTATAGATGTACAGAAAAAAAGTAATTTTAAATATATATATTTATTTTATTAAGTCAGTTTAACAAAAACAACAACAAAGCATACAAAGCATAAAAAGCACACTGATACAGCACAGAGTTATTGTCACTCCTGATCATCAATGGTGTAGATGGAACCAACATTCTTTAGAAACTGGGTAGTTTTGACCTCGTTGTTCTGGTATTGTGACCACTGTTCTGTGAGTATGGTCTAGAGTTTGGTATATTTTCTGTTACATTCCCCGACAAGATGGCACAAGCTGTAAAGCTCTAGATCAAAGGTGTTTCTTAATTTGATTGAATTTTATTTAATCATAACATAATTAACTTTTAATCATCACATTAAAAAATGATAATTGGTATTTGACACTGATTAACAAATTAATTGAATTATTTTGATGAAGTAATTAACAACTGAAATTATAATTGCTGTTTTTTACACAAAGTTCGAACATAATTTTGCGAAAATACGCTTTATTAATTTAAGTTCATCAGCTCCAGTCCAACACACAAAATACGCTTTGTTGTTTACAGATACACATTGTTTTTATTTAGAGGAGCGAAAAGACCCAGGGCGAAACGACTCACTTAATAGGTGCGAAACGACCCGAGCGAATCGACTCAGGGCGAACAGGTAGTCGGGGCGAAACGACCCGACACCTTGCATATATATCGTGAAAATGTCCACGGTATAATTGATATTTATAATTGATCTTAGCCACTCACACGCTCATTCAATAAATTATTTTGATTCACCAATATTTGTACATTGCAATCCTTCTGTAGCCTTGGTGCCTGAGTGGTAAAGGTGTTAAATTATCTACTATTGATCACATGGTCTGTCACTGAGGTCAGAGGTGTTTATAGTGTAACTTGGCTTCCTCCCCAATAAAAAGTGAACTGATACAGCTGAATAATTAATTTTAAAAAAAATAACACCATTAAAAAACCCCAAACATTTCATTTGTCAGATTATTAAGCATTTTGTACTAAATTTATTACGGTATTTCCGATTTTTGCCAAACATTACCGAGGTCTGCTCCATTAAAAATCAATGGACATCAGGGACACCAGCTGTGATCACGTGGTCAATTGTGGTCCAGATACCTTAAGCCATGGTAAATGTCATCTCGAACCTGTTGCCACTGCTAGCCATCATAAACATCTCATGTTACAAAATTAAAGGGAGATAATTCTTGCTGCATCAACCATAACAGCCCTGAAATTTTGCACCTTTAGTACAGTACCAACAAAAAATCTGGTAAAGTACCTAGCACTACAAAATGGCCAACACCGTAAACAGTTTTTATAAAATAACACTTTAACCGTACAAAATTGAAGCGGACAATACATGGGAAACTGAATTGGGATCACTAACTGAATTCAAATATCATATTTTATGACCGGAAGTAACTTTTTGTCCATAGCAACCAACTAAAAGTCCTTAGCAACCATACAATTTCTGACTTGGGACTACTTGCTTTGTACACCAAAACCATAGCAACTGACGGTAAAGTCATTAGCAACCATATACCTAGACATAACACTAACAAAATGCAGTTGTTTACTACTGACACGGCAACATAAAGTTCAGCCATTGTATGCATATTGTTTACCAACAGATGATATTTTAGTGATGTTACCGTGGATATTGTTTACCAACACATGATATTTTAGTGATGTTACCGTGGATATTGTTTACCAACAGATCATATTTCAGTGATGTTACCGTGGATATTGTTTACCAACAGATGATATTTTAGTGATGTTACCGTGGATATTGTTTACCAACAGATCATATTTCAGTGATGTTACCGTGGATATTGTTTACCAACAGATAATATTTTAGTTATGTTACCATGGATATTGTTTACCAACAGATGATATTTCAGTGATGTTACCAGAAGGATTTACAATTGCATGCGAGGCATATAAAGTCCTCTGTTGAGTATGCAAGTCCTTGATATGCATATCAGGTCCTCCAACAAAATATGACCAGGTCCATTCCACCTGTTTCATACGGAAAAAAAATCATCCCTATCAAAGCTAAATGTATGATAATTTACTTGGCTGGACCACATTATTGCACCCATGGTTTTTGGGGGTTTCTATTAGTAATTGTTGGTTTCTGTTTTGTTTTCTCAAGTGTCTTTGTCTCAACAGTTTTATAACAGTCTTGAAAACCATTGTTTTTTTTTCCGTTTTCTTGTTTGAATGAGTAGTTTAACATACAAAACTTGCAATAAAATATACCTAGAAACCAAGACACTCTAAAACAGAATATTTTTGAAAATAGATTAATTTGTATCCATATATAATTGGCACTTGAAAGAGGATTGAAAGACCTAAAATTTGATCCCAAGAAGTACATGATTCGGTTGAGTGGTTTCAAAATGGCGGCCAAAAACATATCGTAAACTGCGTTATTTGTCAATAACTTTTAAATTGTTACATATTATATTGTAAATATATAAGTTTTTTTTTACCAATATGTCAAGCCCTTCGATTTAAGACCAAAGTCTAATGGTTATGTATACCCATTGCTAAGATAAAGCAAGTACTGTTAAAATACTCAAGGCAAATTATCCAATGAAAAACATTGATTCAGATGTGTTATGTACTAATATTTTATTGCAGTTCAAGATGAGTGATAAAAGAGAGCTTTTCCCAGAAATAGAACCTTACGATACAGGGATGTTACAAGTGTCGGATTTACACAGGATATATTATGAACAGAGTGGGAACAGGGAAGGAAATCCAGTTCTATTTATGTAACTATTTATATTCTGTTTTGTACTCTACAATTGTGACGTAAAACCCATTATAAAATATGTATATATTAATGCTCCCATTTAATTCCTGATTTTACCATGGGTTGGACCTTTATGCCCACATTTGTCTTCTGAACTGTGCAATATTGAAGCCTTTTTACAATTGTAAGTATTGTTTTTTTTTAACTCTACTAGTATATTAAATATTAAAATTCCCCTAATGTTGTTTACCAGAAAAAAATCTTCAAACTTTTGTCATAATCTCCTCAATTACAAAAACAGGGGACTCGGTTGTGGAGTCATTAAGGTAGTTTGTGTACTACTCGCCTCGGTTGTGGAGTCGTTATGGTAGTTTGTGTACTACTCGTCCCAGTTGTGGAGTCGTTAAGGTAGTTTGTGTACTACTCCTCTTGGTTGTGGAGTCGTTAAGGTAGTTTGTGTACTGACTCGTCTCGGTTGTGGAGCCATTAAGGTAGTTTGTGTACTGACTCGTCTCGGTTGTGGAGTTGTTAAGGTAGTTTGTGTACTACTCGTCTCGGTTGTGGAGTTGTTAAGGTAGTTTATGTACTACACGTCTCGGTTGTGGAGTCGTTAAGGTAGTTTGTGTACTGACTCGTCTCGGTTGTGGAGTCGTTAGGTAGTTTATGTACTGACTCTTCTCGGTTGTGGAGTCGTTAGGAAGTTTGTGTACTGACTCGTCTCGGTTGTGGAGTCGTTAAGGTAGTTTGTGTAATGACTCGTCTCGGTTGTGGAGTTGTTAAGGTAGTTTGTGTACTACTCATCTCGGTTGTGGAGTCGTTAAGGTAGTTTTTTGTACTGACTCATCTCGGTTGTGGAGTTGTTAAGGTAGTTTGTGTACTGACTCGTCTCGGTTGTGGAGCCATTAAGGTAGTTTGTGTACTACTCGTCTCGGTTGTGGAGTTGTTAAGGTAGTTTATGGACTACTCGTCTCGGTTGTGGAGTTGTTAAGGTCGTTTGTGTACTATTCGGCCCTTGTTGTGCAGTCGTAAGGTAGTTTGTGTACTGACTCGTCTTGGTTGTGGAGTTGTTAAGGTAGTTTGTGTACTACTCGTCTCGGTTGTGGAGTTGTTAAGGTAGTTTATGTACTACTCGTCTCGGTTGTGGAGTCGTTAAGGTAGTTTGTGTACTGACTCGTCTCGGTTGTGGAGTCGTTTAGGTAGTTTGTGTACTACTTGTCTAGGTTGTGGAGTTGTTAAGGTAGTTTATGTACTACTCGTCTCGGTTGTGGAGTTGTTTAGGTAGTTTGTGTACTGACTCGTCTCGGTTGTGGAGTCGTTTAGGTAGTTTGTGTACTACTCGTCTAGGTTGTGGAGTTGTTAAGGTAGTTTATGTACTGACTCGTCTCGGTTGTGGAGTCGTTTAGGTAGTTTGTGTACTACTTGTCTAGGTTGTGGAGTTGTTAAGGTAGTTTATGTACTACTCGTCTCGGTTGTGGAGTTGTTTAGGTAGTTTGTGTACTGACTCGTCTCGGTTGTGGAGTTGTTTAGGTAGTTTGTGTACTGACTCGTCTCGGTTGTGGAGTTGTTAAGGTAGTTTGTGTACTACTCGTCTCGGTTGTGGAGTCGTTTAGGTAGTTTGTGTACTACTCGTCTAGGTTGTGGAGTTGTTAAGGTAGTTTGTGTACTGACTCGTCTCGGTTGTGGAGTCGTTTAGGTAGTTTGTGTACTACTTGTCTCGGTTGTGGAGTTGTTAAGGTAGTTTGTGTACTACTCGTCTCGGTTGTGGAGTCGTTTAGGTAGTTTGTGTACTACTCGTCTAGGTTGTGGAGTCATTAAGGTAGTTTGTGTACTACTCAGCCCTTGTTGTGCAGTCGTAAGGTAGTTTGTGTACTACTCGTCTCGGTTGTGGAGTTGTTAAGGTAGTTTATGTACTACTCGTCTCGGTTGTGGAGTCATTAAGGTAGTTTGTGTATTATTCGTCTCGGTTGTGGAGTCGTTAAGGTAGTTTGTGTACTGACTCGTCTCGGTTGTGGAGTTGTTTAGGTAGTTTGTGTACTGGCTCGTCTCGGTTGTTGAGTCGTTAAAGTAGTTTGTGTACTGACTCGTCTCAGTTGTTGAGTCGTTAAGGTAGTTTGTGTACTGACTCGTCTCAGTTGTGGAGTCGTTAAGGTAGTTTGTGTACTGACTCGTCTCGGTTGTGGAGTTGTTAAGGTAGTTTGTGTACTACTCGTCTCGGTTGTGGAGTCGTTAAGGTAGTTTGTGTACTGACTCGTCTCGGTTGTGGAGCCATTAAGGTAGTTTGTGTACTGACTCCTCTCGGTTGTGGAGTCGATAAGGTAGTTTGTGTACTACTCGTCTCAGTTGTGGAGTCGTTAAGGTAGTTTGTGTACTGACTCGTCTCGGTTGTGGAGTCGTTAAGGTAGTTTGTGTACTACTCGTCTCAGTTGTGGAGTCGTTAAGGTAGTTTGTGTACTGACTCGTCTCGGTTGTGGAGTCGTTAAGGTAGTTTGTGTACTGACTCGTCTCGGTTGTGGAGTCGTTAAGGTAGTTTGTGTACTATTGAACACATTGTCTGCAAACTCTGAGATTGTAAGTTTGTGTCTAACTGCAGGCTGGGGGCACTGGACCCCAGTATGAATCGACATGGATTTCCAGGTTTCTTACTGAAGGTCTGTGGTTTTCTACATGTAATCCGTTTCTTTCCCCAATTAAAACTGGATTCCATGATATAGCTGAAAATTCGTGAAATTGGCGATAAAACATGTAAAACAACACTCTTACAAACAAATTATAATAAAAGCTAACAATCTTGCTAGTCACTAAAGTAAATACTCCCTGGCTAAACATTGGTTAATAATAACTGCCTACGAACTGTGGACGCTATAAGCAAAACTTTAATTGTGAAATGTAACAGCATTTTCTTTCCTAAAAAAGTTTTTTTTGTTTTTTGTTCACATTAATTCCTTGTTGAATTTGTGGCCGAGTGGTTAAGTTAGTTCCTCTGCAATTGATCCTGTGGTCTATCATCACTGAGGATGCAGGTTTCGACTCACTGCAGGAATGTGTACTTGACTCCAATCTTAATTGACATGGATTGCCAGTTTTCATACCAAAGGTTGGGGGTTTCTACGGGTACTCCTGCTTCCTCCCTAAATTAAACCTGGACGGCAAGATATAGCTGAAAAATTGAACATCATTCAAACAAACAAATAAACATACATGTGTCTGAATTTAAAGTCTGGCAAACCAGTAAAAATGTAACATAACTTAGAGAATGTACTGTACCCTTCCAGTGTTATAGTATCATATCATTTCTTATGTAAAGAAGTTGCCAAGGGTATAATGTTTTAGGTGGGTTCGTCAGTTTGTCCATCAGCCCTATTCTTGTAAGCGCTGATCCTCTGTAACTACTGATAAGAAAAATACTTGAAATTTAGTAGAAATGAAGGACACCATATGTAGTTGTGCATATGGACAGAAAATTTTGATACAATTTTTTTGTAGGAGTTATTCTCCTTTTAAGCTTAGAAATTTCTCAAAATGTACGTTTGAAACAACTCTCAAGTGCTTTTTCTCTCGGACTAGTGATAAGAACTTTATGAAATTTGGTAGGAATAAAAGACACTTTATGTAGTTGTGCATATCAACATGAAGTTATGATTTAATATTTTTGTGGGAGTTATGCCCCTTTGAACATAGAAATTTTTCAAAATATATGTATGAAAAAACTTGTAAGCGCTTATACTTAGAAACTAATGATAAGAAATTGATGGACCTTGATAGGTACAATGTATGTGGAGTGTGTGTTATGTGAGCATTCTCACCAAGGTTCTTCAATGTTTCTGTACGCTATTTTACTCCCAGAATCAACATATGCACCTTTTTAAAAAATTAAAATGAATCACAAAAATTACCCCAAACATACAGTTTTGACTAATAACTTTGTTTACAAATGACACATATTTACAACCAATAATTTTTTTCATTAGACATGGTGGACCAGGAGGAGGAACCAGTCCACGGGATAGAAGATATTTTGATCCAGAGGCCTACCGAATCATTCTGTTTGATCAGAGAGGAGCAGGACAGTCAACTCCAGCTTATGAACTAAAGGTGTAATAAAAATGCATATTAAAAACAAGGTCTACTGTAGTTGGTTATGTGCAATCCCTTTTTTGCTCTTGGTTAGTCACTGCTGTTATGATTGGTTCTTGGTGGTACCAATGTAGTTGGTTAGTTGCACTCCCTTTTCTCCTGGTATTCAGGCTTCCTCCCCCAATAAACACTGTACGCCGTGATGATATAGCTGAAACATTGCTAAAAGTGGCGTTAAAGAACATTTAAACAAACATCTATCAAACCAAGATCCTGTCCATGTCATATTCAACTATTTACCAACACTACTTTTATCATTGCAGGAGAATACCACATGGGACTTGGTAGCAGATATCGAAAAACTAAGGGAGCATCTCAAGGTTGACAAATGGGTTGTGTTTGGAGGAAGCTGGGGGTTCAACATTAGGTTTAGCATACTCTGAAACCCACCCTGACAAAGTCAAAGCACTTGTTCTCCGAGGAATTTTTACATGTCGAAGGTTTGTCTGTAAGACCATTCTTATGTAACATCCTTATTTCCCTACTAAAAGTTAATTTATCAGAACACAGTGGTAAATATGGATGCCACAATATTGCTGACAACCGAATTTATGTATGTCTCGATAGTCATAAAACTGCAAATTGAAACACTGAGCTGCATTTATAAGAAATGTTTAATTGTAATCTTTAACATGGACAAATAGTGAACTTTCAAACCATGTATGTTTCATCAGTAAATACTATATTGTAATTTTTTTCTGAATCAAATATTGCATTTTTTTGTTGACCTATGTTATTTTTGGTAAAATGAACTGCATATAAGTTTTCCTTTAAGAACCTTATATGAAACATATATAATTAAGAAACAAGACAGCATGCTGGTTTTCTATATTTAAAATTAAATTTTGAGAACCCATGGGCTCACTGTTTCAAAAACGGGTAAAAACTTGTAACGATGTCAAAAACGAGTGCCATGATTTGCAATATTGTCTGTAAAATGAACTGGATGCTCAGATCAACATGCCAGTTTTCATTTAATAATAACATATTTAAAAATTGAAAGTATAATTATAAATGCAAGAAATAACTCAATCGTAACAGAAAGATGAGGTCCCACTACTTTCATTTGACTGTTCCAAGGATATGACACACCTAGAATCACTAGCGATATGTATTTAATTAAAGGCAGGCATTTGTTACTCATCTGAAACATTTGAAATTAATGGTAGTCGACCTTGTTTTGTTTTTCAGAAGAGAACTACTCTGGTTGTATCTTGTTGACTTTTCTGGTTTCTTTTTCAGGAGAGAACTTCTGTGGTTTTATCAAGATGGTGCAAGTTTTATTTATCCTGACAAGTTTGAACCATACAAAAAACAGATTCCTGAGGTACGTTACCGAATCATTTATTTCCCAACCACACACAGGACACAAGGTTTGGAGTCATATGTGGTCCCATGCATTAATTTGTTTGTGTAGTCTTTTGAGATAAAACTCATACATTTAGACCCATTGCAACATGAAAGATAAAAACACCAATGGTACACAGTAGGGACATTCTATATATTGCTGTGTACAATTCTCACATATTCCAACTTGTGTGTAAGTCATGTGACAGAGTATTATACACAACTTGTGTGTAAGTCATGTGACAGAGTATTATACACAACTTGTGTGTAAGTCATGTGACAGAGTATTATACACAACTTGTGTGTAAGTCATGTGACAGAGTATTATACACAACTTGTGCGTAAGTCATGTGACAGAGTATTGTACACAACTGTGTGTAAGTCATGTGACAGAGTATTATACACAACTGTGTGTAAGTCATGTGACAGAGTATTATACACAACTGTGTGTAAGTCATGTGACAGAGTATTATACACAACTGTGTGTAAGTCATGTGACAGAGTATTATACACAACTGTGTGTAAGTCATGTGACAGAGTATTATACACAACTGTGTGTAAGTCATGTGACAGAGTATTGTACACAACTGTGTGTAAGTCATGTGACAGAGTATTGTACACAACTGTGTGTAAGTCATGTGACAGAGTATTGTACACAACTGTGTGTAAGTCATGTGACAGAGTATTGTACATAATCCAAACAAACCTAGCAATTCAATTAATCACTAAAAGAAAGAAATTACCAAAGGGAGATAATACAAACAAACCTAGAAATTCGATTAATGACTAAAAGCAGCAATTACCAAAGGGAGATAATACAAACAAACCTAGCAATTCAATTAATCACTAAAAGCAAGAAATTACCAAAGGGAGATAATCCAAACAAACCTAGCAATTAAATTGATCAATAAATGACCGAATGCCAAATCACCAAAGGAAAATAATCCAAACAAACCTAACAATTCAATTGATAACTAAAAGACAGAATGCCAAATCACCAAAGGGAGATAATCCAAACAACCCTAACAATTCAATTGATCACTACAAGCAAGAAATTACCAAAGGGAGATAATCCAAACAAACCTAACAAAATAACTAACAGACAGAATGCCAAATCACCAAAGGGAGATAATCCAAACAAACCTAACAATTCAATTGATCACTAAAAGACAGAATGCCAAATCATCAAAGGGAGATAATCCAAACAAACCTAACAATTCAATTGATCACTAAAAGACAGAATGCCAAATCACCAAAGGGAGATAATCCAAACAAACCTAACATTCAATTGATCACTACAAGCAAGAAATTACCAAAGGGAGATAATCTAAACAAACCTAACAATTCAATTGATCACTTAAGGACAGAATGCCAAATCACCAAAGGGAGATAATCCAAACAAATCTAACATTCAATTGATCACTACAAGCAAGAAATAACCAAAGGGAGATAATCCAAACAAACCTAACAATTCAGTTGATAACTAACAGACAGAATGCCAAATAACCAAAGGGAGATAATCCAAACAAACCTAACATTCAATTGATCACTACAAGCAAAAAATTACCAAAGGGAGATAATCTAAATAAACCTAACTATTCAATTGATCGCTAAAAGACAGAATGCCAAATCATCAAAGGGAGATGATCCAAACAAACCTAACAATTCAATTGATCACTAAAAGACAGAATGCCAAATCACCAAAGGGAGATAATCCAAACAAACCTAACATTCAATTGATAACTACAAGCAAGAAATAACCAAAGGGAGATAATCTAAACAAGCCTAACAATTCAATTGATCACTTAAAGACAGAATGCCAAATCACCAAAGGGAGATAATCCAAACAAACCTAACAATTCAATTGATAACTAACAGACAGAATGCCAAATCACCAAAGGGAGATAATCCAAACAAACCTAACATTCAATTGATCACTACAAGCAAGAAATTACCAAAGGGAGATAATCTAAATAAACCTAACGATTCAATTGATCACTGACAGATAGAGCCCCAAAATCACCAAAGGGAGATAATCCAAACAAACCTAACAATTCAATTGATCACTAAAAGACAGAGCCCCAACTCACCAAAGGGAGATAATCCAAACAAACCTAACAATTCAATTGATCACTAACAGACAGAGCCCCAAATTACGATAACCCAAACAAACCTAACAATTCAATTGATCACTTAAAGACAGAATTCCAAATCATCAAAGGGAGATAATCCAAACAAACCTCACGATTCAATTGATCACTAAAAGACAGAGCCCCAAATCACCAAAGGGAGATAATCCAAACAAACCTAACAATTCAATTGATCATTAACAGACAAATGTGAGGATATGGAACAGTTGCATAAAGCCAATTTTAACCTGTTATAGATCCAAACCTTCCACCTTTGTAACACAGGCATGCAGAAACATGTCACACCAAATAATAACAATACACTCCCCCCACCTTTCCCAAAAAAATCAAATCAAAAGAAAAGATTAACCCTACAACATACACAACACTTAGTCATGCAGTCAAATTCAAACACAACGTAGTACAGTAATAACTCTGTGAGATAAACTGGTTATACTGGTTCCAGTTTTAATTTCGCCACAAATGGAACCAGTATAGCCACTAAAAGCTTTAATTGTGATAGTTTTTTTAATAATCATATTAATATTTCATACATTCAGTGTTTATTTTAATCATTTAATCTTAGATTTGTTATGTCCCTTTTGATTTAATTAAGAGTTATGTCCTTTTTGATTTTGCTAAGTGTTATGTCCTTTTGATTTTGCTCAGAGTCATGTCCTTTTTAATTTTGCTAAGAGTAATGTCCTTTTTGATTTTGCTAAGAGTTATGTCCTTTTGATTTAATTAAGAGTTATGTCCCTTTTGATTTTGTTAACAGTTATGTCCCTTTTGATTTAATTAAGAGTTATGTCCCTTTTGATTTAATTAAGAGTTATGTCCCTTTTGATTTTGTAAAGAGTTATCTCTTTTGATTTTGCTAAGAGTTATGTCCTTTTTGATTTTGTTAAGAGTTATGTCCCTTTTTGATATTGTTAAGAGTTATGCCCCTTTTGATTTTGTTAAGAGTTCTGTCCCTTTTGATTTTGTTAAGTTATGTCCCTTTTGATTTTGCTAAGAGTTATGCCTTTTTTGATTTTGTTAAGAGTTCTGTCCCTTTTGATTTAATTAAGAGTTATGTCCCTTTTGATTTTGCTAAAAGTTATGTTCTTTTGATTTAATTAAGAGTTATGCCCCTTTTGATTTTGTTAAGAGTTATCTCTTTTGATTTTGCTAAGAGTTATGTCCTTTTTGATTTTGTTAAGAGTTATGTCCCTTTTTGATATTGTTAAGAGTTATGCCCCTTTTGATTTTGTTAAGAGTTCTGTCCCTTTTGATTTTGCTAAGAGTTATGCCTTTTTTGATTTTGTTAAGAGTTCTGTCCCTTTTGATTTAATTAAGAGTTATGTCCCTTTTGATTTTGCTAAAAGTTATGTTCTTTTGATTTAATTAAGAGTTATGCCCCTTTTGATTTTGTTAAGAGTTATCTCTTTTGATTTTGCTTAGAGTTGTGTCCCTTTTGATTTTGTTAAGTTATGTCCCTTTTGATTTTGCTAAGAGTTATGCCCTTTTTGATTTTGTTAAGTTATGTCCCTTTTGATTTTGCTAAGAGTTATGCCCCTTTCTGTAAATATAGAGCCATACTTTATTGGACGGTCCATAGGAGATTGCAGTTTGAGAGTTTATGGTTTACAGAAGAAAATAGATACTTTTGTTTGTTTTTTGGAAACTCCAGTGATTTTCCACTTATGAGAGTTACTTCTCCTGGAATTTTTGGCTTTTCAAGAGTTACATATTTATTATCAACATTTCCTATGCTATCCACTTTCTACTTTCAAAAAGACATTCGATATATACCACCTGTAGCAGTTTCTTCTTGATAAAGGCAGAACAAGAGAATGGAAACACAAACATGGTATTTCCTGATCACATAACTATAACAAACCAAAACCGTCAGTACTGAAATAAGCTTCTGACCCTCTGTTGACTTTGCAAGCTTCTATTAATGTGGCAAGACTCTTTATTTCCTTTGCAGTATTTTTCGTTTTATTACTCATATAGTTGTAGTTTTTTTCTAATTTGATGGTGGCCTTATAAGATGGTCACTACAAAAGTGTACTGAATTGTTTTCCTGAAAAAGGGGGTGGGGGCGTAGTCTTAAAGGCAAATAGCATTTAGGTATTATAACTTAATGTGATTATTTTTAGGTTGAACATGGAGATTTAATGAGTGCCTATTACAGACGTCTGACATGTGATGATGAGGAGACCAGACTAGCAGCAGCAAGGGCATGGAGCTCTTGGGAAATGGCTACGTCTCGACTGTTTATTGATGAAGAGTTGGTGCAAAGGGCAAGCAAAGACACATGGTGTCTGCAGTTTGCAAGAATTGAATGGTATGTTTTGCAGACTTTAACAAAAATCTTCTACCGAATGTCGGGGTTTTTTTCAGGGTACTCATGCTTCCTTTGGATGCCATATATATCTTAGGTGACATTAAACAACTTTCAAACAAACAAAAATATAAACCTGAAATTCTGTTGCACTACAGATCCTATAGATTTCCGCTTCCCACAATACCCCCGATGTCAAATTGGAATACAGTTGTGGTTTAAGACGTTTCTAAATTCCGCCCAAGTGTATAGGTTGGCAAACGTGGACATGACATCAGACAATAACGTGGGGCCCACTGAGGTTGCGGTCATGGGTGGACACCTATACCCACAGGAAGCCAACGTCCAGGGTGGGAACATTGAAAGCGAAGAATCCACATGATCTGTAGTCTACATATATTCAAATTTGTATCTAACAAAACAATTTTTTGCCTGCCACTGAAGGTCCATGAGATCTTTTGTTATCACTTTATGTTCATCATCCAAGTTTTCTTGTCTGAAACCACTTGACCAATATCTTAGATTGATATAAATATTATCCAATTAAAATCGTTGGGAATCCCCAACAAATAAACCAGTCAAACGTAAGTTTTTATCTGAACTTCAGTTAATTGATGACAGTTGTACAATAATGCTATTGAGATGCTGAAACATACTAAAGGATTCCACAACACCAATGGTCAATACAAAAGTTCATTGAAATGACCTGTTATATGATATTTATAGATCTTCACAGTGACAATAACAAAAAGATTTAATTGTAATAAGATTGCATGCAATTTTTACACTTTGCCTTTCATTTTCTGATGTGAGGTACCTATCAGTAGGCTTGTTTTGATGACCAATCATTTTTGTATTATTAAGGATAGAGAAAGGGAGCAGTCTCCATTTACTGCAAGACTACATTTGACGTCTGCCCAGGACGTTGTAAACAAAGAAATGCTTGTAAAATAATACACAAGATCTTATTTATTTTTATATAATCTAATTATGCACTTTTGATAGTTTTACATTAAAATTAGTGCCTTTGTATGCCAAGCTTATCCTGTATCAGAGATATCTCTCACAATGTCAACCAATGGTGTAGCAGGGGTTATTGTGGTTGACATAGGATACCCAGAATCCTTTGCATGGAGCAAAACACACTTTTGTTAGTTTTACATAGCTGTTTACTTGTACTTATTGTCCGTATTTCCCACAGATTTTGGACTGAAAAGATACTATACGGATTCATGTTTAAAATCATGAAAAAATCATAGTTGCTTTCGAAATTGTTGCATCAGTGTTTAAAAAGAAGCTTGTATATGATATAAATGTTGTTAAAAGCGCACCTACGACATAGATGATATTATACAAAACAACATGGCTGACCATTCTTCAAAAGGAAAATAACATTAGGACACAGAGCAACATCTACAGTCATAACCAATGCTTGGGTAGCAATTTTAAATAAATGCATGTGTAGTACATGTACTGATAAAGTCATCAAAATACGGATAAGTCACTACTGGAATACTGATGTCAGTCAGATGGGGTAAACAGCTCTGGTTTAGTTAAATATGAAATTCATTACAGACAGTCTAAAATAATCTTATAGGACAAAAGTGCTTTTCAAAAGTTATACAGGTGAAATACATCGCAAGTAATGACGTCACATTTCCTTTTGATCTTACAACACTTACGACAGATTTTACACTTACGATTTTTTGTGAAATCAACTCCGGGATTTGATATATTATCTCTTGTGCATGGTTTAACTGTTGTGTATTTTTTGTTAAGAGTTATGTCCCTTTCTGTAAAATAAAGCCATATTTATTATGGGGGGTCCATATGAGGTGAGTTATGTCCCTTTTGATTTTGTTAAGAGTTATGTCCCTTTCTTTAAAATGTATAGCCATATTAATTATGGAAAGTCCATATGAGGTGAGTTATGTCCCTTTTGATTTTGTTAAGAGTTATGTCCCTTTCTGTAAATATAAAGCCATATTTATATTGGATGTTTCATTATAATGTTGTTTTTTTTCAGTCATTATTTTGTACATGGTGCTTTCCTGAAATCAGATTCACAATTGTTAGATAATGCAGATAAAATTAGTCACATTCCAATAACAATAGTTCAAGGTCGTTACGATGTAGTTTGCCCGGCTGAAACAGCATGGAAACTTCACAAGGTATGTATAAAGTTACAGAATAAAATCACTGCTTATAATTTGCATGACTGTGTGTATATGTCATCAAAGATACCAAGGTTAACACAATTTACTATGCCAGACACACAGTTTGTCTAATCAAGTCTCATAAGATGGGAGCTCAAGCCCAAACAAAATGTAAATTCCAAATGATTAAGATGATGTTAAGCTTTTATGACCAAAATTCAGAAATGTTATACCAAATTTGACTAAGGCTGTTTAAACCTTGAAAATAGTATCTTGAGAATGCTACCACAGGTTTTCTGCATTCTGCACACAGTTGTTTAGCCTCTTGGTCTGTATACTATAGAGTTTTGGGACTTTCTTCATGAAAAAACGTGCCGATTTTTGTTTGATATCTCAAAAAACTTTCATGAATTTTTTGAAGTTTGAGGAACTGTTTATATTAATTTGAGCTACCTTTAGTATCTGGTAAAAATCTTATTCATCGTTACAAAGTTATGGGACTTTGTGAAATAACGTGGGATTTTTTTTGTTTTATAACTCAAACACTTTCATCAGTTGTTATTTGATAGATGCAAGCTTCCCATTTGATTTTTGCGAAAGTTCAGATTTTGTTTACAAAATATTGACTTGTAAAAAAGGGATATTTTGGGGGGTTTTCAGGCTTTAATTCAAGACAGTTTAATCAATTTTCTTGAAATTTCGGTGCATTGTTGATATTCATGGATTTTTTGTCACCTTTTATACATCCTTGACGTGTATAGTTCTTGTCCTTGTATCTTCGGATGGGTGTATCATGCCCTCATGTCACAGCTGTTTATTGGATGGGTGTATCATGTCCTCATGGCACAGCTGTTTATTGGATGGGTGTATCATGTCCTCATGGCACAGCTGTTTATTGGATGAGTGTATCATGTCCTCATGTCACAGCTGTTTATTGGATGAGTGTATCATGTCCTCATGGGACAGCTGTTTATTGGATGGGTGTATCAAGCCCTCGTGGCACAGCTGTTTATTGGATGGGTGTATCATGCCCTCATGGCACAGCTGTTTATTGGAATAGTGTATCATGTCCTCATGGCACAGCTGTTTATTGGATGGGTGTATCATGTCCTCATGTCACAGCTGTTTATTGGATGAGTGTATCATGCCCTCGTGGACAGCTGTTTATTGGATGGGTGTATCATGTCCTCATGGCACAGCTGTTTATTGGATGGGTGTATCATGCCCTCATGTCACAGCTGTTTATTGGATGGGTGTATCATGTCCTCATGGCACAGCTGTTTATTGGATGGGTGTATCATGCCCTGGTGGCACAGCTGTTTATTGTATGGGTGTATCATGTCCTCGTGGACAGCTGTTTATTGTATCTTTGGATGGGTGTATCATACCCTCATGGCACAGCTGTTTATTGGATGGGTGTATCATGTCCTCATGGTACAGCTGTTTATTGAATGGGTGTATCATGTCCTCATGGCACAGCTGTTTATTGGATGGGTGTATCATGTCCTCATGGCACAGCTGTTTATTGAATGGGTGTATCATGTCCTCATGGCACAGCTGTTTATTGGATGAGTGTATCATGTCCTCATGGCACAGATGTTTATTGGATGGGTGTATGATGTCCTCATGGCACAGCTGTTTATTGAATGGGTGTATCATGTCCTCATGGCACAGCTGTTTATTGAATGGGTGTATCATGTCCTCATGGCACAGCTGTTTATTGAATGGGTGTATCATGTCCTCATGGCACAGCTGTTTATTGGATGGGTGTATCATGTCCTCATGGCACAGATGTTTATTGGATGGGTGTATCATGTCCTCATGGCACAGCTGTTTATTGAATGGGTGTATCATGTCCTCGTGGCACAGCTGTTTATTGAATGGGTGTATCATGCCCTCGTGGCACAGCTGTTTATTGAATGGGTGTATCATGTCCTCATGTCACAGCTGTTTATTGGATGGGTGTATCATGTCCTCATGGCACAGCTGTTTATTGGATGGGTGTATCATGTCCTCATGGCACAGCTGTTTATTGGATGGGTGTATCATGTCCTCATGTCACAGCTGTTTATTGGATGGGTGTATCATGTCCTCATGGCACAGCTGTTTATTGGATGGGTGTATCATGTCCTCATGGCACAGCTGTTTATTGGAATAGTGTATCATGTCCTCATGTCACAGCTGTTTATTGGAGGGTGTATCATGTCCTCATGGCACAGCTGTTTATTGGATGGGTGTATCATGTCCTCATGGCACAGCTGTTTATTGGATGGGTGTATCATGCCCTCATGTCACAGCTGTTTATTGGATGGGTGTATCATGTCCTCATGGCACAGCTGTTTATTGAATGGGTGTATCATGTCCTCGTGGCACAGCTGTTTATTGGCTGGGTGTATCATGTCCTCATGTCACAGCTGTTTATTGAATGGGTGTATCATGTCCTCATGGCACAGCTGTTTATTGAATGGGTGTATCATGTCCTCATGGCACAGCTGTTTATTGAATGGGTGTATCATGTCCTCATGGCACAGATGTTTATTGGATGGGTATATCATGTCCTCATGGACAGATGTTTATTGGATGGGTGTATCATGCCCTGGTGGCACAGCTGTTTATTGGATGAGTGTATCATGTCCTCATGGCACAGCTGTTTATTGAATGGGTGTATCATGTCCTCATGGCACAACTGTTTATTGGATGGGTGTATCATGTCTCGTGGCACAGCTGTTTATTGGATGGGTGTATCATGTCCTCATGGCACAACTGTTTATTGGATGGGTGTATCATGTCTCGTGGCACAGCTGTTTATTGGATGGGTGTATCATGTCCTCATGGCACAGCTGTTTATTGGATGGGTGTATCATGTCCTCATGGCACAGCTGTTTATTGGATGGGTGTATCATGTCCTCATGGCACAGCTGTTTATTGGATGGGTGTATCATGTCCTCATGGCACAGCTGTTTATTGGATGGGTGTATCATGTCCTCATGGCACAGCTGTTTATTGGATGGGTGTATCATGTCCTCATGGCACAGCTGTTTATTGGATGGGTGTATCATGTCCTCATGGCACAGCTGTTTATTGGATGGGTGTATCATGTCCTCGTGGCACAGCTGTTTATTGGATGGGTGTATCATGTCCTCATGTCACAGCTGTTTATTGGATGGGTGTATCATGTCCTCATGGCACAGCTGTTTATTGGATGAGTGTATCATGTCCTCATGTCACAGCTGTTTATTGAATGGGTGTATCATACTCTCGTGGCACAGCTGTTTATTGGATGGGTGTATCATGTCCTCATGGCACAGCTGTTTATTGGATGGGTGTATCATGCCCTCATGGCACAGCTGTCTATTGAATGGGTGTATCATGTCCTCTTGGCACAGCTGTTTATTGGATGGGTGTATCATGCCCTCGTGGCACAGCTGTTTATTGAATGGGTGTATCATGTCCTCATGGCACAGCTGTTTATTGGATGAGTGTATCATGTCCTCATGGCACAGCTGTTTATTGAATGGGTGTATCATGTCCTCGTGGCACAGCTGTTTATTGGATGAGTGTATCATGTCCTCATGGACAGATGTTTATTGGATGGGTGTATCATGTCCTCATGGCACAGCTGTTTATTGGATGGGTGTATCATGTCCTCATGGCACAGATGTTTATTGGATGGGTGTATCATGTCCTCATGGCACAACTGTTTATTGGATGGGTGTATCATGTCTCGTGGCACAGCTGTTTATTGGATGAGTGTATCATGTCCTCATGGCACAGCTGTTTATTGGATGAGTGTATCATGTCCTCATGGCACAGCTGTTTATTGAATGGGTGTATCATACTCTCGTGGCACAGCTGTTTATTGGATGAGTGTATCATGTCCTCATGGCTCAGCTGTTTATTGGATGAGTGTATCATGTCCTCATGGCACAGCTGTTTATTGAATGGGTGTATCATGTCCTCATGGACAGATGTTTATTGAATGGGTGTATCATGTCCTCATGTCACAGCTGTTTATTGGATGGGTGTATCATGTCCTCATGGCACAGCTGTTTATTGGATGAGTGTATCATGTCCTCGTGGCACAGCTGTTTATTGGATGGGTGTATCATGTCCTCATGGCATAGCTGTTTATTGAATGGGTGTATCATGTCCTCATGGCACAGCTGTTTATTGGATGGGTGTATCATGTCCTCATGGCACAGCTGTTTATTGGATGGGTGTATCATGTCCTCATGGCACAGCTGTTTATTGGATGGGTGTATCATGTCCTCGTGGCACAGCTGTTTATTGGATGGGTGTATCATGTCCTCATGGCACAGCTGTTTAATGGATGGGTGTATCATGCCCTCGTGGCACAGCTGTTTTTGGATGGGTGTATCATGTCCTCATGGCACAGCTGTTTATTGAATGGGTGTATCATGTCCTCATGGCACAGCTGTTTATTGAATGGGTGTATCATGTCCTCATGGCACAGCTGTTTATTGAATGGGTGTATCATGTCCTCATGGCACAGCTGTTTATTGGATGGGTGTATCATGTCCTCATGGCACAGCTGTTTATTGAATGGGTGTATCATGTCCTCATGGCACAGCTGTTTATTGGATGGGTGTATCATGTCCTCATGGCACAGCTGTTTATTGGATGGGTGTATCATGTCCTCATGGCACAGCTGTTTATTGGATGGGTGTATCATGTCCTCGTGGCACAGCTGTTTATTGGATGAGTGTATCATGTCCTCATGACACAGCTGTTTATTGGATGGGTGTATCATGTCCTCATGGACAGATGTTTATTGGATGGGTGTATCATGCCCTCATGGACAGATGTTTATTGGATGGGTGTATCATGTCCTCATGGCACAGCTGTTTATTGGATGGGTGTATCATGTCCTCATGGCACAGCTGTTTATTGAATGGGTGTATCATGTCCTCATGGCACAGCTGTTTATTGGATGGGTGTATCATGTCCTCATGGCACAGATGTTTATTGGATGAGTGTATCATGTCCTCGTGGCACAGCTGTTTATTGGATGGGTGTGTCATACTCTCGTGGCACAGCTGTTTATTGGATGGGTGTATCATGTCCTCATGGCACAGATGTTTATTGGATGGGTGTATCATGTCCTCATGGCACAGCTGTTTATTGGATGGGTGTATCATGTCCTCATGGCACAGCTGTTTATTGAATGGGTGTATCATGTCCTCATGGCACAGCTGTTTATTGGATGGGTGTATCATGCCCTCATGGCACAGCTGTTTATTGGATGAGTGTATCATGTCCTCATGGCACAGCTGTTTATTGAATGGGTGTATCATGTCCTCATGGCACAGCTGTTTATTGAATGGGTGGATCATGTCCTCATGGCACAGCTGTTTATTGAATGGGTGTATCATACTCTCGTGGCACAGCTGTTTATTGGATGAGTGTATCATGTCCTCATGGCACAGCTGTTTATTGGATGGGTGTATCATGCCCTCGTGGCACAGCTGTTTATTAATTTTTTGGAGACTTTGTAAAGATTATTTGGTTGGGAGAATTGGTATTTTATTTTCATAGACAAACTGAAACAAATCATTATTTGTTACAGAAATTACCAAATGCTGAATTTCACATAGTGCAGGATGCTGGACATTCCGCCAAGGAAGAGGGAATACAAGCAAGATTGATTGAAGCTACGGAAAAATACAAACATCTATAAATAGATAAAAAACTATTCAATAATAATTATGCAAATTACAATGATTTATGATTTGTTGTTACAAAACAGTAACAATATTGATATATACCTGGTGCAATTAGAATTGAGCTAGTCACAATTGTTTAAGAAATAAGTTATTTAGGCAACAATACCTACTCATTTTACCACGGATTGGCACTCTATGCCAAATATGTTAACATTAGCATTAGCGAGGAGTAAAATTAGGGCATAAAGGGCTAACCTCTGGTAAATGTGTATATAGTCATTGCACCAATGGATTATTTCATTTCTAATAGGACATATATATTGACATTTATCAACAACTTAACCTGTACATGTCGGCCATTTAGGACACAATGCTGATTGCTACGTCGTTAAATTATATGAAAAATCTTTCTACAACAAGTGTTAATCGTTTATGACCTTTATTTTAAGTATATACTCTTTTTACCAAAAGTGTGAACGAAAAGCGTTTTATGTATTTCATATTAGGATTATAAATAACCTGAATTTTACTGGAAGCAGGACACATTTTTGTTACAAATTAAAATTTAAATAGTTCAATGTATTTTGAGTAAAAAAATGACAACATCCTTGTTAATTGTTAAATGTTAATTATCTTCAAAATTGGTTCCATCATGTCCATGGTCTGTTGTTTTTATTTGTCATCTTTTGACTCATAACTTATTTTAGTTTTAGACCATTAAAACATTTATCCAAACATTTAAAATATTTTTTTTATAAATAATGGTTACAAAATTGTTTTAAACTAAAAACTTTGGAAGACGTGAGTGTACATAAAATTAATTATCTCCCTTGGCTACTTTTTGATCAAATTTATATTTTATTATAATTTTGACAATTTATTGATAAATGAAATAAAATTAATAGGTGTATAATTTAAGATACATATAGTATTCCAATTAAACAATTTTGTTTTCAAACTTAAAGTTTTACTTGCAAATTTTATTATTAAAATTTACCTTGAAATGATATTAATTAGCATTCAAAATGGCCGTTATCAAGTGACTTTAAAAATATGTATTTCTGCTAGTCAACAAATTACAGAAATTAACTGAATTACCCATTAAACTAGGTTGCACAAATTATATAAAAATCAGTTATTTGTAAAAGCTGTATCCACTGCAGAATGCCTAATGGCTATATTTGTTTTTGTTATATGAATATAATATTTACATATTAAAGAATTTTAAGAAATGTGTTCTGCCTTAATGCAAGGACCATACCACTGATGCTTCTTAGTCGTCGTAGAACGGAATGGTGTGTGTGATTGTGGTCAGATTTATACCTCACAGACCTCCCCAGACATTACGGGTTTTGTTATAAATTTCTGTAAATACTAGTTATATGACAGTACTGTTTTTTTACATTTAGTAAAAGGTGGACTTTTGAAGTAATTGACGATAGTGAAGGATCACTTGTAGAGTGATGCTCTGACGAAGGAAAACTATAAATTAAAATTTGTGTTAGTGTTTTGGAATAAGAGATGTGATTGCCCCTTTTGGTATTTCTTTACTTCTTAAACATATAAACATATTGTTCATGTTTAATCCCGTTGGAAAGCAGTACAGGCATACGATAGATACACTCTCTATGCAGCAATGTGTTATCCATAGAACTGTGTTATCCATATGAACTGAGGCCCCATAGTTTTTATTTATCTTTAGGTTAGTCACATTTTGTTTTTCTGTATGGTTTGTTTCATGTTGTATATGTTTGTCAGAATCTTTATTGTTGTTGACTTTCAGTTATTGTTGTTTGGTCAGTTAAGTTGCAACTTTTCTCTTCCTGTCAAAAGTAAATGACTCTAGATAGAAGAAAAAGTTGCACGTAGATCATTTATAAACACTAAAAAATATTGGTTCTAGAACAAAACCCTGTTGAACCTCATTGACTAATGGAAGTCTATCATCCGTCAGACGTTACCAGTGGCTGCATGGTATACAGCTGCGAGAGACGTTGCCCGTGGTCTCCTCGGTGGCTGCATTGTATACACAGCACACTGGCTGCCGTGAGACGTTGCCAGTGGTCTCCTCTGTGGCTTCAAGGTATATAGCTGCCGTGAGACGTTGCCAGTGATCTAAGTGGCTTGATGGTATACAGCTGCCGTGAGACGTTGCCAGTGGTCTCCTCGGTGGCTGCATGGTATACAAAGCACACCGTCGTCAGACGTTGCCAATGGTATCCTCGTTGGTTGCAAAGTATAGAGCTTCTGAAGGAAGTTGCCAGTGGTCTCATCGGGGGCTGCACGGTATACACAGCCCAATGGCTGCCGTCAGATGTTACCAGTGGTCTCCTTAGTGTCTACATGGTGTACAGCTGCTGTCAGACGTTGCCAGTGGTCTCTTCGGTGGCTGCTTATAGTATACAGCTGACTGAAAATACAGTATTTTTGTATTACATATAGTTTTCACTGACATTCCATAATTTTAATAATGTCGAATTTTAAAAAGTGTAAAACAAGTGATGGTCAAATAAACAGCTTGGATGACTATGATGAATGTTACAAACATAGAGTCTGTAATAATGCTTTTCCTTGCTCAGTTTGCAAGGAATGGACTGCTGAAAAAACATTCACCGATAAGAAGAATGATTGAGAAAAGTGTAAAGAAAGGACTTTCTTTGATTTCGAGTCCGTCTTTGGAGTCAATCTACATCTGTAAGTTCTCCCATGGGGGGTTCCAAACAGTTTACACTTTCCAATCACAGGTACAGAATTCTGAGATTATTCTCTCGTGTCAAACGTGTAAGCTCCTTTAATACAAGCTAATACACATAACATTGTACAACAAACAGTTAAGGAGTCTATAAATTCTGCCCTTGCAGGTATTCAAACTCGGTCATCGTCAGTAGACACTCTTCAAAATAAACCAAGCATAAATAATATGCAAGCTTGTACAATTAATGTGCTGGTGGCTTACAGCACTTCTGGTATATCATCTTGTCGATTAACTGCCATCTTCTCAGTTCGAAAATATTTCAGATCAGTCGGAAAAATCTCGATGTTAAATTGAAATGATAACATTATGTCAGAAGTTATTCGTAGGAATGAAAATGATGAGATTTCTTCTCGGGTATCAGAAAAGACTTCAGCTTCGGATCAGGGAATTTCTGTCTGTGAAAAAGATCCTAAATATAACATAGGATGGTTCTTGTTTTTTTTCAGAAAGTAGCAAATAGGCTTTAAATTGATTGTATTGATGATCCGATGATATATGAAGGATGGATTTCCTAAAACGATACCGTAATGACCACCATTAATACTTCTAAAGTGATAACATCATCTTAGGTTTAATAAGATCTTCAAGCCTGCTTTTAAGCTGCATATGCAGTGTGGTCGTATACAGTGTATAAAAATCAAACGCTTTGATTAGGTTACACTGAAGAAGAGATCCGGACCTTAAAATGTCTAAATAGTCTTTTTTGAGATCCACTTTTTTGTATGAATACCACTCCTGGAACAGCAAGTGTCACTGTACTTTTAAAGCACAGTTTATATTGTTAAAATATTCGTTAACCTTTGGAGGTACCTTTAGACAATCGTACTATGAAACCCTTCTTGCATAGATTTTTGTGGAGTTTGGAATCCAACACAGGATCACATTATTCGACTTTGATATGAAGACTAAAAATGCCAACACTGATATGTGATATGGGATTTTCAAGAACCTCCTCTTTGAACGCGTTGTAAATGTTTAAGTAGGATTGCCAAGTGAACTATCCATGCCTTATTCATTTATTAAACTCTCTATGTAATGCTTCTTACACATTAAAATAATGTTGTTAGGGGCCTTATCTACTGACCCAACAACATATTTGTCGTAAATGTCAGACAAAGTTTTGGCAGCATCAAGATTCTAACGACTGATGATGCTTTAATACTTAAAAAACGTTCTTTAACAATTGCTTAATACAAAACACTAACATTAAATACAACACAACATGACATGATCGAGATGTCATTTAACCAACAAAAACTACCCTTACTTCAAAATGACTAGAACAGCGGAAATAAAAACACAAGACACTACATAGCCGAAGGAAGACCAGACAAATGAGGGATCAATTACACACGGACAGTTTGATAGAAAAAAGACCCAGAAGTGATTTCATATCTTGAATTTCCTACAATTACAGAGTATTGCTATTCTTGTAACAATTTACATTTACTTGTACCATATGGTAATGAGACGCAATAGTGACCCATAAAAACAATCTTCACAGTTGACACCAATGTTACAAATAAAAACTCGTACAAAATACAAAGTCGTATGAATACTGGAAATCAATCGTGTGGAGATTTAAGACGTCCTTTGAGAAAATGACATTATATTCCAACAATATACTCCGACTGGCCTGTCATTATCGTCAACCGTCACGTTATAAAAACATAAAAGCGGCAAGATTCAACCAATAATGTATAGTAATGGCCTTTCATTGAAAGCAGGAAGTTGATAGGGCAATTCTTTTTAGCCTAAAATTGGTATCATTGATGATTTGAGGTATACAGCTCATTTCGAGACTTATTGTAAAGATAATGTAAGCGAAGAATACATAAGAAAGACCTTGAATGACTTTTTGTATTTATATTGTATACAGGAGTGTTGTGTCTTTGGAAAAATACAGTACTAGTATTAAGCGATTTATGAAATTGCATTTTCGCAAGGAGGTGAAAAAATGATTATATCTAAATACATGTACACATATTAATATATATTATATTATAATATAATGTTCAGGGGAAATAATTCCCGAATTTTAAAGTCAAAAAGCGCGTGAAGCCACAATTGTAACAGTTATAAATTCAAATAAACAATAACAGCAATAAAATAAATATAGAATAAAATACAAGTAAAATAAAAAGAAATTTTATAATCAATAAGATCTTAAAGTTTACCACGATAAATAATTATAAAAACATAAAAATACCATAGTACAAACGAAATAAATCTGTAAATGATAGAAATACAATATAAATATTAAACTGCCATTTGTTCTGAGAACAAATGAGAAAGTCTATCCCACTGTTCCTCTAAAGTCAGAAAATATATGTAATGCAATTGAATTTTGTGTCTGGATAAGCACAAAATGTCGCTGCCAGCCATGAAATGAGTTATTTCATTACAGAAAGTGGTCCAGAGCCAAAAATATATGGTTGTGAAGGACTTTAATTCCGTTGCTAGGGACAAAATCCGTAATGATACAATAATATACATCATTCTGATTCTAAAAATATGTGGTTGCTAAGGACTTTTATAACAGTCACCTTATTGTTATGGAATGACATATAACCTTCCCAGATAGCAATCACATGTTGGGCCAACGTTGGGTAAATGATGGCAACTTTGTTGGGCCAACGTTGGCAGACTACGTTGACCCAACGTAATTAGGCTCATCGGCCCTACGTTGGGCCAACTGGTTGGGCCAATGTTGGCCCCATGAGACATAGCCAACTTAGACTGCACACTGCCAACATCCTGCCAACATGTTTGTGTGTGAATTTAGGGTGGGCCAATGTTGGCCCAACTTGATTAAGCCTGCTAAGTAGGCAGTTTGCCAACATCTTTTCAACAAGTTTGTGTGGGATTTTCGCAGTCAATAGCTCAAAATTGCTGTTTTGTACTTATCGTCTTCTAAACAAGTCAATGGATAAGTGATCTGCTCTGTGTTGGTATATAAAATGTATATTTTGGTTGATTCAGCTTTATCAGCAGCTTCTCTTCTCTTTTTTCCGAAAGACATTTTTCTAACCACTCTACATGTATATCTCTTGCGAATTTTAACAAGTCCTTAAGTACATCATTGTCAATATGACTGTCACTAGCTGAACACTTGTTCCCATCTTACTCACATACCCTGAAAAATGGAATATAGAATGTAAAATATATTTTTGTCATAAAAATACTTTCAATATTGTATTTTCATTTGTCATTTTGTTTTTGATATTATTGTAAGTTTTTATGTAAACGACTCATCAACAAGGCACATAAAAACGTACAGTCTAATTAAACGTACATGAACTTACCTGTTACTGGGCGTTCCGTAGGATCTTTTATTTCTTGCCCTTTCTAGCGTACATGTATTGTCTTTACATAACTCTTCATTCTGCGCCTATCATATTCTGCACAGTACTTGCACCCGTAAACGCAACACTTTGACTGATTGATAACTGATTGCTGACGGATTTTGGAACGCTGACCGATCGCTGACTGATTGATGATGACTACATCCATCCAAAATTATGAATCCGTCATTACCTTGGTAACCGTCAGCGATCAGTGCGATCAGTCCAATCAGTGCGATCCAGAATCCGTCATTTAAGTATATGCATAAATCGGTTAGTTTATTGACGGATTCGTATAAATTAATAATTTAAAGATAAAACGGATTCTGCGTCATTTGTATAAAATATATGCATTTATTATACCCTTTTTTATAATAAAATAGAAACATGCGTTTAAAAGAATTGTTAATACAATGTCTCGTTCTAAATGAGTAAATAAACATATTTAAAGAATTTTTTTCTTTATATTATATAATTAAGCACATTTCTTTAAAGCAGGACATAACTGCGAAGTGTCCTGTAAACCTTCAAAAAACTTCTATTTAACGCACATCAGTAACGAAGAGGTAAATGTTTTTTTTCGTAATCCATTAATGATTCTCTTTTTTTATTTCCGCGACTCGTGATTTCGGCCTGTTTTATTTTTTGTGACCTGTTACATGTATATTTTTTGTCATTTATTAAGCCGACCCGACCCGACTCTCTATTTATTTCACATTTAGGAAAGAACGTGGCCTCTTTTTGACATCATTATTAGCTACTTACATGTATGCCTGCGTGTTTTTATTTAGTCTACAACATTTTAAATACAATTATAAAACTGTTGTGTATAACAATTGTTCAACTGTTAAACAATCATCAATCAAAACGCATTGTTTACTAAACAAAAAGTTGTATTGTAAAATATACAGCGATTCTTGTCGCAAGTTTTATTGGACAGGCAATAAAATTTGTTTAAAAAAGTATACATACAATTACGCTGGATTGTTCCATTTGTTTCATGGCGTCCATTTTTTATTGGGGGTAGGGTGGGAGAAAGCCGGAGTACACGTAAAAACCGACAGTCTTTTGTCAATTAAAGTGGAGTCGGGGGCACACTATCTGTAGTCGTTCGAAAATCCGCAACCTGTTGACAGGCATGTGACAACTAGTAGATGACTAACCAATCAGCCACCTAGGCCCCAATAACGCCGCGGAGAATTGTCTGCGAATTCTGAAGTTAAACGTAAACATGTGTTACAGATAGACAGTTGTTTCAGTACGAAATAGTAATTTTTTTAACAAAACGTTATAAATTGTTTAGGTCTTAACATTGTCATTACAGTGTCATATCGATGAAACAGAACCATTTCAAAACTTGCCCTTTAAAAGAGTGTCATTCAGTTTAAACAATAACTTGATGTATTGATTGATTGTTTGTTTTTCTTTCAGCGAGAGTATTTCAGCTTTATTCATGACGAGAATAAGTTAAATATAAATCAATTTGATTTTTTTCTTGTTTAAATATTGTATAATCCACTTTCAGCAATTTTTCAGCTATATCATGGCGTCCAGTTTTTATTTGAGGACGAAGCCGGAGTACCCGGATAAAACCCCCGTCCTCCAGTAGGAAAACTGGCTCGCTTTCAATTAAGTCGAGTGCACCCTGCCTGCAGTGAGATTCGAATCCGAAACCTCAGTATTGACAGACCACGTTATCAATAGTTGATGAACTAACGCCACCACTCGGCTCCTTCAATCAATTAGAGAAAGATAGACAGAAGGTCAATTTTGAAAAATATGGGGTATGGGTTGAAGAGTAAGATTTACTTTTTTTTCGTGCAAGGAGCGTGCCACTCTCTAAACATGTCACTATGGTTCGCGGCAATTTTAATATGACCTGAACCACCCCCCACAAAAAAAAACAAAAAAAAAAAAACGGGAGAACATCCCATGTCCGCCAGCTGAGGACGCGTTGGGCAGCTCTGTTAAAACTATCAATGAAATGCGAAAGCAGAATTGATTTTTTCGTATTACGTTTACATGTTCGCATTTTTAACTCATAAGCTTCGATATACAAACGCGGTTAGTAGTTTAATCTTTATTTGAGATTTAATTCTGTGTAAATTCATGGGACACAATTAGATAGCGAATAAAATAGATGTTTTCGCTTTTGTCGGAAATCGTATTCAGTATTATACATCAGAATTCTTAGGAATTGTGGCACAGCAGTTTATTCTTTGTTTGTTTGAATGGTGTTTTTATTGAGGGAGGAAGCCGGAGTACCCGGAGAAAACCCCCGACTTGCGGTAGGAAAACTGGCAATCCTTGTCAATTAAGATTGGAGTCGAGTACACCATGCCTGCAGTGAGAATTGAACCCGCAATCTCTGTGTTGACAGACCACGTGATCAATAGTAGACGAACTACATTAACCACTCGGCCAACGAGGCCCCTTATTCTTTATTTGAGATTTAATTCTCTGCAAATTCATGTGACACAATGAGATATATAGTAATTAAAATATATAGAGAGATGTTTTCGCTTTTGTCGTGTATCTTATTCAGTATTATACAGTGGAATTTTTAGGAACTGTGGCACATAAGTTTATTTTTTTTTTTAATTCTGTGTAAATTCATGTGACACTATGGGGAAGTTAATAAAATATATAAATAGATGTTTTCGCTTTTGTCGTAAATCTTATTCAGTATTATACACCGGAATTCATAGGAACTGTGGCAAAGAAAAAAAACTGATCAAACCACGACATGATCTTTTCAAGCGTTTACAATAAAAAAAACCACGACCTCGGAGGTTAAGGTAGCAGTAACCTATTATTGATCAACAAGTTGTCTGTTTGATCCTTACAGCGAGATGGTGTGCTCGACACATCCCTATAAATTTGCAAAGAGCAAACTTTGCTGTTTCGTTGGGTACTCCAGTTCTTCCCAGTAAACACTCGACGTCATATTATATAAACTAATATAATTTTTGAAAAATAGTGTTAAACAAACTTCAAACATACATATAATGCTAACGCGAAAAGGCGAAGTGAAAAAATGTTACGATTTCGCCTTCACGTTTTTTGTGTTTCTCGCTTTTTCCGCTTTAAAAGTTTTCGAAGACAAATACGAGATGTACGCCTTTGCATGCAAGGTCAAATATTTTTTGAATTTATTGTGTGTGTGGTTTTTTTTCACTTCTTTTTTTAATTATTTTTTAATAAAATGAAGCTATGTGATGTTTATATGCCGTCAAAGATGCATTAGTGATAGATTTTCTTCGGGGGGGATTTCCATTTATCATTTATAACTTTAGACTAGACGTTTTCCGCTTTCAAAATACGGACGTGCGCCTTGGCACCCGAGATGCTTTTTTTAAAGTCATTGTGTGTGTGCGTTTTTAAATTTACTTTGTTTTAATTATTTTGTTAATAAAATTACACTATGTAATGTTTATATTTCGTCACAGATGCATTAGTAATAGATTGGGGGAATTTCCATTGTTTTTATTAATAACTTTAGACCAGTTTTAACCTTATTAATAGATAAAACGATCCATCAATGAGGACGTAACAGTTGACATTTTTATACCTCTAATATTTGCGAGTGAAGCGAATTTTCCCATTTCGAAATATTAATTTTACTAACCGGAAGGTGAATGGACGGATTGGAGCGATCAGTCCTAATCAATCCGTCAGATCAGTCAAATCGTTCCAAATCCGTCAATTGATGGATGGACGGATTGGGAACGATCTGACGGATTTGGAACGATTTGACTGATCTGACTGATTGATAACTGATTGGTGACGGATTTTGGAACGCTGACGGATCGCTGACGGATTGATAAAAGTGTTGTGTCTTCAATCTCAAGTACTGTAACATATGGGCCTCGATGATTTATTCCGGAATACTAGTGCACTGTATTATATAAAAAAACAAATGTGTTAATTCTTCCATGTATATTTTCTGGAATATTTTGTTCAAGACTTATATGTTTTATATTTGCATTATGTTACGAAATATAATAAACACAAGTTGAAAAATAAACAAACAAAATAAGCCTGCGGAAAAGTATGATGCAGTTAAATAACATAGTTTTGTTTATTATTAAAAAACTGAATATTTTAGCTTAAAACATACATGCTTAATAATAAAAAAGGAGTATTTAAACTGATAAGTTCATGTACTTACATTCTATTTTGTGTTAAATAATATACTCCAAGCTGTCCAAGTTGGCGGCCGATGTGAATTCCTGACACACATATTGATATGGATTAGCGCGAAATTTATCTGAAATAGGATACTATGCTCCGCGTCTAATCTGCACACTAATTGATATAACAATTTATAGGTCATCAGATTTAACTATGTATATCCCAGATGGCCCACATGTGTTGAAATTAGCAAAGTTATAAAGCGTATGATCTAAATGTACTCATATTTGATTATTAACTGCACTTTTTATGTCATATATTTCCATTTACATTCAGTTTAATTTAATTGAGCATTAATTTGTTTATGTGGACAATTCTGTCTTTTATGGTTTGTGAGATATAGTGCTAACAAGACCTATGGTGACCTTTAACCTTGACTTTTGACCGTTGCCCTTGACGATTTTTTATGTTACTTAGGAGCAATGGTGGTGGTTCCAAGTCTCTAGGACTTATGGTTTTTTGAAAAAAAATGTTGACGTGCTGCACCATTTTTCAGATCAAAAACACGTAAACAGGAAGTCGATTGGAAAAAAAAATGTGCATGATTACTCATCGCTATTGGTCCAGCGACATTTTGTACACTTCAGATTTGAAGAATCGATTACGGTTTCTAAGTTTATCCGCTAACAAGGGTTTGCGGTGTTGGGGCAGAGAACTCTGTTACTAAAAATAGATTGGTTGCACAGGGTGAAATGAGTCATCTGCCAGTATGACCGATTAATAGTAACAAGTATCAAAATGATATGTTGCGAAACTTTTTTTGCAAATGATGGCGGAAAGAAAATAAAAAAATATAATGAAAAATCATTTGTTCAAGGAACAAATGTGAGGTCTTTTCCGGCATTTTGTTAGTGTTTTGTCCAGGTATATGGTTGCTAATGGCTTTACGGTCAGTTGCTATGGTTTTGGTGTACAAAGCAAGTGGTCCCAAGTCACGATCATACAATATTATATTTGAATTCAGTTAGTGATACCGATTCAGTTTCTCATGTATTGTCCGCATCAATTTTGTACGGTTAAAGTGTTATTTTATAAAAACTGTTTGCGGTGTCGGTCATTTTGAAAATGGCTGCCCATGACCATTCGATTTAGTTCTTAACTCGAAGGGCTTGACAAATGTGTCAAAACACATTTATATGTTTACTATATAATCTGTAAGGGTTTAAAAGTTATTGACAAATAACGCAGTTTACGATATGTTTTTGGCCGCCATTTCGCAACCACTAAACCGAATCATGTAATTCTTTGAATCAAATTGTAGTAATTTTAACTCTATTTCAAATGAACCATACTGTTTCATTCATCATCTGTAACGTTTAAAAAGTTATAAACAAAAAAAAAACATTTTCAAAATACGAATCAAGGGCAATTACTCAAAAACGACAGTTTTGAGTTTTCGTACTTCAAACATTTTTTGTACCTTTCGATGTGACGAACATTTTCCACCTGAATTGTCTGCTTCAATTTTGTACGGTTTAAGTGTATGTCTATAAAAACTGTTTACGGTGTCGGCCATTTTTAAAATGGCTGCCCGTAACCATTCGACTTTGGTCTTAAATCGAAGGATTTATTATGACGGTCACCAAAAACGGGATGTTTACTCTAATATCTCCGTTTTAAAGTTATAAGCCAAAAACTGATCAGCCGAAACGTGTCAAGGGCCATTACCTCGAAAACGGTTTGTCGCACAGTTTTCGATCTATATATCAAATGTAGATCTAAATGAGACGAACATTTTTCTGATATATTGTCTGCTTTAATTTGTTATGGTTTTTTGAGTTATATTAAAAACGAAATTTCAATGGCGGCCATTTTGAAATGGTGGATCGGAAAAAAGCTTGATCCCGGATATGTAATAAGGACACTCGCATCTACTTGGAAACCAAGTTTTGTGGAAATCAAACAACTTTGACGTTTTCGACAAACTTCGCATCAAAATCGCGTAAACAGGAAGTGGATCGATTATTTTTGCATGACAAATCATGGCCTTGAGTCAGACAACATTTTCCCTACTGTAGATTTTTGATATCTGTCATGGTTTCTGAATTTATCTGAACACAAGGGTTTCGGGTTAGGGGCAGATAACTCCGTTACTTAAAATAGATCGGTTTCGCAGAGTAACTCAGGTCGAGCCCAGGTAGTGTCGGTTAAGTGTGCTAAGTTTCAAAGCGATACGTCAAGACACTTGTTTCCCATTGACGGCGGAAAAGAAGAAGAATAATAATAAAATGATAAACTAAAATAAAATAATAATCAGAAGAAATACAGTAAAGTATTTCCCTTGGAAAGGAGAAAAACCTTAATAGTCATAAGAAAGGTAAGAAGGTATTTCCACTGTAGTGGGAACGACATTAATTTATGTAAACTTTTAGTCGTATTACAATACTCACAGTTCTTAGTTCCAATAAACAAACAATAACACCACTGATAAACACACTTGACATAGCTATTACGGCAACTAGTGGTGCTGTTGTGACACTACACGTATACTGTGTTATATTATGTTTGATGCGATTCGTATTTATATGATTTACGTATGACTTGAACGTTATAAATTATCAATAACGCTTACCATGAATATTTAGAATAATTTTCCATTGCATTTGTTGTAACATGATGCATGACAACGTTGTTCAAGTCTTTATTAAGATTTTCCGAGTTGGTGTCCTTGAATCTGTCAACATTTACGTAATTTGGCGGCATCAATTGTAAAGGCATTACCACCTTGTGAGCGAGCTGACGCCACGAAAGAAATCTTTGTGATCCACAACAATTAATACACAATTGTTTATCTTTGATACATACAGCAGTAATTGGATATTGGTTATTAGAAAATGTAGTTTCTAACAAAAGTTAGGAAAAACACTAATGTTATAACAGTTTCTTAGTCAGTCGTATGTTTTGTCTGACAAGAACTCATGTGCCAGGGGCACGCAAAGGCAGATTATTAGAATTTCAGATAGATAAATTGTGTCAGGGCTTATATCGATAAAACTATATGTCATTTATATTAAACTAAAACTGATTCTCATTTTTCGAACGCCAAATTTTGATTTGTCTATAGAGTAACAGCTGGCAGGTCAATTCCATTCAAAACTTAATTGACAAGGATTGAACGTTTTCCTGCTAGAAATCTGATTTTTTTGGATAATCAAGCTTTCTTTCTACTTACAATTATATAGTAGAACAATTGATGAAATATTCCTTATCCCAAGAATTCTATGTAATTCTCTTATTCTACACTGTACAACAAAAGATTACAAAGCTAATATCAAAGGTTTATATGTCCTTTATTGTTAAGAGAATAATATAAGCATGAATCATGTAAAGCAATATTTGCAGCCTTTTTGTATTACAGCTTACAGGTAAATTGTGTTACAGCTTACAGGTAAATTGTGTTACAGCTTACAGGTAAATTGTGTTACAGCTTACAGGTAAATTGTGTTACAGCTTACAGGTAAATTGTGTTACAGCTTACAGGTAAATTGTGTTACAGCTTACAGGTAAATTGTATTACAGCTTACAGGTAAATTGTGTTACAGCTTACAGGTAAATTGTGTTACAATTAATGTATAATGAATACAATATATGCATGAAAACAAAAATTGCGTTATACAACAAATATTCACTGATTGATTCTTTGTTTAACTTCTAAAAGGCAAATCGTTATAACATGTGTGTTCTGTCAGGTGGAGCTCGAGCTGACAATCACAAAATGATTATAAAATTTGAGATTGGATAAAAACACTAGCGGGGAATGTATGACTACTACTGGAATGTAGGACTGAAGGGACGAAGGATTTTGCCTCGTGTAGTGCTTCTATGACTGTGTCGTATTTGCAGTTCTTTGTTTTTGCGTATTAAAGTACTTAGTTCGTGGGTGAACAATCTTCTAGTGATAGAAATATGCAATCAAAACGCAAAAAGATGTTGGGTATAAAACGTCAACCACAACCAACTCTGCCAATCCACTGGATAGGCCACGAGTACAAACACAGTACCATTTATGTTAAACCGTCAAAAAGTGTATAAATAAAATTTATAAAAATAGTTTAAAAATCTACTGTATGTCTTTTGTTTACAAACATCTAGGGGAGACGTTAAAATGTAGTCGAACATTAAGCAATAATCAAGTGTGGCAGGGTTATAAGCCGGGAAGTTAAAATGGTGTTATTTTGTGATGCAGGAGATCCAATTTACAATATAACCATAAAGTGAAAAGCCTGATCTTTGTTTTCAGAGGATGTCGTGTTAGGTCTTGTAATATCTAAAAATTAAAGTTGCCCACCGCATCTTTTTGGTGACGGATAAGTTCTGTTTGGGAGGGAATACATGTTCTGTGGCGGACCACAACTACTGACGCGATTGAAGGGTGTCGCTCGTAAGCTTTATTGTTGCGTAATTCTCCACTGCAAATTATTATGAGTGTTGTATTTAGAAAGTTCAACTTTAAGCACACGTAAGTCCCTTTCATTGATGTCAAAACGACTGTTTACTAAATGCTGACTTTTTCCTAATAATAAACAGTTAGAATTGTTCGTTATATACCTAGTTTAACTGTTCTAGCAAGTTAGTTAATTGAAAGGTACGTTAAGAGTGTCGTTTTGGTTTGTTTGAAATCATCCAGCACTTCTTCTCCAAGTCAGGCTTAAACTCGAAACATCGGTATTAATCCGCTTATGATAAAAATACGATCAGTAAAAATTAATTACAAGGATACCAAAACCCTTATATACATTGCGTGAAAATAAATGAATTCGGCGTACATAGTGACAAATATTCGTACATGTATATCTTAAGAAGAGCATTATATTTACAAGAACAGTTCTTAAAAATAATAAAAAAATATCTCTATGATAACACAAGTATTAATTTGGTTTGCCAGACGCAAGCTTCTTCCAATTAATACTCATCATTTGAACAAAAATCTTGAACAAAAATCAAGCATTACACAAGAGCAAACAATTAGGATTTTAAAGGTCGTTTTAAGTAAAACGACTAAATGTGTCCATATTATGGGAAAACAAACTTTAGATTATTTTTTTTTCAAAATTCTAGTGTAGTGCTACGCAGTGTATAAATCCAGAGTTTACCTGGCAGCACCAAAGTGGGCTGCTGGGACCATACTGTAAGGATTCCTAGTGCTCGACCCACAAAGCAGCCCAGCGCGTCCCCGTGTGGCGGAAAGGAGACACCATTTCGTCAAGTCATCATAAAGGAAAGCCTGGTCATTTTGTAAAAGAGTAGGCTTGTTGTAATAAAGGCTAAATTAACCGCCTTACGCAATACTTCATACTTTCCTGTGTCAATCGAAATTGAAATCACTAATCCCACCTCTTTTCCGTTGATTTAATGTTTGTCAAATTGTTCTCGTCATGAATACAGCTAAAATACTGCTCGCTAGACGTAAAGCCAACATCCAATCAATCAATTAACTAAAGTGAGCTGGTCAAACCATTTTCGTTACAATCAACAATAATAACACTAACTCAGCGTTTAAAAATAAATGTCATCAGTGATACTAGGGTTATAAAATTTACTACGCCTGATGCAAGACTTGTCTAGGAAATATACCAGTAATAAGGATGTTGTAGTGCTGTTATACAAACAATATTACCGAATCCCTTCCAAGGTCACCAAAAGATTATAAGTAGACACTTAAGACTTAACAACTTTTCCAAAGTTGGCATCAACAAATTTAGATAATGATTAGATAACTGACATAATAGATAATATTGTGTCAGCACTCAAGTGTTACTATAAGAAAGGACCGTTTCAGTGTCTACCAGCAATTACCCTTATCCGGTGGTTGAAAATTATACGTCATCAAAGTAGAAATGTTATTAAATGTAACAGCCAGACTCGTGTTTCGTCTAAAATATGCACTTATCACGGCGTCAAGTTTAACGAAGTGAAGGAATTTGGAACATCCGGGTAACAATCTAATACTGCAGTATTGATGGCGTCAAGTTTAGCGAGATAAAGGAAGTTGGAATATCCGGGAAACAATCTAACGCAGTATTGTATCATGGCATCAGGTTTAACGAGGTAAATGAAGGAAGTTAGAACATCCGTGGAACAATCTCATACTGCTCAAACATAAAACTAAATACAGTGTTAAACTGAGCGTTTATAAAAGTAACTATTACATTTTAATAATTTAAAAAAGAATCTTAACTTCACGATTGCTAAGCTACATGGCATTCAAAAACGTAATTTTAATTATGCTTATCCAATAAATTAATATTTGCGACACTGTTGTTGTAATGTAAAATGTTAATCCCAAACAGACATTACCCATAAAGGAAATTTTCATTAAACAAATGCAAAAAGTATCAAGGACAGAATAGAACGTAAAACGTGATTCTAAACCTTACTTGGCGTTTTTCCGTTTACAAAGGTCAATTTTATAATTCAAATAAACATTGCGTTTTAATTATGGTATGCCAATTTACATTAATACATTGTAAAACACGGCAGATGCATTTCTACAAAACAAATTAAGACCACGAAATAAGCTGTACTTTTAAAAAATCAGCTGACGTTAGTCGTAAAAATTAGCATTCAAAAACATGTTAGCATCATTTTGGTTTCCTTATCTGCAATTGATTATAGAGAGTTAAATTCGGTTTCCCGTTCAACAACGCGTGTCAAAGCATAATCATAATTTCAAATCTTCATTCGTCCGGTAAAATTATTATGTAGAAATATTATAGGATTTAAATAAATACACATGTAAACGAAAACACAATAGGAAGTTTGCAAGTAATCGAATTAAGTATGAAATGAAGTTATGTGATTTGTATTTGGAGATTATCATATGCCACTTCACATTCACCTAGATATATACCAAATACGAGTAATGACTTTGTCTGGTAAATGTAAGTATCTAAATATTATTTATAAATAAAGCGCATATTTCCATTGAGGAAGAGGTCGCTTAATATGTGCATTTCATCATGTATTTTAATATGTAATCACGACACAAAATTTGAATCATAAATTGTAAGATTTATTTATATTCAAGACATCATTCTAATTTAGCACAAACGTTTCAGAATTTAATGATAAACATATGTGTTATTGTTGGGACGTTAAAGTTGGACATTTTTAAGTCCTACAGCTATAACCAAAACATAAGTCGGTTTTAGTAAAATATAAAACCTTGGTATCGTTCATGACATCATGTTATCGACTATGGCGTTTAGTCCTAACCTATATGTTCTAACTTTGTAACTGCTGACATTCGAAATTCTAAATCAGTCTAAGCGTGATACTTAACGTAATGAAGGATAACTGGCTTTTCGTTATATTTATATTATTTTAATTAAAAGCAACAACTGAAATTTAGCTGCAACAATTTTATTGTAATTTGTTTTACCTCTGATTATTTTCGACGCAGGACTGACCAACGAATGACCTTAGTCATTGCATGTGTGGCGATTAAGGCCTACAACTAGATGGAGTTACCTGCCTTAGTGGTTAAAAATTATTAATATGGATATTATTTTAATTTTTATTAATATGTATGTGTGATTAGAACTTTAAAATGGTCTTTACAATTGTACTTTGATGTTCAGTGATATTTTGAATGATTGATTATAAGTAATTGTTAATAGTTTTGTAATTTAATGCATGGCATGATACCTTTTTAACTGTTCAAATAGATTTAGATTTATGTTTAAAATCATCTGTGTTATATGGCTTTATATACGAAGCCAAAGTCTATTGAGACTATTATTATCAAGGCACAAGTCTTTTCAGACTATTGTCGATTTTAGACTTCGCCTTATGTATAAACTACATGTTAACTGCACTTCTATTTTTATAGCTTATTTTATATTTTAATAAATGTTTCAACTTTTACTTTGTCTAAATTTGTCCTGTCCAACGATGAGAGTTCAAAGACTCAGGTCCCTGTGTTCGAACCCGAACAAGTTTTGTTAGCAAGGGGTTGTAAGTAAACATGTTCCTGGAGTTGTGAGTTGTTAACACAAAATAAGTAGCCACTGGATAAAAATACTGCAGAGATTGCAGAAGCATGGTATAATTTTGGCTTGGCAGCTCACACTCCACGACAATTCAAAACCCCTCCTGTTACACATGTCAATATAAATAAATGACGTAAACAAGTCATAACATATTGATCTTTAACTTTCTCACTCCAGCTGAACCCAAAACTATTCTATAGTTGCTTCCCAGTCCGCCACCCGCGGATATGCCGTGCCTGTTACTTGGCTTTGTTTAAATATTCCAACAAGATGTAATCAAAATTACCAAGGTGACAAATTCATTATTTGAAGTGTGACTGCTGGGCTGGTGATACCCTCGTTTCATGGATTGCCAAGAAAATATAAAACGAAATATATAATAACTTAATGTAAGTTGGTAGCTAAAGACATACCCCGGCTCTATAACTTATATACACACAGTCCAATGGGGGCGTGGTGGTGTATGATATCCCCGCTCTGGTGATACCCTCGCGAACTAACAGTCCACTAGAAGAGACATCGACCCAGTGGTTGCAAATAAATTGTCATAACAAGGTTAGTAGAATTTACTACGCCATAATCACGTTTTGTGTACTAAAGACTCATCAGTGGCGTATATACTCAAAAAATATTTGAAATCCAAACCTTCGAGGACGAAACTGTCTAAAATTTATCACTTATTACATATTACATATTAGTCATACACACAATTCAGCATTAATGTGATAAATTAAACTTTCTTATTTCATCGTATAACAGGTCTCATAAGACAAATGTTAGCTCAATATCATTTCGTTTCATGGATTGCCAAGAAAATATAAAACGAAATATATAAAAACGTAATGTTTCAAAAAGTTTTTAGCTAAAAACGTTTAACCTTATATAAATATGATCTAGACGTTTATGTAAAAAAACTAGAGAGGAATATGTAATAACCAAAACTGATCGATTATGGTCCATTCTTATTATCTGTTAAACAAAGGTCTTAACTAAGAGACAACACATTAAAAAATACAACATCCGGGTAACAATATAACACCGCAGTATTATATCATTGCGTCAGGTTTAACGAAGTAAAGGAAGTTGGAACATCCGGGTAACAATCTAATACTGCAGTATTGCATAATGGCGTCAAGTTTAACGAAGTGAAGAAAGCTGGAACATCCAGGAAATAATCTAACACCGCAGTATTGTATCATGGCGTCAGGTTTAAAGAAGGGAAAAAAGGAAGTTATAACACCCGGAGAACAATCTATTACTACTCAAACATAAAACGAACTATTACGTCAAACTGAGCGTTTATAAAAGTAACTATTACATTTTAATAACTGAAAAAAAAGAATCTTAACTTCACGATTGCTGAGCTATACATCATTCAAAAACTAAATTTTAATTATTCTTATCCATTAAATTAATATTTGCTACATTGTTCTTGTAATGTAAAATGTTAATCCCAAACAGACATTACCCAAAAAGGAAATTTTCATAGACAAAACATGAGTCGGTTTTAGTAAAATATAAAACCTTGGTATCGTTGATAACATCATGTTATCGACTATGGAGTTTAGTCATTACCTATATTTTTGACAAGAAGCACCGTCATTTGTATCGTTGCATAATCTTCTAGACTGGTATATTATTTTTGTTTATGCTGTGTCGTCATGTTTGTTTATCCGATACTTAATAAGTTTACTGGTTATACATTCTTTAAACTTTATATAACATTTTGAACTACATGTATAGTGTTTTTGCACGATCCCAGTGGACTTATATTATTCCATCGCAATTTTGTTGGCCAGTTGTTAAGGTAGATCGCCAACGTTTAATCATGTGGTATGTCGACACTCAGATTGCGGGGTTTAGTCTCACTGCTGTGGCAGGGTGTAATCGACTCCAAATTTCATTGACAAGGTTTGCCAGTTTTCCTACCGAAGGTCGAAGGGTTTTATCCAGTTGTTCTGACTTTTCCCCCAACAAAAGCTGGACGCCCTGATAAAGATAAAAAATTGCCGAAAGTAGTCTTAAACATGATTAAAAAAAATAAACAAACAAACAAAAAACTTTTCTAGCATGACTGGAGTCATTAGAACCGTAGAAAACTCAGTTTAACAGCATACAATCAACCGTTTAGTCTAAACATGCTAAAAATGGTGCGACGAAAACTGTGAGGAGGCTATGAAAAATCGTAAAATTACAGAACTCTTAAACAATCACCCATCCCAACATAATCTTAATAATATCAAAAAAGCGCGCAGGGTAACAAAACAAAGAAGACATACGTCCTAGCGTAACTTTGTTTAAAAATCAAACTACCACACCCTTATGAACAAAATTTGGAATATGATTCGAAAAATTAATGGTAAAAATAGTAAAGCAAAAGTCCAACGTTTAAATGATGGACTAGACTTGTTAACATCAAAGCCAAATATATCAAACAAGCTGCCCAAAACTTCTCAAACATCAGCCACTATATTATTTCCAATGTCTTTTAATTCTACTTAACATAATTTGGGAAACGGGTGATTTACCATCTATTTTGAAAATGACAACCGGTGTGCCTATTCAAAAACCAGGGAAAGACCAATCAAAAGCGTCTAGCTATAGGCCTATAGCACTCAGAAGTTGTCTATGCAAAACCGTAGAAAGGGTGATCAATGATCGCCTTGTCTTGTTTATTGAAATCAATGACATTTTGTCTAATATCAAGTGTGCATTAGGACAAGGCTTGAGGCACAATGGATCATCTGGTGCGTTTTGAAACATATATCAAAAACGCATTTGCCAAAAATGAACATGTGTAATTTCTCTATCTAGAAACAGCTTCCGACACAACATGAATATGGCACCTTAAAAGATCTTCTTGATATGGGGTTGAAAGGTAGACTTCCCACCTTCATTTAAATTTTTTATCTGATAGAAAATTAAAAGTTCGAGTAAATTCAACTCTGTCAGACCACTTTGCACAAGAAATGGGTGTTCCCGAATGAAGCATAATGTCCGTTCTATATTCAGCATTAAAATCAAAGTCTTGCTCTGGTCTAGAAGATAATATTGATGGTTGTTTATTTGTTTATTACTCATCGGCTTTCGTGGAAAAACATTAATAATATGGTACGTAAATGCTTGTTTGTTTGTTTGATGGTGTTTAACGCCACTTTCAGCACTTTTTCAGCTATATCATGGCGTCTAGTTTTTTTGGGGGAGGAAGCCGGTGTACCCGGAGAAAACCCCGGACCTGCGGTAGGAAAACTGGCAATCCTTGTCAATTAAGATTGGAGTCGAGTACACCCTGCCAGCAGTGAGAATCGAACCCGCAATCTCTATGTTGACAGACCCCGTGATCAATAGTAGACGAACTACCTTGACCACCGAGGAATATTGTACGTAAATGAAAGTTGTATCTGAACATATAACATGTTAAAAAATAAATGTCTTAAGGCATTTGATATTTTAAAAGTTGTATCTGACTGGGGTGCAGATCGCCACGTTGTATCTAGCACTGACTGGGGTGCAGATCGCCACGTTGTATTTAGCACTGACTGGGGTGCGGATCACCACGTTGTATTTAGCACTGACTGGGGTGCAGATTGCCACGTTGTATTTAGCACTGACTGGGGTGCGGATCGCCACGTTGCATTTAGCACTGACTGGGGTGCGGATCGCTACGTTGTATTAAGCACTGACTGGGGTGCGGATCGCCACGTTGTATTTAGCACTGACTGGGGTGCTGATCGCCACGTTGTATTTAGCACTGACTGGGGTGCGGATCGCCACGTTGTATCTAGCACTGACTGGGGTGCGGATCGCCACGTTGTATTTCGCACTGACTGGGGTGCGGATCGCCACGTTGTATTTAGCACTGACTGGGATGCGGATCGCCACGTTGTATTTAGCACTGACCGGGGTGCGGATCGCAACGTTGTATTTAGCACTGACTGGGGTGCAAATCGCCACGTTGTATTTAGCACTGACTGGGGTGCAGATCGCCACGTTGTATTTAGCACTGACTGCGGTGTGGATCGCCGCGTTGAATTTAGCACTGACGGGGGTGCCGATCGCTAAGTTGTATCTAGAATTGACTGGGGTGCGGATCGCCACGTTGTATTTAGGACTGACTGGGATGTGGCTCGCCACGTTGTATCTAGCACTGACTGGGGTGCGGATCGTCATGTTGTATTTAGCACTGACTGGGGTGCAGATCGCCACGTTGTATTTAGCACTGACTGGGGTGGGGATCGCCACGTTGTATCTAGCACTGACTGGGGTGCGGATCGCCACGTTGTATTTAGCACTGACTGGGGTGCAGATCGCCACGTTGTATTTATCACTGACTGGGGTGCAGATCGCCACGTTGAATTTAGCACTGACTGGGGTGCGGATCGCCACGTTGTATCTAGCACTGACTGGTGTGCGGATCGCCACGTAGTATATATCACTGACTGGGGTGCAGATAGCCACGTTGTATTTAGCACTGACTGGGGTGCGGATCGCCACGTTGTATTTAGCTCTGACTGGGGTGCAGATCGCCACGTTTTACTTAATGTATATAAATTGCTGTTTCGATCTTAGTTAGATTATTGTTGCTTAATTTATGCTTCCGCTCGCAGGTCATCTGTCAAAATCCTTAATAACGTTCACCCTCAATGATTGCGACTATGTCCTTTTAAAACAATAAATGTTAGAAGATTGCCTTCTTTGTACCAATGAAAGAATTATGCCCGATCTGCTATATGCAACTCAAATAATGCACGCTTAAACAATCCTATCTGCGACTGCGCTTTCAAGCCTCTTTACAAAAACATTTTCAAAAAACACCCAAAGAGAATTCAAACATTTTGATGTACTGTGTTGTGGTGGCCCACATTCGGAACGTTTAATATTTATTTTAATCTTGTTTACAACTTTCGCTGGTGAAAAAATTTTACAGTTCGTAAAGGAAATACATTTGTATAATAAACTGTAATCTTAACTATAACCATGCTGTTATTTCATGTTTGATCACTTGAATCTTGATTTTTGGACGTTAAACATCTATCAACAAGTTTAGCTTTTAAGTATTAACAAACAAGATTGTGCAAAAAATAAAATTTAACCAAGTTGTGTTCAGTTAATACGTCATATAGAATGAAAACGATTTTTGCCATGACATTTATTATATTAGGTCTAAGCAAGCATAAACACAATAGACAAAAAATTTAAACACAAACATTATTTTTGTGTTTTTTTCTTAACAGTTTAATCTGTCGTCAAACTGTCTGACAAAACTAAAAAAACGTCTAAATTTTAAACAGGATTCACACAAACATAAATACAACCCTTTTTACAGCACTTTTGTCCATCAGGACAAGAGGAGTCGTCCTGGCAATCTCTCGTATAATCATAACATATAGAATCCTCTCTTTCTGCAGGACATATTTCTGAAACGCATTTAAAACATATATTATAGCAGTTTGACAGTCGAAATTACTGAATAAAAGAATATAGAATATATCTGTTCGAATTTAAACGTTAGGTCTGTTAAGATACAATCAAAAACTGCGTTTATTTTAGAGATAAAGTAATGTTTCTTTGAATTAAAAGCTATGATTACGTACATTTGCAGTATATTAAAATAAAAAAAGATAATATGGATCGATAGTAATTTCGTAGCGTTTTTATAGTATCATTCTTCACCGGACCTTTCCTGAATTTACTGCAAACTAGTGTGCTGCAACATTCAGATTTTCTTGAGAGGTTATGTCGATTGCTTTTGTTTGTGTGTTGTTTTTTTGTTATGTGTTTGTTTATGTGTCCCACGGTTTTGTATTAGTGTATTTGGACTAAGAGATTGATTGTCTCACGCCTATTTCTTATGTTTTGTCTTATGAATTAATTTATTTTTTCATGAAATCAAGACCAGAAACTCCGGATAGACTCCTTCTGCTGTAAAAATGTGTTGCCATGATTATTGTAAATTACCACATGTACACTTGTATTTCTATTCTAATCTGAATGTAAGTATATCCTACTAGATTCACATGGTATGATTCTGAAACACCAAGGGCACTTTATGCCATCAATCAATCTATATTCTTGTTCGAAGCAAACATCAGGTGGCGGGTGGGCGCATGGTGGAAGGATGCATGGATCTGTTTAAAATGGTATAACTCTAAGAAATCTCAAGCTATTGAAATAAACAATCTGTGGAAGTTCATTGCGTTTTTCAAATTTCACTAACTCATATGAAGTCTTTTAATCTTGGGTATATTTATGCTAAACAATCAAATAACAATTAAGTTATACTTATTGTCAATACAAATAGTGTAATTGATTTGAAAAGTAATATGTTTATATATTAAATAAAGCTAAACGTCAAAACTTTTGCGTTGAGAAAGCATTTTATCAGAACTTGGTACCATACGATACGCAAATGATAGTAATAGGACATTACAAACATACTTCGTTTACAGTCGCAGGTTCGACATCCATTTTCATCAAACACACAAATCCAAATTCACATTGTTCGGGACACTTTATAAGTGGGCATGCGTGTTCTTAAAGAAAATTACGATAAATAATCGAAATTACAATTCATATAGATAGTCTATATAGATATATTATATCATGAACACATGGTGTACTGTCTATTCATCAATGCATTTATCCGCAGTATTATTTAATGAATACTTCAAATTTCAGATTATACAATTATACCGCGAAGCGGTTTATGAATGGCGTAAGTAGACCCAAACCATATTGTATCGTATAATCTGTTCAGAAATTTGAAATATTCATTATAATTTAATTTTAACTATGTTTGCGGTAAAAACGTCGATGACGTCGTGGAATTTTAACGGCGTAAGAATAGGTCATAGGTCACGCAGGTTATATCTTATAATATGGGTTGCCCGATGTGAATTGACTAATCAGAATTCAGCTTACAAATCAAATTAAATTATATTGCATTATATTATTAATTGATATTTTTCTGATAAATTTGATTAGTGTAAAGCCTGTCACGTGACATGCTGTATTTGGTAAGGTTCTTTGAAAACGGCTGATAGAAAAGTGATGTTGCACGGTTATATTTAGAAAACATGATATTGCACGGCTATTTTTAAATAATTGGAATTCCCCTTTAAACAGCCAATCAGAATGACTTCTGTCTGTTTCCGGTTTGAAAGTTAGGAAAGTATGTACATTGTGAAAAATTGCAAATATTTCAATATGTTGCATGTATTTTTGTATTTATAAATCTTTTAAATTGAAAGTTTTCATAATTTCAGATGATATTGAAATGAAATGTGATATTTTCGTACATGTGACAAAACCCATCAAAACAGTAAACTAATCAAAAGAACATTGAACTAAATTCCTTTAAAATACTAATATATACAGATGTGCATAAAAATATCAATTAATAATATAACAATTGTAGCCTTTAACTACGGTCGATATGAAAAATATCGACATGAGATAACATATCGACCTCCAACTTCGTTGTCGGTCGATATGTTCTCATGTCGATATTTCTTCATATCGACCTAATTTAAAGGCTATAATTGTATAATATTGCGTGGATATAAAAAACGTGATTAAATAGTTCAATGTTTAACATTTTAATCAATAAACAGCATTACTGGGTCAAGTTATAACATTTCATTATTAACAGTATAACACTGTCAGGACAAACATAGCACTCGTCAATACATATGATTAAATTATAGTTTTCATAGGTATAATAACCATTTGTATTAAATAAAAGTTTTGTCTTTTATATTCTATTGTCACTTAAAATGTTGTTTATGAAATCCAAAACTTAAAAAACGAATACATTGTGAAGATTTAATTAAGCTTGTTTCAACTCTAAGCTGTCTCATTCTTACAAAAGTATGTCGCTAAGTAGTTTTAAACGAGTTTTAATCAAGCGCATGTTTAATTATCTTAGAAATAGGTAAAATTTAAAAGTTGAATTTACAAAACGAACTAGAGGGTAACCAAAACTTTACAAATGATAAACTAAAACGTGTACGTTTACATTATGTTGTATTTATTAATACGAAACACTACTTAGGCAATGTGTCGACGAGAGAAAATAAATACGACGAAAAAAATATATGACATTGTCATTAAAACGTTACATTTATGAAAATAGTTTTAATACAGATTTCTCGATACAACCGCTCACCTCAAGGGAGGAAGAAATTGCAATACTGGTCATGTGATGTCGTGAAAATGTAGGGCTATTTCCGCTGAAAAGTGTAGAATGAAAAACGATATGGGACAGCATAAGAAAGACGAAGGAAAACCAAATATGTGATTTGTTGTGCCTGAGTGCAAAGCCAACTCCAAACATAAATTTATAAAATGGGTCTATTATTATCCAATAACAAACAATTGAAAATAATCCAGAAAAAAGAGTGTATTGTTTTTCTGTAGATACTATTAAATATAATACCCGTCTTGCATTGACATCTCGGACAACCGTTTGCATCCACTTCCTGACCATTCGGGCAATCAATAATACATCCTATTAGTGGACATACATGTACTACAATATAGCAGAAATAAATAAGAGTAAATTATCGAGCAGGTGAAGTGAGTAAACATCAGATAATATTTTGTGTTGTTATATCAATACAATAATAAGTACTACCGTAGATACAAATTCTGAACATTTTACGTATTTATATCCATTGAATAGAAGTAAAAGTGCCGTTACATAGCGGAATACCAAATCAGCAAATCACGGAACAATCGAATCTCGTTGTTGCTGCTCCTTGGCTTAAAAACTATGACAAATCAACTTTCTATACATTTTTTGAAATTATTTAATTTAAAACAAGATCTGGAGCGTTATCCTTAGTGTATGTTAGAGACAAATGCAGAATGAAGGCATTTTATCACTGTTTTCAGTAATTTGTTGACGTTGAATCAACTGGTCAACATATTCGAGCAATCATATCGTTGAGAACAAGACCTCGTCTTCATTGTATAACATTTTTAGACTTTAACGCGAAAAAAAACATGACGACTTACAATTTTTACTTTAATCAAAGATAATATTCTAATTGGGTAGAATTTGTGAGATGTAATGCTTTGTTGAATTCCTGTCTCCTTGTCAATGAAATTAATCAGTAAACAACGTAGAGTAAGAAAACATTATTGCCCAATGTTATCCAATGTTATCCGTTGCCTGCACTACAATGTATGTTCAAGTGTTTTTCATTTATTTCAATTCCTCAACCGATAAATATCGCAAGAAATTGTACTTAATATTTTAGATAATAATTCCTTATGTGTTGCACATGTCATTGTCATTGTCAGGATGAGAATAATACCAAACCAATTATCTCAATATCCAATAATCTAACAAATATTTGAAAACGATCTTGTAATAAGTTAGCATGACCAAGCAGACAAAACAATTGACTGACAGGTTGACAATTTGGTTTAGAACTAGATGTATGTACGTGACATATTAATTTAATTGTTGGTCTTGTGTAATAATTATCGATTTTGTTTTCTCTGTGCATATCTTTTGATTAATTTTGAAAGTGTCGTTGGAAGAAATAAAATAGAATTTCCCTTTGTTTAGTTTCGTATCATCCGTCATATATGTTTTTGACTTTTTTGTACGAAACAGTTATCATCTGTGAATGATTGTTTAAAAATTTTAATAATCTCAACAAATTAGCTTAATTTGCTTATAAAAGTATTTTTAACATACTATTTCTTATGTTGAAAATTAGTTAAATTAGATTTTGTATGTCCCTTACCGTCATCTGGAGGACTTATACATGATGTCCCACATTCAACAGAGCAGCACACGTCTCCTGTAAAATTAATATGTGTATTGTAAAAATATTAATATGTGTATAGAAAAATATTAATATGTGTATTGTAAAATATTAAAAATAGCAAAGAAAACCGACCAAACAACAAGAGCCAAAAGTCAAGGGACAGTTACAAATCCGGATATAGACGAAACGCAACATAAAAACCAAAAACACAAAAAACAGAAAGAGAGTAACCCGAACCCAATAAAAACCATGGGTGCACTCAGGTGCTGCGGACGAGTAAGCAGTGCCTGCCTCTAATTAGACACCCGCCGAGTTACTCATTGTCATGTCTAGGGAAAGATCAAATCCAGGAATAGGAATCACTACCTATGACTCAGCAAACATGTCAGATATCGTATTTGAGACACTGATTTCCCATAACGATCAATTAAGTCATGGTGACGACCATAGAACCTCTGGAGAGATAACATCAACCTAGGTGCAGCAAACCCTTGTTTGAGTAGTTTAGCAGTCAACAGCAGGGATCGGTCTAAAAAATCGGAATACCGATCGCAGGATCTAGAATAACGTACAAGTTGTGAAATGTACACACCATACGCTGGAGCTGCTGGAATGTTGCTGTCGATAAACGGGAAGTTGACAATTGGAAAGTTGAAGTCATCACGTTTGTCGTAGAGTCTAATTTGTAGTTTTCCTGAGTCTATTTCTAGAAGTAGGTCTAAGTAAGAGGCTGAGCTTAGTGTATTGGTGGTGTCTTTAATTTCGAGCTCGCTAGGGTAAAATATTAATATGTGCATTGTAAAATATTAATATGTGTATTGTAAAATATTAATACATGTATGTGCTAAAATTTAAAGTTAGCTTATTAATTTTTGTAATATGTTTTCTTATTCTTTAGTTGGTTGACACTATAATTCTTAACAACCAATATCGAACAGAATGTTAACTTATTTGCAATTATGGTAAACTGTAGCATAATTATGTCTCCCAAACGAAGTTTTGGGAGACATAATGTTTGTGTACGGTTTCTTCTTATTATATTTTTTTCTTTCCGTTCAGTATTGTCCGCACAGGCTCTCTGAGATGCAATGTCCAATCAATATGAAACTTTGGGAACATGTAAGGGTTGGCCTGTAATTTTGCAATCCATATTTTAATTTAACTCTATTTACAAATGATTTTTATGTTCAAGCAGGATAAAGAAAATGTTATAAACTGTTGAGGGAAATATCATTCGTTAGATTGGCACGTTTACACATCATAATTTCGTAAGTTATTTTTCTAAAAAATACACTGAGAATTTTGTCAAATTAAAATCCCAATTACACTATCAAAACAGTGTTAAAACTGTGAATCCTGACATAGAAAGGCTTGGATAAATATTTACACACAAATCATCGTTTATTATAAGACCGTCAGAAAAAAAGACAACTATCTGCCGTCTGCTTCTTCAGCTTACTAACTTCAATTATGCGTCACCAATTATAAAGGAGCTGATGCGCACTTATTTGTAATGGTTGTTATTCACGCAAACGCCGGAACAAGAACGTTATTATTTTGACATAACAAAGATCTTGTTTAACGTTGTTGTTTCCGGTGTTTTGATTGTATATCGGAAATTAAACAATGGGGAGTCTATATGATATCAAAACGTAAACGTTGTTGGTTTGCGGAACTTTTTCAGAACCTCTGCAAGAAACTTCATACTTTTTTTACCAGTCAATTCTTGAGTGACCATACATAGTTTACTTGGTTTGCGGTATTTACTTGTAACATTATGCTTTAATCTATTTATTGTACCTACATGTGTCTATTGAAACAAACTAACCGTTTTGCAATCGTCATTCGTGGTACATTGTCTGTCAAAACGTTTACACTTGACGTCTTTGATAAAAAGGGGACAGACAGGATCCTAATAATATACGAAACATATAAACATCATATCCCATATTGTTTGCTCTCCATACATAATATAAATAAATAAAACAAAGTGAGAGTACAGTGAGATTCCGTTCCTTAAAATTATAAAAGCTTGTAAAGCTACTATACATTGGCACCTGCAGTCAAAGAAAATAGAAAAGAATCCGACCAAAAAAAAAGAAAGTCAAGCAACACAGTCCTACAAATCCGAATATAGACAAACATATACACTGCAACACAAAACACGAAAACAGATAGCAGAAAGGGAGTAACCCAAAAACAATAAAAACCATGCGTGCACTCATGTGCTCCGGACGAATAAGCAGTGCCTACTTCTTATTAGTTACCCGTCGAGTTTATCATTGTCATGTCTAGTAAAAAGTTAAATTCAAGAATAGAAAACTCTGACTAAAACCTTTAAAAAGGTAGACAAGTAAAGAACAATTAACAATACAAAAACCAAGTGTTAACTTATTGTATCAGAAAAATGCATAATATTCTATTTCCCTTTTTCCTATGTTCATCAATAAATAACGTGTTGGTATCATAAGAGTCGTCAATTTATTATTGCATCATTTGACAAGAAAATTCTTGTTCATGAAAAACTTGAAGAAGCTTTCTGTACAATGCTAGTCTACGAACTACAACTATTTGTGCTAAAATGGGTTTACATTTAGTTTCCCTAGGTCAGTAAGAAACAAAGAAAACAGGAGGAAATGAGGAATGAAAAAATGTGATCATTTGGCAGCTTGTTTCGATGACTTGGGATTTTACTTTGATGCGTGTGGTGTAAAAAAAGGGTTGTAATATAACGGTTGAATGACGTGATCTAAAAGGCAAATTTATAAAATTGAAAGAACAATTTTAAAGTTTATACCACAAAGAATCATTAATACAGAGGACGATAAATCAGGGATGGAAGAAACATAGGCTAAGCGAATAACAATCAGACACAAAACATAATTTAAAGTCGAAAACAGAACACATCATTACATACCCATTGCGGTTGTGTGACATTCATACAATTTGTACCACAAGAAGGATGAAAGCAGCACTGTTTGCCTGTAAAAAAAGAAATAACAAATTAATACAGTAGTCTCACGATTATGTTTCATTTAAAAACAATATTACTGTACAGCATTATTTTTTCCGCAGATAAATTATTGTACTGCACATTATTGCATTATGATATAAAATATAGAGTTATTATCATTTAAAAATTTCTTTTTCCGTTCTGATGAATTTAGATTAAAATATTTACATATTAAGAATTGATGCATACTAGCCTTGACCACAGTCACTGTCTGAGTTACAATTCTGTCTGAAGATGAGACAACTTAAGTGTGGATCGATGGCAGGACATCCGGGTCTGTTTCCCTATGGTTTTAGAATTTACAATGATTGTCATTATTTACAAACAAAAGTGACCTCATATATAAGAATAAAAATTACAATTTACGTTAGTTCTATATAAAGAACTAATAATGTGATATGAATGTCATTATAACCTCTTTTGAATTTTAAGTTTACGATTTAGCCATTAAATATTGAGTCTTGAGGTATCCGACCCATAATTTAAGTCACCGTTTAATTTTATTTTTCGACCAATAAATACAGCTTTATTAAAACTATGTTTTGCTAATTATTGATACAAATTAATATATTGTCTTTGAAAAACAAAAGACATCCAGGACACCAAATATGATCACGTGGTCAATTGTGGTCCGGATATCTTAATTACCCAATAAGGTATTTGCAAGGTTGCAACCCGTATCAAATGCAGTAAATGTTTTAATTTACGTTTCTAGGAAGTATATATACATGTATTGAATGAGTTGTATTTCATTTTTTATTTTGTATATTTTTGGATATATTTTCAAATAAAGTTGCTCAAAAAAACTAAACAGCAGGAATAATCTGTCTACATTAATTTTCTTAAACAAGAACTGAATATTTACTGTTTTAAATACAATGATTATTTAATATATAATTTGTAATGACAATAATTTATGCTTTCCAAGAGGGCATGTGGTCCGTCAGTCAGTTATCTACTTCCTGTCTTCCAAGCCGAAAAAATTATCATAACAGTTTTCTCAGCAACTACTAATCACATTCTCTTGAAATTTGGTATGCAGCATCAGCATGGCCTCCCATAACATGGGATTTGATTTAAGGTCTGTCGCTCACCTACTTCCTGTAACCGACCTAGTTAATTTTAACGAAATCAGGCCATTTCTGTCTTTGATCGATTTTGTATTGTTTTATTGGGGTGATAAAGTCAGGATATCAAAATGGGTATATATGTAGATACAATAACGGGACTCGGTTGCCAAATGGTCGAAGCAGTTAGCCGTCCATTCATGATCACTAGTTTACGGTCAGTTTGTGGGCATTCCTCGTGGCCTGTTAATGACCTTTAATTTTACCATAATAAATCGTAACTACAAAATACACTGTACAATGTTGTTTGTGTTAGTCGGGCAAAACTATCAAAATTCAGGTAATTCAGAAAGTTACACAGACGAATAGACTCACGTTTTTAAAATTAAAAAATCACGGACGAGGTTCTGAATCGAAGTTCTTTTCCCGACCGACCCACAGGATTGTGTACTATAAAAATTACGGATGAAAAACATGAACCATTTTCATAACATATATTTTCTGTCTTCTTACGTGCGATGACTACTAATTCATTACTTACCTTTAGGACACTCTAGATCAGAGCTACACTGCTGATAAAAGTGGATACATTGTATTGCCGGGTCTACAGCTGGACACTATTTATGTTGTTCCTGAATATATATTGTGAAGTATACATGAAAAAGGCATTTTAGTCGACAACATTGACAATTTATAACCTATGGAATCCAAGGAGATTCGACCTATAAAAATTGTTTATGCTTGTTAAACCAGAAGTCATGCTCGAACTCGCAACTTTGTTGACACGCCTATGATCAGTTCTACATTATAAAACGCTTCTAGATTTGACAGCTTTTTCTTCCACGCTGTTACTTGATACCTTCTCTATGGTATCGTCAGGCCAGTACTAAAAGATCAAATAATTACTTTTAAATAAATATCTAATTAATAGAGTACTCTTACATATTTCTCTTTTATCTCCAACACCCGACTATAAATGTTGTAAATTTGCCAATGGTTATTATCATGAGAATAAAATTGAAAATATTAAAACTGATAAACGGCCACATCCGGTCTTTGTAGATTTTAATAATAAGTAAAAACTTACAGTTATTGAATCTCTACAATTTCGCGATCCACAAAGTGTTGGACAACATTTCTTTTTGCCTGAAATTTACATTTACATTTGTTACCATGGTTACAACAGTATACTACACAAAACTATCGATTTGATTCCAGCTTAACTCTGAGGTAATGAGTTCGAGTTCAACTTCGGAACTCGTGTTCTCAACTCGAGCCCCAATTCGAACAAGGATTTTCAGTTTTTCAGTTGATTAAGGACGATGGGTTTTGATGGGTACTTCACCTCATGTAAAATAATGGACAGCATAATAAAGGTTAAAATTTCTGAACGTGGTCTTAAAAACAAAATACGAACTAAAACATTGATTAAACAATCAAATTAGTTTCTCGTAGTAAAAATCATCAATTTATTACAATTATTACACACCGAGACATAAACAATTAAATATGTGATATCTGAATGATTTCAGCTGTATGTTGAGACGATTAATAACAGTCGGTTTTAATGACGCCACAATGCATCACATTATAAAACGTTATAAATATAAAGGCTGACGCTACTTAACAAATTATAGAGTTCAAATGATGAAGAATGTTATTTCCTGGACAGGTGGCATCGTTTCCGCTACAGTCTGAACTTAACTTGGCTGTGTGGAAGTAGTCTTTTCTTACCTTTGGTAGTGGAGGACAAATGCCAAGCCTTACAACGCTCTGGTAATAAATATTGATGAAATAGTGTTATTTGATTGGATAAAATATTTTATTTTATAATAACAAAATTTCACCTCATTGATTTTGGTGTATTGAATTTGACAAGTCACCCCGTAGTATTACTACGTTATTCAATAAAGTAGCTAAAACTTGTTGTAAAATGTGTTCATTGATTTGTTTAATAAATGTTAGTTTCAATAACTTTTTTCTAAATGTAGAAGCCAATTAAAATTAAAATAAGAGACATTCCTTAATCAAATAATTAGAAAACTCTTATTGCTGCCACAAAGGACAAGGTAGGGTAAGGACCATTTTTGGTCCCCTCTTGGAAATAACTCATCTTTGCAGTAATTTGAGCATACAGACATAGCATTATAAATATGGTCTTATTATGGTACTCTCATGCGCATGCGCGATACACTTCACGTGCTTCCATGCTTGGCAAATCTATATAACATAAAACTTTTTTATTTGATAATTTGGATGTATCAGGAGTATAATTCTACAAAAACTCAATTTGGAAAATTTTTCTACTAAGGTCCCTTTTTCAGTGACGTCGCACATATCAAAACATCATTTTTTACTAGGACGTTACGCATGACATTGGTGATACCTAACGTTACAGAAAATTGTCGTCAAAATGCCAGTTTGCGACGACGTTTTTGTCGCTTGATGTGTGTTCGGGATTTTTTTTATTGTTTTGTTGTTTTTGTTTTTGTGTTTTTGTTTGTTTGTTTGTTTTTTTTTAATTTATTGCTTTTTTTGTATTCTAACATTTTTTTTTAATTTAGAGCGCTTTTGGCGAGTCTTGGTCTCTAATTTAAATTCGTGGAAGTTTTTTTTCTTTTCTTTTAGAAACCATTTTCGGAATTTGAGCGCCTTTGATGAGTCATCTTCGATTCATAATCGTGAAATTTTAAAGTTGTTTATTTTTTCAGTGTGTGTGTGTGTGTGCATTTTTTTTAGAGGGGAATGGGATTTGCTTCATTTATAAAAAAAAGAAAAAAGAATGATACACAAGTTTTAAAAGTTCATTTTATTTAAACATTCTAAAACATTAAGATGCATTTCCTCTGTGATGCTTATTACATTGTTTGAAGCTAATTCAGAACAAATGTAAATAATTGAAGCAGCGGGCACGAATAGAATTTCCAAACCTTTTTCTACTCTTAGTAAATAGTATTCCTCATTTGCATCGTCGGTGAACAGCTCAACCACTTGGCCAGCCGATACTAATTCTTGCAAAGAATTTTGTTCATTTTCTTCGTCTTCGTGTTGTTCGTTAATGTTCTCTTCACTCATTATCCATTCCGTATAACCACCGGTTTTTTACGTTGCAGCACTGGTCATACATATGATAATTGCAGTTCAAGCAATAACAAGACAGTTCACTCATTGTTATTAAACCTCTGTTTGTCTGTCGGCCTGACCTTACTTGGTGAACTGATCGAATACTTGGGACCGGCTTAAAAGACAAGTTATCGTTTCGCGGTATTGTTTCTGCATATTTAAATATTCTTCTTTTGCAGAATGATCTAGGTTCCGTAAGGTTTGCGCTAGCAAAATCATAAAGATCTTTTGCTGATCTAATTTGAGCCTGTCCTCGTAAGATTGCATTATCGGCCTGTCTTTTTATAATCCCCCCGGCAGCATCTTGTGGCCCTGCAATTAAAACACAATAAGGGTATTAGTATGGAAAAGTATAATATACAGAAGCTATATAAAAGTTCTTTATTATACTTCATGCAAAAATGCACGGTAGTTTTAATGGCTACAAGGCTATGTTAATTCAGTTGATTTTTATTAGCCCTCAATCATCAGCATGTGTTTTCGCAATGGGTGTTCAAAATGCAAAAATTAACACCTGATCCGGAATTCGCGACTGTCACCGAATTGTTCCGGATAAGCTCAGAAGCAGCATTTATTGTCAAGAATTAATTTAACAACCAATATATTGGTAAAAGATTTATCAATTTTATTATTTATAAAAAAAAATCCAAGCATAATAAAAATCATTCCGCCCTTTTTGATTGGGGTATTATGAAGATTATCCTCGAAAAAATTTAGCACCCTCGACCACGTCTCGGGTGCATATTTTTTCTCTCTTGTGATAATCTACAATATACACCTTTATCTTAGGGCAGTATGTTTTTGATTTTAATTCAAACCATAAAACCAAAACAAATAGTATACTAGTATGAAATACGTGTTCAAATATACAGAAAATAAATGAATAATAAATAACTACAAAAATGCGATACAACTCTTTCTTTAAGTTCATTGCTTTTGTTTAAAAATGTTAGTTCAAACCAACACATACGAAGAAAATTAATTAATTCTAAATTAATAATTAATTATGATTACCTTTTGCATGTGAAGTTTCGAAGAAATTTCGTGTAAAATGATGGGAACTAAAGTCATCAAATGCAGTACTAATGTCTCCAAACAATGCCTGCTCTTATACTGGGCTGCGCATCCGTCAGTAAACTCGTGTATCTCATTTACTGAATATGAAATGGACTGTAGATATTCCGCTATATAGTTTCGAACTTGATGAACAAAATATTGATCGTGAACTAAATCCGGACTAATAACAAAAAACTGTTCTGTGATTATTTCCGGGAAGTCTTCCGATCTATCAATGCCATCGTATTCTAATAGTGCATGTCTATGTATGATAGTAACATGGACCGAAACTTCAGTTTTTTTTAAAATAGGCACTTTGTATCTCGGTACGCTCAGAACACCTATAGTTTTCACTAAAGTCGTGTACTAGAACACACTGCCTTTCTGGGAGATTTCTAACAAGATTCTGAAATTGTTCGTTTTGCCATGTAGCTCTATGTTGATGCAATGGAAACGTTTCAAGTAGTTTCCTTAAATATGCAAAAAGCTCACCGACTTTAGTTTCTTTTTTAACAAGCATAAGTTTCTTTATTGTCTTGTTGCCTTTCACATTTACGGTAACATTTTCAAATTTTTCCCATTTGATCAATTGCGCATCATCCGATACATTTACTTCGTCTGGCATAAATTTTAACTTCTCGACCCCACAATTCGAACAGTTTCTCTTAAGACATTCTAAGTTATGGAAACCATCATCTTTTTCACATAACGTATCACTGACAATATCCGAAATGGAATCATATACAGGAAGACGATTTGATTGTGTCGAAAAATCATTTTCTCTTAAAAGTTTTCTCCGGAATTCCATGCAAGATTTGAACACGGTTTTAAATTCAACATGATATTTACAACAGCACGTTTGTCTATCTTTTTGTCGAACTGAGCGAACGAAATATGGTTTACATTTTTCAAACATTCTTTGTGAGACTTGAATAGATGGATATTGTCTCTGATAAAGTCTAAATAAACAGCAGTCTGCGTTTTCTCCAGAATGTGAGTCATATGGCTTGAATACGTTTTGGGACCGATGCGGACTCTTTTTATGTCTGATTTGTTGCCAGTGGGTCTAGATATTCCAGGTTTAAGCCAGAACTCGTACATGATTTTCTTTGTCTCTGGTTTAAGGGCATCAGATCTGGTTTTCCTTGTGGTGTAAATCCAGCACGATTTTTCAGATTTAAGTATACTTGTCCTTATAGCATGACCGCGACTTACTCTTCTGATAGGTAATCCTAGTTTTCTTGCGAGTTTTTTTCTGTCTCTGATCTTTTCACCGCTTACTGATGATATTATAAGGTTCATAGTTTTTAAAGAATCGCCCGATCTTTTGTTTTTACAATTATCTATGACTGTTTTTATATCTTCCGTCAGTGCTTTTGCTGTTTTGTGTTCTTCTATTTCCTCTGGCGATGAAATAAGTTCAGAAGATTGTAGTTTTCTGACAGTCGGTGAGTTAGAATTTTGCAGATACGCGAACATAGTAGTCACTCGTTTTGATGGACTTGCGGGTAGAGCCAATTTTAATTTCTTTCAAGCCCGGTGCTTTTCTGTTCTATTTCCAAAAGTATTTTCCATACTAAAATCATCATTCCTACGGTGGTTATCGGCATCGTTTTCGCGTTTTCTTTTTCTATATTTACGTTTCCTCTCTGCTTCTTTTTCTCGTCGCTCTTGTTCTTTCTTTACTTTCTCCCGATGAAGCCTTTGGCGCACTGCATCACTTGAAACAGAATATTCTCTATCCTTCAGAGTTCTATTTTTGTAATACGATTTTAGCCTTTGTTCTCGACGTTTCAGAAGCTTTTGTTGTTTCAACAAGTGTAGTTTTTCTCTAGACATTTCATGTAACAGTACTGCCAAAAAAAAAATAAATAAAAGATACAAGTTCTAAAATATTAAAAAAAAAACAAAAAAATGTGTCAAACAGACACAGTGCCCCGCCTTTATATTTGGGATGGACGGACGGACGAACGGACGAACAGACCCGAACACTATTTGTCCCTCTACTTTCGCAGGCGGGGAATAAAAAGAATATGTTCTACAATTGTTCGAACAATATTAATATTCCTAACAATGAAAATGCAAGGTAGCACTATACAACTAAATCAAACAGACTATTCTCTAATTTTATTTTCGTCTATAACTTGAAACGCAACGTCTTAAACGTTTGGAACGGTCGTTTGTGACTTTGTGACATAAGTTTGGACTTGCGTTTTTGTATGACATTTTCGCAAACCTTGACGCATTTTTAAAACTAGAGTGTCAAAAAGTGTACAAATCAATTTGTATTTTTTTTTTAGTTATCAGACAAAAAATTTTTCACAATCAAATAAACAATTTCTGTATTTGTTTGACGGAATCGTATCAGAAGAAGTTCTTAAAATGTATTTGTGACACATACTTGGACATAAAAAAATATGCGTCCAAAATAAACTGTTGTGAAAACCAAAGAAAAACAAAATATGGCGAAAAAGCCAAGTAATTGTACTATATATTGATACTAATATTGATTGACTTACCGGTAAACTGATCTTAGTACAAAAGGCCGAAAAATGAAATACAACGTTCCTCGTCCTACGGGACACTTTGAGCGGTTCTGTTCTCACTTCGATAGCTATGTTGTTTGTACCCGTTTTGTTTAAATATTTTGACGTCACAATGCAACGGCATCGGACGTTGCACTGCCTGAAAATGGTGACTTTTGGTGAAAAAAACACAAATTTACGGAACAATTTCCATTAGATCCGACAATATTTTGTAACGCGGGACGCATGAAAAATGGCGTTATTTTTAAATATTAGTCGTTTCATCTGTTTTACACTTATAATTTAGATATAATACAACATTATATAATGAATCGGTGTATATTTTTCTTTATTTTGATATATGATTTATAGGTTTTTAGTGTACAACAATGAAAAGGTGACCTGTTTTTGTGGTTAGTAGAATGCATTTTCTTGGGTGTCACCAATTTCATGCGTAACGTCTTTAAGTTAAAGTTTTTACGATTAATGCAAAAACGTGTTAAATGTAAACTTGGTATCACGATCAATGGTTTTTACGTCGTTAAGGAAAGCATTTATTAACCAGTTTGTTTCATTTGTACTAAAGAGGTGGATTTATATCATCATATCATATGTATTATGGCTCGTCCCAGTCTATTAAGGCTTTGCTCGGTCTATTATAAATTTTATCAATTTTTATGAACAATAATATAAAAACATACAAGAAACAATACCATGAAAAACGCACTAGCAACAATAAGATAAAATAGTTTGTTAGTTTCTTTGATGTTTAACGCCATTTTCAGCAATTTTTTTCAGCTATATATAGCGTCCAGTTTTTATTGGGGGAGGAAGCCGGAGTACCCGGAGAAACTCTGCCCGCATTGAGACTCAAACCCACAATCTCAGTGTTGACAGACCACGTGATTATTATTAGTGAACTACCTTAACCACTCGACCACCGAGGCCCCAATTAGTAGAAAAAACTATTTCAGCAACAAGAGGCTCTCAAGTGCAAGGTCACGCTCGCCTGACTCACAAAAATATACTCACTCAAAAAAGAAACGCAACATACAAAAAATCGGAATTTGATTTAACAATTTATCATATAAATAATTGATACAGAAATGTAAAAATTTGCGCACTTCTTGTTCGTGAGTTCTTTTACCATGCAATATAATATTTCGTCGCATATTGTCAATTAATCACGCCAAAATGTCAGTATCTGTTGTGCCCGCCATTTGCTTGTAACACAGCCCTTACTCTTCTTGGCATGGATTCAATTAATGGTTGAGTACGACCACTCGGTATCCTTTGCCACTCATACTGAAGTGCCTGCTCTAGTTGCTGCAGATTTTGCAGCGGCGGTTTTCGTTGTCGCAAGCGCCGATCCAGTTCATCCCACAGATGTTCAATTGGGTTAAGATCCGGAGATCGTGACTGCCAACGGATCACATTGACATTATGTTGCTCTAAAAAATCTACTGTTACACGTGCTGTATTTGGTCAAGCATTGTTGTGTTGAAAAATTTTTCTTTAAATGTCAATTACGGGCAATAAATGGGGCCGTATAATTTCGTCGTTATACCTCCGCCAAAATTGTCTCTTTCTAAAACCCAGTTTTGCGCAAAACGTTCATTTCGGCGGATGTAAACTCGTATGCGACCATCTCGCTTTTCAAACTGAAAACGTGACTCATCGCTGAACCACACTCTTCTCTAGTTCTGTGAATTCCATACATGAACGATAGTACACCATCTAACCCTTGCTCGCGGTTTTGGCGTCTCGGTGTTGTTTCGACGTAAGGTCTTCTTGTCCGCAATCCATGAGAGTGTAACCGATTGCGTAACCCAGGGACGTTTACAGCTGTTTTTGTTGCAGCAATAGTCCTGTTCCGTAGATGGAATAATCTAATGTTACGATCCTGCGCCCAAGTTGTAACACGCGGACGCCCTGCACGTAGCTGGTCTGTCGTAATGCCAAGCTGCTGGAAGCGTCTCCAAAGGCGTGAAATTGTGCTACAATGAATATTGTACGTTCTGGCAACTGCATCCTGTGATTCCCCGGCCTCGATTCGACCGATAGCGATATTCCGCTTAATTCATAATGTCTTCCAGATTTCTACCACAGTCGTTCACGGGTGGATGAACTTAAATGCTTTCACCTGGAAACATTTAATTAAGATGTAATTATGATGTTGTGTATATATATTTGAATATTTATAGGTTATTTGTCCGCAAAAAAAATTATTTGAAAAAAAAAAATTATCCTATGTTGCGTTTCTTTTTTTGCATATTTTGAATGTAAATTCTTAAGTGAGAGGGTTTCCGAGGATAAGATGTTTGTTTACTATTCACAAGATCCTATTTTAAGTGGCAGTCATCACGGATTAAGGATTGGCAACAAAAACTCAAACTTTAGTAGAGGACCACATGAGGTTCATTTCTACAATTTAATCTTCAAAGCATTTTGTCAGATATGTTTTGTTGAAATTTCAGCCGATCGTTAACAGAAAAGAAAGCACAAGTTAGTTTCCACGGTTCCACCTTGGATTGGCGGCACAAGAATTCAAACTTTGTAGAGAACCATTTGAGAACGATACCACATATCAATATGCCAAGTGATGTGTAAATTCGTCCAATCATAAAGCAATAATGATCCAAAAAACCTTGTTGAATACTTGGTCAGAACCAAAACACACTTGGTTAAGAACCTCCAAGCACAAAATCCTGCCAAATTTGTTTTGATGTGTTTACATACTCAACATTTGGTTGAGACTATTGAGATTCCCATCTGTTTTGCAAATTTGATTTATTGGTGGATGTGTTAGGTCGTTCCAAAATAGTTTTGTTGAAACCTGAAGTCGATTGCTAATTGATTTGTTGATATGTTGTTTATTGATAACTGATTGGTTGATGCGTTAGTTGATTGATAATTGATTGGTTGATGTGTTAGGTTGATTGATAACTGATTGGTTGATGTGTTAGGTTGATTGATAGCTGATTGGTTGATGTGTTAGGTTGATTGATAGCTGATTGGTTGATGTGTTAGGTTGATTGATAGCTGATTGGTTGATGCGTTCGGTTGATTGATAACTGATTGGTTGATGTGTTAGGTTGATTGATAGCTGATTGGTTGATGCGTTAGCTTTATTGATAACTGATTGGTTGATGCGTTAGTTGATTGATAATTGATTGGTTGATGTGTTAGGTTGATTGATAACTGATTGGTTGATGTGTTAGATTGATTGATAGCTGATTGGTTGATGTGTTAGGTTGATTGATAGCTGATTGGTTGATGCGTTCGGTTGATTGATAACTGATTGGTTGATGTGTTAGGTTGATTGATAGCTGATTGGTTGATGCGTTAGCTTTATTGATAACTGATTGGTTGATGCGTTAGGTTGATTGATAATTGATCGGTTGACACGTAAGTTGATTGATAATTGATAGGTTGACCCGTTCGGTTGATTGATAATTGATTAGTTGATGTATTTTGTGTTTGCTATAATTGTGTTTTAACGCCCTTTTCAGCAATTTTTCATCTATATCATGACGTCCAGTTTTAAAGGAAGCCGATGTACCGGGCGAAAACTCCCGACCTGTGGTAGGAAAACTGGAAGTCCTCGTCAATTAAGATTGGAGTCGTGTACACCCTGCATGCAGTGAAAATCGAATTCGCAATCTCAGTGTTGAGACCACGTGATCAATAGTAGACTACCTTAATCACTCTGCAACCGAGGCCCCAGGTTGATGTATTAGTTTGATTGATAATTGATTGGTGTAGTAGGTAATCATTATAATTAACACTTCAAAATTTTTTAAAAAGTTATATGTATAAGAGTATGTGAATGAAATTTTATGCCAGTAAGCAAGTTTTCAGCTGTATAATGAGTTTTTTTTATTGCAGTAAAGAAGACGGGGAATCTAATAGGAACTTCCAGATTTGAATAACATAACAGACAATCCTTGACAATGATTTGAGTCCGATTCCAACTTACAACCTCAGTGTTGACACACGGTGACTGACCAACCACTGATGCCACTTTGATTGACACGTAATTGATACAATGAACTATCATTCCATGACTATTTCACAAAGTGGTGTTTGCTTGTAGCTTTATGTATTTTCAGCTATTGTTTAAGCTACACAAGTGTGGACAATGCATTGTTACAGAGAAACAGACCTAATCTAAAAACTTTTACTTAGTCACTGGACCGTGAAAATTGAGGTCATGGTCAGTTGAAACCTACGAGACACTAATCATTAGCAACCTATATACCAAATACTGTCATCTTACCATGGATGTTCACAGAGGAACTGCCCTAATAAAAAACTTAAACATAGTCGCTGGACCGTGAAATTGAGGTCAAAGGTCAGCTAGGTGACACCTACCAGACAGTCATGTACTATTCATCAGCAACCTATATACCAAATATTGTCATCCTACTATGCATGGCTACAGAGGAACTGTCATAACCCAATAACTTTAACGTAATCACTGGATCGTGAAATTGATGTTCAGGTCATTTGACACCTACCAGACAGTCATGCACTATTCATCAGCAACCTATAAACCAAATATTGTCATCCTACCATAGGTGGTTACAGAGGAACTACCATAACCCAAAAACTTTAACGTAGTCACTGGACGGTGAAATTGAGGTTAAGGTCAGGTGACAGGTAACTGACTGGCAAGTACTCACCATTAGCTACCACTGGACCAAATCTGATTGACCTAGGGCTTAGGCTTCCAAAGATATGAAGCAAGATGTACAAGTGTTTACGCCGCCGCCGCCGCCAGATTCCTCATATACATATGTCTGGCCTCCAGCGACTGTTTTATATATTTAAACAGGACATTTAGATAACCTAGAGTAAACTTCCAAACTTCAGTAAAGTACTTGAACTCCTAACCTAAGTATGTGTTTGTTTAAATAGGGTTTAATGACAATTTTTCAGCTATATCATGGTGTCTTGTTTTAGTGGGGAAGAAGCTGTAGTACACTGAAAACCTGTATCCTTCGGCCAGAAAACTGTCAATCCCAATTCAAGCAACAACTGCCCACAGTAAAGCTCGAAACCACAACCTCGTATAATAGCAAGTATGACAATACATAGATTCTCCATCCATTGAGGCCACACATAAAAAAACAGGCTTCCGCATCCTAAAGTTGCTTAGAAAACAGCGGAGGAAATTTTTGTTACTGAATGACGAACGAACGAACAGAAGGACGTACGGGAAAAGGGTAAAACAGTATTCTTCCAAGTCTGGGTATAATAAAAAAATACATAACAGGCGAAAAGTCATCTAAGAGAAAGTGTTTCTGTTTTGTTTATTTATTCAATTCAAACAAGGAGGAGGAAATAATGATGAATCCTTCATTTATCATAGATACATATAAATATATGGTAAGGCATGACAGTGTTTATGCAAATGTCATTCACAGAAACTTCACTTGTAATGTGAAAAATATGGACACTGTTCAATTTTTTAACAACAAAAATCTTGTTTCCACAGAATCCTGATTTAATTTATCAGTTGCCTTCCTTCACCAATTTAACTGGTATATTGTTCGTAATCATCACAATAAAACACATTGTTATAAGACATTTAGAACAGATCTCCATTTTGTTAATCAATATTACCTGCCAAATTACCTACACACAATGAATTGTGAGTGTTACCAATATTACCTCCATGCAATATGTTCTGGGAGATAAATGAGGTAAATACAGAAAAAAACTGCAACAAAAAAGAAATCAAGTTATTAAACCAAACTGGGTACTATAAAACTTACAATCAAACAGGATACCAGTACTTTACCTTTTTGCAAATGTGCTACCACTTTAAAAACAATGTTGATGTGTAAGACCACATGTAAATGGAAAGGCAAAATAAAAAGCATGAAACACGCAGTATTTTTTTTTGGTTAAATTTGCTTTTAAATATTTAAAGTTTTTATATTTATTCCAGCAAGTTTTTTTTAGCATTATCATGTCAACCAGTTTTTATTTGACGGAAGGTAGCCTGAGTACGGTTTATTAAAAATTGCATAACTGATTATTGCCCTATACAAGGAAACAAAAAGTTAATGACACCTTCATCAAGATATATTTAAGTCAAAATGATAATTGAAGATGAATCCATTAACATATGTTTAACTAAACCGAGCATGATTACAAAAACAACCTCCTTTCATTTTCTCTCAATGGGGTTTAATTCAACTGTCAGCAATTTTTCCGCTTTATTATGGGATATAGTTTTTTATTAGAATAGGAGCCCAGAGAATCATTTTTATTCAAAGGGTTTATTTAAATACTCCTCTTAAAATGGGGAAGTAACATCATATGTTTAATATAAGGTAAACTCAGGTGATCTCACTTATATTTATTTAGAGTCTGTGATTGCATACATGGATGCAGCAGACATGAACAGCTAAAATTTCTATACTTTGCACACCTAGATTTGGTGACTGGTGAACATTTTAACATTTTAACAGTAAATTCTATTCTTGAAATAAATTGGAATTAAAGAAAAACAGATAAATCATGTCTGACTTGAATTCTACATGCCATTTCTTGCATTGTGAAACACTTACAAAAAAAAACTTCTCCAAACTTTCTTGCAAATTTTTAATTGGCCTTAAAAACTAATTTTTTAGAAAACCATCTAAGGTATTTACCTGCAATATTACAAATAAATCTGCCAAGTGGTTTGTCAGAATACAAACTCAAACATTTTAGCCAATCAGAACACATTAGCGGCCCTAGCAGCCATGTTGAATTTCTAATAGTCTAAAAAACAACTATAAATTATAAGATAACAATTCAAGCTTCATTTCTGCATAATTTGTTTGATTGTGCCTAAAACAATTTTGGAGAAGAAGCTATTTGTATTTTTTCCTAAGGGTCCTATGTAAAGATTTGTTCCATGGTGGTGATTATCTTAGATATTGGACAAGCATAAAAAACTCGAACAATATAGACGACCATTTAAGATAAATTGATATAAAATCAAACTGCCAAGAGAAGAAAAGAGAAGTGGGAAGAAGAGTTTTGAAATTCAGCCAATCAGGATTAATTATTAATGGCCCTGACAAAAATATTTAATTTCCAATTAGCTTGAAAAGCTCAAAATAATAAGATAACTATCCAAGCTTCATTTCTGCATAGTTTGCCTTATTTGTGTGGGACGGTTTCAGAGAAGAATCTACTAGCATTGGATTGGCACACAAAACAAAAACTTCGTAGAATACCACCTAAGGAACATTTCTGCTATATTTCAAATCGATCTGCCAAGCGATTTGTGAGAAGAAGATTTTTGAAATTCATCCAATCAGAAGGCATTAATGGCCTTGGCAGCCATTTTGAATACTTGATAAGCACCAAATTCTCAAACCTTTTTAAGATCACCCAATAGACGAAGTTCCAATTTGAAAAGATGATTAGGAGAAGAATAAAATGTCCAAAGTTTATGGGTGCTGCCGGCAGACACCAAGTAACAAGAAAAGTCACATGACCCTTTTTATTTTTCCAAAAATAGACCTCCAGTGGTCAAGCAGGATCCAATATTAACCTGTTTTACCCCCAAACATTTCATTGAAAAGTCCAATTGTTCAGTAGACAATTAGAACAGCCATCTTAGCTCAATCATCAAATCAATTTATCTGGTTCATGTTCTCGTCTGTAACACAAAAATCGTGTCAACAAAAAATGGACACGTGAGCTGCTAATATATTCGCTACGATAGATACAGATATGTTGGTTTTATTCATGTTATAAAACGCACAATGAACAAAAAGTAATATTCACACAGCCGAGATGCGAGGTGCATATACATTTCTCTGGATGAGAAGTCCTGATAGTTACCTATATCAGACATTAATTTACCTGTATCAGTAATAGCCAATAATGCTGCTACAGCTCTCATGACTGATCTTTTGAGTTCATCCTGTTTCTCGAACTCTTGTTTCACAGAATGGGTTCTCACTGCAGGCAAGGTGTACTCGACTCCAATCTTAATTGACAAGGATTGCCAGTTTTCCTACCGCAGGTCGTGGGTTCTCTCCAGGTACTGGACGCCGTGATATAGCTGAAAAATTGCTGAAAGTGGCATTAAAACACCATTTAAACAAAAAACAACACATATTGGGCCTTTACTTTGGTAGTACACTCTCAATGGCTCCACCAATCCCTATTATATTGATTTTTTTACCAATTTCAATCTAAGTTTGTCAACGATGTTAAACTATTACTGGATGAGCATAAATAGATTTATATTCAGATTCGGAAATGCAAGTCTGGTCCGGTTGCGGGCATACATATGCTGAACAGTACAAAACTCGAATTTGGAACAAAATATTAATTTTTTAACATGAGCGGACACGTGTACCACAAATATATTTTAAATATTAAAAACTGTTTTTGCAACAAATAATACAAATATCTTCGTGGTACACGCGTCCGCTCATATGTAAAATTCTGTTCGAAATCACGAAAACGTACCGATTTTCACAGGCCACTACAATTGGCATATTTTAGTAAGGTGCATATAATATTTGTACATGATAAGAAAAGAAAGTTATATTGATTTTCTGTAAGAAGGGATAATATACTTTAAAAAAAAACGTTTTGATCTACAGGTTATAGTCATTTCCTTTTTAGCGAACATAAGGGGCCAGTGACATCAGGTTATTCTTTCTTGTCCTTTGACGCATTCTCTCCAACGCGCTTATTTGGTATGTCAAGAGAGAATTTAATAGTTTATTCAATTTAGGGTTATGAGTTTGTGAGTTCGGCAGGGTTTGCTCGACTTCAACTTAAATTTAAAATGATTTCCATCTATATATTTTGTAAATATTTTCTGTCATAAATGTATATGTTTTGTATTCTGCTACATGTGAAAGATTTCTCACTGTCATGAATGTATATGACAATATGAACTGAATATTTTTTGTAAGTATATATATATAATTATCGGCAAAAATAGTATTCAATTGCAATTTTGTAATCGTTAATTTCTTTAGGGACATTTTTGTTGGATTTGGAGGGGGGCGTTTAGACTCGAATTTATCTGCGTAGTGGTAGGTATATAGCCAGTCAAAATTGACTGAGCTAATGGTACCGTCCGACCAAGGGCATTAAGTTGTCGGTGTATGACGTAAATTTATTAATTAAAACTAAATATTCAATCAACAGCTTAATTTAATCAGTTAATAATAATGTTTAAGAATGGCATCCCAAAATCAACAGAAAAACCAGGAAAGGAAACCTGTCATTTTTCTACCCCTTTTGCTACGTTATTTGTTTTAAACATTAAAAACTAACTGTAAAAAAAGTATTTACTGTAGCACTTGTTTAGAGTCTTTATAATTTAATGGAATCTAGGTAGTTGTGCTGGTAGTATTATTATACACCAAGTATAGTGGTTGCCCTATTTGTGAACAAGTCCTTTTAGACGGTCTACATTGTTTAAGTAGACGGACCGAGATGTCAGACATAGCTGACGTACTGTCTACTTTTGTCTTAAAAGTCAATTGTCCTATAGATGTCTCTGGACCAAGTTGTCTTTCATTTGTTTTATTTGTACTTAAAAAACCACTTGACATATTATAATGCAATTTGTTGGAAATGTTCACTTATATGCACTTTGTTGCATATCAAATATTCAGTCCGGCTGCTGGGTTTGCAATTGTCAAACAAATTCTGACAAATCACATATTGTATTGTATTGTTATATTATAGAAATATATATAATGTGGTCTTATACAACGTGTGGGGTTTTGGTACTGATCTTGAAAGCAAGATGAACACATCAGGAAACATAGAACCCTAGAGGTTATAAGAATACTAGCTGAAACTATTACACTTAATTCAATCAAATTATGCAGAACTGGTTTCGTCGTAGTAATCTGTCATTATACTAGTTTGTATTGATTAAAAATGCAACTTTGCTGCTAGATTGGCTAAAACTAAAAAGAATTATGTGTTAAAAATCAGAGTGATGAATTGAGATATTGTAGAAAAATACCTGAAATTGTTCTTTACAAATATTAAGATTTTGGCGCAGATCCTAAATCCAAGATGGCCACCACCGTGGAAGATATCCTTAGAAATACTTCCTAGAAATTATGTTGCATAAATGTTTTTAAAATAGTACCATAGCCGTTCTCTAGTATTACAAGATTTGGTGCTGAAGGAAAACTTTAGGACCATATACTAAAGGTTTGAAAAGAATGTTCAAGTCGATTTTACTAAAGGTTTTTTGATAAAGCAGGTGATCATAACAGGCTTCTATTTGTAGAAATAATAATTTGACAAGCGTAATTATGAATATAGCTTGACATTGGAATTTTTACAATTTATCAGTGTAAAAGAATTTGCGTTATAATGTACTGGTACTGTGTAATAGATGAAGCACATTATACATTGTTCAAACTGCACTTCGATGAGCATCCGTTTGTACATGCATGGATCAACACCCTGTTAGGTACCCTAAGGGTGACTGTTACCACGTTTAAAAAAATGAATTGGATTATCCGAGTGGTGTCAGAGAAGAAGATTGTTTAAATATTCTACAACGGACAGACGACAGATGACGGACACCTAGTGATGACAACATGTAGAGGGGAGAGATTTACACTTAAAAAACTTACTGCATAGTAGCATATTAAAAATGATAATTTTGGATGCAATTTATCTCTTTGCTGGAGTTTTCTGTAAATATTTTTAGTCTCTTTCAATCAATCAACGAACTGAAACTTATGAAATTATTTTCAGGTATAAATTAAAGGGTATATTTGTACTAGTTCAGCCTCCCTATTTTTCTTACATTTTCCTTCCTCCCTTGCTTTCCCTGTCCTTCACCTTCTTAATGTCAAACCTATTCTAAATTGAATTATGCTGACCACAATTGACCCCGTCATCATACCTGATGTCCAGGATGTCCATTAATTTTTTAATATAGCAGACATCGGTAATGTTCGGCAAACATCGGAAATACTATTTGAGTAACTAACCTTTTTATTCAAAACTGTAAAACTCAAAGTAAAACCTTATATTTAATTTGTATCACAATTAATGTAATAAAGCTGTATGTCTTGGTCGAAAAATAGAATTAAACGGTAACTTCAATTATTGGTCAGATACCTTTAGAAAGATAATTTCGTCTAATAAATGTCGATCGAAATAATCTGATTTATATTTTATACACAATGACAGGTTACAATCAGTATGTCCTCTAGGCTTATATTGTGTGTAATTTATCGTTCAATGTGGACGCCATGATCTAGCGGAAGATTGGACGCCATGATATAGCTGGAAGACTGGACTACATGATTAAGCTGGAAGACTGGACGTCATGATATATCTGGAAGACTTGACGTCATGATATAAATTGGGGACGGGACTTCATAATATAGCTGGAAGCTGGACGTCATGATATAGCTGGAAGACTGGACGTCCGGATATATCTAGAAGATTACTGAAATGGGCGATAAACCTTGAACAAGCGAACAGTAAAAACAATACAAATAATGCAATATAAATTTGACAAAGACTACAACAATGAAACTAGAGGCTCACAGGAGCCTGTAATCGCTCTCATGGAATCCAAATGACTTCATCTATATCTAAATTTGTGAAATTAACAGTTTCAGTCTAGTTGTTATAGCTTTTAAGTTACTGTGCAAAAACTAAACATTTCCTCAAAAATTTTAGTTAAATACAATAACTCATATGAGGTGCCATCAGACAATTTCTGAAAATTAAATGGTTTGTAGGCATTTTCCTTTAGGGTACTTTGGAAATTTACAGTTTTACTCTACTAGTAGGTATGTTATTGAATAATTTATAATTCAAAAACTGTTCATTTGTCCAAATTCATAATGAAAGGGCAATAACTCCTATAAAGAGTCATCTTGCAATTTTTGACTAAGCAATAATTTGTAGGGCTTCTATTGCTGATCATTTGTGCAATTTACAGTTTTAATCTAGCTACAGATTACAGGTTAAAAAACGGAAAATTTCATAAAAAATTGCAATTTAAGAGCAATAACTCCTTTAAGGAGTCATCTGACAATTTCAGACTTGATAGTAATTTGTAGGGCTTGTATTGCTGATCATTTTTGTTATTAACAGTTTCACTCTAGCTGTTACAGTTTTTAAGTTAGAGGTCAAAAACGGAAAATTGCATAAAAAATTGTCATTTATGAGCAATAACGTATTTAAGGAGTTGTCTGACAATTTCAGACCAATCAAGTGAATTGTAGGGCCTTTATTGCTGATCATTTGTGCAATTTACAGTTTCAATCTATCTGCTATAGTTTTCAAGTTACAGGACAAAAACGGAAACTTTCATACAATATTTTTAAGGGCAATAACTCCTATAAGGAGTCATCTGACAATTTCAGACTAATACAGTGAATTGTAGGGCTTGTATTGCTGATCATGTTTGCTATTACAGTTTTACTCTAGCTGTAAATTACAGGACAAAAACGGAAAATTTCATAAAATTGTAATTTAAGGGCAATAACTCATATAAGGAGTCATTTGACTATTTCAGACTAATCAAGTGAATTGTAGGGCTTTTATTGCTGATTATGTTTGTCATTTACAGTTTCACTCTACCTGGTATAGTTTTCAGGTTATATTGTAAATACCAAAAATTTTGTCAAAAATCGTCAATAAAGGGCAATAACTCCCACAAGAAGCCAATACACAACTTCACACTAACAGCAACTATTGTAGACCTTAATATGCTGATCAATTTGAAATGACGGTTTTCTCTATAGCTATTATAATTTTTGAGATAATGATCAAAAACCTGTGTTGACCCCCATGTTCTATTCTTAGTAACAGCGGCCATATTTGTCTGTTGATCAATACCCTGGGTACAAACTTGAAACTATGATCCCTAAGGATGATTGTGGCCAAGTTTGGAAAAAAATTGGCCCAGTGGTTTCAGAGGAAAAAATTTTGTAAAAGTTACAACTGACGACAGACGACGGTCCCCAAGTGATGGCAAAAGCTCACTTGGACCTTCGGTCCCGGTGAGCTAGAAACTTGCATAAGCTTATTAAGAGTATCAACATGTAGAGGGAAATCGATTACCGAGCGGTTGTGGTATCTGGCCATTAACTTTAATTACCCATTGTTGCGAATTTTAGTTTAACTACGATCAGGGTGTGCTTGATTCCAACCTTAGTTGACAAGGATTACCAGTTTTTTCCCATTGGTTTTCATTATTTACACTGGGTGCGTTAACAAATACATTGTATTTGGGTACCGGGAAGGGTATCACTGTAATATTTCGTCATGAGTTGGTCCAGTACTTTCCCCATATCCCAACTCTGTGAAGATTTGTTTTGTCTGAAGTTTAAGTACATAACATAATATGATCTACAATGGATTACATATTATGTTTTCCGTTTATGTTTCTAGTATTTCTATTTCTAGTGATTTTGTTTCTAGTGAGTCTGAATATCACAATTCTGTTTCTCGTGATTTTGTTTCTCGTGCTACTGTTTCCAAGACATCTGACCAAACAGTTTGTTTGTTTGTTTGATGATGTTTAACGCCACTTTCAGCAATTTTTCAGCTATATCATGGCGTCCAGTTTTTATTGGGGGAGGAAGCCGGAGTACCCGGAGAAAACCCCCGACCTGCGGTAGGAAAACTGGCAATCCTTGTCAATTAAGATTGGAGTCTCTGACCAAACAGTGGTTGTGGACCTAATGCAAGTAAGTCAAGATAACTACATCTTCTGAGGGGTGTGCAGTTTTAATAGGCGAACCAGTAAGTGTAATGATCGATTGATATTTGGTCACATATAGAGTAAAGTGATAAAGAGATAAAAGTCACCTAACAATGAAAGATTACAAAGGTTCCTGCATTCAAGCCTCGGGTGGCAATGTGATTGTTTTTAATGCTACAAACAGTGTATGTGATTCATTTACCAGGTTTGGACGGTTAGTTGCATAAGAGACATCTGAGATCATATAACCATGATAAACATAAAATTTTATTTCATTCATAAGTATACAACTCCAATAATCTAATAATGAAAATGAAGTTATTATACAGGTAAATCCCTTGACATTGGAATAATGTTACACAAACTTCTAAACAATTTTGTAAGTTTTTTTCAGAAAGTCAAATCCTCTACGATCAACAATCCAGAGTGCATGCATAAGAGTACGAATTGTTTTACCGCCACCAGACATGGTTTGCCACTTCCTTAGAATGTCAAAATTCTGACCAAACATGTCCTTCTTGAATTCATACATGGTGCTTTCAATTTCTGCAATGTCTACATCCAGCTCAACACCAAGGGAAAAAGCACAATTTCCTATTGTCTTGGAAAGAGCTTTTAGAGTACCTTCATCGGGAATATTTTGTAATTTTGGATTGTCCATTTCTGTAATTAAATAATAATATGAAACTACGATTACAAGACTTGCATGACTTGCCACATTGAAGTTGTCTCTGTAAGCTATTAGTAAACACCATACATTGAATGGGTTAAACATATTGTTTGTACCATTAACAGTTTCATCTACATTATTTTTAGACTAACACTTGATGATTACAATAAAAGAAAATACTTTCTTTTATTTTTTAATTCCAATGTTATAATTTTTCCTTACTAAAGCAGCAATAGTCCAGTTTCTCATGCATACAATGTCTCAAATGATCAAGTATGTAAGATCTTGCAGTAAGTGATTTTTACAAACTTCAGGAATTTCTTCAGGATAGACTTATAAATCAAAGTTACAAGTGCCTTTAATAAGTGTTACAACAGAAACTATTTCCTCGTTGAAAAAATATTGTGCGGATGAATATTGAGTGGTAGAAAGTGATCTGTTCATCACAGTTCTGTAAAACTGTGACCACACGTTGTTCTTAGAAATTGCCAACAATTATAAACATCGCTCAAAATACAGATTACAAACTGGGGTTAGTTATCCAGATCAAGCTAGTACAATAATTTTCGGATATTGCACGATCAAAGGAAAATAAAACAAAATAGCAATAAATAAATAAACATATATTTATCAAGTATTGAACCAATTATAACAGAAACAAAACATATAAAATATTTACCTAGAACTGTTGTATCTTCTCTAAAGACCTGAAAAAAGTCAACTGAGTTGTAATTTACATTTTTGTTGGTCATATATCATAGTCCTGATATTCTTTATATTCTCTCTAAATATTTCGTAAGTAATACATACCAGTATTTTGTGAAGCTTACGTTTGGCTTGATGATCACAGAAACGTGATTGTTAAATCATCTTCTAAGCAAATGATACACTTTAACTTTAGTAGAAGCAGATACTCAATTTTAAATCTTGCGGAGGAAGTAAGTTCTGGGGTTAAAGCCAATTGTATTTCGCAGTTAATCTGGATATTTGTACTAATTGTACTTATATTTTTACACTGGTAATAAATTCGTTTTCTTTCCTCAATAAGTCTGGACTTGCATAAATATAAAGTTTAAAATACATACCTCGCAGAGAATGTGCCTGTCGTATTCACATTTAGTGAGAGCATTATTCAAATCTTCAAATGAAGGCCTTTTTACACACCTGTCCAATTCACTAAAAGCATCAAATTGCATATTGATGACACCACCACCTTGATGTTCAATATTATACCAGGTTCTCTTTTTCAGTCCTAAGTGAATAATGAAATCTGCAAATGTTTTGATGTCAATAAGTTTTGCCAATCTTACAAGATGTTTGTCAGTTGGTCTGGATTTTAAACAGTCTGTGTCAAGACCTGTCAAACACAAATAATAACAAATACACTTCTTTTGACAAATAGTATTTTCCATGAAAAGATTTGGACACACATTAAACCAAGGATTAAACATCTTTATAATTATTTTTATATAATCCGTTGGTAAGAAAACAAGGAGTCTGTAAAGATTTATTTATTTTAAAAAATGAGAAGTTCTCTTATTTTGTGATCTACATTTCTTTCATTTCAGTGTTACAAATTAAAGAGAAATGTAACAAATTTGAATAGAAGCAATCTAGAGTGTGAGTAGAGTTAATCAATGGTACATAAAAATATACAACACCTGCCTAGAGTTCATTATTTGTGTATCCAAAGTAGATATCAAATACACAAGACACACACATGCCTACAGTTTGTTCTTTTATACATGGTACATATCAAATACACAAGACAACACCAGCGTACAGTTAGTTTTTTTATACATGGTACATATCAAATACACAAGACAACACATGCCTAGAGTTTATTCGTTATACATGGTGCATATCAAGTATGCAAGACCACACCTGCCTAGAATTTGTTTATCAATGGTACATATCAGCTAAACAAGCCAACTCCTTCCATAGAGTTTATTTGCTTATCCATGGTACATATCAAGCATTTAAGGCAACACCTGCCTGAAGTTCATTTGTTTATTGATGGTACATATTAAGTATGCAAGACCACACCTGCCTAGAGTTTACCTTACCGGTACAGCCTTCATAACAGCCAACCTTACCGTGCATTTGACCTTACTTGCCGGTTCAGCCTTAATGACATTCAATTTACTTACAAGTACACCCTTCCAGACATTTTGACCATACTTACCAGTATAGCCTTCCTAACATTCAACCATACGTAGAGGTAGAGCCTTTGACATTTGATCTTACTTACCAAGGAAACCTTCCTGACATCCGACCTTACTTACCGGTACAGACTTCCTGAAATCTAACCTTACTTAGCTGTATAGTCTAACCTTACTTAGCTGTATAGTCTACTTCATCTGACCTTACTTTGCAGTAGAGCCTTCCTAGCATTCGACCTTACTGGTAGAGTCTTCCTGATATCTGACCTTCTTTAGCGATAAAGAGACATCCCGATAATCAACCTTACTAAGCGGTATAGCCTACTTCATTTGGCATTACTTTTTAGTATAGCCTTCCTGACATCCGACCTTAATTTCCAGTACAGTCATCTTGACATTCGACAATATTTACAGGAACAGCATTCCTGACATCCGACATTTACCAGTGCAACCTTCCTGACATCTGACATCACTTACCTGTACAGCTTTTCTGATATCCGGCCTTTTATACCGGTACAGACTCCCTGACAGCAGACCTTACCTACCGTTTCAGACTTCTTGCTTCCGACCTTACATACCAGTACAGCCTTCCTGACATCCGACCTTACTTACCAGTACAGCCTTCCTGACATCCGACCTTACTTACCGGTACATACTACCTGACATCCGACCTTACTTATCGGTAAAGACTTCCTAATATCTAACCTAACTAAGCGATATAGCCTTCTTCATCAGACCTTATTTACCAGTACAGACATCCTGGCATCCATGAACTCTAACATTACATACCAGTACATTCTTCTTGACATTTGACCTTACTGGAACATCTTTCCTGACATATGATTTTACTTACCAATACATCTTTCCTGACATGATTTTACTTATCGGTACAGCCTCCCTCACACATGATTTTACTTGCTGGTACATCCTCCCTGAAATATGATTTTACTTACCGGTACATCCGTCCTGACATAAGATTTTACTTACCGGTACATCTTTTCTGAGATATGATTTTGCTTACCGGTACATCCTTCCTTTTCAAATCCTACTTATCAGAAAGGACTCAAAAAGTTAAATTGTGTAATGTTTCTCAGGAAAAAAAGAAGTGAAATAAGGATTTCTTCAAGGATCAATACTAGGCCCCTTACTGTTTGTTTGTTTTTATTCAACCTAAATTAGAATCGTTCTCAGAATACCTTATAAATTCCTCCTGTGAAAAAGTATTAGGGATTAAAATAGATGAAAATCTTAACTGGAAAGAGCAGATTGATGTGATTAATAATAACATCTCATCGAGAATCTTTTTGTTATCAAACATCAAATCTTTCCTTAATATTGAAGCAAGGAAAACTTTTTTCAATGGGTATATTTTGCCACTAATTGATTACTGCTGTGTTGTGTGGGGAGGTTGTAATAAAGATGGTTTAAATAGAATAGTAAAATTACAAAAGAGAGCGGCAAGGTTAATACTAAATGCTGACCCACTGTCCCCATCTAATCCTCTTTTTAAACAGCTGGGTATAATGCTTTATGCATGAGTGCCTCAGGGAAGATTAGTCATGACACTAACAGAGTAACCCTCTTTAAATAAAGACTTATTATTATTATTATTATTATTATATGATTGTAATTACCGGTACAGCTTCCCTGACATATGATTTAACTTATCGGTACATCGTTCCTGACATATGATTTTACTTACCGGTACATCCTCTGTGACATATGATTTTACTTACCGGAACATCCTTCCTGACAAATGATTTTACTGGTACATCCTTCATGGCATATGATTTTACTTACCGGTACATCCTCCCTGACATATGATTTCACTTACCGGTACATCCTCCCTGACATATGATTGTAATTACCGGTACATCCTTCCAGACATGATTTCACTTACCGGTACAGCCTCCCTGACATATGATTTAACTTACCAGTACATCCTTCCTGACATATGATTTTACTTATCGTTACATCCTATGACATATGATTTTACTTACCGGTACATCCTCCCTGACATATGATTGTAATTACCGGTACAGCCTCCATGACATATGATTGTAATTACCGGTACATCGTTCCTGACATATGATTTTACTTACCGGTACAGCCTCCATGACATATGATTTTACTTACCGGTACAGCCTCCATGACATATGATTTTACTTACCGGTACATCCTCCGTGACATATGATTTTAATTACCGGTACATCCTCCATGACATATAATTGTAATTACCGGTAAATCCTCCGTGACATATGATTTGACTTACCGGTACATCCTCCCTGACATATGATTGTAATTACCAGTACATCCTCTGTGACATATGATTTTACTTACCGGTACATCCTTCTTGACATATGATTTTACTTACCGGTACATCCTTCCTGACATATGATTGTACTTACCGGTACATCCTTCTTGACATATGATTTTACTTACCGGTACATCCTTCCTGACATATAATTTTACTTACCGGTACATCCTTCCTGACATTCTTTCTCTTTCTTCAAAAGAAACAGTGAACATTCCAAAATTAGAAATTACCACTTTCAAAAAGATAGCGATTCAAATAATTGGTTATTTATACGGAAACATTAATCACAATTTATCTTAGTAAGATTAATGTAAGGTATCTTTTGGGTAACAACTGCCCAAAATGTTCATTCTAAGTTGAATAAGTGCAGTGTTACAGTCATTTAGAACCCTATAATATATTTAATAATGAAAATATGTGTACTTAGGTTCTTCTTGTAAAGTATTCCTAAACAAATTAGTGCAGTGTTACAGTCATTTAGAACCCTATAATATATGTACAATGAAAACACGTGTACTTGACACGTTCTCCTTATAAAGTATTCCTAGACAAATATTTATTTAATGATGAACTCTATTGTAAAAATAAAACACCTGTTATTACTGTTGAACTTGAAATGATGACTATAGTTCTGTTTCCAAATAAACTATACATATAAAATGAAAAAAAAACTTGTTAAGTTTGCCATAATACAAGTAATATACCTTATCATAGGTCCAGTACAAAGGATACTTTGTTTTATGTTCTTTTACAAACCGACATATCCAAGATGGAGTCTTCTGTGCTTCTGAGAGAGAAATGAAACAAGTCTCACGGTCACAATTCTCACCAACTCTCAGTTCAAACAGATCTTCTATTTCTGATTTTGTAACCCTTTTACCAAAGCTGTTGTGGTAAAATTCTAGAGCGGCTCTCAAGGTATGTGTTAAACATTCTTGGGCACACGAAGCAATATCTGGTGAAATGTTATGTTTATATTGTTCATTCTGTAAGTAGACTATCACTCTATCTTCTTTAACTAGAATATGCAGCTCATTTGATTTGTCGATACAAAGAATGGCAGCTTTATGATACAGACAGACACCTTTGTTTGTCTCCTTCAGTGGCCAGACATTCAAAGCAGCACAGATCAACTTAAATGATAAGGCAGAGGGTACAGTTGATTTCAGAAGATATGACAAACAAATTGCGTTTTCTTTCTGAAGACTTTGTTCAGAGACTGTCAGCTGACGGGTTACCATGCAGGGAACAAGATAGAAGTCACTCACACTTTCTGTTGCATGATCACACTTTGGTTCAACGAGAAAGTCTAGGTACATCAATGTCTGGGCAACAAACATTTTCTCCTTCTCATCAGGCATATGTTGATCAAATTCCTCCTGAGACCAAAGTTTAAACAGATCTTCTTTTCTAATCTTTCCTGTCTCTGTCATTGCCTTATGAATTCCTTGCAAAGTTTCATCCTTTGGCCAAAACATCTCGTCTGTGATAAATGATCTTAATATATCAACCAGGGTAGTTGGCTGTACTATGATATAATTTTCTAGCCCTTGCCTTTAAAGTACAGAATTTTTCCCATTGAGTGCTGAACTCGTAAGAACTCGTCTAACTGGTTTTCTGTAAGAGCAAAGTCGTCGTTGTTTTCATTTACCATTTTTAGATCATATTTTGATACTATGCTGATGTTGTTCGATCTCATCTCAGACATTTGTAGCTCTAAAGGAACCCAGGCCATAGGCATTCGTTTCCCCCATGATTTTTGCTTGAATGCTATGTCCACATAAGTCGTTTGTAACCTATTAACTTCTGAATCATCTTTGTCTCTTCCATTCACAAAGAAAATGTTGTCGCACCATATACGACTTTTACGTTGATGGTCTTGAAACATTTCTTTGAGGCCTTGTTGGAATTCTTTTAATCAACAGATGTATATTTTAATAGAATGCTTTAACTAAGTGGTTGTAAATCACTTATCAATTGCCATATGTTTTAATTGACATATTTTAAAATAATGTGTTAAGTAAGTTGATGAGGTCAGTTAGCATTCATGTTCTTTTTATTGTTAAATAATCTTAAAAGGAAAGGAAACCAAAGGAAATAATAAAAGTTAAAAATAAGATTTACTATTTCAAATTGTTGTATAAAATTTGACTCAGTAACAGACAACATCTCCAGTAACACAATATTTGAATGTTTGCCAGTTACTGAATGCAGCGCTTTTTAGCAATGACGAGTGGAGATGATATGTCTTTTGCAGCTTCATTTTGCTTCAAAAAAAAAACGCGATACATTTACATTTTTGCAACAATTCATGCTTTATTTACATCCATTTGTCAATTGTAAATTCTCTTAATTTGGTTTTCATTTTGCAACACTTGAGAAAACCAGTGGACTGCATTTATGTAGCTGTGTTAGAGTTTCCATGTGAAAGGCTTTGTAGTAATGTAATCAGAGTTATGTTCACATATTTCTGTGTTAGAGTTTCCATGTGAAAGGCTTTGTAGTAATGTAATCAGAGTTATATTCAGAGATTGCTGTGTAAGAGTTTCCACGTGAAAGGCTTTGTAGTAATGTAATCAGAGTTATATAAAGGATAATGTAGTAATGTAATCAGAGTTATATAAAGGCTATGTAGTAATGTAATCAGAGTTATATAAAGGATAATGTAGTAATGTAATCAGAGTTATATAAAGGATAATGTAGTAATGCAATCAGAGTTATATAAAGGATAATGTAGTAATGTAATCAGAGTTATATAAAGGATAATGTAGTAATGTAATCAGAGTTATATAAAGGCTATATTGTAATGTAATCAGAGTTATATAAAGGCTTTGTAGTAATGTAATCAGAGTTATATTCACAGATTGCTGTGTTAGAATTTCCATGTGAAAGGCTTTGTAGTAAGTTAATCAGAGTTATATTCACAGATTGCTGCGTTAGAATTTCCATGTGAAAGGCTTTGTAGTAATGTAATCAGAGTTATATTCACAGATTGCTGTGTTAGAATTTCCATGTGAAAGGCTTTGTAGTAAGTTAATCAGAGTTATATTCACAGATTGCTGTGTTAGAGTTTCCATGTGAAAGGCTATGTAGTAATGTAATCAGAGTTATATTCACAGATTGCTGTGTTCAATATTTATATAGTCGATTTCAAATGGATTCATGAAAACTCCATGTAAAAGTATAGTATTTTTAATAATTAAATTAATGATATTTTCAGCTTTAAGTTATAACTTTGAGAATATATCGACAGGACTATTTAAGTGGGTTCGGGACATTTACACGGAAAATAATGTTTCACTGAATTTTCTTTAAACCTGTCATGTGGTTAGTTTTTAAAAAAAAATTCCTAATGTATTAAGCAGCGAAGGGAATGAAAAAGCCCTAAAATAATAGATTACAACATTATTTTCTTTGGAATTTTCAGAATTTTTTATACAATGTTTAACAATTGGTATAAATCTTTGTAATGGAAAGAAAAATAGGTATCTCTGAATTAGATTTTTGTCTATTGAGAAAAAACTGATAAACAAGTACTGAAAATTGGTATATTTAAGTCCACATTACCTCCTTTGTTAAAAATGTCATTTTCATTAATTTTTGCCTATAACGAACTCGTTGATACTAAAACGTTGTATTTTGACAATTAATAAATTGTAATAATTTAATGAGTTTTTAATGAAATAAATTATTATTAATTTTATCATAAATGTGATGTGTCCGTTTTCACATATCCCCCTCCCCCCAAACAAAAATGCGGTTGGTGTCCTGTTTTTCTTAATACTTGCATGTTTTGCACATGACGTCATTTTTCCGATTCATATGACGTGTTGCTGGTCTGTAGTTTTATTGATTGTTGTATATTTTTTTTCGCTTTTTGCCTCTATTAATTTATCTTTCTTATTTACAGAGTTCACCTATAATTATGTTTGAATATGGTGACTGAGTACTCAATTTGGATGGTAGCTATTCTCCTTAGTATGTCGAAATTTACAGGTATAGATACCAGTATTTAAAGTTTTATAGGTAACAGTAAATAAAGTGTGTTACTAGGGTACCAGTATTTTAGGTTACAGTGAATAAACTGTTTGCTTATGACTAGGGTACCAGTATTTAAGGTAAATAAACTGTTTGCTAATGACTAAGGTACCAGTATTTAAGGTAAATGAACTGTTTGCTAATGACTAGGGTACCAGTATTTAAGGTAAATGAACTGTTTGTTAATGACTAAGGTACCAGTATTTAAGGTAAATGAACTGTTTGCTAATTACTAGGGTACCAGTATTTAAGGTAAATGAACTGTTTGCTAATGACTAGGGTACCAGTATTTAAGGTAAATAAACTGTTTGTTAAGGACTGCTTTCTAGAGACCATCGGCTGAGCAGCTGTTGTATAATAATAATAATTTTTTGTTTTTGTTTGAATAGTGTTTAACGTCACTTGCAGCAATTTTTCAGATATATTACGTCGTCCAGTTTTTATTGGGGAGGACGCCGGAGTACCGGAGAAATCCCTTACCTTCGGTAGGAAAACTGGCAATCATCGTCAGTTAAGATTGGAGTCGAGTACACAATGCCCGAAGTGAGACTCGACCAGCAACCTCAGTGTTGACACGTGGTCAAGAAATCATCAAAAAAGACAAGTACATGTATGATTATAGTATAACGGTATGATTATTAAACATGTTACGGTGGTATAAATAATTATAATAAAAAAAATATTATTGAATTTACTATTCAAGGAAAACATTATCATGATACACTTTAAATAACGTGTTTAAATCATTTTAAAAAAGACAAGAAAGCTAATTCTCCAGCAAGAATTAAAAAAAACTACAAGAGAGTGAATTAAAAATGTGCTAATTTGCCCACAGTTGCATATACGTTTATGATTCTAGTATAACTGTATGATTATTAAATATAACATGTAACTGGGGTATAAAGCATACACGAAATGTTTTAAATAGTATTATAAGAATTATAATCGGTCAAACGTTTTTCAGATGCAGTTTGTAAATGCAGCAATGAAGAGTGCACTAGTGACGCAGAATGCTGCAGTGGAGGCTGTGTTAAGAATCATCCGGGAACTGAGCCTCGATGTAAAAAAAGTTCAATTCTAGGACCGTGTCTATACAACTACCACTGTGAGGAGCGTGCTATTCACGGTCCTAAAAATAGATGTTGTTCAGATTACTGGATCGATTGTCGGACATCTAACGACTGTTGTGATCCTTTGCACTTGTGTTTATACGCACGTGGATTTATTGATAAAAGTGTTTCTTTGGTCCTGTAAGACCGAAAAATGAAGCTGTCACTTCATCGTCACTGTTGTCAGTTAATACATCTTTGTATATAATTTTTTTCTATTTCTTTTATAATAAAAGACTTAATTTAATATATTATTGTTTTATGTGAGTTTGTTTAAATAGTGTTAAACGGCACTCATCAAATTGTCAGCTATATTATGTCGTCCATTATTGATAAGGGTAGGTGAAGTCGGAGTACCATAGAGAAACCTCGACCTTCAATAGTCAGCTATATTATGGCGTCCATTATTTACAAGGTAAGGTGAAGCCGGAATACCATAGAGAAACCCTTACCTTCGGTAGGAAAACTGTCAATTCTTGTCAATTAAGATTGAAGTTAAGTACATCCTGTCACAGTGAGGCTCAAACCTGTAACCGCATTGTTGACATATTGGTTTTCTTCTCTATAAATATATACAAAATACAGCATGCATTTGTTTACATATTCAAAATCATTTTTATTAATGTAAAATGTTCACCTTAATATATTGTTTTATTAAATTCTGTATTAATTCTGACATATAGCATTTTCTGAACGAGACGCGTTTTATCCATGATAACTGGAGCTCATACCAACAATATTGGGTCGCCAGATAATTAAGATATAGAACAGCGTGTAATGTCAAAATCGAATACGGCTATATATACTGTAGTCACAGACAAACTTATAATTTAATTAGTATACATTTCTCTTCAACATCGTACTTAAAAAGTCAACATACATAACAAAAGCCTTGAATTAGTGTAGTAAACTGGCAATCCTTGTAAATTATTATTGGAGTCGATTACACCCTGCCCGCAGTGAGAGTCAACCATTCAACATTAACGTTGAAAGACCACGTGATCAATAGTAGAAAACTAACTACTTTACCACTTGGGCACCGCGTCCCACAACAACATCAGCGTGACAGACCACTTGATTAGTAGCAGAAAACTAACTACTTAGCCAGTCGGGCACCGCGTCCCACAACAACATCAGCGTTGACAGACCACGTGATCAATAGCAGAAAACTACTTAACCACTCGGGCACCGCGTCCCACAACAACATCAGCGTTGACAGACCACCTGATCAATAGCAGAAAACTAACTACTGAGGCACTCGGGCACCGCGTCCCACAACAACATCAGCGTTGACATACCACGCTGTCATAACATTTTGCAGGGTAGAATTGCTATAAGTGATGATAAACCAAAAACACCACAAACAAATGCCATTATCATTCAACGGGAAAACTTAAAATGCCCCTGATTATTGGAGAAGTTGTACAGGAATGCCAACATCACGGGACACTGTAAATATATAAAGGAATTGCCGCTTGTTCCCGTCTCTAGTGAACTTGCGTAGGAATGATCGCATGCCGGCATCTGAAGAACATGTAGAGTTGTACTATCTTATCACCGGTTGCTAGTAAAATTGTATAGGAATGCCAGCATCTGGTTATCATGTATAGGAAGGTTATCATGGACGACAACTGGATGAACATAAGAGGACACAAGCTTGTACCAGGTTACAAGTAAAAATATACAGGAATGCTAGCATCCCTGGTCATTGCTGAACTTGTACAGGAATTCTTGTAGCCACTGTAATTGGCTACCAAAGTATTCACTGTTACTAGTAAATTAGTACCGAAACACCAGAATCGAAGATAACTGGTAAATATGTAGAGGAGTACCAGCATATCCCATGTTACTGCTGAATTTGTGTTAGAATCCACAGCCATGAGTGGATATGTAGAGGAGTACCAGCGTATCCCATGTTACTGTTGAACTTGTGCTAGAATCCACAGCCATGAGTTTATGTAGAGGAGTATCTGCATATCCAATGTTACTGCTGAACTTGTGCTAGAATCCACAGCCATGAGTGGATATGTAGAGAAGTACCTGCTCATCCTCGGTTACTAGTGACCACATTAATTCTATCTAGAATCCTAAGTCACGTGTAAATAAAGGACTGACAGATTATCCGCGGTTACTAATGAACTTGTGCAAGAATTCTAGCATCCCTGGTCATTGGTGAAGATGCAAAGAAGTACAGGTTATTTCCGGTTACTAGTGCTTTGACTTAGGAATGCTTATTAACATTTAGAGGAGTACCTGCTTATTCACGGTTACCAGTGAGCACAGAAATGATATCTAGCTACCTAAATCACAGGTGAATATGTAAAGGACTAAAAGCTTATAAATGGTTACTTATTAAGTTGAAAAAGAATGCTAGCATCCCCGGTAATTTGTGACTATTCAGATGATTCCCAGCTTATCCCGGCTGCTATTGAAGTTATTCAGGAATACAGACATCACTGGGGAACATGTAGAGGAGTAATAGCTTCTTCCTGGGTTATAAGTGAAGGTTTTCAGGAATGCTAATATCCCGTCACCGGAGAACATGTGATGAAATACTAGCTTATTCCCTGCTACAAGTGAACGTCTGCAAGAATGCTAGCATCGGCCGTGACTGATGAACAAGTAAAGAAGTACTACATACTACGGGTTAATACTGAACTTGGACAAAAATGCTATCAACTACAGTTCACTGGTTAACATCTAGATGTTATCTTCCATTGTGAACCTGTAGAGAACTACCAGCATATCCCTGCCCACTAGCATCGCCGATAAATGGTGACCAAGCAAATGATTACCAGTTTACTATGGATGCTAGAATGACAGGGCTATTTCGAACATGTAGAGGAATACCAGCTTATACTCTGTTACTAGTGAACTTGTACTGGGATGCTAGCATTCCTGTTGATTGGAGAAAATACAGAAGAGTACCTTATATAACATCCCGGTCACTGATAAACATGTAGAGGAACACCAGATTATACCCTGTTACTAGTGAACTTGTACTGGAATGCTAGCATCCCTGTTGATTGAAGAAAATACAGAACAGTACCTTATATAACATCCCGGTCACTGATAAGCATGTAAAGGAATACCAGCTTATAACCTGTTAATAATGAACTTGTACTGGAATGCTAGTATCCCTGTTGATTAGAGAAAAAACTGAAGAGTACCTTATATAGCATCCCGGTCACTGATAAACATGTATAGGAATACCAGCGTATACCCTGTTACTAGGAACTTGTACTGGAATGCTAGCATCCCTGTTGATTGGTGAAAATACAGAAGAGTACCTTATATAACATCCCGGTCACCGGTAAACACGTAGAGGAATACCAGCTTATACTCTGATACTAGTGAACTTGTACTGGAATGCTAGCATCCCTTGATTGGAGAACATACAGAAGAGTACCTTATATAGCATCCCGGTCACTTATAAACATGTAGAGGAATACCAGCTTATACCCTGTTACTAGGAACTTGTACTGGAATGCTAGCATCCCTGTTGATTGGAGAAAATACAGAAAAGTACCTTATATAGCATCCCGGTCACTGGTAAACATGTAGAGGAATACCAGCTTATACCCTGTTACTAGTGAACTTGTACTGGAAAGCTAGCATTCCTGTTGATTGGAGAAAATACAGAAGAGTACCTTATATAACATCCCGGTAACTAGTAAACATGTAGAGGTATACCAGCTTATACTCTGTTACTAGTGAACTTGTACTGGAATGCTAGCATCCCTTGATTGTAGAACATACAGAAGAGTACCTTATATCACATCCCGGTAAACATGTAGAGGAGTACCACCATATCAACGGTTACTAGTGAACTTGTACTGGAATGCTTGCATCCCTTTTGTTTGGAGAAAAAAACACAAGAGTACCTTATATAGCATCCCGGTCACTGGTAAACATGTAGAGGAGTACCACCTTATCAACGGTTACTAGGGAACTTGTACTTGAATGCTTGCATCCTTGTTGTTTGGAGAAAATACAGAAGAGTACCTTATATAGCATCCCGGTCACTGGTAAACATGTAGAGGAATACCAGTTTATATTCTTTTACTAGTGAACTTGTACTGGAATGCTAGCATCCCTGTTGTTTGGAGAAAATACACAAGAGTACCTTATATAACATTCCGGTCACTGGTAACATGTAGAGGAATACCAGCTTATACTCTGTTACTAGTGAACTTGTACTGGAATGCTAGCATCACTGCTGTTTGGAGAAAATACAGAAGAGTACCTTATATAACATCCCGGTCACTGGTAAACATGTAGAGGAATACCAGCTTATACCCGGTTACTAGTGAACTTGTACTAGAATTCTAGCATCCCTGTTGATTGGAGAAAATACAGAAGAGTACCTTATATAACATCCCGATCACTGGTAATCATGTAAAGGAATACCAGCTTATACTCTGTTACTAGTGAATTTTTACTGGAATGCTAGCATCCCTGTTGTTTGGAGAAAATAGAGAAGAGTACCCTATCTAGCATCCCGGTCACTGGTAAACATGTAGAGGAATACCAGCGTATACCCTATTACTAGTGAACTTGTGCTGGAATGCCAGCATCCCTGTTGATTGGGGAAAGTACAGACGAGTACCTTATATATCATTCCGGTCACTTGTAAACATGTAGAGGAATACCAGCTTATACTTGGTTACTAGTAAACTTGTACTGGAATGCTAGCATCCCTGTTGATTGGAGAAAATACAGAAGAGTACCTTATATAACATCCTGGTCACCGGTAAACATGTAGAGGAATACTAGCTTATATTCTGTTACTAGTGAACTTGTACTGGAATGCTAGCATCCCTGTTGTTTGGAGAAAATACAGAAGAATACCTTATATAACATCCCGGTCACTGGTAAACATGTAGAGGAATACCAGCTTATACTCTGTTACAAGTGAACTTGTACTGGAATGTTAGCATCCCTGTTGTTTGGAGAAAATACAGAAGAGTACCTTATATAGCATCCCGGTCACTGGTAAACATGTAGAGGAATACCAGCTTATACCCTGTTACTAGTGAACTTGTACTGGAAAGCTAGCATCCCTGTTGATTGGAGAAAATACAGAAGAGTACCTTATATAACATCCCGGTAACTAGTAAACATGTAGAGGTATACCAGCTTATACTCTGTTACTAGTGAACTTGTACTGGAAGGCTAGCATCCCTGTTGATTGGAGAAAATACAGAAGAGTACCTTATATAACATCCGGGTAACTAGTAAACATGTAGAGGAATACCAGCTTATACTCTGTTACTAGTGAACTTGTACTGGAATGCTGTCATTCCTGTTGATTGGAGAAAATACAGAAGAGTACCTTATATAACATCCCGGTCACTGGTAAACATGTAGAGGAGTACCACCTTATCAACGGTTACTAGTGAACTTGTACTTGAATGCTTGCATCCTTGTTGTTTGGAGAAAATACAGAAGAGTACCTTATATAACATCCCGGTCACTGGTAAACATGTAGAGGAATACCAGTTTATATTCTGTTACTAGTGAACTTGTACTGGAATGCTAGCATCCCTGTTGTTTGGAGAAAATACACAAGAGTACCTCATATAACATTCCGGTCACTGGTAACATGTAGAGGAATACCAGCTTATACTCTGTTACTAGTGAATTTGTACTGGAATGCTAGCATCACTGTTGTTTTTAGAAAATACAGAAGAGTACCTTATATAACATCCCGGTCACTGGTAAACATGTAGAGGAATACCAGCTCATACTAGTGAACTTGTACTAGAATGCTAGCATCCCTGTTGATTGGAGAAAATACAGAAGAGTACCTTATATAACATCCCGGTCACTGGTAATCATGTAAAGGAATACCAGCTTATACTCTGTTACTAGTGAACTTTTACTGGAATGCTAGCACCCCGGTTGTTTGGAGAAAATACAGAAGAGTACCCTATCTAGCATCTCTGTCACTGGTAAACATGTAGAGGAATACCAGCGTATACCCTGTTACTAGTGAACTTGTGCTGGAATGCCAGCATCCCTGTTGATTGGGGAAAGTACAGGCGAGTACCTTATATAACATTCCGGTCACTTGTAAACATGTAGAGGAATACCAGCTTATACTTGGTTACTAGTAAACTTGTACTGGAATGCTAGCATCCCTGTTGATTGGAGAAAATACAGAAGAGTACCTTATATGGAATCCCGGACACTGGTAACATGTAGAGGAGTACAAGCTTATACCCTGTTAGTAGTGAACTTGCACTGGAATGCTAGATTCCAGTTGTTTGGAGGAAATACAGAAGAATACGTTATATAACATCCTGGTCACCGGTAAACATGTAGAGGAATACCAGCTTATATTCTGTTACTAGTGAACTTGTACTGGAATGCTAGCATTCCTGTTGATTGGCGAAAATACAGAAGAGTACCTTATATAACATCCTGGTCACCGGTAAACATGTAGAGGAATACCAGCTTATACTCTGATACTAGTGAACTTGTACTGGAATGCTAGCATCCCTGTCGTTTGGAGAAAATACAGAAGAGTACCTTATATAACATCCCGGTCACTGGTAACATGTAGAGGAATACCAGCTTATACTCTGTTACTAGTGAACTTGTACTGGAATGCTAGCATCCATGTTGTTTGGAGAAAATACAGAAGAGTACCTTATATAACATCCCGGTCACTGGTAAACATGTAGAGGAATACCAGCTTATACTCTGTTACTAGTGAACTTGTACTGGAATGCTAGCATCCATGTTGTTTGGAGAAAATACAGAAGAGTACCTTATATAACATCCCGGTCACTAGTAAACATGTAGAGGTATACAAGCTTATACTCTGTTACTAGTGAACTTGTACTGGAAGGCTAGCATCCCTGTTGATTGGAGAAAATACAGAAGAGTACTTTATATCGCATGCCGGTCACTGGTAAACATGTAGAGGAGTACCACCTTATCAACGGTTACTAGTGAACTTGTACTAGAATGCTTGCATCCTTGTTGTTTGGAGAAAATACAGAAGAGTACCTTATATAACATCCCGGTCACTGGTAAACATGTAGAGGAATACCAGCTTATACTCTGTTACTAGTGAACTTGTACTGGAATGCTGTCATTCCTGTTGATTGGAGAAAATACTGAAGAGTACTTTATATAGCATCCCGGTCACTGGTAAACATGTAGAGGAGTACCACCTTATCAACGGTTACTAGTGAACTTGTACTTGAATGCTTGCATCCTTGTTGTTTGGAGAAAATACAGAAGAGTACCTTATATAGCATCCCGGTCACTGGTAAACATGTAGAGGAATAACAGTTTATATTCTGTTAGTAGTGAACTTGTACTGGAATGCTAGCATCCCTGTTGTTTGGAGAAAATACACAAGAGTACCTTATATAACATTCCGGTCACTGGTAACATGTAGAGGAATACCAGCTTATACTCTGTTACTAGTGAATTTGTACTGGAATGCTAGCATCACTGTTGTTTGGAGAAAATACAGAAGAGTACCTTATATAACATCCCGGTCACTGGTAAACATGTAGAGGAAAACCAGCTTATACTAGTGAACTTGTACTAGAATGCTAGCATCCCTGTTGATTGGAGAAAATACAGAAGAGTACCTTATATAACATCCCGGTCACTGGTAATCATGTAAAGGAATACCAGCTTATACTCTGTTACTAGTGAACTTTTACTGGAATGCTAGCAGCCCGGTTGTTTGGAGAAAATACAGAAGAGTACCCTATCTAGCATCCCTGTCACTGTAGAGGAATACCAGCGTATACCCTGTTACTAGTGAACTTGTACTGGAATGCCAGCATCCCTGTTGATTGGGGAAAGTACAGACGAGTACCTTATATAACATTCCGGTCACTTGTAAACATGTAGAGGAATACCAGCTTATTCCCGGCTACTAGTAAACTTGTACTGGAATGCTAGCATCCCTGTTGATTGGAGAAAATACAGAAGAGTACCTTATATAACATTCCGGTCACTTGTAAACATGTAGAGGAGTACAAGCTTATGCCCTGTTAGTAGTGAACTTGCACTGGAATGCTAGCATCCCTGTTGTTTGGAGAAAATACAGAAGAATACCTTATATAACATCCCGGTCACTGGTAACATGTAGAGGAATACCAGCTTATACTCTGTTACAAGTGAACTTGTACTGGAATGCTAGCATCCATGTTGTTTGGAGAAAATACAGAAGAGTACCTTATATAACATCCCGGTCACTGGTAAACATGTAGAGGAATACCAGCTTATACTCTGTTACTAGTGAACTTGTACTGGAATGCTAGCATCCATGTTGTTTGGAGAAAATACAGAAGAGTACCTTATATAACATCCCGGTCACTAGTAAACATGTAGAGGTATACAAGCTTATACTCTGTTACTAGTGAACTTGTACTGGAAGGCTAGCATCCCTGTTGATTGGAGAAAATACAGAAGAGTACTTTATATCGCATGCCGGTCACTGGTAAACATGTAGAGGAGTACCACCTTATCAACGGTTACTAGTGAACTTGTACTAGAATGCTTGCATCCTTGTTGTTTGGAGAAAATACAGAAGAGTACCTTATATAACATCCCGGTCACTGGTAAACATGTAGAGGAATACCAGCTTATACTCTGTTACTAGTGAACTTGTACTGGAATGCTGTCATTCCTGTTGATTGGAGAAAATACTGAAGAGTACTTTATATAGCATCCCGGTCACTGGTAAACATGTAGAGGAGTACCACCTTATCAACGGTTACTAGTGAACTTGTACTTGAATGCTTGCATCCTTGTTGTTTGGAGAAAATACAGAAGAGTACCTTATATAGCATCCCGGTCACTGGTAAACATGTAGAGGAATAACAGTTTATATTCTGTTAGTAGTGAACTTGTACTGGAATGCTAGCATCCCTGTTGTTTGGAGAAAATACACAAGAGTACCTCATATAACATTCCGGTCACTGGTAACATGTAGAGGAATACCAGCTTATACTCTGTTACTAGTGAATTTGTACTGGAATGCTAGCATCACTGTTGTTTGGAGAAAATACAGAAGAGTACCTTATATAACATCCCGGTCACTGGTAAACATGTAGAGGAAAACCAGCTTATACTAGTGAACTTGTACTAGAATGCTAGCATCCCTGTTGATTGGAGAAAATACAGAAGAGTACCTTATATAACATCCCGGTCACTGGTAATCATGTAAAGGAATACCAGCTTATACTCTGTTACTAGTGAACTTTTACTGGAATGCTAGCAGCCCGGTTGTTTGGAGAAAATACAGAAGAGTACCCTATCTAGCATCCCTGTCACTGTAGAGGAATACCAGCGTATACCCTGTTACTAGTGAACTTGTACTGGAATGCCAGCATCCCTGTTGATTGGGGAAAGTACAGACGAGTACCTTATATAACATTCCGGTCACTTGTAAACATGTAGAGGAATACCAGCTTATTCCCGGCTACTAGTAAACTTGTACTGGAATGCTAGCATCCCTGTTGATTGGAGAAAATACAGAAGAGTACCTTATATAACATTCCGGTCACTTGTAAACATGTAGAGGAGTACAAGCTTATGCCCTGTTAGTAGTGAACTTGCACTGGAATGCTAGCATCCCTGTTGTTTGGAGAAAATACAGAAGAGTACCTTATATAACATCCCGGTCACTGGTAATCATGTAAAGGAATACCAGCTTATACTCTGTTACTAGTGAACTTTTACTGGAATGCTAGCAGCCCGGTTGTTTGGAGAAAATACAGAAGAGTACCCTATCTAGCATCCCTGTCACTGTAGAGGAATACCAGCGTATACCCTGTTACTAGTGAACTTGTACTGGAATGCCAGCATCCCTGTTGATTGGGGAAAGTACAGACGAGTACCTTATATAACATTCCGGTCACTTGTAAACATGTAGAGGAATACCAGCTTATTCCCGGCTACTAGTAAACTTGTACTGGAATGCTAGCATCCCTGTTGATTGGAGAAAATACAGAAGAGTACCTTATATAACATTCCGGTCACTTGTAAACATGTAGAGGAGTACAAGCTTATGCCCTGTTAGTAGTGAACTTGCACTGGAATGCTAGCATCCCTGTTGTTTGGAGAAAATACAGAAGAATACCTTATATAACATCCCGGTCACTGGTAACATGTAGAGGAATACCAGCTTATACTCTGTTACAAGTGAACTTGTACTGGAATGCTAGCATCCATGTTGTTTGGAGAAAATACAGAAGAGTACCTTATATAACATCCCGGTCACTGGTAAACATGTAGAGGAATACCAGCTTATACTCTGTTACTAGTGAACTTGTACTGGAATGCTAGCATCCATGTTGTTTGGAGAAAATACAGAAGAGTACCTTATATAACATCCCGGTCACTAGTAAACATGTAGAGGTATACAAGCTTATACTCTGTTACTAGTGAACTTGTACTGGAAGGCTAGCATCCCTGTTGATTGGAGAAAATACAGAAGAGTACTTTATATCGCATGCCGGTCACTGGTAAACATGTAGAGGAGTACCACCTTATCAACGGTTACTAGTGAACTTGTACTAGAATGCTTGCATCCTTGTTGTTTGGAGAAAATACAGAAGAGTACCTTATATAACATCCCGGTCACTGGTAAACATGTAGAGGAATACCAGCTTATACTCTGTTACTAGTGAACTTGTACTGGAATGCTGTCATTCCTGTTGATTGGAGAAAATACTGAAGAGTACTTTATATAGCATCCCGGTCACTGGTAAACATGTAGAGGAGTACCACCTTATCAACGGTTACTAGTGAACTTGTACTTGAATGCTTGCATCCTTGTTGTTTGGAGAAAATACAGAAGAGTACCTTATATAGCATCCCGGTCACTGGTAAACATGTAGAGGAATAACAGTTTATATTCTGTTAGTAGTGAACTTGTACTGGAATGCTAGCATCCCTGTTGTTTGGAGAAAATACACAAGAGTACCTCATATAACATTCCGGTCACTGGTAACATGTAGAGGAATACCAGCTTATACTCTGTTACTAGTGAATTTGTACTGGAATGCTAGCATCACTGTTGTTTGGAGAAAATACAGAAGAGTACCTTATATAACATCCCGGTCACTGGTAAACATGTAGAGGAAAACCAGCTTATACTAGTGAACTTGTACTAGAATGCTAGCATCCCTGTTGATTGGAGAAAATACAGAAGAGTACCTTATATAACATCCCGGTCACTGGTAATCATGTAAAGGAATACCAGCTTATACTCTGTTACTAGTGAACTTTTACTGGAATGCTAGCAGCCCGGTTGTTTGGAGAAAATACAGAAGAGTACCCTATCTAGCATCCCTGTCACTGTAGAGGAATACCAGCGTATACCCTGTTACTAGTGAACTTGTACTGGAATGCCAGCATCCCTGTTGATTGGGGAAAGTACAGACGAGTACCTTATATAACATTCCGGTCACTTGTAAACATGTAGAGGAATACCAGCTTATTCCCGGCTACTAGTAAACTTGTACTGGAATGCTAGCATCCCTGTTGATTGGAGAAAATACAGAAGAGTACCTTATATAACATTCCGGTCACTTGTAAACATGTAGAGGAGTACAAGCTTATGCCCTGTTAGTAGTGAACTTGCACTGGAATGCTAGCATCCCTGTTGTTTGGAGAAAATACAGAAGAATACCTTATATAACATCCTGGTCACCGGTAAACATGTAGAGGAATACCAGCTTATATTCTGTTACTAGTGAACTTGTACTGGAATGCTAGCATCCTTGTTGATTGGCGAAAATACAGAAGAGTACCATATATAACATCCTGGTCACCGGTAAACATGTAGAGGAGTACCAACTGATCCAGGGTTACTAGCGAAATTGTTTTGGAATGCTAGCATCCCGGTTCATTGGTTAAGATAAGCTTATCCTCGTTATAATTTATATATTGCTAGCATGCATGCTCACTGGTGAACATGTAGAGGAGAGTTAGCTTATTCTAGGTTATTAAAGAACTACACGATTTCGAGCATCCCTGGTGATGGGGAAAATGAAGACGAGTATCAGCTGATCCCCGGATACTAGTAAACTGGATCTTGAGTACTGGCATTCCAGTCACTGGTGAACATGTATAGGAGTACCTGCGTATGCCTGGTAATTTGTAAACATGTTGAGGATTGCTAGCATCGCCGGTCACTGGTGAACATATAAATGTGTACCTTGCTTTTCATGGTTACTTGTTTATTCTTTGGAGACTTCTTGCAATCCCAGTCAACATTTATGTTAGTTCTTGCTTATTCCTCATTACTGTTGAACATGTAGAGAAGTACGATGCTAACATTTCTCGGTAACTGGTAAACCAGCTTCTACACGGTCATTAATTGATTTATGCAGCAGGAGTAATCGCTTGGATACGTGTAATTTGTACACAATTGTAAGCTATCCCTGTCACTAATAAATTTCTAGAAGAGTGAAAGCTTATCACTTGCCGGTCATTCGTAACCTTGTACAGCTTATCACTGATTTCTTGTGAATATGTTATTATGAACGGTCACTAATGGATTTGCACAGCAGTGCTAGCTTATTCCTGTCAACCGTAAACTATCTCTGGTAAAGAGTGAACTTGTAAAGTAAGGGACCAATAACCCCCAAACCTCCTTCGTAATTTAATAAGAAAGAGAACAATATATAATTAACACTGATTAAAGAACCTTATTTAACACAACATTCGTCTCATCTGTAAGATAGGAATGTCATTTCAACTGACAATGCTAGATAAAAAGGGTTTTAATAGTACATCTGGTTACCTACCAGGTCTACCACTCGCATTATAATCTGTTATATTATTTCATCAACTAGGCCAACGAAAGATAACTCTTGAATAGCTAAGGAAATGTAGTACAAATAAGACTTTGAGGTAAAATTTCTGACGAACGCTGTTTAAAAGATTGTGAATTTGGTCAAGCGGAAGGGCTTCCTGGTCAGGATATTACTAATGCTTTTATGATTACCAAGGCCAAAATATATCGACGTATATAGAATTCTATTAAATCATTCTTCATATACAAAATCAACCAAAATAAAACAAATTTGTTTACAAATATTTGCGTCTCAGGTGCGTATAATCATTGCAGTTCTAATTATATACGTATGATTGCCGGAATATAAAATAAAACATAACAGATCAGTTTTGTAAGAATCATTGGCTTTTCTTGCTACACCGGTCGCCAACATTCGTATAAAACAGGTCATGACGGGATGTGAGTTTTTTTATAAGGGCACATCTTCATTGAATTGAGCTATACAAATTTTGATTGATAAACCCGTGATGGTGATCATAGAACTTAAATATATACACTTTTAACGTCTCAAATCTGAGTATTGGTGTAACGAAGAACGAAATAGTATCGTAATTTTGTGTTAGTTATATCTTTCAGTTTTCCTGATCTGTCAAAATGCTAGACACTCTTATACTTAATATGTTTTGTAAGAAATCAGGTAACGCGCCTATTTACTATATACATTAATTGAAAATAACGTGACAAAAAGAAGATATGACAAAAATTGATACTATTAAAATAAAATCAATTTAAATGTAAGTTATGTCTTGTCCATTTAGTCATTGTATTTCAAAGTAATATACTTAACTCCTTTTTAAGGTTTATTTCTGTACGTGAGTTTGTGTGGTATTTTCTACATGAAAAATTCTTACAATAAAACACATTTTCATTTAAAATTTTTAAGTAATTACAAATAAAGGTTATGTTTTAACCACATGAAACTTTATTTCATTGAACTTGTAATACAACAAGCACAGGAATTGAAGTGGGATGTTGGGATTTTGTCTTTATTTTCCGGTTTACAACACTAAACGTCTTTGTGTTACAATTGTGACTAATTTAGAAGTGCTTCACAGGAAGCAAAATCTCAACGCACTTAAACAGTACAATAGACTGTGATATTTTGGGACGTTGAATAGGTTGAAACTATGAAAAATGCGATTTTATGGAAAGATATAAAATTTGATCAATTATCTGCTGACACATCGTCCTAAACACAAATGCGCAAACAATGGCTATTGTAATAATATAAATAATTAAAAAAAATAAAATTAAATTAATGGAAAATATTTAACACAGCGTTGCGTTTGATAAGTAGAATGAGTTGTTTCTCAGAAGTCCTTTACATAGCAATAATTGAATTTTAAATTCATTTAGACCTACTTCTAGAAATAGACTCAGGAAAACTACAAACTAGACTCTACGAAAAGCGTAACTTCCCAATTATCAAGTACATCTGCATATGAAATAAACGCTCTTGAGTACCTAATCAATTTGGAGATGCATACTCCATGTGCAGGTGTGTGGAATGTTGTCGCACAAAAATGGCAATTTCACAGTAGGAAAATAATATATGTGATGCTTAGGACGTTCTGTCTGTATTAAAGCACAAAATGACATTTCCAGTCATGAAAATTAGTTATTTGAGTAAAGAAAAAGGTCCTGATTGAAACAATATATTCATGTTTAAGACCTTTACCAATGTTGCTAGGAACGAAACGCCAATCCGGTTACAAATTGACATATTTTAGTGAAGTAGATTATACTAATTAAAAAAATATATTTTTGCTAAGGCCTTTTTAAAACGGCTATCTTGTTGCGATGACTTTGACCCATTATTTTGACATTGGGCTCAAATTGAAGCTCTTTCCCTACTGATCACTTTAAAACTATATATTTACTTTATTATATCCAACCGTTTTTAAGTTATGAGCAAACACCGATAAACCTAAAAGCGTCAAGGGTTGTTGCTCGAAAACGGTTCATCGCACAGTTTTAGACCAAACGTACCAAATAAATGTCTTTTATAATAGGAGTAGTTTTCATATTATTGTCTTATTCCATTGACTTTTGACCTTTGTCATTGATATTTTTAAATGCAATTTACGTCACTTAGGATAACATGTGGTGGTCCCAAGTCTCTAGGACTTACGGTTTTCGAATAAAAAAATTTATGAGTTGCGACACTTTTCGGGTCAGAAACACGTAAACAGAGAAAATTTGTTTTGCGTGATAAATATGGCCAGATTTTGAGTATCGGTAAGGGTTCCGAATTAATCTGCTAATAATGTTGACTGTGTTCGGGTAGATAACTCTGATACTAAAATTAGATCGGTCTCAGATGGTGAATCAGGACATCTCAAGGTACGAGCGATCAAAGGTACCAAGTATTGAAATGATATGTCACAAACACTTTTTGGCAGACCTAGTTGCAAATTAGGCGAAAAAGAGAAAACAATAATCATAAGAAATAAAGAAAGGTCTTTCCTCTAGTGAAAAAGACCTTAATAACTATTCTTTCAATCGCTAACAGTGGACCTATTAAAGTAAACATAATTTAGTTTGGATGTTTTGGATAAAACCTGACTAAGGCAGGTTGCAGCGTGCATTTTTTAACCATATGCGTTGCCTATCAATAAATTTTAATCTTAAGAATGTTTTCATGATTGAGTTGAGTTGTTTTAAGAGAATTCGTATGTTATGATGTAATGATACATTCTTATTCAAAAGGAGCGTGTACTGTTGTATTTTCAATGAAATACCTATACTCTGTTTGAATATATAACTATCGTGTGCCATGGACATTTTGATCATCTTTCATGTAACGAAATGTGTGAGAACAATCTCTATGGCATGTAGTTGCTGATTTAAGACTTTAGCAAACAAAAAAGTGACAGCAACCCATTTTTGGTGAATTGTTGGACGAAATGTTTAAATGTAGTTTCTTGTCTGACTTTGACATTGAGAGGAAATAGATCTATTAATATAGTAATATCAATTATATTATGCTAATTGCGTGATATTTCAATATACATTTTAACAATGTTATGCTCATTGAGCCAATATATTCCACGCCTGCAATTATGAGTAATATGTTTTAGTAAGAAGAGTCCTCGCAATCATGCAAGACATATTGCAAAATAAACAATTATTCACAAATCTGTTTTTTTAATTCACCAGATCTTATTTGATTTTGTACATTATCAAGTGTTTCTTGTTTACAACATATATTTGCTGATGTTCAGCTTAACGATATAAGGGCTATATTTTGGGAAATGAGGCATATTTCATGAAAAGAAAGTTGACGCAAAGCGATGCGCCTGACTGTGTTATGGACTGGATATGTATGAGAAGGAATCCCGTTTCAGATCAGTATATTGTCCCAATATTTGTGTGTCGTTTGAACTCCATTTGCCCTGCTGACATATATACAATATAAAATTCTAACAATTATTAACACGCATTAATAAGGAACTGTAAATAATAATGAAGTGTGGTGCTGCCTTGTCGTTTGAACTCCATTTGCCCTGCTGACATATGTGCAATATAAAATTCTAACAATTATTAACATGCATTAATACGGAACTGTAAACAATAATGAAGTGTGGTGCTGCCTTGTCGTTTGAACTCCATTTACCCTGCTGACATATGTACAATATAAAATTCTAACAATTATTAACACGCATTAATACGGAACTGTAAACAGTAATGAAGTGTGGTGATGCCTTGTCGTTTGAACTTCATTTACCCTGCTGACATGTGTACTATATAAAATTCTAACAATTATTAACACGCATTAATAAGGAACGGTAACAATAATGAAGTGTCGTGATGCCTTGTCGTTTGAACTCCATTTGCCCTGCTGACATAGTACAATATAAAATTCTAACAATTATTAACAGGCATTAATAAGGAACTGTAAACAATAATGAAGTGTTGTGCTGCCTTGTCGTTTAATACTTCATTTGCCCTGCTGACATATGTACAATATAAAATTCGTTATAAGTTTTCTAACAATTATTACCAGAACTATATTTTATCACATATCAGATTTATTACAATATCAAGATTTTTCCTGTTTACAACTATAAATATCCTTGCATTTAAAATTATAAATAAAATCACGTGCTGACTGGCTACTTCAAAGGAAAAAGACTCTTAATGCACTTATAAACATACAATAGACTGATGCTATAAATATTAATTAATTTTGGAGGAAGATATAAATGTTTATAATTTATCTTCCGTGTAAAACCAAACCATAATCTTAACGAACAATATCTATTGTTTTTATATTATTATTTTTGTTCATTTGCCTTGATGACTTATGTGCAAAATCAAGACATGTTACGATTATAATATGAAAGACAAACGTGTATTTGTTTCAGTTATATATCACATATCAGAAAACAGTACACATGTTAAATCATATAGTTTAATGGAAATTGCACATCTCATTCTGTAAAAATTATAAAGAAAAACATTATTTGCAGATTTATAGTATATTTATGGCGCTAATCGTTTCAAGGAAATAAAAGTCAGGATATTTAGCAAGGTAATCAAGCTGTTTTTTTCACTCCCTCCCCCCCCCAAAAAAAAGACAGTGCAAAAGCTGTACTTCTATAAATAGTTCTGAAAGTGGAATAAAATATGTTGTCCGGATTTTTGACTAGTCTTCTCTGGAATCGTACAGTATTTTGAAGTTGAAATTACAGTTGAGAGGTTAAGGTTCACGATTTTTCAGTTATTTGGACAAATTAACTCAACAGGTAGAAACAGTTTACTTTAATTGGGAATAAAGAACGTTTTACCTCCTAATAACATTACTTTATTAGGGAATAAAGAACTTATTACCTCCTAATAACATTACGAACGTATTACCTCCTAATAACATTACTTTATTAAAATGTTGACACATTCAACTGAGCCATCCACAGCAAACACTCAACTTAAGTTTAAACATTAAGTCTGTGATATGTTTAAGTAATGAAAGGTTTGGAATTGAAAAAATGATTTTAAAGAAGATACAACTCTGTCTTAGTTTTCTACTATCCAGAATCAACCCTTAAACATAAATGTCCAAACAGTGGATACGGAATATTATATTTTATTTATTTTCACAGTGCATGTTTAAAACACTTAACTTCCCTGTATTAAATTTGTGACAAAATAGAAGTGGAACACACAGCAAGCTCTCAACGCACTTTTAATCGTGCAATAGAATGTGGTATTGTTAGATTTCAAACTGTGAGATGCGATTTTAGACAAGAACGCCACAATAAACACAAATGCGTAAACAATGGCTATTGTTATATTTTTTTATTATCTTCAAAACTGTAGAAACATAGCTGGTTGTAAGACACTTGATATAATATAAATTAATAATGTTTGGCTAAATGAAACCTATATAAACCAGTAATTTGAAGAAAATAAAATATAATTCATGACAAATATGCACAGAGGTGGTGAGGGGGATAACTTGGTCACTTTTTGACCTTTCCAAAATATACTGAAAGGGACCTGTTTTCATTAAATAGATGTGTTTTTACAACCAATTTAAATATATGAATGGGTGGGGTTTGAAAATTCAATATATGATTAGTTCTAATTTTATAATGTATACCAAAGGATGGATTTTATCTGTCGTCCGCAGACCTGTTCCTAAAAGTGTCCTTAGTTACCCACCCCCGGTGAAAATAAGTCCAGTTGTTTTTTCGATGTCTTTTCAATAGCAATACATTTTCCAATTTTGTTTTGAAAGATCAAAACAGTTCGGGTTAAAAAATATAAATCAATGTATCAGGTCTAGAGACAAGACAGCCTACTTATTTCTAATTATGTAATATTTTACATAATTTACTAAGTGTTAATTAGACTGGTGTCCTATGCAGTACGATTTTGAAAGGTATACAGACTCTGAATGTTTTTGTGACTGTACCATAGCTTTCATCACTAGATAATTAGTTTGACTACTAGAGCAGTAGATTATCCACTTCAATCGATCAATAGGTAACTTCGATGAAAAGCCTAATCACTTGATCGACAGCACAGTCACAACATCAATATCTTAACATTCAATCAGTAGCTCTATTGCTTGATCTGTGCATGCCGATCATTTATCATTTATTCCATAATCGTACTCAGTCGACCAAAACCTAATCAAGCAATCAAATGCTCAATCAATCGATTTTATGACTTTGTAATTGCATTCCGTATAGTGTTGACTATTACATTGAATGTTTTAATCAATCGATCAATGTTTTATACTTATAGGTTAAAATGATGGGTCCATATTTTTGAATTATTCTTATAATATTTGTTAGATTGTGTTCCTAGATCTAAAATAGCTATATAAAGATAAAAAAAATCAATTAAACGATCAATTTAAAGGAAAATAAGTTATCATGACATCAGAAGAATATAAAATAGACCCTATATTAGCTGAAAATCAATCAAGCTGAGTGTATTACTTGTAAGTATGTGTAGGCAAGAAGCCCGGAAGCTGATTGTATTAAGTAACAGTTAGTGCATGTAGTTGGGAGGTCAGGTAAGCTGAATTTACAAACTAATTTTTACTTCGTGTAATCGACTTATGAATATTAAGGAAAGATAATCAGGAAACGATAAGTCATCACAAGAAAAAAATATGGCATCAGTCATACCACTCAAGTTGAAATATTGTAATATCCGATGGTAGTCATAACCAAGTAAGAAGTAAGGAAAGTAGATACGAAAAACGGTACAAATCAATGACACATATATTCCACAATGGTCTACTAAGATGACGCGCGTTAAGTTTTCTAAGTGAGGTTTTAAGTAATGACTTCACTATAGCCAGCCACTGCTTATGTAGACATCCTTGGAAATATTGATATCAGTAAAGACTCGTGAGTACCTGATCGATTTGGAGATGCATATTTCATATGCAGGTGTATCTGGAATGGAAATGGAAATGGAGCATTCACAATAAGAACCGACATTAACTGTAATTACCTTTATTCAATAAGGTACCGAAGCATAGTGGACTACGAATCTGCTGGTCTGGGACCATACATAGAGGGTTCCCTGTGCACGACTCACAGAGCAGCGCAGCGCGTCGCAGGGAGTGAATAGCGGAAACCTTCTCGTTGAGGTTGTCAGGTCATTATACGTTAAGCCTGTTGGAGTAGTGGGTAACTCATATTGAGAGTACCACGCTCCCTGTATGATAAAGACGCCTTTTGTAAATTTCCAAAAAGAGAAATGCTAACTTATGAATGCCTTTGCTGTGGCAGTCAATTTTTTGTTTCTTTTATCTCATAACGTCCCTTTTTCTGTTGATTGATCGTTTTTCTTGTTCACTTGGCAATCCTACTTATATTCACTGCACTTTCAAAGAGGAGATGATTGAAAATCACAAATAGGTATTGGAATACTTTGGTCTCAAAATTGAAGACTCAGATTGTGATCTCCCTTGTTTTATTCGATACCAAAACTTCACAAAAATCCATACAAACAACGTTTCTTAGCAGGATCGTCTAAGTGTACTACCAAAACACTATCGCAACTCCTGATCACTATTTTAACAACCGTAAAACGGGACTTCAAAAATACAGTGACACTTTCTACTCCTGGATTTGAATAAATGTAATGTGGATATTTAAAAAAATGAAAGATGGGCATCTTGAGGTCTTGATGTTTAACCTATTGTAACAGCATTAAACCTTTGATTTTTCGCTCTATACGGCCATCCATCATATGCAGCTTAAGGCCAGGCTCCTTTTGCAAGAAAAAAAGGAAACACACGGAATAAATAACTGGTAATAAGCCATGACAGAACTTACTTGATCGTCATCAATGACTCTAGATCTAAAACTAGATATAGTGAATACCAAATCTGTTATATGTTAGATTTTCTGATTGACAACAAATTCGTCATGTTTTGGAGTAGCTTTAAATACATCAAGCGTACTAGGTAAGAGGGTTGGCATAATGTAGCCGATCGGAGGTTGAATAGTTCTAACTGTCGTAACAATAATTAATATTTCAGGCCTATCCATTTAGTTTTATCTACTGAAGAATTCTGTTGAATAATTTATTATAAAGTTTTGTTTCAATAATAATACAAAAACCATCCAAACACATTATATTTCATGTCAAAGGTCGGGGTTCTCACCAGGTACTTAAGTCAACCCAAACACATTATATTTCCTGTCAAAGATCGGGGTTCTCACCAGGTACTAAAGTAAATCCAAACATATTATATTTCCTGTCACGAGTCGGGGTTCTCACAAGGTACTTAATTGAATCCAAACACATTTTATTTCATGTCAATGGTCTGGGTTTTCACCAGGTACTTAGGCCAATCCAAACACATTCTATTTCCTGTCAAAGGTCGGGGTTCTCACCAGGTACTTAGGTCAATCCAAACACATTCTATTTCCTGTCAAAGGTCCGGGTTCTCACCAGGTACTTAAGTCAATCCAAACACATTCTATTTCCTGTCAAAGGTCGGGGTTCTCACCAGGTACTTAGGTCAATCAAAGCACATTTTATTTTCTGTCAAAAGTCTGGGTTTTCACCAGGTACTTCGGCGAATCCAAACACATTCTATTTCCTGTCACAGGTCGGGGTTCTCACCAGGTACTTTAGTCAATCCAAGCACATTCTATTTCCTGTCAAATGTCTGATTTTTCACCAGGTACTTAGGCCAATCCAAGCACATTCTATTTCCTGTCAAAGAACGGGGTTATCACCAGGTACTTAAGTAAATCCATCCAAACACATTCTTTTTCCTGTCGAAGGTCGGGTGTTCTCACCAGGTACTTAGTAAATCCAAACACATTATATTTCATGTCAAAGGTCGGGGTTCTCACCAGGTACTTAGGTCAATCCAAGCACATTATATTTCCTGTCAAAGGTCGGGCTTTTCACCAGGTACTAAAATCAATCCAAACACATTATACTTCCTGTCACTGGTCGAGGTTCTCACCAGGAACTTAAGTGAATCCAAACACATTCTATTTCCAGTCAAAGGTCCAGGTGTTTACCAGTTACTTAAGTCAATCCAAACACATTCTATTTCCTGTCAAAGGCCCATGTTCTCACCAGGTACTTAAGTCGAACCAAACACATTCTATTTCCTGTCAAAGGTCAGGGTTCACACCAGGTACTTAGGTCAATCCGAACATTCTATTTCCTGTCAAAGTTCGGAGTTCTCACCAGGTACTTAGGTCAATCCAAACACATTCTATTTCCTGTCAAAGGTCGGGGTTCTCACCAGGTACTAAAGTAAATCCAAACATTCTATTTCCTGTCAAAGGTCGGGGTTTTAACCAGGTTCTTAGGTCAATCCAAGCACATTATATTTCCTGTCAAAGGTCGGGGTTCTCACCAGGTACTTAAGTCAATCCAAACACATTCTATTTCCTGTCAAAGGCCCATGTTCTCACCAGGTACTTAGTAAATCCAAACACATTCTATTTCCTGTTAAAGGTCGGGGTTCTCACCAGGTACTTAGGTAAATCCCAACATTATATTTCCTGTTAAAGGTCGGGGTTCTCACCAGGTACTTAGGTAAATCCCAACATTCTATTTCCTGACAAAGGTAGGGTTTTCACCAGGTTCTTAGGTCAATCCAAGCACATTATATTTCCTGTCAAAGGTCGGGGTTCTCACCAGGTACTAAAGTCAATGCAAACACATTCTATTTCCTGTCACTGGTCGAGGTTCTCACCAGGAACTTAAGTGAATCCAAACACATTCTATTTCCTGTCACGGGTCGGGGTTCTCACCAGGTATTTAAGTTGATCCAAACACAATCTATTTCCTGTCAAAGGTCGGGGTTCTCACCAGGTACTTAGGCCAATCCAAACACATTCTATTTCCTGTCAAAGGTCGGAGTTTTTCCCAGGTACTTAGGTAAATCCCTACATTCTATTTCCTGTCAAAGGTCGGGTTCTCACCATGTACTTACGTCAATCCAAACACAATCCATTTCATGTCAAAGGTCGGTGTTCTCACCAGGTACTTAGGCCAATCCAAAAATTCTATTTCCTGTCAAAGGACGGGTTCTTACCGGGTAGGTAAGTCAATCGATCCAAACTCATTCAATTTCCTGTCAAAAGTCGGGGTTCTCACCAGGTACTTAAGTCAATCCAAACACATTATATTTCCTGTCAAAAGTCGGGGTTCTCACCAGGTACTTAGGTCAATCCGAACATTCTATTTCCTGTCAAAGTTCGGGGTTCTCACCAGGTACTTAGGTCAATCCGAACATTCTATTTCCTGTCAAAGTTCGGGGTTCTCACCAGGTACTTAGGTCAATCCAAACACATTCTATATCCTGTCAAAGGTCTGGGTTCTCACCAGGTACTTGGGCCAATCCAAACACATTCTATTTCCTGTGAAAGGTCGGTGTTCTCATCAGGTACTAAAGTAAATCCAAACATTCTATTTCCTGTCAAAGGTCGGGGTTTTAACCAGGTTCTTAGGTCAATCCAAGCACATTCAATTTCCTGTCAAAGGTCCGGGTTCTCACCAGGTACTAAAGTCAATGCAAACACATTCTGTTACCTGTCACTGGTCGAGGTTCTCACCAGGAACTTAAGTGAATCCAAAAACATTCTATTTCCAGTCAAAGGTCCATGTTCTCACCAGGTACTTAAGTAATCCAAACACATTCTATTTCCTGTCAAAGGTCGGGGTTCTCACCAGGTACTTAGGTCAATCCGAACATTGTATTTCCTGTCAAAGTTCGGGGTTCTCACCAGGTACTTAGGTCAATCCGAACATTCTATTTCCTGTCAAAGTTCGGGGTTCTCACCAGGTACTTAGGTCAATCCAAAGACATTCTATTTCCTGTTAAAGGTCGGAGTTCTCACCAGGTACTTAGGTAAATCCCAACATTCTATTTCCTGTTTAAGGTCGGGGTTCTCACCAGGTACTTAGGTATATCCCAACATTCTATTTCCAGACAAAGGTAGGGTTTTCACCAGGTTCTTAGGTCAATCCAAGCACATTATATTTCCTGTCAAAGGTCGGGGTTCTCACCAGGTACTAAAGTCGATGCAAACACATTCTATTTCCTGTCACTGGTCGAGGTTCTCACCAGGAACTTAAGTGAATCCAAACACAATCTATTTCCTGTCAAAGGTCCGGGTTTTCACCAGATACTTAGGTCAATCACTACATTCTATTTCCTATCAAAGGTCGGGTTCTCACCATGTACTTAAGTCAATCCAAACACAATCCATTTCCTGTCAAATGTCGGTGTTCTCACCAGGTACATAGGCCAATCCAAACATTCTATTTCCTGTCAAAGGACGGGTTCTTACCGTGTAGGTAAGTAAATCCATCCAAACACATTCTATTTCCTGTCAAAGGTCGGGGTTCTCACCATGTACTTAAGTCAATCCAAACACAATCCATTTCATGTCAAAGGTCGGTGTTCTCACCAGGTACTTAGGCCAATCCAAAAATTATATTTCCTGTCAAAGGACGGGTTCTTACCGGGCAGGTAAGTCAATCCATCCAAACTCATTCAATTTCCAGGCAAAGGTCCGGGTAAACATGTAGAGGAATACCAGCTTATACTCTGTTACAAGTGAACTTGTACTGGAATGTTAGCATCCCTTGATTGTAGAACATACAGAAGAGTACCTTATATCACATCCCGGTAAACATGTAGAGGAGTACCACCATATCAACGGTTACTAGTGAACTTGTACTGGAATGCTTGCATCCCTTTTGTTTGGAGAAAAAAACACAAGAGTACCTTATATAGCATCCCGGTCACTGGTAAACATGTAGAGGAGTACCACCTTATCAACGGTTACTAGGGAACTTGTACTTGAATGCTTGCATCCTTGTTGTTTGGAGAAAATACAGAAGAGTACCTTATATAGCATCCCGGTCACTGGTAAACATGTAGAGGAATACCAGTTTATATTCTTTTACTAGTGAACTTGTACTGGAATGCTAGCATCCCTGTTGTTTGGAGAAAATACACAAGAGTACCTTATATAACATTCCGGTCACAGGTAACATGTAGAGGAATACCAGCTTATACTCTGTTACTAGTGAACTTGTACTGGAATGCTAGCATCACTGCTGTTTGGAGAAAATACAGAAGAGTACCTTATATAACATCCCGGTCACTGGTAAACATGTAGAGGAATACCAGCTTATACCCGGTTACTAGTGAACTTGTACTAGAATTCTAGCATCCCTGTTGATTGGAGAAAATACAGAAGAGTACCTTATATAACATCCCGATCACTGGTAATCATGTAAAGGAATACCAGCTTATACTCTGTTACTAGTGAATTTTTACTGGAATGCTAGCATCCCTGTTGTTTGGAGAAAATAGAGAAGAGTACCCTATCTAGCATCCCGGTCACTGGTAAACATGTAGAGGAATACCAGCGTATACCATATTACTAGTGAACTTGTGCTGGAATGCCAGCATCCCTGTTGATTGGGGAAAGTACAGACGAGTACCTTATATATCATTCCGGTCACTTGTAAACATGTAGAGGAATACCAGCTTATACTTGGTTACTAGTAAACTTGTACTGGAATGCTAGCATCCCTGTTGATTGGAGAAAATACAGAAGAGTACCTTATATAACATCCTGGTCACCGGTAAACATGTAGAGGAATACCAGCTTATATTCTGTTACTAGTGAACTTGTACTGGAATGCTAGCATCCCTGTTGTTTGGAGAAAATACAGAAGAATACCTTATATAACATCCCGGTCACTGGTAAACATGTAGAGGAATACCAGCTTATACTCTGTTACAAGTGAACTTGTACTGGAATGTTAGCATCCCTGTTGTTTGGAGAAAATACAGAAGAGTACCTTATATAGCATCCCGGTCACTGGTAAACATGTAGAGGAATACCAGCTTATACCCTGTTACTAGTGAACTTGTACTGGAAAGCTAGCATCCCTGTTGATTGGAGAAAATACAGAAGAGTACCTTATATAACATCCCGGTAACTAGTAAACATGTAGAGGTATACCAGCTTATACTCTGTTACTAGTGAACTTGTACTGGAAGGCTAGCATCCCTGTTGATTGGAGAAAATACAGAAGAGTACCTTATATAACATCCCGGTAACTAGTAAACATGTAGAGGAATACCAGCTTATACTCTGTTACTAGTGAACTTGTACTGGAATGCTGTCATTCCTGTTGATTGGAGAAAATACAGAAGAGTACTTTATATCGCATGCCGGTCACTGGTAAACATGTAGAGGACTACCACCTTATCAACGGTTACTAGTGAACTTGTACTTGAATGCTTGCATCCTTGTTGTTTGGAGAAAATACAGAAGAGTACCTTATATAACATCCCGGTCACTGGTAAACATGTAGAGGAATACCAGTTTATATTCTGTTACTAGTGAACTTGTACTGGAATGCTAGCATCCCTGTTGTTTGGAGAAAATACACAAGAGTACCTCATATAACATTCCGGTCACTGGTAACATGTAGAGGAATACCAGCTTATACTCTGTTACTAGTGAATTTGTACTGGAATGCTAGCATCACGGTTGTTTTTAGAAAATACAGAAGAGTACCTTATATAACATCCCGGTCACTGGTAAACATGTAGAGGAATACCAGCTCATACTAGTGAACTTGTACTAGAATGCTAGCATCCCTGTTGATTGGAGAAAATACAGAAGAGTACCTTATATAACATCCCGGTCACTGGTAATCATGTAAAGGAATACCAGCTTATACTCTGTTACTAGTGAACTTTTACTGGAATGCTAGCACCCCGGTTGTTTGGAGAAAATACAGAAGAGTACCCTATCTAGCATCTCTGTCACTGGTAAACATGTAGAGGAATACCAGCGTATACCCTGTTACTAGTGAACTTGTGCTGGAATGCCAGCATCCCTGTTGATTGGGGAAAGTACAGGCGAGTACCTTATATAACATTCCGGTCACTTGTAAACATGTAGAGGAATACCAGCTTATACTTGGTTACTAGTAAACTTGTACTGGAATGCTAGCATCCCTGTTGATTGGAGAAAATACAGAAGAGTACCTTATATGGAATCCCGGACACTGGTAACATGTAGAGGAGTACAAGCTTATACCCTGTTAGTAGTGAACTTGCACTGGAATGCTAGATTCCAGTTGTTTGGAGGAAATACAGAAGAATACGTTATATAACATCCTGGTCACCGGTAAACATGTAGAGGAATACCAGCTTATATTCTGTTACTAGTGAACTTGTACTGGAATGCTAGCATTCCTGTTGATTGGCGAAAATACAGAAGAGTACCTTATATAACATCCTGGTCACCGGTAAACATGTAGAGGAATACCAGCTTATACTCTGATACTAGTGAACTTGTACTGGAATGCTAGCATCCCTGTCGTTTGGAGAAAATACAGAAGAGTACCTTATATAACATCCCGGTCACTGGTAACATGTAGAGGAATACCAGCTTATACTCTGTTACAAGTGAACTTGTACTGGAATGCTAGCATCCATGTTGTTTGGAGAAAATACAGAAGAGTACCTTATATAACATCCCGGTCACTGGTAAACATGTAGAGGAATACCAGCTTATACTCTGTTACTAGTGAACTTGTACTGGAATGCTAGCATCCATGTTGTTTGGAGAAAATACAGAAGAGTACCTTATATAACATCCCGGTCACTAGTAAACATGTAGAGGTATACAAGCTTATACTCTGTTACTAGTGAACTTGTACTGGAAGGCTAGCATCCCTGTTGATTGGAGAAAATACAGAAGAGTACTTTATATCGCATGCCGGTCACTGGTAAACATGTAGAGGAGTACCACCTTATCAACGGTTACTAGTGAACTTGTACTAGAATGCTTGCATCCTTGTTGTTTGGAGAAAATACAGAAGAGTACCTTATATAACATCCCGGTCACTGGTAAACATGTAGAGGAATACCAGCTTATACTCTGTTACTAGTGAACTTGTACTGGAATGCTGTCATTCCTGTTGATTGGAGAAAATACTGAAGAGTACTTTATATAGCATCCCGGTCACTGGTAAACATGTAGAGGAGTACCACCTTATCAACGGTTACTAGTGAACTTGTACTTGAATGCTTGCATCCTTGTTGTTTGGAGAAAATACAGAAGAGTACCTTATATAGCATCCCGGTCACTGGTAAACATGTAGAGGAATAACAGTTTATATTCTGTTAGTAGTGAACTTGTACTGGAATGCTAGCATCCCTGTTGTTTGGAGAAAATACACAAGAGTACCTCATATAACATTCCGGTCACTGGTAACATGTAGAGGAATACCAGCTTATACTCTGTTACTAGTGAATTTGTACTGGAATGCTAGCATCACTGTTGTTTGGAGAAAATACAGAAGAGTACCTTATATAACATCCCGGTCACTGGTAAACATGTAGAGGAAAACCAGCTTATACTGGTGAACTTGTACTAGAATGCTAGCATCCCTGTTGATTGGAGAAAATACAGAAGAGTACCTTATATAACATCCCGGTCACTGGTAATCATGTAAAGGAATACCAGCTTATACTCTGTTACTAGTGAACTTTTACTGGAATGCTAGCAGCCCGGTTGTTTGGAGAAAATACAGAAGAGTACCCTATCTAGCATCCCTGTCACTGTAGAGGAATACCAGCGTATACCCTGTTACTAGTGAACTTGTACTGGAATGCCAGCATCCCTGTTGATTGGGGAAAGTACAGACGAGTACCTTATATAACATTCCGGTCACTTGTAAACATGTAGAGGAATACCAGCTTATTCCCGGCTACTAGTAAACTTGTACTGGAATGCTAGCATCCCTGTTGATTGGAGAAAATACAGAAGAGTACCTTATATAACATTCCGGTCACTTGTAAACATGTAGAGGAGTACAAGCTTATGCCCTGTTAGTAGTGAACTTGCACTGGAATGCTAGCATCCCTGTTGTTTGGAGAAAATACAGAAGAATACCTTATATAACATCCTGGTCACCGGTAAACATGTAGAGGAATACCAGCTTATATTCTGTTACTAGTGAACTTGTACTGGAATGCTAGCATCCTTGTTGATTGGCGAAAATACAGAAGAGTACCATATATAACATCCTGGTCACCGGTAAACATGTAGAGGAGTACCAACTGATCCAGGGTTACTAGCGAAATTGTTTTGGAATGCTAGCATCCCGGTTCATTGGTTAAGATAAGCTTATCCTCGTTATAATTTATATATTGCTAGCATGCATGCTCACTGGTGAACATGTAGAGGAGAGTTAGCTTATTCTAGGTTATTAAAGAACTACACGATTTCGAGCATCCCTGGTGATGGGGAAAATGAAGACGAGTATCAGCTGATCCCCGGATACTAGTAAACTGGATCTTGAGTACTGGCATTCCAGTCACTGGTGAACATGTATAGGAGTACCTGCGTATGCCTGGTAATTTGTAAACATGTTGAGGATTGCTAGCATCGCCGGTCACTGGTGAACATATAAATGTGTACCTTGCTTTTCATGGTTACTTGTTTATTCTTTGGAGACTTCTTGCAATCCCAGTCAACATTTATGTTAGTTCTTGCTTATTCCTCATTACTGTTGAACATGTAGAGAAGTACGATGCTAACATTTCTCGGTAACTGGTAAACCAGCTTCTACACGGTCATTAATTGATTTATGCAGCAGGAGTAATCGCTTGGATACGTGTAATTTGTACACAATTGTAAGCTATCCCTGTCACTAATAAATTTCTAGAAGAGTGAAAGCTTATCCCTTGCCGGTCATTCGTAACCTTGTACAGCTTATCACTGATTTCTTGTGAATATGTTATTATGAACGGTCACTAATGGATTTGCACAGCAGTGCTAGCTTATTCCTGTCAACCGTAAACTATCTCTGGTAACGAGTGAACTTGTAAAGTAAGGGACCAATAACCCCCAAACCTCCTTCGTAATTTAATAAGAAAGAGAACAATATATAATTAACACTGATTAAAGAACCTTATTTAACACAACATTCGTCTCATCTGTAAGATAGGAATGTCATTTCAACTGACAATGCTAGATAAAAAGGGTTTTAATAGTACATCTGGTTACCTACCAGGTCTACCACTCGCATTATAATCTGTTATATTATTTCATCAACTAGGCCAACGAAAGATAACTCTTGAATAGCTAAGGAAATGTAGTACAAATAAGACTTTGAGGTAAAATTTCTGACGAACGCTGTTTAAAAGATTGTGAATTTGGTCAAGCGGAAGGGCTTCCTGGTCAGGATATTACTAATGCTTTTATGATTACCAAGGCCAGAATATATCGACGTATATAGAATTCTATTAAATCATTCTTCATATACAAAATCAACCAAAATAAAACAAATTTGTTTACAAATATTTGCGTCTCAGGTACGTATAATCATTGCAGTTCTAATTATATACGTATGATTGCCGGAATATAAAATAAAACATAACAGATCAGTTTTGTAAGAATCATTGGCTTTTCTTGCTACACCGGTCGCCAACATTCGTATAAAACAGGTCATGACGGGATGTGAGTTTTTTTATAAGGGCACATCTTCATTGAATTGAGCTATACAAATTTTGATTGATAAACCCGTGATGGTGATCATAGAACTTAAATATATACACTTTTAACGTCTCAAATCTGAGTATTGGTGTAACGAAGAACGAAATAGTATCGTAATTTTGTGTTAGTTATATCTTTCAGTTTTCCTGATCTGTCAAAATGCTAGACACTCTTATACTTAATATGTTTTGTAAGAAATCAGGTAACGCGCCTATTTACTATATACATTAATTGAAAATAACGTGACAAAAAGAAGATATGACAAAAATTGATACTATTAAAATAAAATCAATTTAAATGTAAGTTATGTCTTGTCCATTTAGTCATTGTATTTCAAAGTAATATACTTAACTCCTTTTTAAGGTTTATTTCTGTACGTGAGTTTGTGTGGTATTTTCTACATGAAAAATTCTTACAATAAAACACATTTTCATTTAAAATTTTTAAGTAATTACAAATAAAGGTTATGTTTTAACCACATGAAACTTTATTTCATTGAACTTGTAATACAACAAGCACAGGAATTGAAGTGGGATGTTGGGATTTTGTCTTTATTTTCCGGTTTACAACACTAAACGTCTTTGTGTTACAATTGTGACTAATTTAGAAGTGCTTCACAGGAAGCAAAATCTCAACGCACTTAAACAGTACAATAGACTGTGATATTTTGGGACGTTGAATAGGTTGAAACTATGAAAAATGCGATTTTATGGAAAGATATAAAATTTGATCAATTATCTGCTGACACATCGTCCTAAACACAAATGCGCAAACAATGGCTATTGTAATAATATAAATAATTAAAAAAAATAAAATTAAATTAATGGAAAATATTTAACACAGCGTTGCGTTTGATAAGTAGAATGAGTTGTTTCTCAGAAGTCCTTTACATAGCAATAATTGAATTTTAAATTCATTTAGACCTACTTCTAGAAATAGACTCAGGAAAACTACAAACTAGACTCTACGAAAAGCGTAACTTCCCAATTATCAAGTACATCTGCATATGAAATAAACGCTCTTGAGTACCTAATCAATTTGGAGATGCATACTCCATGTGCAGGTGTGTGGAATGTTGTCGCACAAAAATGGCAATTTCACAGTAGGAAAATAATATATGTGATGCTTAGGACGTTCTGTCTGTATTAAAGCACAAAATGACATTTCCAGTCATGAAAATTAGTTATTTGAGTAAAGAAAAAGGTCCTGATTGAAACAATATATTCATGTTTAAGACCTTTACCAATGTTGCTAGGAACGAAACGCCAATCCGGTTACAAATTGACATATTTTAGTGAAGTAGATTATACTAATTAAAAAAATATATTTTTGCTAAGGCCTTTTTAAAACGGCTATCTTGTTGCGATGACTTTGACCCATTATTTTGACATTGGGCTCAAATTGAAGCTCTTTCCCTACTGATCACTTTAAAACTATATATTTACTTTATTATATCCAACCGTTTTTAAGTTATGAGCAAACACCGATAAACCTAAAAGCGTCAAGGGTTGTTGCTCGAAAACGGTTCATCGCACAGTTTTAGACCAAACGTACCAAATAAATGTCTTTTATAATAGGAGTAGTTTTCATATTATTGTCTTATTCCATTGACTTTTGACCTTTGTCATTGATATTTTTAAATGCAATTTACGTCACTTAGGATAACATGTGGTGGTCCCAAGTCTCTAGGACTTACGGTTTTCGAATAAAAAAATTTATGAGTTGCGACACTTTTCGGGTCAGAAACACGTAAACAGAGAAAATTTGTTTTGCGTGATAAATATGGCCAGATTTTGAGTATCGGTAAGGGTTCCGAATTAATCTGCTAATAATGTTGACTGTGTTCGGGTAGATAACTCTGATACTAAAATTAGATCGGTCTCAGATGGTGAATCAGGACATCTCAAGGTACGAGCGATCAAAGGTACCAAGTATTGAAATGATATGTCACAAACACTTTTTGGCAGACCTAGTTGCAAATTAGGCGAAAAAGAGAAAACAATAATCATAAGAAATAAAGAAAGGTCTTTCCTCTAGTGAAAAAGACCTTAATAACTATTCTTTCAATCGCTAACAGTGGACCTATTAAAGTAAACATAATTTAGTTTGGATGTTTTGGATAAAACCTGACTAAGGCAGGTTGCAGCGTGCATTTTTTAACCATATGCGTTGCCTATCAATAAATTTTAATCTTAAGAATGTTTTCATGATTGAGTTGAGTTGTTTTAAGAGAATTCGTATGTTATGATGTAATGATACATTCTTATTCAAAAGGAGCGTGTACTGTTGTATTTTCAATGAAATACCTATACTCTGTTTGAATATATAACTATCGTGTGCCATGGACATTTTGATCATCTTTCATGTAACGAAATGTGTGAGAACAATCTCTATGGCATGTAGTTGCTGATTTAAGACTTTAGCAAACAAAAAAGTGACAGCAACCCATTTTTGGTGAATTGTTGGACGAAATGTTTAAATGTAGTTTCTTGTCTGACTTTGACATTGAGAGGAAATAGATCTATTAATATAGTAATATCAATTATATTATGCTAATTGCGTGATATTTCAATATACATTTTAACAATGTTATGCTCATTGAGCCAATATATTCCACGCCTGCAATTATGAGTAATATGTTTTAGTAAGAAGAGTCCTCGCAATCATGCAAGACATATTGCAAAATAAACAATTATTCACAAATCTGTTTTTTTAATTCACCAGATCTTATTTGATTTTGTACATTATCAAGTGTTTCTTGTTTACAACATATATTTGCTGATGTTCAGCTTAACGATATAAGGGCTATATTTTGGGAAATGAGGCATATTTCATGAAAAGAAAGTTGACGCAAAGCGATGCGCCTGACTGTGTTATGGACTGGATATGTATGAGAAGGAATCCCGTTTCAGATCAGTATATTGTCCCAATATTTGTGTGTCGTTTGAACTCCATTTGCCCTGCTGACATATATACAATATAAAATTCTAACAATTATTAACACGCATTAATAAGGAACTGTAAATAATAATGAAGTGTGGTGCTGCCTTGTCGTTTGAACTCCATTTGCCCTGCTGACATATGTGCAATATAAAATTCTAACAATTATTAACATGCATTAATACGGAACTGTAAACAATAATGAAGTGTGGTGCTGCCTTGTCGTTTGAACTCCATTTACCCTGCTGACATATGTACAATATAAAATTCTAACAATTATTAACACGCATTAATACGGAACTGTAAACAGTAATGAAGTGTGGTGATGCCTTGTCGTTTGAACTTCATTTACCCTGCTGACATGTGTACTATATAAAATTCTAACAATTATTAACACGCATTAATAAGGAACGGTAACAATAATGAAGTGTCGTGATGCCTTGTCGTTTGAACTCCATTTGCCCTGCTGACATAGTACAATATAAAATTCTAACAATTATTAACAGGCATTAATAAGGAACTGTAAACAATAATGAAGTGTTGTGCTGCCTTGTCGTTTAATACTTCATTTGCCCTGCTGACATATGTACAATATAAAATTCGTTATAAGTTTTCTAACAATTATTACCAGAACTATATTTTATCACATATCAGATTTATTACAATATCAAGATTTTTCCTGTTTACAACTATAAATATCCTTGCATTTAAAATTATAAATAAAATCACGTGCTGACTGGCTACTTCAAAGGAAAAAGACTCTTAATGCACTTATAAACATACAATAGACTGATGCTATAAATATTAATTAATTTTGGAGGAAGATATAAATGTTTATAATTTATCTTCCGTGTAAAACCAAACCATAATCTTAACGAACAATATCTATTGTTTTTATATTATTATTTTTGTTCATTTGCCTTGATGACTTATGTGCAAAATCAAGACATGTTACGATTATAATATGAAAGACAAACGTGTATTTGTTTCAGTTATATATCACATATCAGAAAACAGTACACATGTTAAATCATATAGTTTAATGGAAATTGCACATCTCATTCTGTAAAAATTATAAAGAAAAACATTATTTGCAGATTTATAGTATATTTATGGCGCTAATCGTTTCAAGGAAATAAAAGTCAGGATATTTAGCAAGGTAATCAAGCTGTTTTTTTCACTCCCTCCCCCCCCCAAAAAAAAGACAGTGCAAAAGCTGTACTTCTATAAATAGTTCTGAAAGTGGAATAAAATATGTTGTCCGGATTTTTGACTAGTCTTCTCTGGAATCGTACAGTATTTTGAAGTTGAAATTACAGTTGAGAGGTTAAGGTTCACGATTTTTCAGTTATTTGGACAAATTAACTCAACAGGTAGAAACAGTTTACTTTAATTGGGAATAAAGAACGTTTTACCTCCTAATAACATTACTTTATTAGGGAATAAAGAACTTATTACCTCCTAATAACATTACGAACGTATTACCTCCTAATAACATTACTTTATTAAAATGTTGACACATTCAACTGAGCCATCCACAGCAAACACTCAACTTAAGTTTAAACATTAAGTCTGTGATATGTTTAAGTAATGAAAGGTTTGGAATTGAAAAAATGATTTTAAAGAAGATACAACTCTGTCTTAGTTTTCTACTATCCAGAATCAACCCTTAAACATAAATGTCCAAACAGTGGATACGGAATATTATATTTTATTTATTTTCACAGTGCATGTTTAAAACACTTAACTTCCCTGTATTAAATTTGTGACAAAATAGAAGTGGAACACACAGCAAGCTCTCAACGCACTTTTAATCGTGCAATAGAATGTGGTATTGTTAGATTTCAAACTGTGAGATGCGATTTTAGACAAGAACGCCACAATAAACACAAATGCGTAAACAATGGCTATTGTTATATTTTTTTATTATCTTCAAAACTGTAGAAACATAGCTGGTTGTAAGACACTTGATATAATATAAATTAATAATGTTTGGCTAAATGAAACCTATATAAACCAGTAATTTGAAGAAAATAAAATATAATTCATGACAAATATGCACAGAGGTGGTGAGGGGGATAACTTGGTCACTTTTTGACCTTTCCAAAATATACTGAAAGGGACCTGTTTTCATTAAATAGATGTGTTTTTACAACCAATTTAAATATATGAATGGGTGGGGTTTGAAAATTCAATATATGATTAGTTCTAATTTTATAATGTATACCAAAGGATGGATTTTATCTGTCGTCCGCAGACCTGTTCCTAAAAGTGTCCTTAGTTACCCACCCCCGGTGAAAATAAGTCCAGTTGTTTTTTCGATGTCTTTTCAATAGCAATACATTTTCCAATTTTGTTTTGAAAGATCAAAACAGTTCGGGTTAAAAAATATAAATCAATGTATCAGGTCTAGAGACAAGACAGCCTACTTATTTCTAATTATGTAATATTTTACATAATTTACTAAGTGTTAATTAGACTGGTGTCCTATGCAGTACGATTTTGAAAGGTATACAGACTCTGAATGTTTTTGTGACTGTACCATAGCTTTCATCACTAGATAATTAGTTTGACTACTAGAGCAGTAGATTATCCACTTCAATCGATCAATAGGTAACTTCGATGAAAAGCCTAATCACTTGATCGACAGCACAGTCACAACATCAATATCTTAACATTCAATCAGTAGCTCTATTGCTTGATCTGTGCATGCCGATCATTTATCATTTATTCCATAATCGTACTCAGTCGACCAAAACCTAATCAAGCAATCAAATGCTCAATCAATCGATTTTATGACTTTGTAATTGCATTCCGTATAGTGTTGACTATTACATTGAATGTTTTAATCAATCGATCAATGTTTTATACTTATAGGTTAAAATGATGGGTCCATATTTTTGAATTATTCTTATAATATTTGTTAGATTGTGTTCCTAGATCTAAAATAGCTATATAAAGATAAAAAAAATCAATTAAACGATCAATTTAAAGGAAAATAAGTTATCATGACATCAGAAGAATATAAAATAGACCCTATATTAGCTGAAAATCAATCAAGCTGAGTGTATTACTTGTAAGTATGTGTAGGCAAGAAGCCCGGAAGCTGATTGTATTAAGTAACAGTTAGTGCATGTAGTTGGGAGGTCAGGTAAGCTGAATTTACAAACTAATTTTTACTTCGTGTAATCGACTTATGAATATTAAGGAAAGATAATCAGGAAACGATAAGTCATCACAAGAAAAAAATATGGCATCAGTCATACCACTCAAGTTGAAATATTGTAATATCCGATGGTAGTCATAACCAAGTAAGAAGTAAGGAAAGTAGATACGAAAAACGGTACAAATCAATGACACATATATTCCACAATGGTCTACTAAGATGACGCGCGTTAAGTTTTCTAAGTGAGGTTTTAAGTAATGACTTCACTATAGCCAGCCACTGCTTATGTAGACATCCTTGGAAATATTGATATCAGTAAAGACTCGTGAGTACCTGATCGATTTGGAGATGCATATTTCATATGCAGGTGTATCTGGAATGGAAATGGAAATGGAGCATTCACAATAAGAACCGACATTAACTGTAATTACCTTTATTCAATAAGGTACCGAAGCATAGTGGACTACGAATCTGCTGGTCTGGGACCATACATAGAGGGTTCCCTGTGCACGACTCACAGAGCAGCGCAGCGCGTCGCAGGGAGTGAATAGCGGAAACCTTCTCGTTGAGGTTGTCAGGTCATTATACGTTAAGCCTGTTGGAGTAGTGGGTAACTCATATTGAGAGTACCACGCTCCCTGTATGATAAAGACGCCTTTTGTAAATTTCCAAAAAGAGAAATGCTAACTTATGAATGCCTTTGCTGTGGCAGTCAATTTTTTGTTTCTTTTATCTCATAACGTCCCTTTTTCTGTTGATTGATCGTTTTTCTTGTTCACTTGGCAATCCTACTTATATTCACTGCACTTTCAAAGAGGAGATGATTGAAAATCACAAATAGGTATTGGAATACTTTGGTCTCAAAATTGAAGACGAAGATTGTGATCTCCCTTGTTTTATTCGATACCAAAACTTCACAAAAATCCATACAAACAACGTTTCTTAGCAGGATCGTCTAAGTGTACTACCAAAACACTATCGCAACTCCTGATCACTATTTTAACAACCGTAAAACGGGACTTCAAAAATACAGTGACACTTTCTACTCCTGGATTTGAATAAATGTAATGTGGATATTTAAAAAAATGAAAGATGGGCATCTTGAGGTCTTGATGTTTAACCTATTGTAACAGCATTAAACCTTTGATTTTTCGCTCTATACGGCCATCCATCATATGCAGCTTAAGGCCAGGCTCCTTTTGCAAGAAAAAAAGGAAACACACGGAATAAATAACTGGTAATAAGCCATGACAGAACTTACTTGATCGTCATCAATGACTCTAGATCTAAAACTAGATATAGTGAATACCAAATCTGTTATATGTTAGATTTTCTGATTGACAACAAATTCGTCATGTTTTGGAGTAGCTTTAAATACATCAAGCGTACTAGGTAAGAGGGTTGGCATAATGTAGCCGATCGGAGGTTGAATAGTTCTAACTGTCGTAACAATAATTAATATTTCAGGCCTATCCATTTAGTTTTATCTACTGAAGAATTCTGTTGAATAATTTATTATAAAGTTTTGTTTCAATAATAATACAAAAACCATCCAAACACATTATATTTCATGTCAAAGGTCGGGGTTCTCACCAGGTACTTAAGTCAACCCAAACACATTATATTTCCTGTCAAAGATCGGGGTTCTCACCAGGTACTAAAGTAAATCCAAACATATTATATTTCCTGTCACGAGTCGGGGTTCTCACAAGGTACTTAATTGAATCCAAACACATTTTATTTCATGTCAATGGTCTGGGTTTTCACCAGGTACTTAGGCCAATCCAAACACATTCTATTTCCTGTCAAAGGTCGGGGTTCTCACCAGGTACTTAGGTCAATCCAAACACATTCTATTTCCTGTCAAAGGTCCGGGTTCTCACCAGGTACTTAAGTCAATCCAAACACATTCGATTTCCTGTCAAAGGTCGGGGTTCTCACCAGGTACTTAGGTCAATCAAAGCACATTTTATTTTCTGTCAAAAGTCTGGGTTTTCACCAGGTACTTCGGCGAATCCAAACACATTCTATTTCCTGTCACAGGTCGGGGTTCTCACCAGGTACTTTAGTCAATCCAAGCACCAGGTACTTAGGTAAATCCCAACATTCTTTTTCCTGTCGAAGGTCGGGTGTTCTCATCAGGTACTTAAGTCAATCAAAAAATATTCTATTTCCTGTCAAAGGTAGGGCTCTCACCAGGTACTTAGGTCAATCCAAGCACATTATATTTCCTGTCAAAGGTCGGGCTTTTCACCAGGTACTAAAATCAATCCAAACACATTATACTTCCTGTCACTGGTCGAGGTTCTCACCAGGAACTTAAGTGAATCCAAACACATTCTATTTCCAGTCAAAGGTCCAGGTGTTTACCAGTTACTTAAGTCAATCCAAACACATTCTATTTCCTGTCAAAGGCCCATGTTCTCACCAGGTACTTAAGTCGAACCAAACACATTCTATTTCCTGTCAAAGGTCAGGGTTCACACCAGGTACTTAGGTCAATCCGAACATTCTATTTCCTGTCAAAGTTCGGAGTTCTCACCAGGTACTTAGGTCAATCCAAACACATTCTATTTCCTGTCAAAGGTCGGGGTTCTCACCAGGTACTAAAGTAAATCCAAACATTCTATTTCCTGTCAAAGGTCGGGGTTTTAACCAGGTTCTTAGGTCAATCCAAGCACATTCTATTTCCTGTCAAAGGTCCGGGTTCTCACCAGGAACTTAAGTGAATCCAAACACAATCTATTTCCTGTCAAAGGCCCATGTTCTCACCAGGTACTTAGTAAATCCAAACACATTCTATTTCCTGTTAAAGGTCGGGGTTCTCACCAGGTACTTAGGTAAATCCCAACATTCTATTTCCTGTTAAAGGTCGGGGTTCTCACCAGGTACTTAGGTAAATCCCAACATTCTATTTCCTGACAAAGGTAGGGTTTTCACCAGGTTCTTAGGTCAATCCAAGCACATTATATTTCCTGTCAAAGGTCGGGGTTCTCACCAGGTACTAAAGTCAATGCAAACACATTCTATTTCCTGTCACTGGTCGAGGTTCTCACCAGGAACTTAAGTGAATCCAAACACATTCTATTTCCAGTCAAAGGTCTGGGTTTTCACCAGGTACTTAAGTCAATCCAAACACATTCTATTTCCTGTCACGGGTCGGGGTTCTCACCAGGTATTTAAGTTGATCCAAACACAATCTATTTCCTGTCAAAGGTCGGGGTTCTCACCAGGTACTTAGGCCAATCCAAACACATTCTATTTCCTGTCAAAGGTCGGAGTTTTTCCCAGGTACTTAGGTAAATCCCTACATTCTATTTCCTGTCAAAGGTCGGGTTCTCACCATGTACTTAAGTCAATCCAAACACAATCCATTTCATGTCAAAGGTCGGTGTTCTCACCAGGTACTTAGGCCAATCCAAAAATTCTATTTCCTGTCAAAGGACGGGTTCTTACCGGGTAGGTAAGTCAATCGATCCAAACTCATTCAATTTCCTGTCAAAAGTCGGGGTTCTCACCAGGTACTTAAGTCAATCCAAACACATTATATTTCCTGTCAAAAGTCGGGGTTCTCACCAGGTACTTAGGTCAATCCGAACATTCTATTTCCTGTCAAAGTTCGGGGTTCTCACCAGGTACTTAGGTCAATCCGAACATTCTATTTCCTGTCAAAGTTCGGGGTTCTCACCAGGTACTTAGGTCAATCCAAACACATTCTATATCCTGTCAAAGGTCTGGGTTCTCACCAGGTACTTGGGCCAATCCAAACACATTCTATTTCCTGTGAAAGGTCGGTGTTCTCATCAGGTACTAAAGTAAATCCAAACATTCTATTTCCTGTCAAAGGTCGGGGTTTTAACCAGGTTCTTAGGTCAATCCAAGCACATTCAATTTCCTGTCAAAGGTCCGGGTTCTCACCAGGTACTAAAGTCAATGCAAACACATTCTGTTACCTGTCACTGGTCGAGGTTCTCACCAGGAACTTAAGTGAATCCAAAAACATTCTATTTCCAGTCAAAGGTCCATGTTCTCACCAGGTACTTAAGTAATCCAAACACATTCTATTTCCTGTCAAAGGTCGGGGTTCTCACCAGGTACTTAGGTCAATCCGAACATTGTATTTCCTGTCAAAGTTCGGGGTTCTCACCAGGTACTTAGGTCAATCCGAACATTCTATTTCCTGTCAAAGTTCGGGGTTCTCACCAGGTACTTAGGTCAATCCAAAGACATTCTATTTCCTGTTAAAGGTCGGAGTTCTCACCAGGTACTTAGGTAAATCCCAACATTCTATTTCCTGTTTAAGGTCGGGGTTCTCACCAGGTACTTAGGTATATCCCAACATTCTATTTCCAGACAAAGGTAGGGTTTTCACCAGGTTCTTAGGTCAATCCAAGCACATTATATTTCCTGTCAAAGGTCGGGGTTCTCACCAGGTACTAAAGTCGATGCAAACACATTCTATTTCCTGTCACTGGTCGAGGTTCTCACCAGGAACTTAAGTGAATCCAAACACAATCTATTTCCTGTCAAAGGTCCGGGTTTTCACCAGATACTTAGGTCAATCACTACATTCTATTTCCTATCAAAGGTCGGGTTCTCACCATGTACTTAAGTCAATCCAAACACAATCCATTTCCTGTCAAATGTCGGTGTTCTCACCAGGTACATAGGCCAATCCAAACATTCTATTTCCTGTCAAAGGACGGGTTCTTACCGTGTAGGTAAGTAAATCCATCCAAACACATTCTATTTCCTGTCAAAGGTCGGGGTTCTCACCATGTACTTAAGTCAATCCAAACACAATCCATTTCATGTCAAAGGTCGGTGTTCTCACCAGGTACTTAGGCCAATCCAAAAATTATATTTCCTGTCAAAGGACGGGTTCTTACCGGGCAGGTAAGTCAATCCATCCAAACTCATTCAATTTCCAGGCAAAGGTCCGGGTAAACATGTAGAGGAATACCAGCTTATACTCTGTTACAAGTGAACTTGTACTGGAATGTTAGCATCCCTTGATTGTAGAACATACAGAAGAGTACCTTATATCACATCCCGGTAAACATGTAGAGGAGTACCACCATATCAACGGTTACTAGTGAACTTGTACTGGAATGCTTGCATCCCTTTTGTTTGGAGAAAAAAACACAAGAGTACCTTATATAGCATCCCGGTCACTGGTAAACATGTAGAGGAGTACCACCTTATCAACGGTTACTAGGGAACTTGTACTTGAATGCTTGCATCCTTGTTGTTTGGAGAAAATACAGAAGAGTACCTTATATAGCACCCCGGTCACTGGTAAACATGTAGAGGAATACCAGTTTATATTCTTTTACTAGTGAACTTGTACTGGAATGCTAGCATCCCTGTTGTTTGGAGAAAATACACAAGAGTACCTTATATAACATTCCGGTCACTGGTAACATGTAGAGGAATACCAGCTTATACTCTGTTACTAGTGAACTTGTACTGGAATGCTAGCATCACTGCTGTTTGGAGAAAATACAGAAGAGTACCTTATATAACATCCCGGTCACTGGTAAACATGTAGAGGAATACCAGCTTATACCCGGTTACTAGTGAACTTGTACTAGAATTCTAGCATCCCTGTTGATTGGAGAAAATACAGAAGAGTACCTTATATAACATCCCGATCACTGGTAATCATGTAAAGGAATACCAGCTTATACTCTGTTACTAGTGAATTTTTACTGGAATGCTAGCATCCCTGTTGTTTGGAGAAAATAGAGAAGAGTACCCTATCTAGCATCCCGGTCACTGGTAAACATGTAGAGGAATACCAGCGTATACCATATTACTAGTGAACTTGTGCTGGAATGCCAGCATCCCTGTTGATTGGGGAAAGTACAGACGAGTACCTTATATATCATTCCGGTCACTTGTAAACATGTAGAGGAATACCAGCTTATACTTGGTTACTAGTAAACTTGTACTGGAATGCTAGCATCCCTGTTGATTGGAGAAAATACAGAAGAGTACCTTATATAACATCCTGGTCACCGGTAAACATGTAGAGGAATACCAGCTTATATTCTGTTACTAGTGAACTTGTACTGGAATGCTAGCATCCCTGTTGTTTGGAGAAAATACAGAAGAATACCTTATATAACATCCCGGTCACTGGTAAACATGTAGAGGAATACCAGCTTATACTCTGTTACAAGTGAACTTGTACTGGAATGTTAGCATCCCTGTTGTTTGGAGAAAATACAGAAGAGTACCTTATATAGCATCCCGGTCACTGGTAAACATGTAGAGGAATACCAGCTTATACCCTGTTACTAGTGAACTTGTACTGGAAAGCTAGCATCCCTGTTGATTGGAGAAAATACAGAAGAGTACCTTATATAACATCCCGGTAACTAGTAAACATGTAGAGGTATACCAGCTTATACTCTGTTACTAGTGAACTTGTACTGGAAGGCTAGCATCCCTGTTGATTGGAGAAAATACAGAAGAGTACCTTATATAACATCCCGGTAACTAGTAAACATGTAGAGGAATACCAGCTTATACTCTGTTACTAGTGAACTTGTACTGGAATGCTGTCATTCCTGTTGATTGGAGAAAATACAGAAGAGTACTTTATATCGCATGCCGGTCACTGGTAAACATGTAGAGGAGTACCACCTTATCAACGGTTACTAGTGAACTTGTACTTGAATGCTTGCATCCTTGTTGTTTGGAGAAAATACAGAAGAGTACCTTATATAACATCCCGGTCACTGGTAAACATGTAGAGGAATACCAGTTTATATTCTGTTACTAGTGAACTTGTACTGGAATGCTAGCATCCCTGTTGTTTGGAGAAAATACACAAGAGTACCTCATATAACATTCCGGTCACTGGTAACATGTAGAGGAATACCAGCTTATACTCTGTTACTAGTGAATTTGTACTGGAATGCTAGCATCACGGTTGTTTTTAGAAAATACAGAAGAGTACCTTATATAACATCCCGGTCACTGGTAAACATGTAGAGGAATACCAGCTCATACTAGTGAACTTGTACTAGAATGCTAGCATCCCTGTTGATTGGAGAAAATACAGAAGAGTACCTTATATAACATCCCGGTCACTGGTAATCATGTAAAGGAATACCAGCTTATACTCTGTTACTAGTGAACTTTTACTGGAATGCTAGCACCCCGGTTGTTTGGAGAAAATACAGAAGAGTACCCTATCTAGCATCTCTGTCACTGGTAAACATGTAGAGGAATACCAGCGTATACCCTGTTACTAGTGAACTTGTGCTGGAATGCCAGCATCCCTGTTGATTGGGGAAAGTACAGGCGAGTACCTTATATAACATTCCGGTCACTTGTAAACATGTAGAGGAATACCAGCTTATACTTGGTTACTAGTAAACTTGTACTGGAATGCTAGCATCCCTGTTGATTGGAGAAAATACAGAAGAGTACCTTATATGGAATCCCGGACACTGGTAACATGTAGAGGAGTACAAGCTTATACCCTGTTAGTAGTGAACTTGCACTGGAATGCTAGATTCCAGTTGTTTGGAGGAAATACAGAAGAATACGTTATATAACATCCTGGTCACCGGTAAACATGTAGAGGAATACCAGCTTATATTCTGTTACTAGTGAACTTGTACTGGAATGCTAGCATTCCTGTTGATTGGCGAAAATACAGAAGAGTACCTTATATAACATCCTGGTCACCGGTAAACATGTAGAGGAATACCAGCTTATACTCTGATACTAGTGAACTTGTACTGGAATGCTAGCATCCCTGTCGTTTGGAGAAAATACAGAAGAGTACCTTATATAACATCCCGGTCACTGGTAACATGTAGAGGAATACCAGCTTATACTCTGTTACAAGTGAACTTGTACTGGAATGCTAGCATCCATGTTGTTTGGAGAAAATACAGAAGAGTACCTTATATAACATCCCGGTCACTGGTAAACATGTAGAGGAATACCAGCTTATACTCTGTTACTAGTGAACTTGTACTGGAATGCTAGCATCCATGTTGTTTGGAGAAAATACAGAAGAGTACCTTATATAACATCCCGGTCACTAGTAAACATGTAGAGGTATACAAGCTTATACTCTGTTACTAGTGAACTTGTACTGGAAGGCTAGCATCCCTGTTGATTGGAGAAAATACAGAAGAGTACTTTATATCGCATGCCGGTCACTGGTAAACATGTAGAGGAGTACCACCTTATCAACGGTTACTAGTGAACTTGTACTAGAATGCTTGCATCCTTGTTGTTTGGAGAAAATACAGAAGAGTACCTTATATAACATCCCGGTCACTGGTAAACATGTAGAGGAATACCAGCTTATACTCTGTTACTAGTGAACTTGTACTGGAATGCTGTCATTCCTGTTGATTGGAGAAAATACTGAAGAGTACTTTATATAGCATCCCGGTCACTGGTAAACATGTAGAGGAGTACCACCTTATCAACGGTTACTAGTGAACTTGTACTTGAATGCTTGCATCCTTGTTGTTTGGAGAAAATACAGAAGAGTACCTTATATAGCATCCCGGTCACTGGTAAACATGTAGAGGAATAACAGTTTATATTCTGTTAGTAGTGAACTTGTACTGGAATGCTAGCATCCCTGTTGTTTGGAGAAAATACACAAGAGTACCTCATATAACATTCCGGTCACTGGTAACATGTAGAGGAATACCAGCTTATACTCTGTTACTAGTGAATTTGTACTGGAATGCTAGCATCACTGTTGTTTGGAGAAAATACAGAAGAGTACCTTATATAACATCCCGGTCACTGGTAAACATGTAGAGGAAAACCAGCTTATACTAGTGAACTTGTACTAGAATGCTAGCATCCCTGTTGATTGGAGAAAATACAGAAGAGTACCTTATATAACATCCCGGTCACTGGTAATCATGTAAAGGAATACCAGCTTATACTCTGTTACTAGTGAACTTTTACTGGAATGCTAGCAGCCCGGTTGTTTGGAGAAAATACAGAAGAGTACCATATCTAGCATCCCTGTCACTGTAGAGGAATACCAGCGTATACCCTGTTACTAGTGAACTTGTACTGGAATGCCAGCATCCCTGTTGATTGGGGAAAGTACAGACGAGTACCTTATATAACATTCCGGTCACTTGTAAACATGTAGAGGAATACCAGCTTATTCCCGGCTACTAGTAAACTTGTACTGGAATGCTAGCATCCCTGTTGATTGGAGAAAATACAGAAGAGTACCTTATATAACATTTCGGTCACTTGTAAACATGTAGAGGAGTACAAGCTTATGCCCTGTTAGTAGTGAACTTGCACTGGAATGCTAGCATCCCTGTTGTTTGGAGAAAATACAGAAGAATACCTTATATAACATCCTGGTCACCGGTAAACATGTAGAGGAATACCAGCTTATATTCTGTTACTAGTGAACTTGTACTGGAATGCTAGCATCCTTGTTGATTGGCGATAATACAGAAGAGTACCATATATAACATCCTGGTCACCGGTAAACATGTAGAGGAGTACCAACTGATCCAGGGTTACTAGCGAAATTGTTTTGGAATGCTAGCATCCCGGTTCATTGGTTAAGATAAGCTTATCCTCGTTATAATTTATATATTGCTAGCATGCATGCTCACTGGTGAACATGTAGAGGAGAGTTAGCTTATTCTAGGTTATTAAAGAACTACACGATTTCGAGCATCCCTGGTGATGGGGAAAATGAAGACGAGTATCAGCTGATCCCCGGATACTAGTAAACTGGATCTTGAGTACTGGCATTCCAGTCACTGGTGAACATGTATAGGAGTACCTGCGTATGCCTGGTAATTTGTAAACATGTTGAGGATTGCTAGCATCGCCGGTCACTGGTGAACATATAAATGTGTACCTTGCTTTTCATGGTTACTTGTTTATTCTTTGGAGACTTCTTGCAATCCCAGTCAACATTTATGTTAGTTCTTGCTTATTCCTCATTACTGTTGAACATGTAGAGAAGTACGATGCTAACATTTCTCGGTAACTGGTAAACCAGCTTCTACACGGTCATTAATTGATTTATGCAGCAGGAGTAATCGCTTGGATACGTGTAATTTGTACACAATTGTAAGCTATCCCTGTCACTAATAAATTTCTAGAAGAGTGAAAGCTTATCCCTTGCCGGTCATTCGTAACCTTGTACAGCTTATCACTGATTTCTTGTGAATATGTTATTATGAACGGTCACTAATGGATTTGCACAGCAGTGCTAGCTTATTCCTGTCAACCGTAAACTATCTCTGGTAAAGAGTGAACTTGTAAAGTAAGGGACCAATAACCCCCAAACCTCCTTCGTAATTTAATAAGAAAGAGAACAATATATAATTAACACTGATTAAAGAACCTTATTTAACACAACATTCGTCTCATCTGTAAGATAGGAATGTCATTTCAACTGACAATGCTAGATAAAAAGGGTTTTAATAGTACATCTGGTTACCTACCAGGTCTACCACTCGCATTATAATCTGTTATATTATTTCATCAACTAGGCCAACGAAAGATAACTCTTGAATAGCTAAGGAAATGTAGTACAAATAAGACTTTGAGGTAAAATTTCTGACGAACGCTGTTTAAAAGATTGTGAATTTGGTCAAGCGGAAGGGCTTCCTGGTCAGGATATTACTACTGCTTTTATGATTACCAAGGCCAAAATATATCGACGTATATAGAATTCTATTAAATCATTCTTCATATACAAAATCAACCAAAATAAAACAAATTTGTTTACAAATATTTGCGTCTCAGGTGCGTATAATCATTGCAGTTCTAATTATATACGTATGATTGCCGGAATATAAAATAAAACATAACAGATCAGTTTTGTAAGAATCATTGGCTTTTCTTGCTACACCGGTCGCCAACATTCGTATAAAACAGGTCATGACGGGATGTGAGTTTTTTTATAAGGGCACATCTTCATTGAATTGAGCTATACAAATTTTGATTGATAAACCCGTGATGGTGATCATAGAACTTAAATATATACACTTTTAACGTCTCAAATCTGAGTATTGGTGTAACGAAGAACGAAATAGTATCGTAATTTTGTGTTAGTTATATCTTTCAGTTTTCCTGATCTGTCAAAATGCTAGACACTCTTATACTTAATATGTTTTGTAAGAAATCAGGTAACGCGCCTATTTACTATATACATTAATTGAAAATAACGTGACAAAAAGAAGATATGACAAAAATTGATACTATTAAAATAAAATCAATTTAAATGTAAGTTATGTCTTGTCCATTTAGTCATTGTATTTCAAAGTAATATACTTAACTCCTTTTTAAGGTTTATTTCTGTACGTGAGTTTGTGTGGTATTTTCTACATGAAAAATTCTTACAATAAAACACATTTTCATTTAAAATTTTTAAGTAATTACAAATAAAGGTTATGTTTTAACCACATGAAACTTTATTTCATTGAACTTGTAATACAACAAGCACAGGAATTGAAGTGGGATGTTGGGATTTTGTCTTTATTTTCCGGTTTACAACACTAAACGTCTTTGTGTTACAATTGTGACTAATTTAGAAGTGCTTCACAGGAAGCAAAATCTCAACGCACTTAAACAGTACAATAGACTGTGATATTTTGGGACGTTGAATAGGTTGAAACTATGAAAAATGCGATTTTATGGAAAGATATAAAATTTGATCAATTATCTGCTGACACATCGTCCTAAACACAAATGCGCAAACAATGGCTATTGTAATAATATAAATAATTAAAAAAAATAAAATTAAATTAATGGAAAATATTTAACACAGCGTTGCGTTTGATAAGTAGAATGAGTTGTTTCTCAGAAGTCCTTTACATAGCAATAATTGAATTTTAAATTCATTTAGACCTACTTCTAGAAATAGACTCAGGAAAACTACAAACTAGACTCTACGAAAAGCGTAACTTCCCAATTATCAAGTACAAAGGCCCATGTTCTCACCAGGTACTTAGTAAATCCAAACACATTCTATTTCCTGTTAAAGGTCGGGGTTCTCACCAGGTACTTAGGTCAATCCGAACATTCTATTTCCTGTCAAAGTTCGGGGGTTCTCACCAGGTACTTAGGTCAATCCAAACACATTCTATATCCTGTCAAAGGTCTGGGTTCTCACCAGGTACTTGGGCCAATCCAAACACATTCTATTTCCTGTCAAAGGTCGGGGTTCTCACCAGGTACTAAAGTAAATCCAAACATTCTATTTCCTGTCAAAGGTCGGGTGTTTACCAGTTACTTAAGTCAATCCAAACACATTCTATTTCCTGTCAAAGGCCCATGTTCTCACCAGGTACTTAAGTCGATCCAAACACATTCTATTTCCTGTCAAAGGTCGGGGTTCTCACCAGGTACTTAGGTCAATCCGAACATTCTATTTCCTGTCAAAGTTCGGAGTTCTCACCAGGTACTTAGGTCAATCCAAACACATTCTATTTCCTGTCAAAGGTCGGTGTTCTCACCAGGTACTAAAGTAAATCCAAACACATTCTATTTCCTTTCAAAGTTCGGAGTTCTAACCAGGTACTTAAGTCGATCCAAACACATTCTATTTCCTGTCAAAGGTCGGGGTTCTCACCAGGTACTTAGGTCAATCCGAACATTGTATTTCCTGTCAAAGTTCGGGGTTCTCACCAGGTACTTAGGTCAATCCGAACATTCTATTTCCTGTCGTCAAAGTTCGGGGTTCTCACCAGGTACTTAGGTCAATCCAAACACATTCTATTTCCTGTTAAAGGTCGGGGTTCTCACCAGGTACTTAGGTAAATCCCAACATTCTATTTCCTGACAAAGGTAGGGTTCTCACCAGGTTCTTAGGTCAATCCAAGCACATTATATTTCCTGTCAAAGGTCGGGGTTCTCACCAGGTACTAAAGTCGATGCAAACACATTCTATTTCCTGTCACTGGTCGAGGTTCTCACCAGGAACTTAAGTGAATCCAAACACAATCTATTTCCTGTCAAAGATCCGGGTTTTCACCAGGTACTTAGGTCAATCCCTACATTCTATTTCCTGTCAAAGGTCGGGTTCTCACCATGTACTTAGGCCACTCCAAACATTCTATTTCCTGTCAAAGGACGGGTTCTTACCGTGTACTTAAGTCAATCCAAACACAATCCATTTCATGTCAAAGGTCGGTGTTCTCACCAGGTACTTAAGCCAATCCAAAAATTTTATTTCCTGTCAAAGGACGGGTTCTTACCGGGTAGGTAAGTCAATCCATCCAAACTCATTCAATTTCCAGGCAAAGGTCCGGGTTCTCACCAGGTACTCAAGTCAATCCATCCAAACATATTCTATTTCCTGTCAAAGGTCGGGGTTCGTACCAGGTACTTAAGTCAATCCAAACACATTCTATTTCTAGTCAAAGGTCCAGATTTTTACCAGGTACTAAAGTCAATCCAAACACATTCTATTTGCTGTCAAAGGCCCAGGTTCTCACCACGTACTTCTGTTCTAATAATATATTAATATCTGTATATTTGAAGAAAGAAATTCGGATAAAATCCAGAGTATATCTGCAGCCTCATTTAGACTTCAAGTTCTTGAGATTATTTTCCCTTTAAAATGAACAGACATAATTACTTCCCTTGGACTGCTAGTTTGTTAATTTTTTTTTGTTGCATTTAAAATATTTGTATGGAGATGTCTTTCTGAGTACAAAATACCTCAATACTAATGAAAGGTACAGAAATACTTATAGATGGTACACATGAAATAGTATCATTTTTAAATTGTCAAGAATAGAGCCAGCTATGTTTTTTTTCTTCTTTTACATATTTTACTGATACGAATATCAGCGCCGACTTAATGTTCTATTACGTTACTTTAAAGAAACCTAGCAAGTCCCTTGTATTTAATTGGGTGATGCGACGTCTTTCTATAATGTGTTGGAAACGGCACAAACAAGTTATGTTTTTACATAAAACGTTTCAGTGATTGCAACAAATTTGTCTGACATTTCTGTTGTTATTTACAAAATAAACACGTTAATTTAATCGAAATCAAAATTAGTGTTGTCAACTTTTAAATTGATTGTAGTGCTCTTCTACAATATTTTCTCCATAGTACAATTACAATACAGTGTACTTTACTGACAACTTGATATGATAAACTTCTTTACAACATAATAACTATATTGTTACTTTTACTATGTACTAACCACACATCGAGTTTAACACGAGTAAATTAAGCTGGTTATTATTGTAAGAAAACAATTCTAGTCCGAGGTCACGCCTTGGTCATGTACGAAAATTCTTTTTTTTAATGCTTTTTAATGCCACTTCCAGCTTTATCACGGTATCCAGTTTTTATTCGTGGGAGGAAGGTGGAGAACCCCAAAAAACCCAATCTTCGGTTGCAAAAACTGACAACAATTGTCAATTAGGATTGGAGTTAAGTGCACTCTGTCCACTGTAAGACTCGAATCCGAAACCTTATGCAGTGTTTTCAGACCATGTGATAAATAGTAGATGATTACTCAGGACGCCATCTATGAATATCCGTTGTAATAAAAAATTCCGTTTCAGAAAACATTTTGTCCAGTTTTTGGACAATCTAATTGTTTACTTGGTTTCGTTCTGAATAAAGTCTTTCAGCATTAATCAATTAGTTTGCCAGTGAGATTTCTGCACCATTACCATGAATACAGATTTTTGTTCAGATTTAGAGGTGACTGTGTATTTATCTATGTGGAAGACAACATTTTTAGACCCGAGGATCTCAACTGCCTGTAATAGTTCTAATAAACAACACGTTAAAATATTAATTTTAACAACAGAGATAAGTAACTATTTTATTTCTGTCCAGACAGCACAGCTAGTATAAAATAAGAGAATTCCATCATATTTATGTTTATTAACACTAGCCAGTTCCAAATAAATTAGCAACTACAAAACTGTTTGTTTTGAACAGTAATTCTAATAATGGACTCGCTAACAAGGTCATCTCACAATATTTTAAACCTTACAGTACCCTAGTGTAAATATCAAAACAAATATATACATCAATGCATGTTTCTGCTTACGATTCCTTAGTAAGTCAAATAGGTTTTGTGGAATAAATAAGCTACACATATGCAAAAATAATTTACATAAGAATGTAATGACATGAGCATTTATAGTATCTTTGATAATTTAATAATTTGCAGTAGATAAAATTGAATTCATCAATTAATTATAGTTCCACTAATCCACAAAATTAAATTAAACAATTATTATAAATATAATAAATCATCGTTGAATCTGTAGTAACTAGATATGTCTAATGTCATAATTACAAATAATCTATACCATATTTTTCTTTCAGAAGTGTACATCCTCTTTTATCAACAATATAAAGTACATGCATTAGAGTTCGTAGTGTTCCAGTAGTTTTCCCGTATTTATTTTTCCACTTCATTAGAATGTCATAATTCTGGTCAAATATGTTCTTGTTATATCTGTATGTAGTGTCCTCAATTTGGTTAAAGTCTAGACCCAACTCTACTCCAAGGTGTACGGCACAATTACCTATGATACATGATACCTCACGCAGAATGACGTCCTCTGGAGCGGTCTGTAGAAGCGGATGATCAATATCTAATGAAATGAACAATACAATTATGTTACTTTGGCAGATACCAAATTTGGTCGTTTTTTTATATATAACGATATTTTAAAGGATGGCATGTTGCTGTCTTTCACCCTAGATTTACTGAAAAGATTTATGATTGAAATTTATGAAATAAAATTTAATTAATTAGTTTTGATTTGTGGAAGTTTCTGTTTCATCAAATACTTGTATACTATTTATATATACCTCAGAATCCATCGGTTTTTTAATATTTATTAATAGTTTAACACCAAGTTCAGCAATTCATAGCGTTCAAATGTTATTGGGGAATGAAGCTAGAGTACCAGGTGAAAACTCCGGACCTTTGGCACAATAACATCAAATCTTGTCAATTCAGTATGGAGTCTAGCACAACCTGTTCGAAGTAAGGCTCGAGCTGACAACCTCAATGTGGTAACTACTAGGTGACTAACTGCCGATTAATGAAACATCTGATCATAAGAGGTAACAACTGGTACACAGAAATACTAATTTAGTCAACGTTACATTATACATCTGAAAGATCCAATGCTGGTGTTCAAGATTATATTATAATATGGTAGTCCTTTTCTTAATCCAGTATATAAATATTGGCACTCGTTCACATGCTGGGCAAAGACTAAATATTTTAACCAGTTAAACTCACCTAAAATTCTTCTATTTTCTCTAAAAATCTAAAAATTAGTAAAATAAAGAGATTATATATATCATATTTTCTAGTTAAATAGTCTGTTGATAGTGAACGGTGCATTAACTCTGCCTGTTGTGTTTATTTCCAGTAAAATAACACTTCATACTAGGATAAATTATAAGAATTTCTATTAAATATGGTTAGGACATTCTGTGTTTTACTCTTGTTCTAGTATTTGTTCCAGAAATGAAGTAAAGTGATACATTTGTGGGTAGTTTTTAACGGTTAATGCTTTTGACGTTTGAATAATCAAAGTGCAGACTGCACCGAAGGAAAGGTTGCTTCGCAATTATGAAAAGAGATTCCTGTCTCATGTTTGACAGGCAATAAAACAAACCAATGTAAAATAAATCAGGTAAATTTAGAAACATATTAGATATAATTTTAAAAGACTAGAAAAAACTTTGCAATCCTCAGAATTGATAGCCCCAACTCCCCTATGTCTTGAATGGCAATGTCCAGGGCTTTGCTGTTAGAAACTCCAAAAATCTTTTTGCTCAAACTGTAAATAATCAGGTGCACTATTCCACCATATGACAAAGGATTCTGCAAAAGTTTCATCAAATCCCACTCAGTGGTGCAAGTAGTTGTGGATAAGAGATAGAATCAAAGAATGGCAAGTCAATGTTTGCCTCGCCTGAATATAGCTGAAATATTGCTGCTCGGGCGTTAAACACCATTAATCAATCAATCAATCAATCAATGTTTGCTATGGAAAATCCTAAATATCATTCCAATCAAAATTTAAAATATCAGGTGTACAATAGCACTATGTGACAAAGAGTCCATCAAAATCCATTCAGTGCAACAATACAATTGAAGATGCTTCTATCATGAATTTTATAAATATATTAATAAATAAGACAAAATTGCTGCTGCCCATTTCAGACATAAAAATCGCACCTGTTATATGGTTGGAATATAACTTGCATCAAATACATGTATATATATGTAAATGCCTCCCTATAAATGTAAGTGATGGCATAAGCTTCTCAAATATTCAAATCTAAAATAATTTATTTCTGTGATACAGGGCTTCAGTTGCCGAGTGGTTAAGGTAGTATTCATCTACTATTGATCGAATGCCTGTCAGCACTTGTTTGAATCTTATTGCTGCCAGGGTGTGCTCAACTTCAATCGTGATTGACAATTATTAAAAGACTCCTACAATCTGGCTTTCACCTTCAATAAAAACAGGACGCCCAAATATAGTTGAAAAATTGCTGAAAGTGTTATTAAACAATTACAACACAGGGATCTGTGCATGACTATTTACATGTGCTTTCGAATGATACTGGGTCGATTTTGTTATTTCGAGTCCCACACACTATAACAAGATTGACCCAGTATTATTCAAAAGCGCACGTAAATCAATTTCTATAAATCCCCCGGATTAAAACAAACAAAAACGACTGTATGAGTTAACATATATCTTTATAATCAGAATGAATGTCAACTAGTTTGTTTTAAATTTAAACAGTGTGTTAATAGCTTATTCTAAAAGACACAATCAAATGGAGTGTTTTTCTGCTTACATTTTTTAAAATTAATATTCAATATGCGATATTGTAACTTTTTATTACAAAAATCCAATAAAAAAATTTCCACTGTACATATTCCATACTATGCTTATTGTTTACATGTTCTTGACTTTTGCTACGCAATCTGACACTTTTTGTTTTCAACAAGTGTCTTACGATGTTTGCAAAAGCTAGATCGCTAGCTTTCGTGACGTTCTATGGCATTCGCGCCTAAACCGCAACCGCCATTACCCCAAGGTTTTCAAATGGACAATAATCGCTTGCTCCAAGTTACACCCATTCTAATTTTGGTCAAAATTAACCTTGGAAAATCGCTCTATCAAATTAAAAAACAGCATTTCAAAACGCTGAACAAATGTTAAAAAATAATTGCTGATTTCAATTTGCACCTTTTTGGATCTACATAAGGAACATAAGATCGACCATACGCGCTAAGAGGTTTTATTTGTCACTCAAAAAACTTCTGCTAAAACACTAACTTGATCACATCTTCCTTTGATTTAAGGAACACATAAAATGAAGAAAAAAATATATCGTTTTGCCTTTCGTTTAATTAGATACTTAAAGCATAAAAATGGAACATCGTCTGAAACGATAGCAATTTTGTGAGGTAAACATGCACGGAAAATTGGTACGTTTTTTTGCTTGTTACAATGGGTGGTGACCAATTTCGAGAGAGAAGATCAACTGAGCAGGATATAAATATATTATTGTTTTTTTTAACTATTATTACTAGATTAACCGTCATATTAATAACTAATACGACCTACTAGTTATCTGTTCTGCCTATTATAAACTGTTACAGTTACAATAATGTAATGACGCAAGTTATATTTTGCTACTTTTAGTATGTTCCTTGCTTATATCATGTATATAGCCCTATACCGAAGTTATTATTTATTTTTATTTTTTTATTTTTTATTAGAATTGTTTTGCACCATAATTAAATCTTTAATTGTTAATAAGCCAATCTTTACCAATAATTGTATATATTGTGATTTGAATACCCGAAAGGGCGTCTTTAATTGACAATAAAAAAAATATTTATATTTGTATATATGTGGGTAGTTTAAACGGTCTCTGTTTTTGACATCTGAATAAATATGAACAAACACTATCAAATTGTTTTAACTCTTTATCAAAGTTGATAATAATATCCGATTTAAGATTGTAAATGATACGATGTGATCGGAATTCATACCCATCTTGAATGTGAAAATATTTCAATATATATATATGAAATACTTCTATTTGGTAATTTGTAAATAAATTAAAATAAACTGAAAGTCTATATTCGAGCACCACTAGTCATCAAAAAGAAGATAAAAAGCAGTCATTTGGATCGGAATTCAATAATACATTACACCTAAATCATTAGTTACATCTTGATTGTAATGAAAAAATTTCAGGCATAATAGCTGAAAAATTATTTTTCTCTAGTTCAAAGTTACAACATAATACTTTTAAGTGTATTACCTGACAAAGTTTATGGGGGGTGTACCCAATTGCAGTGATGGCATCGTTCAAATGTTGAAATGATGGCTTATCCATGTCAATTTTCCATGCACACAAAGCCTCAATTTTGATCAGATTAGAAATTCCTCTCTGAAGCCTGTATTCAAAATCTTCCCACTTGTCTTTTGGAAATCCAAGTCTGATAACAAAGTCACCAAAATTATTTAGACCAATAAATTGAGCCAGTCTAGCAAGATGCTTCTCTGTCGGACATAACTTGAACGATTCTTGATCAATACCTGTAAATTATTCATAATTAGTTTCATACGTTACATTATCTATATTTCTTATATCAAACGTTGATTAAAGAAGTAGTTTTTTGTCAGCAAAAATATTCATCAGTGTTCGAAATATCATTTTACTTATTTAAGTATATGTCATAACGATCAATAAGCAACGAATGTTACAATACAGACCAATGAATTAACAAAAACTACCCCTTTACCCGTATATGTTTGATTACAATCGACAACAAATGAATGTCACATCGCAAACCGATGACTTTGATTGTTGGTTGTAGTAAAAATAAGAAATGAGAAATTTTAAAAGATAAGAATTAATACCTTTTAGCGAAAATGCAATTCATCTCCAATTTTGAATCCTTGTTAAGTTCAGTAATCAGGCCAAAGAACCATACAACGTTTTTGAGTAAAAATGTTTTGCTCAGCATGAGAACTTTCTCAAATACCATGACAACAAGGGGAAAGGACAGATTTGATTGGATGAAGTTTAGAATACAACATTCTCAGAAAGGAACATTTTAATGACGCTTGAGCCAGACTTTTACTGAAGACTGTATAAATTTATACCTATAGACATACCTGTGCAGTCAGGTTTACAGAGGTGTTCCTATATAAACAAAAACATATGACATTTTAGTCCTTTCGTTATAACTTAATGACGATAGAACAAAAAAAAACTGCATTCAAAGTTAGTTAGATGTATCCATAGTCTATGATCGTATCCAATAATATATAATAACGGCTAGCTAACAAGTCGACAATATACATAATAATGACTCGAGAACAATAATGCAAAAGAATAATATACTCGATGATATCAATGCATAATACACATAAAGTAATACAAGATTATTTATAGTAAGCAGCCTTAGTGTTGGTTAAGATTCAAATTCACGCTTAAAAACAATAATAATAGATAAAACATTTTCTGCTTGCAGAAAGCTGACTTGCTAAGAATTATTTATCTTGCATTCAAGAATAAAGTAGGTAATTAATCTAAAACCATTCAGTGAAGAGGAAACAAATTATTACAACAAATAATTAGAGACGGATAAAATTAATGTTTGCAGCTTGGGCGACAACTTGAAAACTTTATAGTTAATAGAAGGAAACAAGCAGCATGCCTGACAAATAATATTTAACAGAATGACACATGTAGCACTAAATAATTAACCAAAGGACACATGAAGCTTGCCTGACACCTAATAGTTAACAGAAGGATACACGTTGCCTGCCAGACTCCCAACAGAAGAACACATGATGCATGCCTAACACCTAAGACTTAACTGAAGGATGCTTGTAGCCTGCCTGACCCCTAATAGCTACCAGAAGGATACACGTTGCCTGCCAGACTCCCAACAGAAGAACACATGAGGCATGCCTAACACCTAAGACTTAATTGAAGGATGCTTGTAGTTAACAGAAGAACGCAAGTAGCCTGCCTGAGAACTAATAATTAATAAAAGGACATATGCAGCCTGGCAGACACCTAACAGTTAACATAAAGACACAAGCAGCCTGTCCAACACTTAAAAGTTAACAGGACACATGCAGCCTGCCTGACACCTAATAGTCACTAGGATACCTGTAGCGTGTCTGACGCCAAATATTTAGCACAATGACACACGTAGCCTACCCGACACCTAACAGTAATGGGAAACATTTAGCTTGCCACCAAATAGTTAATAGAAGAAAATATGAAGCCTGCTCGACAATAAATGGTTAACAGCAGGACATATGAAGACACCAAATACATTCTAGTTAAGATTCAGTGTTGTGCAATTTGTTAAAATATCAATAGATTTTCTTTTACTTTAGGAATACTTCAAATTTGTGAGCAGGTGATACGATTGAACATGGTTTGGGTTTGTTTATGCCTAATAAACCGCGAAACAGACCCAAACCATGTTGTATCGTATAACCTGTTCAGAAAATTGAAATATTTCGTATAATTTAGTTTAAACTATAAAGCTTGACAATTTTAATGTTAAAACAGCAATGACAAGAGCTATTTGAATTTCCACGACATAAGAATGACACATGTAGCCTGCCTGACACCTTATAGTTCACAGGATGCATCTCGCCTGTCTGACGACACCTTATAGTTCACAGGATGCATCTCGCCTGTCTGACGACACCTTATTTTTCACAGGATGCATCTCGCCTGTCTGACGACACCTTATAGTTCACAGGATGCATCTCGCCTGTCTGACGACACCTTATAGTTCACAGGATGCATCTCGCCTGTCTGACGACACCTTATTGTTCACAGGATGCATCTCGCCTGTCTGACGACACCTTATAGTTCACAGGATGCATCTCGCCTGTCTGACGACACCTTATAGTTTACAGGATGCATCTCGCCTGTCTGACGACACCTTATAGTTCACAGGATGCATCTCGCCTGTCTGACGACACCTTATTGTTCACAGGATGCATCTCGCCTGTCTGACGACACCTTATTGTTCACAGGATGCATCTCGCCTGTCTGACGACACATTATAGTTCACAGGATGCATCTCACCTGTCTGACGACACCTTATAGTTCACAGGATGCATCTCGCCTGTCTGACGACACCTTATTGTTCACAGGATGCATCTCGCCTGTCTGACGACACCTTATAGTTCACAGGATGCATCTCGCCTGTCTGACGACACCTTATAGTTCACAGGATGCATCTCACCTGTCTGATCACACCTTATAGTTCACAGGATGCATCTCGCCTGTCTGACGACACCTTATAGTTCACAGGATGCATCTCACCTGTCTGATCACACCTTATAGTTCAAAGGATGCATCTCGCCTGTCTGACGACACCTTATAGTTCACAGGATGCATCTCACCTGTCTGATCACACCTTATAGTTCACAGGATGCATCTCGCCTGTCTGACGACACCTTATAGTTCACAGGATGCATCTCACCTGTCTGATCACACCTTATAGTTCACAGGATGCATCTCGCCTGTCTGACGACACCTTATAGTTCACAGGATGCATCTCACCTGTCTGATCACACCTTATAGTTCACAGGATGCATCTCGCCTGTCTGACGACACCTTATAGTTCACAGGATGCATCTCGCCTGTCTGACGACACCTTATTGTTCACAGGATGCATCTCGCCTGTCTGAATACACCTTATAGTTTACAGGATGCATCTCGCCTGTCTGACGACACCTTATAGTTCACAGGATGCATCGCACCTGTCTGATCACACCTTATAGTTCACAGGATGCATCTCGCCTGTCTGACGACACCTTATAGTTCACAGGATGCATCTCACCTGTCTGATCACACCTTATAGTTCACAGGATGCATCTCGCCTGTCTGACGACACCTTATAGTTCACAGGATGCATCTCACCTGTCTGATCACACCTTATAGTTCACAGGATGCATCTCGCCTGTCTGACGACACCTTATAGTTCACAGGATACATCTCACCTGTCTGATCACACCTTATAGTTCACAGGATGCATCTCACCTGTCTGATCACACCTTATAGTTCACAGGATGCATCTCGCCTGTCTGATCACACCTTATAGTTCACAGGATGCATCTCGCCTGTCTGACGACACCTTATAGTTCACAGGATGCATCTCGCCTGTCTGACGACACCTTATAGTTCACAGGATGCATCTCGCCTGTCTGATCACACCTTATAGTTCACAGGATGCATCTCGCCTGTCTGACGACACCTTATAGTTCACAGGATCCATCTCGCCTGTCTGACGACACCTTATAGTTCACAGGATGCATCTCGCCTGTCTGACGACACCTTATAGTTTACAGGATGCATCTCGCCTGTCTGACGACACCTTATAGTTCACAGGATCCATCTCGCCTGTCTGACGACACCTTATAGTTTACAGAAGGACATATGTAGCCTGCCTGACACCTTATAGTTCACAGGATGCATCTCACCTGTCTGATCACACCTTATAGTTCACAGGATGCATCTCGCCTGTCTGACGACACCTTATAGTTCACAGGATGCATCTCACCTGTCTGATCACACCTTATAGTTCACAGGATGCATCTCACCTGTCTGATCACACCTTATAGTTCACAGGATGCATCTCACCTGTCTGATCACACCTTATAGTTCACAGGATGCATCTCGCCTGTCTGATCACACCTTATAGTTCACAGGATGCATCTCGCCTGTCTGACGACACCTTATAGTTCACAGGATGCATCTCGCCTGTCTGACGACACCTTATAGTTCACAGGATGCATCTCGCCTGTCTGATCACACCTTATAGTTCACAGGATGCATCTCGCCTGTCTGACGACACCTTATAGTTCACAGGATCCATCTCGCCTGTCTGACGACACCTTATAGTTCACAGGATGCATCTCGCCTGTCTGACGACACCTTATAGTTTACAGGATGCATCTCGCCTGTCTGACGACACCTTATAGTTCACAGGATCCATCTCACCTGTCTGATCACACCTTATAGTTCACAGGATGCATCTCGCCTGTCTGACCACACCTTATAGTTCACAGGATGCATCTCGCCTGTCTGACGACACCTTATAGTTCACAGGATGCATCTCGCCTGTCTGACGACACCTTATAGTTCACAGGATGCATCTCACCTGTCTGATCACACCTTATAGTTCACAGGATGCATCTCACCTGTCTGATCACACCTTATAGTTCACAGAAGGACATTACCTTACACATTATAGTTAACAGAAGTATATGATAGAATTAATAATCATCATGACAGTACACCATTATACATTCAAAATGCATATTTGTAGCACTTAAATAAATTAATAGTTTATGCTAGTATGATTCTAGTTCTGCATAATTCCAAGTCTAAGCTTACCTTGTCAAATGTCCAGTACAATGGATATTTTGTTTCATGTTCTGTTCCATACATACATTTCCATGAAGCCATAGTTTTAGCTTCTGAAAGGGTTAAATAACACATTTCCGCTCTACATTTATGGCCAACTTCAATGTTGAACAATTTCGTGATTTCCACTGTTAAAGCCAGTTTTCCAAAACTGCTGTGGTAGAATTTTAAAGCGTTTTCTATTGTAAGTGTTAAGCATTCTTGTATACATGAAGCAATGTCGGGTGATATAAACTGTTTTGACACCACATTTTGTAAACATACAAAAACTCTATTATCTCGGACCAAAATGTACAACTCGTTTGATTGGTCGATGCGAAGAATTGCAGCTTTGCTATACAAACAAACGTCTCCAGCCTCAGTCTCCTTCAAAGGCCACACATTTAATGCAGACCCAATGATTTTAAAAGACAGCGCAGAAGGAATTGATGACTTTAAAAGTTTATATGACAAGTACAATGTTTTGTTTTCTTTAAGACTTTCCAAAAAGTTGGCTTCTAGTTCCTTTCTTATTATGCATGGCACAAGGTAAACTTCACCTGCTTCACCTCTTGCATTATAGCGCTTTGGCTCAATCAGAAGGTCAAGATGAATCAATACTTTTACCACGAACGCTTTGACATTATCATCAGGCATGTGTCGATTGAATTCATCCTGCTTCCAGAGTTTGAACAAATCTTCTTTTCTAATCTTTCCGGTTTTTGTCATTTCATTCAAGATTTGTCTAAGAGTTGTGTCAGATGGAAAGAACATCTCGTCTGTGATAAATGACCTCAAGATATCTACTAGTGCGGTTGGCTCTAAAATGATGAAGTTTTTAAGTCCTTGGCTTTTAAAGTACATAATTTTCCCCAGTACATGCTGCCTTTGCAAAAAATCATCCAATTCCTTGTTTGTAAGTGCCAGGTCGTCATTTTCTTCATTTATCTGTATAAGATCATCTTTTGATATAATGTTGATGTTGGATGATCTCATCTCTGACATTTGTAGCTCCAAAGGCACACATGCCAGTGGCATCCGTTCCCCCCATGACTTCTGCTGAAAAGCTATGTTCACATAAGTTGTCTGTAGCCTGTTCACTTCAGCATCACTTCTGTCTGTTCCATTTATGAAGAATATATCATTATACTTGATACGATTTGCACGTTCATGGTTTTGAAACATGTCTTTCAGACCTTGCTGGAATTCGATAATCATCTGTTTCTGTTTGTCCTTTAAATCAATGATAATATCATAGTTTTATTGAAAGAACTTGAAAGATTATGTAAAAAGAACAACATAAGGGAAATTTTCTGTTCCCTATTCCCACTATCTGTGTAAATAAGAGAAAATAATACTGTTCCCCAACTCCCATCCTCTGTGTTAATAAGAAAATGTGTTATTCCCCATACACGCATGCAAGCACTCGCACACACACTCTCGGTGTTAATAAAATAATTATTTTTCCCCAAACTCGACCCACTGTGTAAAGAAGATAATTTTTGTTCTCCCATCCAATATGTTAATAAGATAATTTATGTTTCCCCGCTCCAGCCATATGTGTAAATAAGATAATTTTCGGTTCCCCCACATCCATCTTATGAGTTAATAAGATAATTTTCTGCTCCCCAATCCAACCTCTGTGTTAATAAGAATTTTCTATTCCCCCACTTTCCACCTTCTGTGTTAATAAGATAGTTTTCAGTCTTTGTTAATAGAAAACAAGTACCTCAAATAACTCCCTTTAAATAGTTTTTTTATGTTATTAACTAATTTCTAAAAACACAAAACACATTAGAAAACCTGTTTGTGCAATCAGAATTATTTAATTATTGAATACATTTAACAATAGAGACATGTCTGTTGGTTGTAAAGTATATATCAGCTAATTTAATATGTATGCTACCCTAATCACACCCACTATGTTAAAAAGAACATTTTCTGTTCCACGACTCACACACTCTGTGTTAAAAAGAGAATTTTCTGTTCCCCCACTCTGAGCTTCTGTGTTAATACGAGAATGATCTGTTCTACCACTCCCATCCTCTGCATTAAGATAATTTTCTGCATCCCCACTTTCAACCTCTGTCTTAAAAACACAATTTTCTGTTTCGCCACTCCCACCCTCTGTGTTAATAAGATAGTTTTATGTACCTCACTAAGACCCTCTGTGTTAATAAGATAGTTTTATGTACCCCACTAAGACCCTCTGTTAATAAGATAGTTTTATGTACCCACTAAGGCCCTCTGTTAATAAGATAGTTGTATGTACCCCACTAAGACCCTCTGTGTTAATAAGATAGTTTTATGTACCCCACTAAGACCCTCTGTGTTAATAAGATAGTTTTATGTACCCCACTAAGACCCTCTGTTAATAAGATAGTTTTATGTACCCCACTAAGACCCTCTGTGTTAATAAGATAGTTTTATGTACCCCACTAAGATCCTCTGTGTTAATAAGATAGTTTTATGTACCTCACTAAGACCCTCCGTGTTAATAAGATAGTTTTATGTACCCCACTAAGTCCCTCTGTGTTAATAAGATAGTTTTATGTACCCCACTAAGACCCTCTGTGTTAATAAGATAGTTTTATGTACCCAATAAGACCCTCTGTGTTAATAAGATAGTTTTATGTACCCACTAAGACCTTCTGTGTTAATAAGATAGTTTTATGTACCCAATAAGACCTTCTGTGTTAATAAGATAGTTTTATGTACCTCACTAAGACCCTCTGTGTTAATAAGATAGTTTTATGTACCCACTAAGACCCTCTGTGTTAATAAGATAGTTTTATGTACCCACTAAGACCCTCTGTGTTAATAAGATAGTTTTATGTACCCCACTAAGACCCTCTGTGTTAATAAGATAGTTTTATGTACCCCACTAAGACCCTCTGTGTTAATAAGATAGTTTTATGTACCCACTAAGACCCTCTGTGTTAATAAGATAGTTTTATGTACCCCACTAAGACCCTCTGTGTTAATAAGATAGTTTTATGTACCCACTAAGACCTTCTGTGTTAATAAGATAGTTTTATGTACCTCACTAAGACCCTCTGTGTTAATAAGATAGTTTTATGTACCTCACTAAGACCCTCTGTGTTAATAAGATAGTTTTATGTACCCACTAAGACCTTCTGTGTTAATAAGATAGTTTTATGTACCTCACTAAGACCCTCTGTGTTAATAAGATAGTTTTATGTACCTCACTAAGACCCTCTGTGTTAATAAGATAGTTGTATGTACCCCATTAAGTCCCTGTGTGTTAATAAGATAGTTGTATGTACCCACTAAGACCCTCTGTGTTAATAAGATAGTTTTATGTACCCACTAAGACCCTCTGTGTTAATAAGATAGTTGTATTTACCCCATTAAGTCCCTGTGTGTTAATAAGATAGTTGTATGTACCCACTAAGACCCTCTGTGTTAATAAGATAGTTTTATGTACCCACTAAGACCCTCTGTGTTAATAAGATAGTTTTATGTACCCCACTAAGACCCTCTGTGTTAATAAGATAGTTTTATGTACCCCACTAAGACCCTCTGTGTTAATAAGATAGTTTTATGTACCCACTAAGACCCTCTGTGTTAATAAGATAGTTTTATGTACCCCACTAAGACCCTCTGTGTTAATAAGATAGTTTTATGTACCCACTAAGACCTTCTGTGTTAATAAGATAGTTTTATGTACCTCACTAAGACCCTCTGTGTTAATAAGATAGTTTTATGTACCTCACTAAGACCCTCTGTGTTAATAAGATAGTTTTATGTACCCACTAAGACCTTCTGTGTTAATAAGATAGTTTTATGTACCTCACTAAGACCCTCTGTGTTAATAAGATAGTTTTATGTACCTCACTAAGACCCTCTGTGTTAAAAAGATAGTTTTATGTACCTCACTAAGACCCTCTGTGTTAATAAGATAGTTTTATGTACCTCACTAAGACCCTCTGTGTTAATAAGATAGTTTTATGTACCCCACTAAGACCCTCTTTGTTAATAAGATAGTTTTATGTACCCCACTAAGACCCTCTGTGTTAATAAGATAGTTTTATGTACCCACTAAGACCCTCTTTGTTAATAAGATAGTTTTATGTACCCCACTAAGACCCTCTGTGTTAATAAGATAGTTTTATGTACCCACTAAGACCCTCTGTGTTAATAAGATAGTTTTATGTACCCCACTAAGACCCTCTGTGTTAATAAGATAGTTTTATGTACCCACTAAGACCTTCTGTGTTAATAAGATAGTTTTATGTACCTCACTAAGACCCTCTTTGTTAATAAGATAGTTTTATGTACCCACTAAGACCGTCTGTGTTAATAAGATAGTTTTATGTACCCCACTAAGACCCACTGTGTTAATAAGAAAGTTTTATGTATCCCCACTAAGACCCTCTTTGTTAATAAGACAGTTTTATGTACCCCACTAAGACCCTCTGTGTTAATAAGATAGTTTTATGTACCCACTAAGACCTTCTGTGTTAATAAGATAGTTTTATGTACCCCACTAAGACCCTCTGTGTTAATAAGATAGTTTTATGTACCCACTAAGACCCTCTGTGTTAATATTATAGTTTTATGTACCCCACTAAGACCCTCTGTGTTAATAAGATAGTTTTATGTACCCCACTAAGACCCTCTGCGTTATATATAATTTTTCTCCGTGAGCTGTTTAACTTACCACCATTAGTTTGTCTCTGAGTTGTTTAAATTACCTCATTTTATGTGTCCCTGTGAGTTGTTAACTTAGCTCCATTATTTTATCTTTGCCAGTTGTTTTACTTTACTTCTCTAATCTGTCTATATGAGTTGTCTACTCTAATATGTCACAGTGAGTTGGTTACTTACCTCCATTTATTTGTCTCTTTAAGTTGTTTATGGTACCTTTTTTAATTTATGTCTGTGAGTTGTTACACATAAATACCTTAATCTGTCTCTGTGCATTATTTAATTTACCTTAATTAAAGTTAACTTACCTTTTTAAATTGATCTCTGTGAGTTGTTGAAATTATTTTCTTGAATTTAGCTGTTAGCTGTCAACTTAACATGTCTTTGTTAATTGTTAAACTTACCTCCTGTTATATGTATTAGGTTTTTTTTTAACTTACCTCACTTAATTTGTCTCTGTGTGTTGCCGCAAACAAAATCACAGGAAGTATATCGTCATCATCTTCTCCACAGTAAGTTAAAATAGAATCCACCCAGTGTTTAAGAATTACTGCAAATACAAACAAATACAAAAAACTGTTAACATTAAAAAAACACATGCAGCATATGCTCCGTTCTGAGATTTATATACTGGTGTATTATGGAGACGTACAAAGATTTGTATTTGATGAAGTTTTTTTACTGTAAGGCAATGTAGCATAAATAGCAATAAAAATATTTTTTCTTAAACTGTAAAAAAATCTTTTTTTACTGTAAAAACATTGTTAAAACTAAATAAGATAGAAGAAATATACTGATATATCTCCAAAAGCTAATTCAAAGAGATATATAAGCTGAATTGTAACTTTCATATTTAACTCATGCAGATCAACACACACTGGCAGATAACAATGACAATTTTATAGAGTATAATTTATTTATAAAAGGCTTTGTGAGCAAGAAGCTAAGAAAAATCAACAAATTCCTTACATGCTGACGTTACATTCCCTTGAGGATATTCTGGAAGTGGATCATGTAGTCCTTTCCTTCCATCAAACAATAGTGTGAACGTCCCTTTCCCCTGTATGAATAACTGGTGGGTCATATCGTAGGACTTTTGACCTCCAAAATCCACCAGATCGGACGGGGCTATTTTAACTGTATATTCCCCTTTCTTTATCTCCTGCTTTATATCCTCGTGGATTGAACTAAATCCAAGCCTTTGTTGGATTGTTTTCTCATTTCTGTGCATTTTCATCTTTTCTGTTTTACTGTGATGTTTGTCATGAACATCAGATATTAAGGAATGTGCTGCATATAGTTCACTTTGTGTACTTTCGTTATCTGTACTCAGAGGTATCGGTTGATTTTGTTTGGTAGCATTATTGTTCAACTTGGAAATAGAAAAACTTTCTTCTACCTGATTCTTCTCCAAGTCGTTCTCGCTTTGATTTTTGTCTGGCTGACATTTGTTCATGTCAGGGTGACCACGTAATACACTGGAGAGAATATTTGTGTTCCCTTTATCTGAAAGATAAAAAAACGTTACATTTCAACTACACAAATATATCCAGTCCTCTATACATATGACATGTACTCTGACATCATGTACTTCAGGTTATGATTACATGTAATACTGGAAAAACAAAACATTAAAATGATACTCACACTGCAATACACCTTATCCTTTATTTACAAACAAATGTCAATGCTCTGTAAAATCAAACTACAGGTACAATAGCTAGCATTATTTTGCAAATCACTAAACATTTTAGTTTAGTTTGTCGGTTATAGACATTTTTAACATCATTAATTGAATTCATTTTTAACAACTTTCAAAAATACCACATACTGCGTCAATTCATCCATTACCAACATTACTGACAGTGCATACCTATGACACACTACTGTCAGTTCAATCTGTAAAGAACACTACTGGCAATAGAATCCTTGACAAACATTACTGACAGTAAATACCCTTGACACACTACTATCAGTTCAATCCGTAAATAACACTACTGACAGTTCAATCCGTAAATGACACTACTGACAGTTCAATCCGTAAATGACACTACTAACAGTTCAATCCGTAAATGACACTACTGACAGTTCAATCCGGAAATGAAACTACTGACAGTCCAATCTATGACTACCATAACTGACAGTACAACTCTTTGACACAATAATGTCAGTTCAATCTGCAAATGACAATACTGACACTCCAATCCAGGCCATTCTTTACTGACACTAAATACCTTTGAAATACTACTGACTGTTCAATGTGTAAATGACACTACTGACTAAATATTGTCATCCTACCATGCATAGTTACAGAGGAACTGACTGACTGGCAAGTACTCATCATAAGCTACCTCTGGACCAAATTTGATGGACCTTGGGCTTGGGCTTACAAAGATATGAAGCAAGATGTCAAGTGTTTACGCCGCCGCCGCCGGATTCCCATACATATGTCTCGCCTCCAGCGACTTTCGTCGCAGGCGAGACAAAAATGAACTACGACAAAAATACCTGAAATCAGTGCCCTTTAAAATAGTTGGAGTAAAAGAAATCTAACGCCCATTGGCAGAATAAAAATTATCAACACTTTAGCCATCCCAAAACTAGTACAACTCTTTTCAGTTCTTCGAAATCCTGATAATAAGAACATTTCTGATATAAATTCATTACTTTTTCATTTTATTTGGCAAAAACCCAAATAATATATCCATATAAACTACAAAATATTTCTCTTTTTTTAAGAACACAAAAGGATCAAAAGATTTCTATAAAGTCTTAATGAATGTTCATTCAGCATGTTTAGAACCTACAAATAAAGATAAACTAGTACACCTGTTCCAGTGCAATGAATCAGATATGAAAAACATATATAATCTGCCCTTTAAAGTTACAGGTAACTCCCAAATTAAATGGATCCAACATAAAATAAATCATTTAGTTTTTACCACTAACTCATTTTTAGCAAAAATTAAAATAAAAACAAATCCTTTTTGATTTTATGTGGAAAGCAGCCAGAAACAATAACACACCATCTATGGGAATGCAAAAAAGTTCAGTTATTACTAGAAAACTTTGAAAAGAGGCAAATAGAAATTCACACTGAACTATAATAAGAAACATTTTATGTTTGGAATACTTAACTCAAAGAACTCTAAAGTGCATAACCTAATTAAAGTGAAAATTAAACACTTTATTTACACATGCCTATGCCTTGAAAAACCACTATGTCTCTAAGGACTCCAAAATTCTATTATAAATTTATACCAGACAGAAAAGTATGCAGCATTGCTTGCACAAAACATTGATATTTTCAACAAAGAATGCAATATTTGACACACTCTTTTCAATACTGACTGATGCTCAACAGTACATGACTATACACTCAGATTGAAATTTGCATCTTCATTGGTAGCATCGTTTGGGAAACAAATACATGACACATTTTGTTTTCCTATTCCCCACCCCCTTTTTTCTTCCAATTAAGGTTCTGTTATTCTCCTTTTAGTGCTAAACAAAAATCCCAGAGCACTTATAATAATACAATTTACAATTAAAGATTACACATTCCTACTTATCTTACATGTATGTGTATAAATACTATTACTATACATCTAGATTTATATATGTGCATTGTGTACCAGTTTATTGTCAACATGAGTATTATGATATTTGTATACTTGTACTTGCTTTGGAAAAAACTAATAAATATTTAAAAAAAATTGATTTGTGAGGAATTTCTGCAGAGATTCTAAGTTCAAAGACGCATAACTCCCACAAAATGTCCTGGTAATATGCACATCTACATATGATGTGCTTGCTATGTACCAAGCTTCGTAAAATTTGGTGCAGTAGTTTCAGAGGAGTTGAGCAGAAGCCGTGATTTATGTTCAAAGGGCCACAAAATTTTCAGAAAAACAATTTCTGGTAATATGGTAAACTACATATGGAGTACTTGCTGTGTACCAAGTTTCGTAAGAAATTAGTTCGGTAGTTTCGGAGGAGTTGAGCGACAACCATGATTTATGAGGAATTTTTGGAAAATTATAAGTATAAATGGCCAAAACTCCCAAAATATTTTGAGAATCAGAATTTCCTGATAATATGTACAACTAAATATGGTGTACTTGTCACATACTAAGTTTTGTGAAATTTGGTTGAGTAGTTTCAGAGGAGCTGAGCGGAATAACTTAGTGACGCACAGGACAAAAACAATGTCTCCCAACCATGTGGGGGAGACATAATTCATATTTTACACTACTTACAGTAAATTCACCTAAGGTCAATTGTATGCTGACAGTCCAACCATTAACTGACACTATCTTCATTCTAATCCATGACTGACACTACTTACAGTCTATTTTAAGTCTGATACTACTGATAGTCGAATCTGTAAGTGCCATTATTGACAGGCTAATCCTTGACGGACTATTATGGCATTGCAATCAAAGATGAACAGAACTGACTAAATGACTTCCACTACTGACAGTTCCCTTCATTACTTTCACTTTATACATTCCAATGCATGACTAACCCTATCGAAGTTCAATCCTTTACTTACACAACTTACAGTCAAGTTCATAAATTACACTGTAGACAGTTCAATTCAGACACGACAATTTTGGCATTCCAATGCATGACTAGCACTATTGACAGCCCCATTCCTTAGCTCCACTACTGAAGTCAAATACATCACAGACTTAATATGAATCTCTACTGCTAATCAAATCAATGACTAACACTAATTTAGTTAAATCCATGACTTCCACAGCTGACATTACCATGTTTGATTGTACTGACATTATGGTTTGTTACCTACAATGCTGGCAGTTACAGTCAAGTCCACGATGTCCACTACTGACAGTCCAATCCATGACTTCCACTACTCACAATCCTATCATTGACTTCAACTACTGACAGTCCAATCCATGACTTCCACTACTGACAATCCTATCACTGACTTCAACTACTGACAGTCCAATCCATGACTTCTACTACAGACAGTCCAATCCATGACTTCCACTACTGATACTTCAATCCATGACTTCCACTACTGACAGTCCAATCCATGACTTCAACTACTGACAGTCCATTTAATGATTAACACTTCTGACAGTCCAATCCATGACTTCCAGTACTGACAGTCAAATTAATGATAAACACTTCTGACGGTCCAATCCATGACTTCCAATACAGACAGCCCAATTCATGATTTCCATTACTGACAGTCCATTTCATGATTAACACTTCTGACATTCCAATTCATGATTTAAACTTCTGACAGTCTAATCCATGACTTCCAGTACTCACAGTCCAAAAAATGATTTACACGTCTGACGGTCCAATCTATGACTTCCAATACAGAAAGCCCAATTCATGACTTCCACTACTGACAGTCAATTTATGATGCACACTACAGACAAGTCCAGTCCATGACTCCCACTACAGACAGTCCAATCCATGACTTCCACTACTGACAGTCCAATCCAATGACTTCCACTACTTACAGTCAATTCATGACGCACACTACAGACAGTCACTCCATGACTTCCACTACTGACAATCCAATCCATGACTTCCACTACTGACAGTCTAATCCATGACTTCCACTACTGACAGTCCAATACATGACTTCTTCTACTGATAGTCCAATTCTTGACTTACACTTCTGACAGCCCAATTCATGATTAACACTTCTGAAAGTCCAAATACATGACTTCCACTACAGATAGTCCAATACATGACTTCCACTACTAGCAGTCTAATCCATGACTTCTACCTCTGATAGTATTAACACTTCTGACAGTCAATCCAAGACTTCCACTTCAGACAGTCCAATCCTGACTTCCACTTCTGACAGTCCAATCCAATGACTTCCACTGTTGACAGTCCAATCCATGACTTCCATATCTGACAGTCCAATTCGTGACTGACACTTGTGACAGTCCTGTCCATGACTTCTACTACTGATTTTCCAATTCATGATTAACACTTCTGACAGTCCAATTCATGAATAACACTTCTGACAGCCTAATCCATGACTTCCACTTCAGACAGTCCAATCAATGACTTCCACTACTGACAGTCCAATCCAATGACTTCCATATCTGACAGTCCAATTCGTGACTAACACTTGTGACAGTCCAATCAATTACTTCCACTACTGAAAAGTCCAATCTATGACAATGAAGGCTGTTGGTCCAAACCATGATTTACACGTCTGACGGTCCAATCTATGACTTCCAATACAGAAAGCCCAATTCATGACTTCCACTACTGACAGTCAATTCAGGATGCACACTACAGACAAGTCCAGTCCACGACTACCACTAAAGACAGTCCAATCCATGACTTCCACTACTGACAGTCCAATCCAATGACTTCCACTACTGACAGTCAATTCATGACGCACACTACAGACAGTCCAATCCATGACTTCCACTACTGATACTTCAATCCATGACTTCCACTACTGACAATCCTATCATTTACTTCAACTACTGACAGTCCAATCCATGACTACTTCTACTGATAGTCCAATTCATGACTAACACTTCTGATAGTTCAATTCATGAATAACACTTCTGACAGTCACTCCATGACTTCCACTACAGACAATCCAATCCATGACATCCACTACTGACAGTCTAATCCATGACTTCCACTACTGACAGTCCAATACATGACTTCCACTACTGACAGTCCAATACATGACTTCCACTACTGACAGTCCAATTCTTGACTTACACTTCTGACAGCCCAATTCATGATTAACACTTCTGAAAGTCCAAATACATGACTTCCACTACAGATAGTCCAATACATGACTTCCACTACTAGCAGTCTAATCCATGACTTCTACCTCTGATAGTATTAACACTTCTGACAGTCAATCCAAGACTTCCACTTCAGACAGTCCAATCCTGACTTCCACTTCTGACAGTCCAATCCAATGACTTCCACTGTTGACAGTCCAATCCATGACTTCCATATCTGACAGTCCAATTCGTGACTGACACTTGTGACAGTCCTGTCCATGACTTCTACTACTGATTTTCCAATTCATGATTAACACTTCTGACAGTCCAATTCATGAATAACACTTCTGACAGCCTAATCCATGACTTCCACTTCAGACAGTCCAATCAATGACTTCCACTACTGACAGTCCAATCCAATGACTTCCATATCTGACAGTCCAATTCGTGACTAACACTTGTGACAGTCCTATCCATGACTTCCACTACTGACAGTCAAATTCATGATTAACACTTCTGACAGTCCAATCAATTACTTCCACTACTGAAAAGTCCAATCTATGACAATGAAGGCTGTTGGTCCAAACGATGATTTCCACTACTGACAGTTCAATCCATGACTTCAACTACTGACAGTCAAATTGATGTGTGACACTGACAGTCTAAACCACAACTCACACCACTAACAGGCATTTCTATGACTGATACTACTGACAATCAAATTCTTGACTAACACTAACACAGTTGAATTTATAACAAGCCCCATTTACATATATGACTGACACTTCCCAGTCCCAGTCGTGACAGTAATAACTGACACTACTAACATTCCAATACACATCTAACAGTACTGACACTCCAATTCATAACTGACACTACTACCAAATTATTCTATAACTGCCAATTAATACAGTGTAGCCATGCCTACTGACAGTGTAAGTCATGCTCATGACTGGTATATAATTAATGAATGACACAGGGAGAATTACAAAAAAATATATGTCGCACAGGAAAACTCAACAGAAACATGTCAGTTGAGATAAGTAAAACAAGCCTTTACATAAATATTAAAAATGTAGGATCAGGATCTGTTTGGTCAATAGTTTTCATGTGTTGTCCATAATATTGTTTCATTGCCAAAACCATGTCAACAAATTTATACAAATTCCTTAGTGCTAGCTGCAAAGGGACCAGTACAAATCTTACTCGTGATCAAGAAGACGCTTGGAAGAACTGAAAAGATTAACACTTCTGACATTCCAATCATGATTAATACTTCTGACAGACCAATCCATGACTTCCAGTACTGACAGTCCAATTAATGATTAACACTCCTGACAGTCCAATCCATGACTTCCACTACAGACAATCCAATCCATGACTTCCAGTACTGAGAGTCAAATTAATGATGAACACTCATGACAGTCCAATCCATGACTTCCACTACAGACAATCCAATCCATGACTTCCACTACTGCTAGTCCAATTCATGATTAACATTTCTGACAGTCCAATTCATGATTTACACTTCTGACAGTCCAAACAATGACTTCCACTACAGACAGTCCAATCCATGACTTCTACCACAGATAGTCCAAATACATGACTTACACTACAGATAGTCCAAATACACGACTCCCACTACAGACAGTCTAATCCATGACTTCCACTACTAACAGCCCAATCCATGACTTCTACTACTGATAGTCCAATTCATGACTAACCCTTCTGACAGTCCAATTCATGATTAACACTTCTGACAGTCCAATCAATCACTTCCACTACAGACAGTCCAATACATGACTTCCAGTACTGACATTCGAATCCATGATTTCCAATACTGACAGTCAAATTCGTGACTAGCACTTCTGACAGTCCAATTCATGATTAACACTTCTGACAATCCAATCCATGACTTCAACTACAGACAGTCCAATCCATGACTTCCACTACTGACAGTCCAATCCATGACTTCCACTACTGACAGTCCAATCCATGACTTCTACTACTAATAGTCCAATTCATGACTAACATTTCTGACAGTCCAAATCATGATTAACACTTCAGACAGTCCAATCCATGACTTCCACTACTGACACTCCAATCCAATATTATATAATATTGTTTCAATATTCCGTAGTGCTGGCTGCAAAGGGACCAGTACAAATCTGACTCGTGATCAAGAAGACGCTTGGAAGAACTGAACCGACAATTTGATATCGAGCAATCTTCACTCAATTTTCGGCAATTATTTTTTTGCGGTTTGCCGATTGAAAGGACGGTAATTTGGTTGCAGTATCTTCATATTATTATTGAGGAATTATTTGTATAGAGCAATAAATGCAAGATAATTCGAATGGCTATATGGGTAAACCAACTTTGGAGAAGTGATGTTTTTATTTGAACAAGTTTTTGTATTTTATAGTTACTTGTCCAAGATGAAAAGTTATTGTCGAGGCCTGCATCTGCCATTGTTTGTAGGTAGGACAATACAATGCAATTGTATTCAGAATACTGTATTAAATTGAAAACTTGTAGTCTATTTTGACAAAGTACAGAAAACAGTAGTTTTCACGATTTGTTTGCCAAACGTTTGGTGTGGGGTAATATAATTGAGGTATAACTCACCTTTGTCCAGTGGAACCATTTTCTTTTCTTCCAAGTGTATTCCATTTCTACCAAAGAATATTTTTAAACCATCAGTAGACTTCCATTCCAGTGGAATTTCATCACCTATGAGTAGACTAGCCAATGTAGATTTCCCAACAGAACAGGCACCACCAAGATAAATTCGATTCCCAAATGCCTCGTAGGTGCCTAGCTTAAGAAGTGATTTAAACTCCTTAGCGTCATCTATCCCAGGCAATATAATATCTAAAAAGACACAAAAAGGAATATTTTATTTATACGTGTCTCTCACCTGAACAGAATATGTGACCCATATAAAGATATCTGTGTCAAATACAGTATAAACAACATAAATTAACAAACACAACGTGCTGTAGTTTGACCTGTATAGTGCATAAAAAATCACTCACATTTGTCACAGTCGAGAAAAAAACCATATATATCCATCTCAATACTTACATCTATAATTTGTGATTTAATAAGTTATCTTTCCTTCTCCATACTGATTTTATGTTATTGAATTTCCAATGCCAGATGGAGCTATTGGTTGTGTTATTACAAGAAAGGCCTTGACTAAATACCATTCTGAGTTCTGCCCCTTGTTGTAATAATTACATGTAAGGATACTTCTATAGGTAACTTACAACAAAAATACAAACATCGGTAACTTAGCATACTAAAGTAATGCATACACATGTACTTATTCTACAAAATGCACTGTGAAAAATACAGTGTATTAACAAGTTCCCCAATATCTGAAAACTATCATGGTCCTGTAATTAAGTTGCTAGTAATATTTTATTGATCACATGTCTGTCGACATTGAGGATGCGTGATTGAGCCCTACTGTAGGTAGGTTGTGCTTGACTACCACTTTAACTGGCAAGGATTAACAGTTTTCCTGTTGTAGGTGGGGTCTACACCGAATACTCCAGCTTTCTCACTTCCTCAAAATAACTGAATGCCATGATATAGCTGAAAATGGTGTAAACTCATGGAAACAAAAATTAGTTGACAGTTGTATTGTATAAATGGTATTTTCCCCATTACTACGATATAACTTACCTTGGTCAATCTGTTGGACACCATCATCAGGAGGCATCTACAATAAAGTAATAAATACAACCCATGATGCAATTCAGTTGAGATATTTTGTGTACTTAAACCAATACCACACAACCATTATCACATATATTTTTACCAGTAGGTCAACAACATAACTGTTCCATCCCATTCTTTCATTACTTTATGTAGTTGTTACAAATTGCTATTTTTGTAATGATATGACCCAAATTGAAAATCATACTTTTCATACTGTTTCTAAAACTTATACCAATAGATATGAGACATTGTGACAACACACACACGTTGTATTACTTGACCTTTTTCTAACCATATTGGTGAGCATAATTTTGCAGTTGAAGTCGTTTTTGCCAATAAAGGTAGTTTATTTAAAGAAAATATGAGCCTGGGTATCCATTGCATCAAAATTAAGGTTATGAGTTGTGTGCTTAAATCCAACTTTAAACTGACAAGGGTTGACAGTTTTCTTACGGAAGGTTGGGGATTCACACTTGATACATTGACTTGTACTCCCAGTAAGAACTGGACATTGCTGTTTTTTTGGTTTGTGCCATACACTACTGCATGTTGTTAAAGTACTTGTTTAACCATTCCACATAATGTGTTATGTAACTGTTCTAATTACTCAACAGTTTATGACTTTGTATTTGTCCTTTCAGGTTAACCTATGGTGACTTGCTGCTCTATCCAGGACGCCCTTTATCATTCCCAACATTTACTTAGTCAGATCAACAAATTTCTTATAATATGTAATATATTAGTCAACATAAAAAAAAACAGCTGTGCCATGAGGGCATGATTCTCCTATCACCCCCCCCCCACCCAATAACTCTACAACGATGGATCAGAATATCAAACCATGAACTCATATCTATAAAAAGAAAAAAAAAACAGCTGCGCCCAGGTCATGCCTGTCTGAAGATAAAACCAAGAACTATACAATTCATGGGTGCGTAATTATATCTGCACAGGCTTTAATTACAAGCAAATATTTCCTTCAAAATGAAAGCACAGTTATTTCTCACTAATGAAATTTTGCTATAGATAGGAATTTCACTCTCCTTTTCCTGTAAAAGTGTATTGCGACCTCAGCTGTTGGTTCAGCAATACAAATCATAAAATATTTGCTTCTGTTAGCTTACTAGGCCTCTAAATATTGAAATAAAAACAACCTACCTGAGCCTCCATGATCCAATTTATGCCACAACATGATAGCAATACAAACATGTAAACGCAAAACATATACACTAGAGATCACTTTCAGGGTACATAACTCTATTTGTTGACATCTTCCAACAGAACAGCACTTGATATTTTTTAAGAATTAGTGAGTAACAGAATAAAACGTCGGTGGTAGGGCAAGAGGGGAAAATCTCAGACACCCTAGTGAAATATTTATGTTTGTCTCCTACTCGGCAGACAAGAAACAAGAAATCTTTACACTTGGGCGTCTCAAATTTTCTTTCCTCAACCGAGTTACTGTGGTTTTGTTTATTTTTTTATTCGTTGGATATCAATTTTCGAAGTATTATATCCCTGGGTGTTTAATTTATTCGTAGCACATTAAAAATCGTATGTGCAAAAATTGAGATATCTTATTGTGATGTCAATTAATTATGACGCCATTGACTTCAAGTTACATCTACTTAAACGACTTTTACAAATTCTAAGAAATGCATAAAAATTCTGAAGCTCTGGTGAGATAAAAGTATCAAATCACTCGTGGAAAGCCGATTCAAGAAATTCTCAAACCCTCGGGCAAATATATCTGTTTGTCAAATACCTCGGCAGAGCCTCTGGATGGACAAGGTATCTTTGCCCTTGGGTTTGAGATTTTTTTTGTCTAGTCTTTCCACTTGTGATAGATACTATTTGTTTCGCCATTCTTCTGTTGGTATGTGTTACGTGTTAGGTCCTTTATTTCTTGTATGGATTATTTATAATATTAATGCAAAGAACATATACTTTTAACATATATCGGGGGAATTTATATTTCATTTGATCTTTTAATGCTTGTAAAAACAAGAATGGTTAAATGGGCCCAAAATATATCTCAAAGAACTTGGATCTTTAAATTCGTGGCTCAGGTTACCGATGAAAACAACAAAATTGCTAATCCACGAAAAAAAATAGTGTCACTGTCTTTTGTATAATTTGGTGACAACATGAAAAATATTATTATTACAAATTGAAAAGTAACAGGTATACAACTTTAATATGTGTTCAATCTTTCTGTATAGCTTATGAGTTAACTGTTAAGGAGTTAATTACACAACAAGTATGCCTTCCTACCAACCTAATGCCAGTGGCCCAACTTCAGTATAACCTGATATGCATTTAAAAAAACGATTGAAAACAATTTCATCTAAAGAAAAGAAGTAAATATAAAAAAGCTCTAACAACAATGACTACACAAAACTCGGTGCTCAGGAATTGTCCGCATCTCAGGCTTTAAAATATATTAGCCATCATGAACAGTTTTTATTTGAAACTCCAAAAAGGCTCATAGAATTATAAAGGAAGCATGCCAGATTTCAGAGACTGCTCTAATATGAGTAACCAATACAATAGGGTTACTCTACATTTGGAAGTATTATTATAACACTTACATTAATGGGCACAGTGGCAGCAGCAAGGGGTGGAGACTGTATGTACTCTTGTGCCTCTGTCAAGCTGTAACAATGTTTAGCAGCTTCTAAAGCATGGCTGACATTAACACCACTCTCAACTAACTAGAGAAAAAAATAAAACTACAATAATCAAGTATTTACATTATTCTTAATACAGTTGTTTACATCATACCTAGTACTGCTATTTACTTAGCACAGTTGTTAAGTAGTGATGTTTACATAGTACGGTCTTAACAACATTCTAAGAACGAACTCTGTATAAATTACTTAGCACTGGTGTTTACATTAAACTTAGAACTGGTGTTTATATTTACTTAGTACAGGTGTTTACATTTCACTTTGTACTGGTGTTTAAATTATACTTAGTACAGGTGTTTACATTATACTTAGCACATGTGTTTACACTATACTTAGTACAGGTGCTTACATTATACTTAGTACTAGTGTTTACATAATACCTAGTACTGGTGTTTAAATTATACTTTGAGCAGGTGTTTACATTATACTTAGTACAGGTGTTTACATTATAATTAGTACTTGTGTTTACATTATACTTAGTACTGGATTTTATATTTACTTAGTACTGGTGTTTACATTATACTTAGTACAGGTGTTTACATTATACTTAGTACAGGTGTTTACATTATACTTAGTACTGGTGTTTACATTATACTTAGTACTGCTATTTACTTAGCACAGTTGTTAAGTAGTGATGTTTACATAGTACGGTCTTAACAACATTCTAAGAATGAACTCTGTATAAATTACTTAGCACTGGTGTTTACATTAAACTTAGAACTGATGTTGACATTATACTTAGTACTGCTGTTTACATTATACTTAGTACCGGTGTTTTCATTATACTTAGTACTAGTGTTTATATTATACTTAGTACTGGTGTTTACATCATACTTAGTACTGGTGTTTACATTATACTTTGTACTGGTGTATACATTATACTTATTACTGGTGTTTACATTATACTTTGTACTGGTGTATACATTATACTTTGTACTGGTGTTTACATTATACTTTGTACTGGTGTTTACATCATACTTAGTACTGGTGTTTACATTATACTTTGTACTGGTGTATACATTATACTTATTACTGGTGTTTACATTATACTTTGTACTGGAGTATACATTATACTCGGTACTGGTGTTTACATTATACTTAGTACTGGTGTTTACATTATACTTTGTACTGGTGTTTACATTATACTTTGTACTGGAGTTTACATTATACTTTGTAATGGTGTTTACATCATACTTAGTACTAGTGCTTACATTATACTTAGTACTGGTGTTTACATCATACTTAGTACTGGTGTTTACATTATACGTAGTATTAGTGTTTACATTATACTTGGTACTGGTGTTTACATTATACTTAGTACTGGTGTTTACATTATACTGAGTACTGGTGTTTGCATTATACTGAGTACTGGTGTTTACATTATATTTAGTACTAGTGTTTACATTATACTTAGTACAGGTGTTTATATTTACTTAGTACTGGGGTTTACATTATACGGAGTACTGGTGTTTACATTATATTTAGTACTAGTGTTTACATTATACTTAGTACAGGTGTTTATATTTACTTAGTACTGGGGTTTACATTATACGGAGTACTGGGGTTTACATTATACTTAGTACTGGTATTTACATTATACTTATTACTGGTGTTTACATTATACTTTGTACTGGTGTATACATTATACTTAGTACAGGTGTTTACATTATACTTAGTACTGGTGTTTACATTATACTTTGTTCTGGTGTATACATTATACTTAGTACTAGTGTTTACATTATACTTAGTACAGGTGTTCACATTATACTTAGTTCTGGTGTTTACATTATACTTAGTACTGGTGTTTATATTTACTTAGTACAGGTGTTTACATTACACATTGTACTGGTGTTTAAATTATACTTAGTACATGTGTTTACACTATACTTAGTACAGGTGCTTACATTATACTTAGTACTAGTGTTTACATAATACCTAGTACTGGTGTTTAAATTATACTTTGAGCAGGTGTTTACATTATACTTAGTACATGTGTTTAGATTATAATTAGTACTTGTGTTTACATTATACTTAGTACTGGATTTTATATTTACTTAGTACTGGTGTTTACATTATACTTAGTACAGGTGTTTACATTACACTTAGTACAGGTGTTTACATTATACTTAGTACTGGTGTTTACATTATACTTAGTACAGGTGTTCACATTATACTTAGTACTGGTGTTTACATTATACTTAGTACTGGTGTTTATATTTACTTAGTACAGGTGTTTATATTACACTTTGTACTGGTGTTTAAATTATACTTAGTACAGGTGTTTACATTATACTTAGTACTGGTGTTTACATTATACTAAGTACTGGTCTTTACATTATACTTAGTACTGGTGTTTACATTATACTGAGTACTGGTGTTTGCATTATATTTAGTACTAGTGTATACATTATACTTGGTACTGGTGTTTACATTATACTTATTACTGGTGTTTACATTATACTGAGTACTGGTGTTTGCATTATATTTAGTACTAGTGTATACATTATACTTGGTACTGGTGTTTACATTATACTTTGTACTGGTGTTTACATTATACTTTGTACTGGTGTATACACTATACTTAGTACAGGTGTTTACATTATACTTAGTACTGGTGTTTACATTATACTTAGTACTGTTGTTTACATTATACTTAGTACTGGTGTTTACATTATACTTTGCACTGGTGTTTACATTATACTTTGTACAGGTGTTTACATCATACTTAGTACTAGTGTTTACATTATACTTGGTACTGGTGTTTACATTATACTTAGTATAGGTGTTTACATTATACTCAGTACAATTGTTTACATTATACTTAGTACTGGTGTTTACATTATACTTAGTACTGGTGTTTATATTTACTTAGTACAGGTGTTTACATTACACTTTGTACTGGTGTTTAAATTATACTTAGTACAGGTGTTTACATCATACTTAGTACAGGTGTTTACACTATACTTAGTACAGGTGCTTACATTATACTTAGTACTAGTGTTTACATAATACCTAGTACTGGTGTTTAAATTATACTTTGTACTGGTGTTTAAATTATACTTAGTACAGGTGTTTACATTATACTTAGTACTGGTGTTTACATTATACTAAGTACTGGTCTTTACATTATACTTAGTACTGGTGTTTACATTATACTGAGTACTGGTGTTTGCATTATATTTAGTACTAGTGTATACATTATACTTGGTACTGGTGTTTACATTATACTTATTACTGGTGTTTACATTATACTGAGTACTGGTGTTTGCATTATATTTAGTACTAGTGTATACATTATACTTGGTACTGGTGTTTACATTATACTTTGTACTGGTGTATACACTATACTTAGTACAGGTGTTTACATTATACTTAGTACTGGTGTTTACATTATACTTAGTACTGTTGTTTACATTATACTTAGTACTGGTGTTTACATTATACTTTGTACTGGTGTTTACATTATACTTTGTACAGGTGTTTACATCATACTTAGTACTAGTGTTTACATTATACTTGGTACTGGTGTTTACATTATACTTAGTATAGGTGTTTACATTATACTCAGTACAATTGTTTACATTATACTTAGTACTGGTGTTTACATTATACCTAGTACAGGTGTTTACATTATACTCAGTACAGGTGTTTACATTATACTTAGTACAGGTGTTAACATTATACTTAGTACCGGTTTTTACATTATACATATTACTGGTGTTTACATAATACTGAGTACTGGTGTTTACATTATATTTAGTACTAGTGTTTACATTATACTTAGTACAGGTGTTTACATTATACTTTGTTCTGGTGTATATATTATACTTAGTACTGGTGTTTACATTATACTTAGTACTAGTGTTTACATTATACTTAGTACTAGTGTTTATATTTACTTAGTACTGGGGTTTACATTATACTTAGTACTGGTATTTACATTATACTTATTACTGGTGTTTACATTATACTTTGTACCTGTGTATACATTATACTTAGTACAGGTGTTTACATTATACTTAGTACTGGTGTTTACATTATACTTAGTACTAGTGTTTACATTATACTTAGTACAGGTGTTCACATTATACTTAGTACTGGTGTTTACATTATACTTAGTACTGGTGTTTATATTTACTTAGTACAGGTGTTTACATTACACTTTGTACTGGTGTTTAAATTATACTTAGTACATGTGTCTACATCATACTTAGTACAGGTGTTTACACTATACTTAGTACAGGTGCTTACATTATACTTAGTACTAGTGTTTACATAATACCTAGTACTGGTGTTTAACTTATACTTTGAACAGGTGTTTACATTATACTTAGTACAGGTGTTTACATTATACTTAGTACTGGTGTTTACATTATACTTAGTACTGGATTTTATATTTACTTAGTACTGGTGTTTACATTATACTTAGTACAGGTGTTTACATTATACTTAGTACAGGTGTTTACATTATAATTAGTACTGGTGTTTACATTATACTTAGTACAGGTGTTCACATTATACTTAGTACTGGTGTTTACATTATACTTAGTAATGGTGTTTATAATTACTTAGTACAGGTGTTTACATTACACTTTGTACTGGTGTTTAAATTATACTTAGTACAGGTGTTTACATTATACTTGGCACAGGTGTTTACACTATACTTAGTACAGGTGCTTACATTATACTTAGTACTAGTGTTTACATTATACTTAGTACTGGCGTTTAAATTATACTTTGAACAGGTGTTAACATTATACTTAGTACCAGTGTTTACATTACACTCAGTACTGATGTTTGCATTATACTTAGTACAATTGTTTACATTATACTTAGTACTGGTGTTTACATTATACTTAGTACTGGTGTTTACATTATTCTTAGTACTGGTGTTTACATTATATTAAGTACTAGTGTTTACATTATACTTAGTATAGGTGTTTATATTTACTTAGTACTGGGGTTTACATTATTCTTAGTACTGGTGTTGACATTATACTTATTACTGGTGTTTACATTATACTTTGTACTGGTGTATACATTATACTTAGTACAGGTGTATACATTATACTTAGTACTGGTGTTTACATTATACTGAGTACTGGTGTTTACATTATACTCAGTTTTGGTGTTTACATTATACTGAGTACAGGTGTTTACATTATACTTAGTATAGGTGCTTACATTATACTTAGTACTGGTCTTTACATTATACTTAGTACTTGGGTTTACATTATACTTAGTACAGGTGTTTACATTACACTTTGTACTGGTGTTTAAATTATACTTAGAACAGGTGTTTACATTATACTTAGTACAGGTGTTTACATTATGCTTAGTACCGGTGTTTACATTATACTTAGTACAGGTGTTTACATTATACTTAGTACAGGTGTTTACATTATACTTAGGACATGTGCTTACATTATACTTAGTACAGGTGTTTACATTATACTTAGTATAGGTGTTTACATTATACTTAGTACTGGTGTTTACATTATACTTAGTACTGGTGTTTACATTATACTTAGTACTGGTGTTTACATTATACTTAGTACTGGTGTTTACATTATACTTAGTACAGGTGTTTACATTATACTCAGTACTGGTATTTACATTATACTAAGTACAGGTGTTTACATTATACTGAGTACAGGTGTTTACATTATACTGAGTACTGGTGTTTACATTATACTCAGTTCTGGTGTTTACATTATACTGAGTACTGGTGTTAACATTATACTCAGTACTGGTGTTTACATTTTACTAAGTACAGGTGTTTTCATTATACTTAGTACTGGTGTTTATATTATACTGAGTACTGGTGTTTACATTATACTTGGTACTAGTGTTTACATTATACTAAGTACAGGTGTTTACATTATACTTAGTACTGGTGTTTATATTATACTGAGTACTGGTGTTTACATTATACTTGGTAGTGGTGTTTACATTATACTTAGTACTGGTGTTTACATTATACTGAGTACTGGTGTTTATATTATACTTAGTACTGGTGTTTACATAATACTAAGTACAGGTGTTTACATTATACTTAGTACTGGTGTTTACATAATACTTAGAACTGGTGTTTACATTATACTTAGTACAGGTGTTTACATTATACTTAGTACTGGTGTTTACATTATACTTAGTACTGGTGTTTACATTATACTTAGTAGTGGTGTTTACATTATACTTAGTACTGGTGTTTACATTATACTGAGTACTGGTGTTTATATTATACTGAGTACAGGTGTTTACATTATACTTAGTAGTGGTGTTTACATTATACTTAGTACAGGTGTTTACATTATACTTAGTACAGGTGTTTACATTATACTTAGTACTGGTGTTTACATTATACTTAGTAGTGGTGTTTACATTTTACTTAGTACTGGTGTTTACATTATACTGAGTACTGGTGTTTATATTATACTGAGTACAGGTGTTTACATTATACTTAGTAGTGGTGTTTACATTATACTGAGTACAGGTGTTTACATTATACTTAGTAGTGGTGTTTACATTATACTTAGTACAGGTGTTTACATTATACTTAGTAGTGGTGTTCACATTATACTTAGAACTGGTGTTTACATTATACTTAGTACTGATGTTTACATTATACTTAGTACTGGTGTTTACATTATACTTAGTAGTGGTGTTCACATTATACTTAGAACTGGTGTTTACATTATACTTAGTACTGATGTTTACATTATACTTAGTACTGATGTTTACATTATACTTAGTACTGATGTTTACATTATAATTAGTACTAGTAATGTTGCTTGGTTTACGTGTACAGTACACTTGGTATAACTCTTACACAGACTACACTTCATACCTGATGTCACCGAGGTGTTTGGTTTACCTGTACAGTACACTTGGTATAACTCTTACACAGACTACACTTCATACCTGATGTCACCGAGGTGTTTGGTTTACCTGTACAGTACACTTGGTATAACTCTTACAAAGACTACACTTCATACCTGATGTCACCGAGGTGTTTGGTTTACCTGTACAGTACACTTGGTATAACTCTTACACAGACTACACTTCATACCTGATGTCACCGAGGTGTTTGGTTTACCTGTACAGTACACTTGGTATAACTCTTACACAGACTACACTTCATACCTGATGTCACCGAGGTGTTTGGTTTACCTGTACAGTACACTTGGTAAAACTCTTAAAAAGACTACACTCCACAGCTGATGTCATTACATTTATCATTTGGTTTACACTACAATCCTTCATTGTTTGAGTTTGTGTTAAAGGATAAAAATACCTGTAGTAATATCTTTGCTTTTCCTTTTGCATGGTCCAGTGCAGTCTGTCCCTGTAAGAAATCAAAATATTTGAAACATGCATAATTAAATCTACCAATGTAAACAAAGTAATGTCTAGAAATAATATAAATAGAAATAATTTATTACAATGACGACTGGTAAACATCAACATTAATCCATGCTGTAATGTAATGGTGTGTCTCCCTAGAATGATATAAATCCATAATAAACCGATTTCTCTGTAAATAACAGACATCTTGTCATCAAATCTCCTCAATGTCAGTTATACAGCTACATATAACAAAAGTAGTTTTTGTAACAGATCTAATAAAACTTGATATTTTCTGATTCTGTACGAAGAGGCAAGTTAAACAAATGGCCACACTTAGGGTAAAATATTTGGTTTGTGTAAAATAATGCATGTTTTATCATGTCGGCCATTAAAAATGTACTATAAATCTCTGTGGTCAAAGTATAAAAAAATAACTTTTTGTAACAAACGTCGTTGAGACTGATATTTTCTGATTCAGGTCAATGAGACGAATAAAATGAATCCCAACACTTATGGTCAAATATATCATTATCTGAAATTATTCAATGAATCTTGTAACATGTCGGCCATAACAAGATGTACTTTGATATTTTCTGATTCAGTACAAAAATGAAGTAAAACACGACCTTCCACTGAGGAATACATACCGCGATATTCTGGCTGTGTATGTCAGCCCCCTTTGATATCAGTAGTGATGCCACGTCTAAGAAGCCTCCCCTTGAAGCTTTGTGTAATGGTGTTTCTTTCTAGAATGATATAAATCCATAATAAACGATTTCTCTGTAAATAACAGACATCTTGTCATCAAATATCCTCAATGTCAGTTATACAGCTACATATAACAAAAGTAGTTTTTGTAACAGATCTAATGAAACTTTATATTTTCTGATTCTGTACGAAGAGTCGAGTTAAATAAATGGCCACACTTAGGGTAAAATATTTGGTTTGTGTGAAATAATGTATGTTTTATCATGTCGACCATTAAAAATGTAGTATAAATCTTTGTGGTCAAAGTATAAAAAAATAACTTTTTGTAACAAACGTCGTTGATAATGATATTTTTTTGATTCTGTACGAAGAGGCGAGTTAAATAAATGGCCACACTCAGGGTAAAATTTTTGGGTTGTGTGAAATAATGTATGTTTTATCATGTCGACCATTAAAAATGTAGTATAAATCTCTGTGGTCAAAAGTATAAAAAAATAATTTTTTGTAACAATCGTCGTTGAGACTGATATTTTCTGATTCTGTACGAAGAGGCGAGTTAAATAAATGGCCACACTCAGGGTGAAATATTTGGTTTATGTGAAATAATGTATGTTTTATCATGTCGGCCATTAAAAATGTAGTATAAATCTCTGTGATCAAAGTATAAAAAAATAACTTTTTGTAACAAACGTCGTTGAGACTGATATTTTCTGATTCAGGTCAATGAGACGAATAAAATGAATCCCAACTCTTGTGGTCAAATATATCATTATCTGAAATTAATCAATGAATCTTGTAACATGTCGGCCATAACAAGATGTACATTGATATTTTCTGATTCAGTACAAAAATGAAGTAAAACACGACCTTCCACAGAGGAATACATACATAGTCATTCTGGCTGTGTATGTCAGCCCCCTTTGATATCAGCAGTGATGCCACGTCTACGAAGCCTCCCCTTGCAGCCCAATGTAATGGTGTGTATTTCTAGAATGATATAAATCCATAATAAACGATTTCTCTGTAAATAACAGACATCTTGTCATCAAATCTCCTCAATGTCAGTTATACAGCTACATATAACAAAAGTAGTTTTTGTAACAGATCTAATAAAACTTGATATTTTCTGATTCTGTACAACGAGTCAAGTTAAATAAATGGCCACACTCAGGGTGAAATATTTGGTTTGTGTGAAGTAATGTATGTTTTATCATGTCGGCCATTAAAAATGTACTATAAATCTCTGTGGTCATAGTATAAAAAATAACTTTTTGTAACAAACGTCGTTGAGACTGATATTTTCTGATTCAGGTCAATGAGACGAATAAAATGAATCCCAACACTTATGGTCAAATATATCTTTATCTGAGATTAATCAATGAATCTTGTAACATGTCGGCCATAACAAGATGTACATTGATATTTTCTGATTCAGTACAAAAATGAAGTAAAACACGACCTTCCACAGAGGAATACATACATAGTCATTCTGGCTGTGTATGTCAGCCCCCTTTGATATCAGCAGTGATGCCACGTCTACGAAGCCTCCCCTTGCAGCGTCATGTAATGGTGTGTTTTCCTAGAATGATATAAATCCATAATAAACGATTTCTCTGTAAATAACAGACATCTTGTCATCAAATCTCCTCATTGTCAGTTATACAGCTACATATAACAAAAGTAGTTTTTGTAACAGATCTAATAAAACTTGATATTTTCTGATTCTGTACGAAGAGGCGAGTTAAATAAATGGCCACACTTAGGGTGAAATATTTGGTTTGTGTGAAATAATGTATGTTTTATCATGTCGACCAATAAAAATGTAGTATAAATCTCTGTGGTCAAAAGTAACAAAAAATAACTTTTTGTAACAAACGTCGTTGAGACTGATATTTTCTGATTCAGTTCAATGAGACGAATAAAATGAATCCCAACACTTATAGTTAAATATATCTTTATCTAAGATTAATCAATGAATCTTGTAACATGTCGGCCATAACAAGATGTACATTGATATTTTCTGATTCAGTACAAAAATGAAGTAAAACACGACCTTCCACTGAGGAATACATACCGCGATATTCTGGCTGTGTATGTCAGCCCCCTTTGATATCAGTAGTGATGCCACGTCTACGAAGCCTCGCCTTGAAGCCACATGTAATGGTGTGTTTCTCCCTAGAATGATATAAATCCACAATAAACGATTTCTCTGTAAATAACAGACATCTTGTCATCAAATCTCCTCAATGTCAGTTATACAGCTACATATAACAAAAGTAGTTTTTGTAAAAGATCTAATAAAACTTGATATTTTCTGATTCTGTACATAGAGTCGAGTTAAACAAATGGCCACACACAGGGTAAAATATTTGGTTTGTGTGAAATAATGTATGTTTTATCATGTCGGCTATTAAAAATGTACTAATAAATCTCTGTGGTCAAAGTGTAAAAAAATAACTTTTTGTAACAAACGTCGTTGAGAATGATATTTTCTTATTCTGTACGAAGAGTCGAGTTAAACAAATGGCCACACGTAGGGTGAAATATTTGGTTTGTGTGAAATAATGTATGTTTTATCATGTCGGCTATTAAAAATGTACTAATAAATCTCTGTGGTCAAAGTATAAAAAAATAACTTTTTGTAACAAACGTTGTTAAGACTGATATTTTCTGATTGAGGTCAAAGAGACAAATAAAATGAATCCCAACACTTATGGTCAAATATATCATTATTTGAGATTAATCAATGAATCTTGTAACATGTCGGCCATAACAAGATGTACATTGAAATTTTCTGATTCAGTACAAAAATGAAGTAAAACACGACCTTCCACTGAGGAATACATACATCGTAACCCTGTCTGTTGATGTCAGCCCCCTTTGATATCAGTAGTGATGCCACATCTACGAAGCCTCCCTTTGCAGCGTAATGTAATGGTGTGTCTCTCTAGAATGATATAAATCCATAATAACCGATTTCTCTGTAAATAACAGACATCTTGTCATCAAATCTCCTCAATGTCAGTTATACAGCTACATATAACAAAAGTAGTTTTTGTAACAGATCTAATAAAACTTGATATTTTCTGATTCTGTACGAAGAGTCAAGTTAAACAAATGGCCACACTGAGGGTGAAATATTTGGGTTGTGTGAAATAATGCATGTTTTATCATGTCAGCCATTAAAAATGTACTATAAATCTCTGTGGTCAAAGTCTAAAAAATAACTTTTTGTAACAAACGTTGTTGAGACTGATATTTTCTGATTCTGTACGAAGAGGCGAGCTAAATAAATGGCCACACTCAGAGTAAAATATTTGGTTTGTGTGAAATAATGTATGTTTTATCATGTCGGCCATTAAAAATGTACTATAAATCTCTTTGGTCAAAAGTATAAAAAAATAACTTTTTGTAACAAACGTCGTTGAGAATGATATTTTCTGATTCAGGTCAATGAGACGAATAAAATGAATCCCAACACTTATGGTCAAATATATCATTATCTGAAATTATTCAATGAATCTTGTAACATGTCGGCCATAACAAGATGTACATTGATATTTTCTGATTCAGTACAAAAATGAAGTAAAACAGGACTTTCCACTGAGGAAGACGTACCATGCCATCATGGCTCCGTATGTCAGTCCCTTGCTAGACATGTGTATTCTATTGATATTTAATATTTTAAATACCTGTTCAAGTGGACAGATGTAACCTACCTGTCATAATGGACAAACATTTGTCATACATGACAAAAAATGTCTAATTGCACACTAGACATATGCAGTCTACCTGTCATGCTTGAAATATGCAGTCTACCTGTCATACTGGACAATTGCATTCTATTTGACATAGACAGTTCAATGTCATATTTGACATGCTGTGTTATGTCATACTTGTCATAGGCAGTGTAATGTCATACTTGTCATAGGCAGTGTAATGTCATACTTGACACAGGCTGTGTAATGTCATACTTGACATATGCTGTGTAATATCATACTTGTCATAGACAGTGTAATGTCATACTTGTCATAGGCAGTGTAATGTCATACTTGACATAGGCTGTGTAATGACATACTTGACATACGCAGAGTAATGTCATACTTGACAAAGGCAGTGTAATGTGATACTTGACATAGGTTGTGTAATGACATACTTTACATATGCTGTGTAATGTCATACTTGACAAAGGCAGTGTAATGTCATACTTGACATAGGCAGTGTAATGTCATACTTGACATAGGCTGTGGAATGACATACTTGACATATGCAGAGTAATGACATTCTTGACATATGCTATGTATTGTCATACTTGATTGATTAATGGTGTTTAACGCCCGAGCAGCAATATTTCAGCTATATTCAGGCGATTGTCATACTTGACATAGGCAGTGTAATGTCATACTTGACATAGGCAGTGATAGGCAGTGTAATGTCATACTTGACATAGGCAGTGATAGGCAGTGTAATGTCATACTTGCCATATGCAGTGTAATGTCATTCTTGACAAAGGCAGTGTAATGCCATACTTGACAGAGGCAGTGTAATGTCATTCTTGACAAAGGCAGTGTAATGTCATACTTGACAGAGGCAGTGTAATGTCATACTTGACAGAGGCAGTGTAATGTCATATTTGACATGCAGTCTACATGCCATACTTGACATATCTTGACATATGTAGACAATCTGTCATACTTGACAAAGGCAGTGTAATGTCATAATTGACATTTGCTGTGTAATGCCATACTTGACATATGCTGTGTAATGTCATACTTGACATATGCTATTTAATGTCATATTTGACATATGCTTTGTAATGTCATACTTGACATACAGTGTAATATCATACTTGACATAGGCAGTGTTATGTCATACTTGACATATGCTGTGTAATGTCATACCTGACATATGCTTTGTAATGTCATACTTGACATGTGCAGTCTACCTGTAATATTTGACATATGCAGTCTACCTGTCATACATGACATTGAAGTCTACCTGGCATACTGGACATGGAAAGCTATCTGTCATACTGGACATGTGAAGTCTACCTGTCATTCTGGACATATGCAGTCTTAACGTTATACTGTATAAATGCACTTCACCTATCATACTGGACATATGCAGTCCACATATCATACTAGACATATGCAGTCCACATATAATACTAGACATATGTAGTCTACCTGTAAAAAGTGACAAATACTGTCTACATTTCATACGGGATTTGGAACCTGTTGAAATATACTGCCAACCTTTTACCTTGGACATACTCTTTCTACCTTTCTTACTCGACATATGCTATCTACCTGTCAAACTTGACATAAACAGTCTATCTTTCATACTGGATATATTTCCTTTAACCTGTCATTCAGTCTACAGGTCATACTCTACATACACAGACCACCTGTCATGCTGGACACATGAAATCTACCTGCCATATTAGACATGTGAAGTCTACCTGTCATACTTGATATGGTCAGTCTACCTGTCATACTGGACAAATGCAATTCAACTGTCATGCAGGACATATGCAGTCTACCAGTCATACTTGACATAAGAAGTTTACATATTCAGTGTAATGTCATACTTGACATGCAGTCTACCAGTCATGCTTGACATATCCATTCTAACTATCATACTTGACATATGCAGTGACATGTCATACTTGACATGCAGTCCACCTGTCATACTTGACATACAATCTGTCATACTGCACATATCCATTCTAACTGTCATACTTGACATATGCAGTATAAATATCATACTTGACATGCATTGTAATGTCATACTTGACATATGCAGTGTAATGTCATACTTGACATGCAGTCTACCTGTCATACTTGACATATGCGGTGTAATGACATATGCAGTAAAATATCATACCTGACATATGCAGTGTAATGTCATGCTGGACATATCCAGTCTTCCAGTCATACTTGACATATGCAGTCTTCCAGTCATACTTGACATATGTAGTGTTATGTCATACTCGTGAATGCAATCTACCTGTCATACTTGGTATATGTAGACTACATGTCATACTGGATATATCCATTCTACCTGTCATAATGGACATTAACAGTGATGTTTGACATATGCAGTATACCTGTCATACTAGAAATATTCAGACTACCTATCATAATGGACATTATCGGTCAAGCTTGGCGTATGCAGTTTATCTGTCACACTGGACATATCCAGTCTACATGTCATACTTGACATATCCATTCTGTCATACTTGACATATGCAGTCTACTCTAGTGGACATATTAAGTCTAAATGTCATACTGGACATATGAAGCCTACCTGTCATATGAGACATCCAGTCTACCTGTCATTCTGGACATATGCAGTCCACATGTCATTCTGGGCAAACATTCATACCAGACATATTAAGTTTACATGTCATACTTGACATATGGTATAGCCGTCATACTTAACATGCAGTTTACCTTTCATACCGGAATATGCAGTCTTCCTGATATACTGGACATATGCTATCTACCAGTCATAGTAGACATGCAATTTACATGTAAATACTAGACATATGCAGTCTTCCTGTCATGTTTGTTATGTACAGTCTTCCTGTCAAACTGAACATATGCAGTCTACCTGTCATACTGGACATATGCTATCTACCTGTCATGCTTGACATTCAGACTACCTGTCATGCTGGACATATGCAGTACACATCAAACTGGATATATGCACTCCATCTTTCATACTGGACAGATGCATTCTACCAGTCCCACCAGACATATGCAGTACAGTCTACCAGTCACACCAGACATATGCAGTCTACCTGTCTTACTTGACATATGCAGTCTGTCATACTAGGCATGCGAAGTTTAACCATCATACTGGACATTTGCAGTCTTCAAGTCATACTGTACATATGCACTCCACCTGTCATACTGGACATATGCAGTCTCTACCTGTCATGATGGACATATGCAGTCCACATTTCATAATGGACATATGTAGTCACCAGTCAGTCATACCAGGCATAATATGCAGTCTACATATAATGTTGGGCATATGCAGTTTACCTGTCACACTTAACCTGTAGTCTACCTATCACACTAGACATATTCTGTCTACCTTTAATACGGGAATATGCAGTCTACCTGTCATACCTGGCATATGTATTCTACCTATCAACTGGACATGTGAAATCATGTCTTTCAAAATGGACATATGCAGTCTACTGGTCATATATGCTATACTGGACATATGCAGTCTATATGTTATACTTGACAAACACATTCGTCATGTCATTTTGTACAAAAGCACTCTGCCTGTCAAACTGGACATATCCTGTTTAACTGTCATACTGGACAGTTAACAGTCTACCTGTCATGCTGAAATATGCAGTAAACATGTCATACTGGAATCATGCACTCCAACTGTCATACTGGACACATGCAGTATAGTAGTCATACAAGATATAGGCATTCTACCAGTTATACATGACATATGCAGTCCACCTGTCATGCAGGAAATAAGCAGAACACATATGCACTCTACATGTATTTAACATTACTTCTGATCATATGCAGTCTACCTGTCAATACTAGACATATGCAGTCTACCTGTCGTACATACTGGACATGCAATTTACCTGTCAATACAATCAATATGCAGTCCAACTATCATACTAGACATTTGCAATCTACCTCGGTCATACTAGACATATCAATTCATGGGTGAAGTCTACCCGTTATACTGTACATGCAATTTACCTGTAAAATCTAGACATATGCAGTCTATCTTTCATATGAGAAGTATGCAGTCTACCTGTCAAACTTGACATGAAATTTACCTGTAAAAACTAGACATATTCAGTCCACCTGTAATACTGGACATATGAGGTCTACCTGTCATACATGAGATACTTGACATTTGCAGTCTACCTGTCATACTTGACGCAGAAACCTGTCAATACTTGACATATGCAGTCTACCTGTCATACTTGACATGCAGTCTACCTGTCATACCTGACATGCAGTCTACCTGTCATACTTGACATATGTAGTCTACCTGTCATACTTGACATGGAGTCTACCTGTCATACTTGACATATGCAGTCTACCTGTCATACTTGACGTATGCAGTCTACCTGTCAATAGTAGACATATGCAGTCTGCCTGTCATACTTGACATGCAGACTACCTGTCATACTTGACATATGCAGTCTACCTGTCATACTTGACATATGCAGTCTACCTGTCATAGTTGACATGAAGTCTACCTGTCATTGTTGACATGCAGTCTACCTGTCATACTTGACATATGCAGTCTACCCTTAATACTTGACATATTCAGTGTACCTGTCATACTTGACATATGCAGTCTACCTGTCAATACTAGACATATGCAGTCTACCTGTCATACTTGACATGCAGTCTACCTGTCATACTTGACATATGCAGTCTACCTGTCATTCTTGACATATGCAGTCTACCTGTCATACTTGAAATATGCAGTCTACCTGTCAATACTAGACATATGCAGTCTACCTGTCATACTTGAAATATGCAGTCTACCTGTCAATAATAGACATATGCAGTCTACCTGTCATACTTGAAATATGCAGTCTACCTGTCAATACTAGACATATGCAGTCTGCCTGTTATTCTTGACATGAAATTTACCCGTCAAACTAGACATAGTCAGTGTACCTGCCATACTTGACTTATGCAGTCTACCTGTCATACTGAACATGCAATTTACATGTAAATGCTAAACACATGCAGTCTACCTGTCATGTGAGATACATGCAGTCTACCTATCATACATGACATGAAATTTAACTGTAAAAACTTATGCAGTCTACATGTTTATAGCCAGTTTATAGAGGACACTTTCCCCTGTAAAGTTCAGTTAGCAAAAAAATCCTAGAACACTGCATATGCAGTCTACCTGTCATACTAGACATGCAATTTCATTGAAATACCTGAGATATGTATGCTGTTTTGTTTTCAGCCGATTGACACATGACTTGTTATCAATAGTTAACTTACAACATAGATAATCTATTTGTTTAAAGTCATACTTGACATATCTAGAGTACCTGTCATAAAAGTCATATCCACTCCAACTGTAATACTGGACATATCAATTCTACTTTACCTGTCATAATGGCCATATGCCATTTACCTGTCATGTTTGACATATGCAGTCTACCTGTCATACTGGATATAAGCAGTCTGTTATACTGTACATAGGCATTCTATATGTCATTCTGTACATAAACAGTCTGCCTGTCATACTGGACATATCCAGTCTACATGTAATACTTGACATATGGACACTATATGTCATACCAGACATATGCAGTCTACCTGTGATGCTGGACAAATGCAGTCCATGTTTCATGCTAGACATATGAAGTCTCGCTGTCATACTCGACATCTACCTGTCTTACTTGACATAAACATTCTTATTTTCATACTGGACATATGCAGTATACCTGTCGACTTGACACATGCAGTCTACCTGTCATACTGGAGATATGGTCTAGCTTTCATACTTGACATACATTCTACCTTTCATATTGGAAAATGCAGTTTACCTGTCATGTTGGAAATATGCAGTAAACATGTAATACTGGATATATGTACGACATCTTCCATTTAAGAACATAACATTTCCGTCAAAATAACTCCAACGATTTTTTTTTTAATAGAAAAAATGAACATTTTTTAACAAGGGATGATAGATTTTAACAATTTAATGTTGAAAATGTAAAAACAAAAATTAAAGCAACATTATTTTGGATTTAAACCACATAAAAAATTTCATGTTGATAATGTCAACATTTGACAGAATATTTGACGGAAATTTTTATGTTCACAACCATGAAAAAATATAAAATATTAAAAATTCCCTTCATCAAAAGTTACATTATTTTTTCTAAAGTATTGGAACATACAGACAGAATGAATTAAAGTTTTTTCCATAGAAAACACTTTACACGCCTATTTATTTCACTTTGATGTTTGCACTAATGTCAAACTATAACGATCGCAACAAATGGGTCCATCAAAAAATGGCATTCGCAACAGCTTCGTGCGTATACAGCGATGCTGACGACATTTGGCTCATACTGACTTACAGTTTTGATAAAATTACCTCAAAAAAGATATTCATTTGCCAATTTTATCAATCAAAAGCATATACATGTATAATTTGGTGGACCAAGATGGCAGTGTCATCGATGCGAACATTTGAAATATTTGACAGACGACATACTACTCAAAATATTCCGATCACGTTTTTGTGCAGCTCCATTGTCAGCCATCTTATGCATTTGGATACACACGGATTTTATCATTGTACTCATTTCAGTAAGAAAATAAGGGAAGAAAGCGCCGATAAAAGGAACAGCTACTTTGCGAACGTCATTCTAAAAATTTGACAGAAATTACGATCGCAGAACTTCATAAGAAAATATTTGATTATGGATAATAAACTGTAAAAAATCGCATTTACAAACGTAAGATACTACATTT